>OX451736.1:1156773588-1157982343 GCA_948472305.1 Vicia faba | reverse complement strand
TAATTAATTAGGGTTTCATTTAGATTTTAGCTTAATATTTTCAAAATAAATTTAAAAGCTATTAGAATTAGGGTTTGCCTTTTAGTTCAATTTTAATTAATTCTTTTTTCATCAAATTCCTAAAAAACACAAAATACCAAAAACATTTTCCTTTAATTCTAATTAATTAATTCATGTAATTTAATATTTCGCAAAAGGGTCCAACGCCCATATATTTAATTGTTTAATTTCGCATATTTATTTTATTGCATTTAAATAATTATGTACCTCTCCCAAAGCTTTGTAACATTTACTTCTCGCACTTTTAATTCTTTTACTTTGCTTTATTTATTTTTCTGTCAAATCGGGTCCGGTTTAATTTTGGCGATGTAGACCCGCGCCATTTGTAATAGCCTTATGTTGTACCCCAAAATTTGCCCTCCCATTTCCTCAACATTTTCTCATTACAAGACCTTTGAAGATCAAGATCCAATTAGGGTTTCCTCTGCTCAAGACTTCTCCTTGCACTGTGGACTCAAATTAGGGTTTGTGTTTGCCTAAAGATGTTTTGACCTAAAATGCCTAAGATGACTTTCATGCTTCATATTGGACTCCCAAGTTTACCCATACCAAGTTTCAAGTCTTGATTCCAAGTTTTTCCCTGTCAATTGGACAGTTGACCTAGAAATCAGCTGTATTGGGGAAAAAGTCAACTGTGGCCAATTGACAGTCAAACCTCATGAAATTTGATCCACATCAACATTTTGAATTCATATGAACCATTTGATCAAGTTTGAATCACAATTCCACAAGAAATTTGATCAGATCACCAAAAGGGCAAAATGGTCATTTTTAGGGTTTTGACTGCACAAAGGCAATTTTTGACTGTTTGACCTAGCCAATGGCAAACCAAGCTCACATATGGACTCAAGGACCCCATGGAATTATCTTGACATGTTCATCAAGCTCAAAAGATCCCAAGTACACAAGATTGACAGTTGAATTTCCCAGTCAATTGATCAATTTTGACTGTATACTGAAAAGTCAAACTTTGACTTTTTGGTCAAAATCAAGAGTCAAGATTCATTTTTCATCAAAACATGCCAAATTATGAAACTTGTTCACCAAGAAATGTCAAAATGCAAATTAGGGTTTGAAAATGGAATTTTTCATAACTTAGAATTTTTCTAAGTTATGGAAAACCCTAATTTTTTTCCCAACTTTGCCCCATCTTTTCACCATGATCCATTTGGATTCAAACAAAAGTCAAAACATGAAAGTTGTAGCTTGTTGCAAAATCTACAACTTTGATTCACAAAGTTTTCTCATTTGAAGCTTGTATCTCAAGTTATGATTTTTTGAATAAGGGCACTAAACCATCTTTTAACTTAGTGAAATTTGACCTATTTTGACAAGGTTTTCTACCCTACTTCAAGGCCACTTTTCATACCCTTCCACTTGGAATTTCAAATTGCATTTCAAAGATGGATTGTAGTACACATTACAAGCTTTCCAAAATGTCCAAGAACTCATCAAACAACCTCATAACTTGAGAGATTCGAATTTCACAAGTTGGCAAAAATTCACTTTTGTTCTTCATCAAAGCATGTTCATAAACTTGGCAAATTTGAATTCAGCATGCTTAAGCTACATTGCAGGCCTCTAATCCCATTCTCACTCAATAATTCAATGCATATCCTTTGTGTTCTAACATTATTTTGCTCATTTGGATAATACACACAAAATCAAGCCTAAACTAGAAAAAGCATGTTATCCATTCTTGTAAAGTGATACTTTATGGCAACTTTGCAAATCTATGAGGTACAATGCAGATCTTTGAAGCAAAAAAGCATAGGCATATCCCACTGATCAAGACTCAAAGGTGCAGCATAGATTGAGGCATTGTACTGGCCTAGAAACCAAGTTGACATTTGCTTGCTTCACATAGAAGTAACATCCATAACTTATGCTATCTCTCATATCAGTCAAGAAACACAGCACAAAAGATATCAAACACATTCCATAGACCACATTGAAGCTTTTGCTCGAGCCATTTGCCTTTCAAACCCTCTCCATCTCAGAATCATCCTCAAACTGCACAAACAGGGGTGCCCCTGCAGTTTGAGTGCAATCTCTCATTCCCTTCAAACATTTCTGTCCAAACCTGTTCCTCTACCTTCCTTACAACATATACAAGCTATCCAGAAGCTAAGGCACGATCTGTAGTTGCTCTAACCACTTCCACCATTTTCACATCTTTGACTTGCAGGTGAAGTTCTATAGCTTGATACAAGAAGTTTCAAGACAAAGTGAGCATTGAAAAAGCATCCCTGGACTTCAAGGAAGCTTTTCCAATCATTACATTGCATTGAAAGTCTCTCATTCTCCACATAGAAGTTCAACTGCACAGGTAAAAGTTTGAATTCGTATCTCTCTTATTAGGCATATTTAGTCTTAAGTTTGTGAAGAAACAAAGTCCTACTCATAGCCCTGAACATGTACATAGCTTTACTTTTCATTTCTTTTGTCTGAGTGAAGAGAATTTGAGCTCTGAAAATGGTAGAAAAACTAGGTCAGAAAAGAGGGGGAGAGAAATTCTCTCTCATCTTGGAGAGATAGGTCATGTTCTTTATATGGTTGAAACCGTCTCTTAATGCTCTACACTTTTCATGTTATGAGTTTTGCTTGAAAGTCCAGGAATCCAGAGTTAGAAAACGCGTGTTCTGTGAGAAGAAAGATGTACAGAGGTTGAAGAAGAAGTGATCTGGGCTGGGCCTGGATTTGTTTCCTTTTCACACCCCATTTTTGTTGTTTACACCCCCTGAGCCCATTTGTTTATTTTTCAACATTTTTGACTTTTTCTTTTTGGGTTGACTTTGTTTATTTTTTCTCATGCCATTAAAATTTTTAAAATATTTTTTCCATCATTTTTTGTATTTATGGCATATTTGTTTGTTTATTTCTTTTATTTATATACAAATATATATATACACTATTATTAAAATAAATAGAAAATAATGTAGATACATTTTTATTTTTATTTTTTACTTTCTGAAAATATTTCACACAAAAAAATACTTTTATTTATTTTATTAAAATATTAAATAAATATTTATTTTGTATAATACTCATTTAGGGTTTAATATATGTATATATACATGTTTATTAATATATTTAAGATAAAAATATAAAATACTTGATCTTTTTATTTTTATTAATATTTGATACAAAAATACCTTTTTTTCACAAAATACCTCATTTTATTTTATTTTTGTACATAATAAATAAATAGTAGAATTAAATTAGATAATAATACTTTTTATATAAAAATTAGGGTTTTTCACCTTAAGTCCAAAATACTAAAAATAAATACATTTTTATTTTCTTTTTTCCTTTTACATAAACAATATTTTCTCATATGCATAAAAACTTCCCCTTTTTACATTTTACATATTTATTTTATTTATATTTAAATTATGCAATTTATTTACTATGCAAATATCCAATTGTTGTAATAATCTAGATTTAAATTCTTGTCTATATCCCCATTTGAACATTTGTACCCCCTTTCCCATATTTGGTTGTGTAATAGCTTAGTAATTTTAATTTCGCACTTTATTGCTTTCTAAATAATAACATGCTAGAATTAGGGTTTGTATGCAAAAAAAACGATAAAAAATAGTTTGGCCTAATACAAGACAAACAAGCATGAAAATGGACACACAAATCACACTTGCACCCCCTAGGGTATTCCACTTGTTGCCTTCAAATAAATGGGCCATATTGTATGTTGAACATCTTTGGGCAAAGCAAACAGTTTGAATGATCATAGTCCCTCGATAAAACTTTTCAAAACAAACAAAACAAATGATCAAGTCCCTTAGAGAAATTGCCCAAAGACATTTAACGTCGTTACAATTATGGTCTAAACGATGACCCGCGCCTGTCCCTTTCACATCCTAACACAAGGTTGCCCACCAAATACAATGGTGGAGCAAACTTGCTAAAAGGGTTAAAGTATAGCAATGATCTTTTTGAGAAATTTAGGAGTAGATAACCTCTTAGTTACTTGAATCAACTTGCAAAACACTTGCCTAAATTCAAAATCACACCTCACAACACTTTCAAAACAACTTTCAAAAACAAATGAAAACCTTTTCAAAAGACATACATCTTTGTATACATCCCCACATGGATCATTGCAAAGGTTGCCACCACATTGGCCTCTTTTCAAAACATTTTCAAAACCCACACACTCAAGCACCATTTAAAACAATTGAAAACAAAAGGCAAGTGATCTAAGCAAGTAACTAAGAGCCCATGGATAACCATGGATAGAAAGGGTGCTAATACCTTCCCTTTCTATAATCTACTCCCCGAACCCAAGAAAACATCTCAAAAGGTTTTTGCTGTGCTTTTTAACCTTTCCTTAGGATAAAATAAAAAGTCGGTGGCGACTCTTGCTAACCGCAACATTTGCGAATACAAACGCAAACCTCAAGACAGTTCTCCCACCGTATCACAGAACTGGCGACTCTGCTGGGGAATAACTTTTAAAGTGGAGTAACCTTAGGGTTTAGATCACCTTTGTTTTCAATTGCTTGCTTTGTTTGCTTTTACATATTGTGGGCTTTGTATCGGAGTTTTATGGATCCTAACCCGGATCTGGGGAAACCCTTTTAGGTAGCAACAAGGCTGTGAGGGAACTGTGCGGGGTATACCGACATGGTTGAAGCAGTCTGCTACGTTGATGTGACACTTTGGTGTGTACCGGTAACCCTTGAGTTCAGTCAAGGAGAGTACGGGGCCGCCGCGTGGTGTCATGAAGCATCAACTGACCTTAGGAACCTTAATTGAACCATCTTGGCCTTCTTAGGGTAGTGAGATAACTGACTTTGGTGCAGTCCGAGGTTGGTTGATACTCGATACTACACTCAATTGAGGGTTGCTTTCCTGGAATATTTCGGTCGCCAGTTCAGTGGCTAAATCGAAACGATGAACAATGAAAGTAATCCAGTGATATTGGGACCTTTAGAACCCGGTTACTTTTTGATAGGACAGGTTGAGCCCACAAAACTTCAAGAGGGTAATACCCAGACCCCATGCAGGCCTAAACTCTAAGGGTTTGTGTGACTTGTATGCCTTACCATGTTTGCCTTTGTGAATGTTTATAGTGCATTTAATCATCACATCATTACATCATACAAACATCATGAGCATTGACTAACCGTTTCAAGGGTTTCGAATCTTCATCTTTGTTCTTGTTTTATAGGACATGGAAACTGTTCGCAGAAAGACAATTCCGATTAGCCTTGTAAAGATCCCTCCTCAGCTTAAGGAGCTTCTGTCCAGAATTCCCGAGAGTTCTTCATTCAGTGAGAGGCATGGAAGACTCATCAACTTGGTTAACACCAACATTGAGGAGGACTTGATAAAGGTCCTGTTCCAATTCTTTGACCCTCTGCATCACTGTTTCACCTTCCCGGATTATCAGTTGGTGCCTACATTAGAAGAATTCTCCCGACTTCTGAAGGTCCCTATCCTCGATCAACTACCCTACAACGGTACGGAAAAGGAACCCAGACTTGAAGAGATTGCTAAAGCCTTGCACCTACAGACATCCGACCTCAAAGGACATTGGGAAGCGAGAAGTGGTATCAAAGGGTTCTTAGCTAGGTTTCTGTTTGATAAGGCCCAAGAATGTTGGAATTCTCTTGACCTACGAGCTTTTGAAGAAGTTGTAGCCCTCCTTGTCTATGGTTTGGTGTTGTTCCCTAACCCAGATCAGCTTATCGATGTCAGTGCTGTCCAGATCTTTATGACCAGGAATCCTATACCTACACTGTTGGGGGACATCCTTCACTCATGTTACACTCGAACCATGAGAAGAAGGGGTGTCCTTTTGTGCTGCACTCCTCTCTTGGGAAGGTGGTTTATTTCGCATCTTCCACAAACAGTTTTGAAGAACGAGCGGGGTTTGAGATGGTCACAACGGTTAATGACTCTCACGCATGCAGATATACATTGGTGTCCTAGGTCCCGGGAAGACGTCACTATCATTGATCGTTGTGGGGAATACCCTAATGTTCCTTTATTTGGAATCAAAGGAGGTATAACCTACAACCCATGCCTGGCTTGGAGACAGTTTGGTTATGCTCGGAAGGATGGCCCTCATGACATGTTAATTCCTGACATAGTCTTCGACTTCGACAACGATACTCAAGGGCTTCGTCAGAGATTTATCAGAGCTTGGAGGATGCCAAGTAGGATAGACAGCAAAACACTGGGGCACCGGAACTCCATCCCGTTGGAGCCTTACCTCAAGTGGGTACGGGCCCGCTCTCAGAAGTTAGTAATGCCTTACCCTCACGTGCTACCTGTAATCAAAGAGCCAATCTTGGAAGGAGAAGCATCCTACACCATTCAACATCCTGACATGCCCACCTCCTGGGAAGAGATGCAGAAGAGCTGGATCCAACTTAAGGAAGAACGGAATTCTCTTGAGACCAGTCTACATGCTAGTGAAAAGAAGGTCCTGGAACTCACCCGCCTGCTGCACGAGGAAAGGAATCTCAACACCTACATCGCGCCAAAAAGGATGCGCAATGTCTTTTTACCTTAAGGGGTTATTTTGTAATATTTGGCCCATGAGGCATTTATGTACTAACGAATTTCTCCTTATTAATATGATGTGCGTTCCTTTTTGTCTACAACAAAGTTTGAATGTTCTAAATCCTTGAATGCATTGCATACATACGCATTCCATTGCACCATATGCATAGCAGGTACCCTAATTCACAGGTTGCTTAATTTTCTTCGCTGTTTGTGTGCACAGTCATCATGAATTCGGAGTCATCCAGTGAGCAAGCAATCAAGGCCCTTCGGGCCCAAAGTGCACAGTTTCAAGAGATGGTCCTAAGCCTAGCCCAGGGTCAGCAAGAGTTGAAAACTCTACTCCTGAAGAAGAAGAAGAAAAAGAGGACGGCAATGTTCAACACCGGACGCAGATTTGGGAACACACTCCACAATGAAGCAGATCCAACCACTTCTTCTGCTGAGAAAAACAGTCCCCAAGGGGGAGAAGCACCTAGTCCCGCAGTCTCCGACAACGAGACGGACTATAACGAGGAACAATACCCACCTGCTGCTGACAGATATAAACAATTGGAAGACCGCTTGAGCGCTATGGAAATTCAGAACGTGCCAGGACTGGATTTCGGAGATTTGGGATTATCTTCCGGAGTAGTAATTCCACACAAGTTTAAGGCGCCTGCCTTCGCCAAGTATGATGGGGTCTCCTGCCCAAAGCTGCATCTGAGGTCGTATGTAAGGAAAATCCAACCTTACACGGCGGATAAAAACCTCTGGATTCACTTCTTCCAAGACAGCCTCTCAGGGTCACAACTTGAATGGTTCTACCAATTAGACGGAGCTAGCATCCGGCACTGGGAGGATTTGGCGACTGCTTTCTACAGACAATACCAATATAATTCTGATCTCGCTCCTACGCGTACCCAACTTCAGGGTATGTCTCTAGGGACGGGTGAAGGATTCAAAGAGTACGCTCAAAAATGGAGAGACTTGGCTGGCAGGGTGCAGCCTCCATTAACTGATCGAGAGCTGGTTGATATGTTTCTGGGAACGTTGTCTGGTCCGTTTTTCAATCATTTGGTTGGAAACTCCTCCGCTGGGTTCACAGATCTGATATTAACAGGAGAAAGAATTGAGGCTGGTATCAGGTCAGGCAAGATACAGAAAGCTGCCTCTACAAGTGCCGAGAAGAGGCCATTTAAGAAAGAAGCAAGCGCCGTCTATGGCCCTAGAAGACAAGTCAAGCCCGAAAGTCGCCAAGCCGTTAATGCTTTGGTCATCTCTAAACCTGTTGCTGCTCCTCAGCAGTACAATCAGCAAAGAAGTGAAAGGCCCAAGAGGCAGTATACCCGATTAAGTATGACATTATCTCAAATTTTACCCCAACTGTTATCCACCAACCTGGTGACCCTCAAAGAAGCTCCTAAGGTCGTCAACACTGCGTCCCCTAAATACAACCCGAATGCCAGGTGTGCTTATCATTCTGATAGTCCCGGGCACACTACTGATGATTGTTGGGCCTTGAGAAACAAAGTACAAGATCTAATTGACGCAAAAGAAATTCAGTTTGAAGCGCCGGAAAGACCGAATGTTGTAACGGCTCCTATGCCCCAGCATAGGGTGAATGCCATTGAGGAAGAAGTATACGCTGTTTCGGTAGATGAAGTTGTTACCCCTTTGAAGACTGTTAAGAAGAACCTACTGCGGGCCGGTTTATTTCCGGGTTGCGGCGAAGGTTGCCCATTCTGTGCTATTTCCCTATCTGATTGTCCCTTGCTAAGGTTAGGCATCCAAGGCCTAATGGATAGCAAGGAGATTCTATTCAAAAAGACTGCTGTTCATTTGGTTCCAATGAAAGAAGTGTCCGTGATTACCATCTTCAAAAATCCAATCAAGGCTCCCCCAAAGAAGCCTATTCAAATCTTGACAGTTGCGCCTGTGATCATTACTGTTCCAGGACCCCTCTCCTACGTGTCTGATAGAGCTGTCCCCTGGCATTATGGGGCAGACGTGTATGTAAATGGAATCAAGCAAGAATTTGATGCTAGTGCCAGTATCTGCGATATCACCGGTCCAGCTAAAGTCACCCGCAGTGGCAGGCTCTTCTCGCCTGACATTGCGCCACCCGCTATTCGAAAACCCCTCCTCATAAAACCTGCAAGTTTACCAAGTCCTGTTGCTGATCAAATTGTGTCCCCTGCTGCCGAGTCATCAAATGCTCGGGGCAAAGGGATTGAAGAAGAGCCTGCCCGGATGGAGGCACCAATACCCGTGAATGCTGAGGCCTCCCAACAAGAAATGGAGGAGATTCTGAAAATAATAAAGAAAAGTGATTTTAATGTTGTTGAGCAGTTAGGGCATACACCCTCCAAGATCTCCCTGCTCTCCCTATTGCTATGTTCCGAGGCTCACGCTAAGGCATTAATCTCATTTCTCAAGACGGCCCATGTGCCGCAGGAGACGTCTGCAGTTCAGTTCACTGACTGCATAGCAAATCTGACGGCGGACAACGGCTTGGGCTTTTCAGATGCTGACCTAACCGCAAAAGGGAGAAACCATAATGATGCCCTGCATGTCTCTATTGAATGCAGGGGCACTACTCTGGCACATGTATTGGTGGACACTGGTTCTTCCTTGAATGTTCTTCCGAAGAAGGCTTTGGATCGTCTGGATTATGAAGGCCTGGAGTTGAAACCCAGCAATATCATCGTCAGAGCCTTTGACGGTTCCAAGAGGATGGTTCATGGAGAGGTTAACATCCCTATTCGTGTGGGCTCTCAAGTGTTTGACTCTACCTTTTACGTGATGGATATACGTCCATCGTACTCCTGTCTGTTGGGTAGACCTTGGATCCACAAAGCTGGGGCAGTGACCTCCACCTTACACCAAAAGCTGAAGTATCCCGTCAGGGGGAAAATTGTCACTGTGCAAGGAGAAGAGGAGTATATGGTGAGCCATTTGAATTCCTTCAGGTACATCGAGATGGACGGAGAATTTATTGAAACTCCCTTCCAACATTTCGAGGAGGTACATCCAATTTCAGCAGCTGCGGAGACAATGGCCGAAGAGAATGATTCCTTGAAGATGGTTTCCCTAAGGGATGCCCGGGCTGTGGTTCAGAAAGGCAATGGTGCACACTGGGGTCAGCTTCCTGACTTCACTCAGAAGAACGACAAGTTTGGGCTAGGCTTTACTGCAGAGGCTCAGAAGGCAATCCGCAAAGAGAGGATTGGAAAGGCTCCGGTGTTTATTTCCAGCTCAAGGGTGAACGCTATCGAGGAGGATGTGGAGGAAGCTGAGTTTGATAATTGGATCTACCCGACTGCCAGCGACGGACCAAGCAACTGGACAGCAAAGGATTTTACCCCTATCACATTTGTCACGCAGTAATTGATTTCTTTTGATTTCCAAATTTGTAACAAACAATATGTTAAAACTCTGTTGGCTCGGTGTCCTGCCCGGGGCATCGTAGCTCCATTTGTGAGGGCTTTTTGTATGACATTTTCATATATCATCAATCAAAACATTGGACGTTTGTTGCATTTCAAATCTTGTGCTCTTTTTTCTTTCTGTGTTATACATATTGCAAAACAGCTATATTTACACACACTCACTTATACAGGTTTCAATCCACTCTGGATCTCACTGGCAACAGCTCTGCTACCGCCAGTTATGACTTCGAAAATCCGATCAACTTGGCCGAAGACGAAGGTGAAGATGATTGCGAAGTGCCTGGTGAACTCGCAAGACTGCTACTGCAGGAAGAGAGGGCTATTCAACCACATGAAGAGCCTGTGGAGACAGTTAACTTGGGTACTGAGACAGAAAGGAAAGAGGTCAAAATTGGTGCCAATCTAGAGCTCAGCGTGAAGCAACGATTGATCCAGATGCTACAAGACTACATGGAGATCTTTGCCTGGTCTTATGAAGATATGCCTGGTTTGGATGCCGACATTGTAGTTCACCATTTGCCAACCAAGGAAGATTGCCCTCCAGTAAAGCAAAAAGTTCGACGAATGCGTCCAGAGATGTCTGAGAAGATTAAAGCTGAGGTGATGAAACAGTTTGATGCGGGTTTCCTTGCAGTAACTTCTTACCCTCAGTGGGTTGCCAATGTTGTGCCAGTGCCGAAGAAGGACGGTAAAGTCAGAATGTGTGTCGACTACAGGGATCTGAACAGGGCCAGCCCCAAGGATGATTTCCCCCTACCTCACATCGATGTCCTTGTTGATAATACAGCTCAACACAAGGTGTTCTCCTTCATGGATGGCTTCTCAGGGTATAACCAGATCAAGATGGCTCCGGAAGATATGGAGAAGACTACATTTGTAACTCAGTGGGGGACCTTCTGTTATAAGGTCATGCCATTCGGATTGAAAAATGCTGGGGCAACCTATCAGCGTGCCATGGTTGCTTTATTCCATGATATGATCCATCATGAGATTGAAGTATATGTTGATGACATGATTGCAAGGTCTCAAACTGAGGGGGAACACCTTGATCATCTGAGGAAGCTGTTTGACCGACTCAAATTATACAAGCTGAGGTTGAATCCCAACAAATGCACCTTTGGGGTAAGATCCGGAAAGTTGCTAGGTTTCATTGTAAGTGATAAAGGTATTCAGGTGGATCCTGCCAAGGTTAAAGCTATTCAAGAGATGCCGACTCCAAAAACAGAGAAAGAAGTCAGAGGTTTCCTAGGACGACTGAATTACATTGCCCGATTCATCTCACATCTGACTGCTACTTGTGAGCCGATCTTCAAATTACTGAAGAAAGATCAAGTGGTACGCTGGAATGATGAATGTCAGGCCGCCTTTGAAAGAATAAAGGAATACCTCCAAGAGCCGCCCATTCTTATGCCACCGGTGGAAGGAAGACCTCTGATACTTTACTTGACACTGCTTGATAATTCAATGGGGTGTGTGCTGGGGCAGCATGACGAGTCTGGTCGAAAAGAGCACGCTATTTATTACTTGAGCAAAAAGTTTACCGACTGTGAGTCTCGTTACTCACTGCTTGAGAAAACTTGCTGCGCTCTTGTATGGGCTGCTCGCCGGCTGAGACAGTATATGCTGACTCACACTACCTTGTTGATTTCAAAGATGGATCCCATCAAGTACATATTTGAAAAGCCCGCTTTGTCTGGGAGAATAGCGAGATGGCAAATGATCTTAACAGAATATGATATCCAGTATACAACTCAGAAAGCAATTAAGGGAAGTGTACTGGCTGATCATTTGGCACACCAACCTGTGGACGATTATCAATCATTGAACTTTGATTTTCCGGACGAAGACATCATGGTGGTAACTGACTGTGAAGTACCTGGACCGGATGAAGGACCTGAGGAAGGATCCCGATGGTCTATGCATTTTGATGGAGCCTCCAATGCTTTGGGTAACGGCGTCGGCGCTGTAATCATATCTCCCAAGGGGACTCATACTCCACTCACCGCCCGATTATGTTTCAGCTGCACCAACAACATGGCAGAATATGAGGCATGTATCATGGGTTTACAGGCTGCAATCGACCTGAGGATCAAGTTTCTAAGTGTCTTCGGAGATTCCGCTCTCGTGATCAATCAGATCAAAGGCGAGTGGGATACGAAACACCCGAATCTCATTCCTTATAAGGAGTATGTGTCGACCTTGCTCCCTCACTTTGAAGAGATAACTTTTGAGCACTTCCCTAGAGAGGAGAATCAGCTAGCGGACGCACTAGCCACGATGTCGTCAATGTTCAAAGTTAAATGGGACAATGAGGCTCCTCAAATCACAATCTGGAAGTTGGATGAACCGGCTTACTGCTGCGAACTCGAGGCTGAGAAGGTGACTGAAAAACCCTGGTATCACGAGGTGAAGAGGTACTTGGAAGCCCAGGAATACCCTGAAGGTGCATCTGTCAATGATAAGAAGTTCATGAGGAGATTTGCTGCGAAATTCTTCCTCAGCAACGGCATTCTCTACAAACGGAATCATGATTCAACTTTGTTACGTTGTGTGGATAAGGCTGAAGCAGAGAAAATTATGATGGAACTGCATGAAGGAACATTTGGAACCCATTCCAGTGGACACACCATGGCTAAGAAAATCCTTCGGGCAGGATATTTCTGGTCCACGATGGAAGCCGATTGTTACCAGCACTCCCGAACTTGTCATAAATGTCAGATCTATGCTGACAAAGTGCATATCCCTCCGGTTCCTTTGAATGTCCTGACGGCACCTTGGCCTTTCGCCATGTGGGGCATTGATATGATCGGTGAGATCCGACCAACGGCATCCAACGGGCATCGCTTCATCCTGGTGGCAATTGACTATTTCACAAAATGGGTCGAGGCAGCTTCCTATGCCACGGTAACCAAGAGCGTCGTGGCGCGATTCATCCGGCATAATCTGATTTGTCGGTACGGAGTCCCAGAAAGAATCATTACGGACAACGGTACCAATCTCAATAACAAAATGATCACTGAACTCTGTGAACAATTCAAGATACAGCACCACAATTCTTCCCCCTATCGGCCGAAGATGAATGGGGCTGTAGAGGCAGCCAATAAAAATATCAAGAAAATTGTGCAGAAGATGACAGTGACCTATAAAGATTGGCACGAGATGTTACCGTTCGCTCTTCATGGGTACCGCACCTCAGCAAGGACGTCAACCGGGGCAACTCCTTTCTCCTTGGTCTACGGCATGGAGGCAGTCTTGCCAATTGAAATCCAGATACCCTCTCTCCGAATAATGAAGGATGCAGACTTGAATGAAGATGATTGGATCCAAACTCGACTTGATCAACTAAATCTAATTGACGAAAAAAGGCTCACTGCTATCTGTCATGGTCAAACGTATCAAAAACGGATGATCAGGGCATTTAACAAGAAAGTCAGACCGCAAGAGTATCAAGTTGGGGACCTGGTAATCAAACGCATCATCCTTCCTCAAAGTGATCCCCGGGGCAAATGGACCCCTACGTACGAAGGGCCATTTGTGGTTAAGCGTGTGTTCTCTGGAGGAGCCATGATCCTAACCACCATGGACGGTGACGACCTTCCTTACCCCGCCAATGCGGACATAGTGAAAAAATACTACGCATGAATAAAAGACCCGCTAGGTTGACATACCTAGGCAAAAATAAGGGCTTCCCGGCGAACCAAAAGGGTTCGGGCAAAAATAAGGGATGAAATGAATAAAAATCTGTACACCCGGCAAGTCGAAAACCTGAAAGGGCGGCTTGGGCAAAAAAAAGGGTATCCCGGTGGACTGAAAACCCGAAAGGGAGGTCCAGGCAAAAGTTAGGGATAAAAGCGTAACACTATGTCTCATTGGATCACTTCGCATCCAGAATTCGGCATCAACTATCTGGCCCAAATTTCGGCATTGACCAATCAGCTTCATCTTCAGATTAGGCAGTAAGGCGATGAGACGTTCGAAAACATAAAGGCGATAGCAGAGTTGGAACCCAGTGGGATTGTTCACGTAGCTGTTTTGTTTTCTTTTTCAAAATGTAAACTCTATACTATTTGGCGATGTCCTCTTACTAGGATGTCAGTCTCTTGTACAAAAAACGCCTATTCACAGGCAAAGTTTAAATCAATGAAAATTCCCTTGTCCATACAAATTGCCATTGTTTTTCTTTTTCTGTTTTGTCTTGCGAAGAACGTCCAATGTTCATTTTTGATATATGCATTTGACATTAAATTGCTGATTCATAAATGTTTGCATATGAAAAAAAAGATTAATTACAAGTGACATCAAAGACAGGGGCAATGTGGAGTTGTCTAATGCGGTCTAGTTGTTTTGTCCACCAAAGCACCAAGGCAGGTTCAACTGAAGAATGTGGCCAAACTATCTTAACTCCCCGCGGAGTAAAACAAGGTTCAGCAGCACTTTCCCCAAGCAGGAGTCGATTCCCCGTCGATCCTGAAAAAGGCACAACATCCCCCGGCAGGTCTTAAAAGCTCATCCCCAGTAGATTCTGCGAGCTTATCCCCGGCGAAGTACGAACGTCTCGCCCAAGTTTTATTTAGAGTTATTTCCTCACAAGGACTTATAACTGGGTTATCCTCAGCTAAAAGCCACGGAAGACCGTTCTCGGCAAAAGTTCCTTCAATCCCCAGCGAAGTCTATCTTTGGTTTTCCCAAGCAGAGTTTATCTTTGGTTTTCCCCAGCGGAGTTTATCATCATTATCCTCAGCGGAATCCATTGTTAAAGTCCTCAGCAGGCCTGTCATCAGAGCTTCGGTCAAAGCATCTCTTCCGCAGAACAGCTTCCCGGTCATTCGTCAAGGATTTATTTTCCTAAGATGAAATTACACTCATAAACATTTCACATTTTCATACATCTTGCTTACATACATGATGAGACACATACAACATCAAATGTTGAACATCATGACATCATGCATATCATACATCATGACATTGCATACAGCTTACGTCTTTGCCTTTTCAGGAAAAAGACAATCTCAAAAAAGACTACTTTCAACTGTCACAATTCCAGATTTGATACCTGTATCTAGCCAGGGCACATCTGAGAGTGATCAGTTTCCAGACTCGATTCCTGTATCTAGCCAGGGCACGTCTGCAGAGTTCAAAGATTCGACTCCTGTATCCAGCCAGGGCACATCTATCAACTACAACAGCTCCAGATTCGATTCCTGTATCCAGCCAGGGCATATCTGTTGACCATATTTCCAGACTCGATTCCTGTATCTAGCCAGGGCACGTCTGCAGAGTTCAAAGATTCGACTCCTGTATCCAGCCAGGGCACATCTATCAACTACAACAGCTCCAGATTCGATTCCTGTATCCAGCCAGGGCATATCTGTTGACCATATTTCCAGACTCGATTCCTGTATCTAGCCAGGGCACGTCTGCAGAGTTCAAAGATTCGACTCCTGTATCCAGCCAGGGCACATCTATCAACTACAACAGCTCCAGATTCGATTCCTGTATCCAGCCAGGGCATATCTGTTGACCATATTTCCAGACTCGATTCCTGTATCTAGCCAGGGCACGTCCGCAGAGTTCAAAGATTCGACTCCTGTATCCAGCCAGGGCATATCTATTGACGACTATTTCCAGATTCGACTCCTGTATCCAGCCAGGGCACATCTGAGCAACCAATTGTAGATTCAATACCTGTATCTAGCCAGGGCATATCTGCATAAGGAGACTGAAGATCAAACACCTGTAACAAGCCAGGAAAACATCTGTCTTTCTTAAACACACAAGTTCTCGCTAAGGAACCTCTTATGCGATCAACACTTCCGAATGGCGTCTATAAGCCCATTCCCGACAAAGTTCTGTCACTTTTCCAGATGGCATCTACAAAGCCCATCTCCCTATCCACCATCTCTCCAAATGGCATCTATAAGCCCATTCCCGACACCACATTGTTGAGACTCCAGCATGCGAGTGCAAATTTCCGGGCACTCTAGTGTCCAATCTTCTTTTACCCTCGAGTCGCGAAAGGCAAACTTGCCAATCTAACTCTTCAGGTCCAAGAAGATTGAACAGGGGCAACTGTTGTACCCCAAAATTTGCCCTCCCATTTCCTCAACATTTTCTCATTACAAGACCTTTGAAGATCAAGATCCAATTAGGGTTTCCTCTGCTCAAGACTTCTCCTTGCACTGTGGACTCAAATTAGGGTTTGTGTTTGCCTAAAGATGTTTTGACCTAAAATGCCTAAGATGACTTTCATGCTTCATATTGGACTCCCAAGTTTACCCATACCAAGTTTCAAGTCTTGATTCCAAGTTTTTCCCTGTCAATTGGACAGTTGACCTAGAAATCAGCTGTATTGGGGAAAAAGTCAACTGTGGCCAATTGACAGTCAAACCTCATGAAATTTGATCCACATCAACATTTTGAATTCATATGAACCATTTGATCAAGTTTGAATCACAATTCCACAAGAAATTTGATCAGATCACCAAAAGGGCAAAATGGTCATTTTTAGGGTTTTGACTGCACAAAGGCAATTTTTGACTGTTTGACCTAGCCAATGGCAAACCAAGCTCACATATGGACTCAAGGACCCCATGGAATTATCTTGACATGTTCATCAAGCTCAAAAGATCCCAAGTACACAAGATTGACAGTTGAATTTCCCAGTCAATTGATCAATTTTGACTGTATACTGAAAAGTCAAACTTTGACTTTTTGGTCAAAATCAAGAGTCAAGATTCATTTTTCATCAAAACATGCCAAATTATGAAACTTGTTCACCAAGAAATGTCAAAATGCAAATTAGGGTTTGAAAATGGAATTTTTCATAACTTAGAATTTTTCTAAGTTATGGAAAACCCTAATTTTTTTCCCAACTTTGCCCCATCTTTTCACCATGATCCATTTGGATTCAAACAAAAGTCAAAACATGAAAGTTGTAGCTTGTTGCAAAATCTACAACTTTGATTCACAAAGTTTTCTCATTTGAAGCTTGTATCTCAAGTTATGATTTTTTGAATAAGGGCACTAAACCATCTTTTAACTTAGTGAAATTTGACCTATTTTGACAAGGTTTTCTACCCTACTTCAAGGCCACTTTTCATACCCTTCCACTTGGAATTTCAAATTGCATTTCAAAGATGGATTGTAGTACACATTACAAGCTTTCCAAAATGTCCAAGAACTCATCAAACAACCTCATAACTTGAGAGATTCGAATTTCACAAGTTGGCAAAAATTCACTTTTGTTCTTCATCAAAGCATGTTCATAAACTTGGCAAATTTGAATTCAGCATGCTTAAGCTACATTGCAGGCCTCTAATCCCATTCTCACTCAATAATTCAATGCATATCCTTTGTGTTCTAACATTATTTTGCTCATTTGGATAATACACACAAAATCAAGCCTAAACTAGAAAAAGCATGTTATCCATTCTTGTAAAGTGATACTTTATGGCAACTTTGCAAATCTATGAGGTACAATGCAGATCTTTGAAGCAAAAAAGCATAGGCATATCCCACTGATCAAGACTCAAAGGTGCAGCATAGATTGAGGCATTGTACTGGCCTAGAAACCAAGTTGACATTTGCTTGCTTCACATAGAAGTAACATCCATAACTTATGCTATCTCTCATATCAGTCAAGAAACACAGCACAAAAGATATCAAACACATTCCATAGACCACATTGAAGCTTTTGCTCGAGCCATTTGCCTTTCAAACCCTCTCCATCTCAGAATCATCCTCAAACTGCACAAACAGGGGTGCCCCTGCAGTTTGAGTGCAATCTCTCATTCCCTTCAAACATTTCTGTCCAAACCTGTTCCTCTACCTTCCTTACAACATATACAAGCTATCCAGAAGCTAAGGCACGATCTGTAGTTGCTCTAACCACTTCCACCATTTTCACATCTTTGACTTGCAGGTGAAGTTCTATAGCTTGATACAAGAAGTTTCAAGACAAAGTGAGCATTGAAAAAGCATCCCTGGACTTCAAGGAAGCTTTTCCAATCATTACATTGCATTGAAAGTCTCTCATTCTCCACATAGAAGTTCAACTGCACAGGTAAAAGTTTGAATTCGTATCTCTCTTATTAGGCATATTTAGTCTTAAGTTTGTGAAGAAACAAAGTCCTACTCATAGCCCTGAACATGTACATAGCTTTACTTTTCATTTCTTTTGTCTGAGTGAAGAGAATTTGAGCTCTGAAAATGGTAGAAAAACTAGGTCAGAAAAGAGGGGGAGAGAAATTCTCTCTCATCTTGGAGAGATAGGTCATGTTCTTTATATGGTTGAAACCGTCTCTTAATGCTCTACACTTTTCATGTTATGAGTTTTGCTTGAAAGTCCAGGAATCCAGAGTTAGAAAACGCGTGTTCTGTGAGAAGAAAGATGTACAGAGGTTGAAGAAGAAGTGATCTGGGCTGGGCCTGGATTTGTTTCCTTTTCACACCCCATTTTTGTTGTTTACACCCCCTGAGCCCATTTGTTTATTTTTCAACATTTTTGACTTTTTCTTTTTGGGTTGACTTTGTTTATTTTTTCTCATGCCATTAAAATTTTTAAAATATTTTTTCCATCATTTTTTGTATTTATGGCATATTTGTTTGTTTATTTCTTTTATTTATATACAAATATATATATACACTATTATTAAAATAAATAGAAAATAATGTAGATACATTTTTATTTTTATTTTTTACTTTCTGAAAATATTTCACACAAAAAAATACTTTTATTTATTTTATTAAAATATTAAATAAATATTTATTTTGTATAATACTCATTTAGGGTTTAATATATGTATATATACATGTTTATTAATATATTTAAGATAAAAATATAAAATACTTGATCTTTTTATTTTTATTAATATTTGATACAAAAATACCTTTTTTTCACAAAATACCTCATTTTATTTTATTTTTGTACATAATAAATAAATAGTAGAATTAAATTAGATAATAATACTTTTTATATAAAAATTAGGGTTTTTCACCTTAAGTCCAAAATACTAAAAATAAATACATTTTTATTTTCTTTTTTCCTTTTACATAAACAATATTTTCTCATATGCATAAAAACTTCCCCTTTTTACATTTTACATATTTATTTTATTTATATTTAAATTATGCAATTTATTTACTATGCAAATATCCAATTGTTGTAATAATCTAGATTTAAATTCTTGTCTATATCCCCATTTGAACATTTGTACCCCCTTTCCCATATTTGGTTGTGTAATAGCTTAGTAATTTTAATTTCGCACTTTATTGCTTTCTAAATAATAACATGCTAGAATTAGGGTTTGTATGCAAAAAAAACGATAAAAAATAGTTTGGCCTAATACAAGACAAACAAGCATGAAAATGGACACACAAATCACACTTGCACCCCCTAGGGTATTCCACTTGTTGCCTTCAAATAAATGGGCCATATTGTATGTTGAACATCTTTGGGCAAAGCAAACAGTTTGAATGATCATAGTCCCTCGATAAAACTTTTCAAAACAAACAAAACAAATGATCAAGTCCCTTAGAGAAATTGCCCAAAGACATTTAACGTCGTTACAATTATGGTCTAAACGATGACCCGCGCCTGTCCCTTTCACATCCTAACACAAGGTTGCCCACCAAATACAATGGTGGAGCAAACTTGCTAAAAGGGTTAAAGTATAGCAATGATCTTTTTGAGAAATTTAGGAGTAGATAACCTCTTAGTTACTTGAATCAACTTGCAAAACACTTGCCTAAATTCAAAATCACACCTCACAACACTTTCAAAACAACTTTCAAAAACAAATGAAAACCTTTTCAAAAGACATACATCTTTGTATACATCCCCACATGGATCATTGCAAAGGTTGCCACCACATTGGCCTCTTTTCAAAACATTTTCAAAACCCACACACTCAAGCACCATTTAAAACAATTGAAAACAAAAGGCAAGTGATCTAAGCAAGTAACTAAGAGCCCATGGATAACCATGGATAGAAAGGGTGCTAATACCTTCCCTTTCTATAATCTACTCCCCGAACCCAAGAAAACATCTCAAAAGGTTTTTGCTGTGCTTTTTAACCTTTCCTTAGGATAAAATAAAAAGTCGGTGGCGACTCTTGCTAACCGCAACATTTGCGAATACAAACGCAAACCTCAAGACAGTTCTCCCACCGTATCACACCTTAGATTTACTTTTTCCCGCAAATATTAACTGTTAACAAAAAAGCATGCAAGAATGAATGGACATAATAAAAACAAGCGTAGAACACCCATGACATGACAAAAGACAAATGCAAATGAAAACGACACATAATTCGCACACACCACCCCTAGGGTACGCCTCACTGTTGCCTTGCCTCGAAAGGTGATCGTCGAGTAGAGGATGTCTTAGTAAGTCCTCATGATCCGGGAACCTGGCATGAGGGTAGATTCTAAGGTGTCTTCCCATTGCTCTGGTGATCACCATGTCCCGAACCTCGAATTGACCCGAACACCTCCAACGGTGGTGCTACCTACCTCTCAATGGTGGGATGGCACTACTTTAAAGGACATTTACACAGACGAATTCCTTAGGGTAGGTAGGTTCTCGTAGATACTTGCTCTCTTCAAAACAAACAAAAATCTTTTCACACCGACACTTTTCAAAAGCTTTCAAAGACATTTTTCAAACACTCTGACACAAGAGTCGATCTGAAAATTTTCAAAGAAACTTTTTAAAACCCACATTGAAAAGCAAACAACCATTTTTGAAAACACAATGAGCAAGTATCTAAGAGCCCATGGATAACCATGGATAGAAAGGGTGCTAACACCTTCCCTTTCTATAACCTACCTCCCGAACCGAGAGCAATCTCTTTAAGGAATTTTTCTGTGCTTTTGTCCTTTCCATTTGGAGAAAATAAAAGACGGTGGCGACTCTTGCTTCCGCGACATTTCGCGAACCAGCGTTAAACAGTCAGTTCCAGATCCACCGATCACAGAACTGGCGACTCTGCTGGGGAAAATTATAAAAGTGAGGTGTACCTTAGGGCTAGCTCATAACCATGTTTTCAATTGTTTTCCTTGTGTGCTTTATTATTGTGGGTTGCTTGGGAGTTCTATAGATCCTAACCCGGATCTGGGGATACCTTTCTTAGAAGGTAGCAACAAGGCTGTGAGGGAACTGTGCGGGGTATACCGACATGGTTGAAACAGTCTGCTACGTTGATGTGGCACTTTGGTGTGTACCGGTAACCCTTGAGTTCAGTCAAGGAGAGTACGGGGCCTCCGCGTGGTGTCATGAAGCATCAACAGACCTTAGGAACCTTAATTGAACTATCTTGGCCTCTTTAGGGTAGTGAGATAACTGACTTTGGTGCAGTCCGAGGTTGGTTGATACTCGATACTACACTCAATTGAGGGTTGCTTTCCTGGAATATTTCGGTCGCCAGTTCAGTGGCTAAATCGAAACGATGAACAATGAAAGCAATCCCGTGATATTGGGAACCTTAGAACCCGGTTACTTCTAATAGGACAGGTTGAACCCACCAACTTCAAGAGGGTAATACCTAGACCTCATGCTGGCCTAAACTCTAAGGGCTTCTCTTGTGTGACTTGTGTGCCTTCATACTTGAACTACTTGCATGCTTATTATCTGACCTTTGAGTTTCTTGCAGGTTTTGTTTATAGTCCTTAACTAGGACTCATGACAGGGTTTACCAAATTTCTTGCAGGTTTTGTTTATAGTCCTTAACTGGGACTCATAACAGGGTTTACTAGATCTCTTGCAGGTTTTGTTTATAGTCCTTAATTGGGACTCATAATAAAGTTTGCTAAGTTTCTTGCAGGTTTCTGTTTATAGTCCTTAACAAGGGCTCATAACAGGGTTCACTCATATTACCCCATGCATACCATAACATCATACCATTGCATACATCCTAACTCATTTCAAGGATCTCCAGGGCTGGTGATGCAGGTCATGATGAACAATTATCTAGCAAGGGGCAAAGAGGATTTATTTTCCTCTAGCCAAGGTTGTCAGGGGCTATGACCCACTGGATATGGTGAGCCTTTGACCCTTGAAGAAGGGCTCTCTACAACAGGAAGTTCCTTCAATCAAGTTGCCAGTTTCCAACTCTAACAAGTTTCTCTGTTTACCCTGCGAGGTCCTTGAAATCATTGCATGCATGTTATACATCTCATTGCATTGCAGGTGTCCCTTTGACAGGTTGCTTACCCTTCTTCGCTGTTTATTTCAGCCGATCGTCATGAATCCTGAATGATCAGCTGAGCAGTCCATCAAGGCCCTCCAGGCTCAGAACGCCCAGTTCCAAGGGTTGATCATGAACTTGACCCAGGGGCAACAAGATCTGAAGGCTCTGCTCTTGAAGAAAGAAAAGAAGAAGAGGAGGACTGTTTTGTTCAGCCCTAGACGCAGATCTGGGAATGCACCGCAGATTGAAACTGAGAGGACAACTCCATCTGTGAGGGAGCAGCCATCAAGAGGAAAGGATTCCCAACCCAGTGGTCTCCGACAATGAGACAGATTTCAACGACGAACAATACCCTCCTGCCGAAGACAAGTACAAACAGTTGGAGGATAGGCTGAATGCTATGGAGATCCAACATGTACCTGGGCTGGATTTTGGAGATCTGGGTTTGTCAACTGGTGTGATTATTCCTCGGAAGTTCAAAGCACCATCCTTTACCAAGTATGACGGGGCATCTTGTCCCAAGTTACATCTCAGGTCCTATGTTCGGAAGATTCAACCATATACGGTGGACAAGAACTTGTGGATCCACTTCTTCCAGGAAAGTCTTTCAGGGACTCACCTCGAATGGTTCTATCAGCTGGATGGGACCAAAGTTCGTAACTGGGAGGAGTTGGCAACTGCTTTCTACAAGCAGTATCAATATAATGTCGACCTTGCTCCTACGCGTACCCAACTCCAGGGTATGTCGTTAGGATCAAGTGAAGGTTTTAAAGAATATGCGCAGAAATGGAGGGATCTTGCTGGAAGGGTACAACCACCTCTGACTGATCGGGAACTTGTCGATATGTTCTTGGGGACTCTATCTGGTCCGTTCTACAACCACCTAATTGGGAATTCGTCTGCTGGATTCACAGATCTTATCTTGACTGGAGAGCGAATAGAGGCTGGCATCCGGTATGGGAAAATTCAAGAGGCTGCACCTTCTGATAAAAAGCCTCATCATGGAAAGAAAGAATCCAATGTTGTGCATGGTAAAAAGAGCCGTCACGAGGTAGGGGCAATCCAGATCTCCAATCCCGGACCTGCTCAACAAGGACAGGAGCAGCAGCGCAAGGAGAAACGACAGTATACCAAACTCAATATGTCGCTGGATCAAGCACTGCAACAAATGTTGAAGGCAGGGTTGATCACCTTAAGGGCTCCTCTTCGGAATCCGAACACTTCTGCTCCCAATTATCATCCCAATGATAGGTGCGCATATCATTCTGATAGCCCGGGGCATACTACGGACAACTGCTGGCCTCTCAAGAACAAGATTCAAGACATGATCGACGCCGGGGAGATTCAGTTTGAAGTGCCTGAGACTCCGAACATAATCACTGCTCCGTTGCCCAATCATTGAAGCCTTTTGTTTATTTGAATTTTTGAGTTGTATTTTTCTTTGCTTATACGAACAATTAATGTCATAGCAAACTCTTTTATTCTATCAATGTATCGCATACGTCTGTTTTGGAAATTAATACAATTGTTTTCATTATGTTCAAATTTCTTTTCATATTTTTTCTGATGTCAACTCTGGATCTAAAATTCTAAGCCTCTTGAGGGAGGATGACGAAAACGATACCGCGATCTACAGTATGCTTTTGAACGGACCCCGCTGATGAGGTACAGGCATTGTTTCAAATCCTAAACACTGGAGTAATAAGGAAGATAATCCCTTGTCAACCCCTCTGAGCCAAAGAAGTAGGAGTTTTTCTTTTCGAAATTTAAAACCCTTTATCATAACCTGGGGCAGGGTAGTTCTCTCAGTTGATCCAAGAGCATAACAAATGGCACCAAAGGAGTCCTTACAAAACAAAAGACAGTGATGGTTCTGAATAAATCGCAAGGACAGGCAGTCATCATCAAAATTCATAAATGAAAAGCCCAAAAAGTCTAAACCTACAAAGGGGACTTATGAAACTGGGGCATCCCGCTGACTGTAATTCCAAAAAAGGAAACAGTTCAGGCAAAAAAAAGAAAGGGATAACAAAATCAAGAAAGAGGTCTCACAAAGCCTCAACCAAAGCAAAAAATGACTGCCTATTCAAAAGAAATCATCAACATCTGAACCATTATTGGAACATCAAAGCAAAGACTCAAGCAAGGTCTAACGCACGATCAACTGAGTTTAGGTTTGGAGAACATCACGAAGAGCGGGTGGGTACAAATAAAATTTGAGCCTTTATCCTTTGTTTCTTAAATCGTGAACCAGGCCACGTTATAACCCTCCAAAGTCCTAGCTGAAGCATGGGTTAGTTCGAAAGCATACTGTTACGAAAGGTATCCTGACTCCTGAAGGCCTACGGTAAATACGGAGTTGACATCACGTTTTACAAACATTCATTTGTTTTATGAAAAAAGAATGCATTTCCAAAATTTTCAAGACAGACATAGGCTTTGCATTTTTAACATAACTTTGTTTGCATATGACTTTTTGTTTGAACAGCATAGAAATTCGCATGACGAAAGTCTAATGAACAAGAGTATTTCCAATCAAGGGGCAGGACATGACCATGGTCCATTATCTGGGGCAGTCCAATCAAGATTCGGAGAATCTCTCAAAGGCCAAATAGCCTGGGGCAAATCTCCGCCTGAGTCACTTGGGGCATCTCAAACAACGAATCTTGCCTGATCAAACATCTTCTGGTGGCATGACAACACACTTCTAACAGGGGCAACTCCCTACATCCTGAGAGCATGGATATAGTCAAAAAGATGCTACGCAAAATCAAAGACCCGCTAGGTTGACATACCTAGGCAAAAATAAGGGCTTCCCGGCGAACCAAAAGGGTTCGGGCAAAATGAGGGATGAAAATAAAAAAATCTGTACACCCGGCAAGTCGAAAACCTGAAAGGGCGGCTTGGGCAAAAATGGGTATCCCGGTGGACTGAAAACCCGAAAGGGCGGTCCAGGCAAAAGTTAGGGATTAAAGCGTACGACTATGTCCTGTTATCTTGTCACCTGTCTACCAGAAGAAGGTTTGTCCATCAACAACTATCAGCACCTCACAGGTCTTCCTCTCCAATATCAGAAACAGGGGCAATGATGAGCTGTCCAAGCAAGCTAATTGTTCTGTCCTCCAAAGGCATCAAGGTAGGTTCGACTGAAGAACATAACCAGTGCATTTTAATTCCCCAGAGAGGAAGCCAGCAAGTCAATATACTCTTCTCCAAGCAAAGTTGGCAAATCTCAAGGAAGTTGGGTATCCTCCAGTAGATCTCAATACTTCCCCAGCAGCAACATATAAGCATCCCCGGCAGTCTTGGCCTAAAGATTGTTCCCCGGCGGTATACCAGACATTCAAAGGAATCCCTTCCCCCAGCATATCAAAACTTCCCCAGAAAAGTCCAATCCAGGAAGGTTGGAATTCATCTCCCCAAGCAGTAAGCTTATCCCCAGTAGATTCTGGAAACTTATCCCCTCGCAGAACACAAACGCGTCGTCCGGCTTGATTTAAAGAGTTATTTCCTTAACAGGATATAACTGGGTTATCCTCAGCCAAAAGCCGCGGAAAGAGCGTCCCCGACGAAGTCTTTCCTATCCCCAACAAAGTCTATTCCTACTTCCAACGACAAGGATATCCTCAGCACGTTATCAACAATCAGCAAAGCATCTCTCTCTCCCCACAGAGTATCACTCCCCAGCATGGTCGCTAGAGTATCTTTTCTCCTCGCAGAATCCTTCATTTTCCAAGTTTATTCCGCAGCGGAGTTATCTTCTCCTACCGGTATACTTGCAACTATCGTCCCCAGCGGAAGCAAAAGCTATTCTTCAACATCAGCCCAGGAGTGACTTCCCGGCACCCGTCAAGGATTTATTTTCTTAGACAAAAATACATTCATAAACATCACATCTTCATGCATATGCATCATGCTACACGAATCTCATTAATTTTGAAAACATACAGTTCATGCATCATGACTTTGCATACAATTATGTTTTGCCTTTTCAGGAAAAAGATCAATACCAAAATGACTACTATCAACTATCGCAATTCCTTCTAGATATAGTTTCAGATATGACCCAGATATGGTGACGTTCTGATACTGCTTCCAGATATCCTTCTAGATATAGTTTCAGATATGACCCAGATATGGCGACGTTCTGATACTGCTTCCAGATTTCCTTCTAGATATAGTTTCAGATATGACCCAGAGATGGTGACGTTCTGATACTGCTTCCAGATTTCCTTCTAGATATAGTTTCAGATATGACCCAGAGATGGCGACGTTCTGATACTGCTTCCAGATATCCTTTCTAGATATAGTTTCAGATATGACCCAGAGATGGCGACGTTCTGATACTGCTTCCAGATTTCCTTCTAGATATAGTTTCAGATATGATCCAGATATGGTGACGTTCTGATGCTGCTTCCAGATTTCCTTCCAGATATAGTTTCAGATGTAAACCAGATATGGTGACGTTCTGATGCTGCTTCCAGATATCCTTTCTAGATATAGTTTCAGATATGACCCAGAGATGGCGACGTTCTGATACTGCTTCCAGATTTCCTTCTAGATATAGTTTCAAATATGATCCAGATATGGTGACGTTCTGATGTTGCTTCCAGATTTCCTTCCAGATATAGTTTCAGATATGACCCAGAGATGGTGACGTTCTGATACTGCTTCCAGAGTTCCTTCCAGATATAGTTTCAGATGTAAACCAGATATGGTGACGTTCTGATGCTGCTTCCAAATTTCCTTCTCGATATAGTTTCAGATATGACCCAGAGATGGTGACGTTCTGATACTGCTTCCAGAGTTCCTTCTAGATATAGTTTCAGATATGACCCAGAGATGGTGACGTTCTGATGCTGCTTCCAGATTTCCTTCTCGATATAGTTTCAGATATGACCCAGAGATGGTGACGTTCTGATACTGCTTCCAGAGTTCCTTCTAGATATAGTTTCAGATATGACCCAGAGATGGTGACGTTCTGATACTGCTTCCAGAGTTCCTTCTAGATATAGTTTCAGATATGACCCAGATATGGTGACGTTCTGATACTGCTTCCAGATTTCCTTCCAGATATAGTTTCAGATGTAAACCAGATATGGTGACGTTCTGATACTGCTTCCAGATTTCCTTCCAGATATAGTTTCAGATGTAAACCAGATATGGTGACGTTCTGATGCTGCTTCCAGATTTCCTTCCAGATATAGTCCAGATATGAACCAGATATGGCGACGTTCTGACACTTATTCCAGTTGAAGACATTTCAAGACCTAGACCGGTTCAGTTAATCGACCCTAAGATTCTCTGTTGTTATCCCGTCCAAGGCCTTCTCTAGTCCAGCTAAATCGACTCCCAACAGATTTTTCTGATGAAGACTCAGTAGAAGTTATTCCAGATGGTTCCCTCTCCGACGGTGAGTGAGGTGATAATTCCTTTTCAGATGTTTCCCTCTCCGACGGTGAGTGTAAGGTGATAGTCTCCTATGGTTCCCTCTCCGACGGTGAGTGAGATGACAATTCCTTTTCCTATGATTCCCTCTCCGACGGCGAGTGAGGTGATTCCCTTTCAAATTATAATTGCCTATGGTTCTCTTCCCGATGCTGCAAAGATGGTAATTCCCGCTAAGATTTTTCTCAACGAGCGTTGTTGAAGGTAAAATCACCCAAGGTTCTCTTACCATTCATGCTAAGGCAGTAACCATACCTGGTTCGTTCATCATCTTTTGAAGCTCCAGATCCAGCTCCTGTAACCAGCCAGGACACATCTATACCAAGCATCTAAAAGTCAGCTCCTGCAGCGTGTCAGGTACTCATTTTTCTTTTTGCAGGTATGCAGGTTCTCGCTAAGGAATCTCCTACGCGATCAACATCCAGATGGCATCTATAAGCCCATCATCCTATCCAGCAATCTCCAAATGGCATCTATAAGCCCATTTCCATCCCACTGCCACTATGTGAGCGCAAATTTCTGGGCACTCTAGTGTCCAATCATCTTCTACCCTCGGATTACGAAAGGCACGTCAGCCAATCTGCATCCTCAGGTCTAAGAAGATTGAACAGGGGCAACTGTTGCACCCCAAAATTTGCCCTCCCATATTCTCCAAGAAATTGCCAAGCCAAGTCACAAAACTCCCCAAGGGTTGCACAGTGCAAAGGTCTCCTATACAGTCAAGACTAGGGTTTGTGTTCTGATAAAGGAAAGGAAGTTTTCAAGGGCGCAATCAAGTCTCACATGCCTACAAGTATGGTCAAGCATCCTCATATCAAGTTTCAAGGCATTCAGCTCAAAATTGCACAGTCAAAACCCTAAATTGCACTACAGTCAACTGTAGGGGCAAAATGGTCATTTGGCAGTCAAAAGTTCAAATTTTTGGTCAACATATCATTTTGAAGCCACAAACATCATTTGATCAATGCTTGATCATGATTCTCAAAGTTTGGCTCAGAAATCATCAAAGATGCAAAAGTTTCTTTATTTGGACAGCTGAAAAAGTCAACTGAAATTGACCAGGGCATAACTTTCACATGGATTATCAGAAAAATTCCATCCAAAGCTCATTTTGAATAGAAAGCCATTTCCTACAACTCATCTTCATATTTCAAGTCCAAGAAATGCTCTCATAAAAAGTTATCAATTTCAACATTATAGGTCATTTTCAAAAGTCAACAAAAAGGGACTTTAAGTCAAAGGCCATAACTTAAGATTGGTAAATCAAAAAGACATGGGACCAAAGGCATTGGTTAAAGGACTCAAAGACCTTTCCAAAATGTCCAAGAACATGAGAAAAGCTTAAAAATTGAGCAAGTTATGCCTTGTGGAAGTTGGGAAAATTTTGGATATTTTGAAAAGTCAACTTTGATCCAAATGACCTAAAATTGCAAATGGGCCCATTTTTCTTCCATGATTCATCATTCTAAGCATATGCACGACCACTTGGCCCAAAGGGAAGTATTTTCTCATTTTTTATTTATTTATTTGAATTATTATTTATATTAATTCATTTAAATCATTAAAATATATGAAAAATATCTAATATGCCTTAACAAATCTTTTTATACACATTTCAGCCTTAGTATTTCGTGCACATCCCAACATGGAAAGATT
Organism: Vicia faba; assembly: GCA_948472305.1. NCBI lineage: Eukaryota > Viridiplantae > Streptophyta > Magnoliopsida > Fabales > Fabaceae > Vicia > Vicia faba. Next base: position 1,157,953,026 of record OX451736.1, on the reverse strand, counting down.
TGGTTTGATTTGAGCATAATTGACACAAAGTAGCATGAAAAAGATATGAAAAAGATCTTGGAAAATCAATTTGCAAAACCATTGAATGAAAGAGATTTTATTGAGTTTTCTTAACCTAATAGCCTCCATACAAATACATGAACACAACCCTAATGTCCATAGACGGAAAGCTGCGCAGAAAGAGCCATTGCAAACTTGAAAAATAGCCAAAAAACTCAATACTGAAAATCGATTTGCAGGTGGTTTCAAGCCAAGATTTTGATCCCATTGGCTTCCTGAAGCTTCAAGGAAACGATTCCAATCCAGATCATCCATTATAACGCCAAGAATCGGTAAAACGAGGGCCAACTGTATCAAGAAAAACTCATAAGCGTACATCACAATTCATGCATCCATTATCACTTTTAATGCTTGATTTACATTCCTTGTGAAGTTCTAAAGCTAACCATTGTATTTAATCGAATTATTATGCATCGTATATGATTTCACCATAGTTGATTTCTAGGGTTTTGCAGGACTGGAATTTAGGGCTTTTGCAATAAGGAAAAATTAGCCCACGAAACCATGACCATTCAAACCAGCTCACCTGGACGAAGAAGATAGGACCATCGCGCTCCATTTATGAGTGCTTAGAACCTATTCGCTATTTTCCCATAAGCCATCTAAAACGACGCTAAAAAACCGTTGCTCAATGTTTTATATTTCAGGGAAGGTGGAGAAGATGATTGCATGTCACACGTTGATTGGCTTATTCAAAATCTCGCGCGCATTTCCAAGCCACTAATCCATTTTCTTTTATAACATTTGTTTGTTTATTATATGTAAAACGCGTTAATTGGCACAGACGGCAGGCATAAGGATTGGCAAAGCTCAAGACCTGGGTTCGAATCCCAGGTCTTCATTACTTTCTATATTATTTTTCAATAACGTTTCCCATGCAGCTTCAGTAACATAGACGTACCATATGCCCCCTCATCCGAGCGTCCACGCGTCTAGCATATTCAGATCAAAGGCACCGGATGGATGAACACCCTACACCCCAGTCAACATGCCACATAGTGCTTGGAAAAGTCAGCGAATCTGAAGCTTGCTGGGCCAGGATTCTTGGGCCTATACCTCCATATTGGGACTTCCACCCCCCTGGTTTGCAATTCTTTTTTTTATTATTTTTTCTTATATTTTATTTTTAAATTATTGTTTATTTGTTTTATTGTTTTGCTTTAATTAATTATTTTCATAAAATATCAAAATGCCTAAAAAATCAAAAAAAAAAGATGAAAACATGATAAATAATTTTTATTTTAATATTTCCATGTAAATAAATTAATTTAGATTAGAGTTTTAATATTAATTCTTTTAATAATAAAAATACAAAAATATAGAATTAGGTTTAATTTTTATCCCTTTTTAATTTGTTTCCTTTTTTACCATAATATTTATTATATTTATTTTTCTCATAATTAAAATTGTACATAATTAATTAGGGTTTCATTTAGATTTTAGCTTAATATTTTCACAATAAATTTAAAAGCTATTAGAATTAGGGTTTGCCTTTTAGTTCAATTTTAATTAATTCTTTTTTCATCAAATTCCTAAAAAACACAAAATACCAAAAACATTTTCCTTTAATTCTAATTAATTAATTCATGTAATTTAATATTTCGCAAAAGGGTCCAACGCCTATATATTTAATTGTTTAATTTCGCATATTTATTTTATTGCATTTAAATAATTATGTACCTCTCCCAAAGCTTTGTAACATTTACTTCTCGCACTTTTAATTCTTTTACTTTGCTTTATTTATTTTTCTGTCAAATCGGGTCCAGTTTAATTTTGGCGATGTAGACCCGCGCCATTTGTAATAGCCTTAGATTTACTTTTTCCCGCAAATATTAACTGTTAACAAAAAAGCATGCAAGAATGAATGGACATAATAAAAACAAGCGTAGAACACCCATGACATGACAAAAGACAAATGCAAATGAAAACGACACACAATTCGCACACACCACCCCTAGGGTACGCCTCAATGTTGCCTTGCCTCGAAAGGTGATCGTCGAGTAGAGGATGTCTTAGTAAGTCCTCATGATCCGGGAACCTGGCATGAGGGTAGCTTCTAAGGTGTCTTCCCATTGCTCTGGTGATCACCATGTCCCGAACCTCGAATTGACCCGAACACCTCCAACGGTGGTGCTACCTACCTCTCAATGGTGGGATGGCACTACTTTAAAGGACATTTACACAGACGAATTCCTTAGGGTAGGTAGGTTCTCGTAGATACTTGCTCTCTTCAAAACAAACAAAAATCTTTTCACACCGACACTTTTCAAAAGCTTTCAAAGCCATTTTTCAAACACTCTGACACAAGAGTCGATCTGAAAATTTTCAAAGAAACTTTTTAAAACCCACATTGAAAAGAAAACAACCATTTTTGAAAACACAATGAGCAAGTATCTAAGAGCCCATGGATAACCATGGATAGAAAGGGTGCTAACACCTTCCCTTTCTATAACCTACCTCCCGAACCGAGAGCAATCTCTTTAAGGAATTTTTCTGTGCTTTTGTCCTTTCCATTTGGAGAAAATAAAAGACGGTGGCGACTCTTGCTTCCGCGACATTTCGCGAACCAGCGTTAAACAGTCAGTTCCAGATCCACCGATCACAGGCACCTTCTGCTATAAGGTGATTCCTTTTGGGTTGAATAATGTTGGGCCAACTTATTAGCGCGCCATGGTCGCTTTATTCCATGATATGATTCACCATGAGATCGAAGTTTATGTTGATGACATGATAGCCAGGTCCCAAACTGAGGAAGAGCACCTTGATCATCTACAAAAGTTGTTCGACAGGTTGAAGATATACAAGCTGAGGTTGAATCTGAACAAGTGCACCTTCGGGGTAAGGTCTGGTAAACTTCTGAGTTTCATTGTCAGACAAAGGCATCCAAGTAGACCCTGAAAAGGTGAAGGCCATGCAAGAGATACCGACTCCCTGTTCTGAGAAGGAAGTTAGAGGTTTCTTGGGATGCCTAAATTACATTGCCCGATTGATTTCACATCTGACTGCTACTTGTAAGCCGATCTTCAAGCTTCTAAAGAAAGATCAAGTGGTAAGGTGGAATGATGAATGCCAGACCGCTTTCTAAAGAATCAAAGAATACCTTCAAGAACCACCAATTCGGATGCCTCCAATTGAAGGAAGACCTTTGATATTGTACTTGATAGTTCTAGACAATTCAATGGGGGGTGTGCTGGGATAGCATGACGAGTCTGGTCGAAAAGAGCATGCAATATACTACCTTAGCAAAAAGTTTACCGACTGTGAGACACGATAATTACTGCTCGAGAAAACTTGTTGCACTTTGGCATGGGCTTCTCACCAACTAAGACAGTATATGCTGACCCACACTACCATGTTGATATCTAAGATGGATCCGATCAAATACATCTTCGAGAAACCCGCTCTCTCCGGAAGAATAGAAAGATGGCAGATGATCTTAACTGAGTACGACATACAATATACAACCCAAAAAGCAATAAAGAGGAGTGTATTGGCTGATCATTTGGCTCATCACGCCGTGGATGACTACCAGTCCATGAATTTTGAGTTCCCGTATGAGAATATTATGCTGGTGACTGACTACAAAGAACTTGGACCGGATGAAGGACCCGAGGAGGGAACCCGATGGACTATGGTTTTTGACGGAGCTTCGAACGCATTAGGTAATGGCATTGGTGTTGTAATCATATCTCCTAAGGGTTGTCATACTCCTTTCACCGCCCGACTATGTTTCAACTGCACCAACAACATGGCGGAGTATGAAGCCTCTATCATGGGTCTCAAGGCCGCTATTGACCTCAGGATCAAGTTCTTGGATGTTTTCGGGGATTCAGCCTTGGTAATAAGTCAGATCAAAGGAGAATGGGATACGAAACACCCGAATCTCATCCCATACAAAGAGCACATGCTGACATTGCTCCCACACTTTGAGGAAGTAACTTTCGAACATTTCCCACGGGAGGAGAACCAGTTAGCAGATGACGCTAACTACCATGTCTTCTATGTTCAAAGTTAGGTGGGACAATGAAGCTCCCTAAATCACCATTGAGAGGTTGGATGAACCAGCACATTGTTATGAAATTGATACCGAAGAAGTGGCAGACAAACCCTGGTTTCACGAACTTAAAAGGTACCTCGAGGCTCAAGGGTATCCCGAAGGGGCATCTGTCAATGATAAGAAGTTTCTGAGGAGGTTCGCTGCGAAATTCTTCCTCAGTAATGGAATCCTCTACGAGCGCAATCATGACTCTACCTTACTGTTGTGTGTAGACAAGAGCGAAGCAGAGAAGATCATGACAGATTTACATAAAGGTACCTTCGGAACCCATTCCAGTGGACATACCATGGCTAAAAAGATCCTACGGGCAGGATATTACTGGTCCACTATGGAAGCTGATTGTTATCAGCACTCTCGAACTTCTCATAAGTGCTAAATCTACGCTGATAAGGTGCATGTTCCTCTGATCCCCTTAAACGTCTTGACAGCTCCGTGGCCCTTTGCAATGTGGGGCATTGACATAATCGGAGAAATCGGGCCCACCGCTTTTAATGGGCATCGCTTCATCCTAGTAGCCATTGATTACTTCACGAAGTGGGTTGAGGCAGCCTCTTTTGCTATAGTAACCAAGAACGTCGTGGCGCGGTTTATCTGACATAATCTAATCTGTCGATATGGTGTGCCAGAGAGAATTATTACTGACAATGGAATGAATCTCAACAACACAATAATCACCGAGCTCTGTAAACAGTTTAAGATACATCATCATAATTCTTCTCCCTACCGGTCAAAGATGAATGGCGTTGTTGAAGCGGCTAACAAGAACATCAAGAAGATTGTACATAAGATGACGATGATATACAAAGACTGGCATAAGATGTTACCATTTTCTCTTCATGGGTATCGTACCTCAGCACGGACGTCGACAGGGGCAACACCCTACTCTCTGGTATATGGCATGGAGGTAGTCCTACCCATCGAAGTCCAGATACCTTCTCTAAGGATTATGAAGGGTGAGGGTTTGAACGAAGATGACTGGATCCGAACCCGACTTGATCAATTAAATCTAATCGATGAAAAGAGACTTACTGCTATCTGCCATGGTTAGATGTATCAAAAGCGAATGATCAAGGCTTTTAACAAGAAAGTCAGGTGTCAAGAATACCAAGTCAGGGATCTAGTGATCAAGCGCGTCATACTGCCGCAAGGTGATCCCAGGGGCAAATGGACCCCCACATACGAAGGGCCATTTGTGGTTAAGAGCATTTTCTCGGGTGGAGCTATGATTCTAACCACCATGGATAGTGACGACCTTCCTCGCCCCGTCAATGCAGACATAGTGAAAAGATACTACGCCTAATCAAAAGACCTGCTAGGTTGACTAGCCTAGGAAAAAATAAGGGCTTCCCGGCGAACCAAAAAGGTTCGGGCAAAAATAAGGGATGAAAATGAAAAAAATCTGTACACCCGGTAAGTCGAAAATCTGAAAGGGCGGCTTGGGCAAAAAAGGGTATCCCGGTGGACTGAAAACCCGAAAGGCAGTCCAGGAAAAAGTTAGGGATATAAAGCGTATCACTATGTCTCATTGGATCATCTTGCGACCAGACTTCAGTATCGGCTATCAAGCTCAGACGACACCAATCAATCTGATCAACTTTCGGCCAAGTAGCAAAGTGATGAGACGCTTGAAGATATAAGGGCAATAGCAGAGTTGGAACCCAATGGGGTTGTTTCACATAGTTGTTTTTCTTTTACACAAATTTGTATAGTTTCTATTTTTACGGTGGCGTTCTCTTACTAGAACGTCAGCCTCCTTGTACAAAAACGCCTATTACAGGCCAACTTCAAAAATCAATACAAATCATTTCTGTAAGAAACTTCGAGTTGTTTTTCTTTTTCTATTTTGTTTTGCAAGAACGTCCAATGACTTATTTTTGACATATGCATTTGAAAATGACTGTTGTTCATAAATATTTACATAAGAAATAAAAGATTATTACTAGTAATTCCAGAAACAGGGGCAAAAACAGGAAGTGTCAAAACCCGACAGTTACTCCGCCCAGTAGGTATCGGGACAGAAACAGCTTTAGAGCACAGTCGGCAGTACATACACTTCCCACAGAGTAAAAGTATTCAAAAGCATTGATGTTGGCTTCCCGAAAAAGGACGTAACCTCCCCAGCCAGGGTCATTCAGAAACCTGACAGCTATATCCCCCAACCGAATTTCATAATCGCGGGCGGGTCAGTAAATTTCATCCCCCAAGCAGAGTTTATTTCTCTGGATCCAGAGGCTCAATCCCCGACAGATCTCATTACTTCAGCTACGAAAATTCACTTTCTAAGTTTGTTCCCCGCAGAGTTTATTCTCGAGCAGAATTTCTTCCCAATAGAATATTCATAAATCTCCAGCAGCAGTCATGGATTTATTTTCCCAAACCCGAACATACTCTTATAGCATTTCATGTACATACATCATGACAAGCGCATACATATCATATACAACATTATCTCATTTATTTTAAGAACATCGTCTCGCCATGCATTTCATGCATCGCACATAATAAACCATGTTATCTTTTCAGGAAAGACGATTAGCTTCAACAAATCCAGCAGTTATACAGGTCACGTCTGCAGAAAACTAATGGAAACTCAGTTCCCGAAACCAAACGGGTTAACTAATCTACACTATCACTTTGAAGTAACCCTACTATCCAGGTTTCTTCCTATAAGCCCTACCATCCAGGTTTTCACCTTGAAGTAACCCTACTATCCAGGTTTCTTCCCATAAGCCCTACCATCCAGGCTTTCACCTTGAAGTAACCCTACTATCCAGGTTTCTTCCCATAAACCCTACTGTTGTACCCCAAAATTTGCCCTCCCATATTCTTCAAGATTTGCCAAGATCATGGTTCAAAATCTCTCAAGGATTGCACAGTCCAATTGCCTCCCAACACAGTCAAAATTAGGGTTTTGGTTCTTGCAAAGAAATTGAGATTTTCAAGGGTCCAATCAAGTCCCATGTGCCCATATACATTGTCAAGCATTCACATGTCAAGTTTCAAGACTCACAACATCAAATTGCACAGTCAAAAACCCTAATTGCTCCACAGTCAACTGCAGGGGCAAAATGGTCATTTGGAAGTCAAAAGTCAAATTTTTTGGTCAACATCTTATTTTGAAGCCACAATCATCATTTGATCAATTCTTGATCATGATTCCACAAGCATGGCTCAAAAAGTCTCAAGATGCAAAAGTTTCTATTTTTGGACAGTTGAAAAGTCAACTGCAAATTGGCCAAGGCATAACTTCCTTATGGTTTATCAGAAAAATCCCATCCAATGCTCATTTTGAAGGGGATGACATTTCCTACAACTCATCTTCACACTCCAAGTCCAAGAAATGCTCTCACAAAAAGTTATCAATTTCAACATTATAGGTCATTTTCAAAAGTCAACAAAAAGGCACTTTAAGTCAAAGACCATAACTTGAGATTGGTAAATCAAAATGACATGGGACCAAAGGCATTGGTTAGAGGACTTCAAGACCTTTCCAAAATGTCCAAGAACATGTTCATAGCATCAAAATTGAGCAAGATATGCATTGGAGAAGTTGGGAAATGTTTGGGAACTTTCAAAAGTCAACTTTGCCTAAAAAGCTTCAAATTTGTTAATGGGCCTCAAATTCTTCCTTGAATCATCACCCAAAGCCTATGCACGACCCATTGAGCTCAAAATAATTTATTTTCTTATTTTTGATTAATTAATTGAATTTATATTTATATTAATTCATTTAATTAGTTTTAATTATGGGAAAATTCAAAGATATGTTTTTTTAAATCTTTTTATGCAGCAAATATACTCCAAATATGCTAAAGATTTCGTGCATCATCCAAGGGGACAAGATCTTCCATAATTGGCAAAGTTTTCATGGAAAAAGATTGGAAAATACATAATTGAAAATCAAATATTCAAGTCATTAATCCATGGACTTGTGGGCTTATTTTTGACCTAGAATCATTCACATACATATGCTGAGTGAAACCCTAAAGTCACATACACGAAAAAGCTGCCAAAAACCATACAACCAATTTGCAAATTTTGGAGAGAAACATGAAAACTGAAATCATACTTGCAGTGCCTTTCCACGCCTAAAAAGGATTCCAATACGTTGCCTAAGTCCCCAGGAAGCGATTACCATCACGAACAAGCTTTCACACCCAAGGAAACGGTAGAACAGAGTCACGGTTTTCATAAATATTTCCATAATCGAATTCTAATTTCTATGCATCATTATTATGTTTTGATTATTGATTTATGTTGCTGACGCCTTCCTGAAACTTTTGATATGGTTTAATTGTGCTAAAACTGCTTGTATCAAAATCCCCCATGAACGACATTTAGGGTTTTCGAGTTTTCAAAATAGGGCTTTCTTGTAGAGGAAAAATCCGGCCCTGAGACCTATACAGTTGAATTCAGGAGCTCAATACGGTTTGAATGGCAACCTCGCGCTCAATTTATGTGACTCACAGAGTTGTTCGCTATTTTTCACTATTGCACTTAGTGGGGGTTTAAAACCCCCGCTATCTTGTTCATGTTGCAGGTAAAAAAGACGAAGAAGACAATAGCTGTCCAAGCGCTATTGTGGTATTCAAACTTTAGCGCGTTTTTTTCATTATCCCAGCATAATTGGAATTTTTCATATATTATATTTGTTGTCTATCATGTTAACAAACGCGCTTAGTGGCTCAGTTGGTTGGGAACGTGGCTGGCAGGTATAGGGATCTGGGTTCGATTCCCAGGTCCCCCCATATAATTGATATTTTTTGTTCTATTGTATTCCAATGCAGCTTCCATCAAACGTTCCACCATACATGCTCATGCGCTAGCCTGCCAAGTGGCTTCAAGGTCCAATCCAGTGGCCTCAGAAGGAAATCCAGGGTGTACCCCAGTCAACCAATGTGCACACAATCATGGAAAGTCAAACGAGCTTTGTCTTAATGGGCCTGAATTACTTCCAAAAAACCTCCACATGGGCCTGACACCCCCCTTGGTTTGTATAAATTTATTTTCTTTTCTTTTCCAATTCTTTTAATTCCTTTTTCTATAATTATTATTAATTCACTAAAATAATTTTTTCCATAATAAAAACAGAAAATCATATTGTAAAATATATTTAATTATTATTAATTTCACCACTAACATTTTTTGTAAATAAATGACTAACAATTAATTTAGTTTAATTTAGGTTTTAAACTTTAATCTTTTTTCTTAATAAATAAAAAATATATAGAATTAGGTTTTTTTGACATTTTCGTCTTTTTCTTAATTAATTATTTTCCTCATTATTTATTATTATTATTAATTACTATTATATTTGTAAATAAACATGTAAATTAATTAATTAGTAAATTAGGTCAACTTTGACATTTTCTTTAATAATTAAAATAATCTAGATTTAGGGTTTCCTTTTAATTTTAATTTTCTTTATTTTCATAAATACAAAAACATAAAAAACACTTTCTTTTCTTTAATTAAATAATAATTAGGCTTTAATTTCATTTAATTTCAAGCAAAGGGTCAAAACCCTCGGACGTCCCGTTTAATTTCTATTTCGCGCATTATTTTTCTTATTGATTATTATGTAACTGTTTAATTAGGTTTACCGTATTTTTTTACTTTCCGCATCTTTTATCAAAAACGGGTCTTTGTATTTTGGCGATGTATAGACCCGCGCCTTGTAATAGCGTAGTTTTTATCTTTCCGTCTTTTAATTTTCCGCACTCCTAACTTCTAAATTGCATGAAAGAATGTATGTTAATTAAAAACAACTCGTAGCTCACAATGCCATGATCAAAGATAACTGTTAACATGAAAACAACACACAATACACACACCACTCCTAGGGTACGCCTCACTCGTTGCCTTCGAAACGTGGTCGTCAAGTATAGGACGTTTTAGCGGTCGCTCTTATGTCCATGATCCAGTTGCCTCGAAACAGTTGCCTCGAAACGGTTGCCTCAGATTAAAAAAGGATCTAGGACATAAGGGTAGCTTCTAAGGTGTCCTACTGTTTCTTTGGTGACCACACTGTCCCTAAAATCGAATTGACCCGAACACCTCCAACGGTGGTGCTACCTACCTCTCAATGGTGGGATGGCACTACCTTAAGGACTTTTACACAGCCTAATTCCTTAGGGTAGGGAGATGACTCATGGATACTTGCTCTATTCAAAAACAAATCAAAAATCTTTTCACACCGACACTTCCAAAAGCTTTCAAAAACAAATTTTTCAAACACTCTTGAGGACAGATACAAGAGTTATTCGGAAATCTTTCAATGAAACTTTTTTTTTCAAACCCACTCACATTTTGAAAAGCAAACATTTTGAAAACATAAGAGCAAGTATCTAAGAGCCCATCGATAACCATGGATAAAAAGGGTGCTAACACCTTCCCTTTCTATAAATCTACCTCCCGAACCGAGAAACGTTCTCATAAGGAATTTTGCTGTGCTTTTGTCCTGTCCATGGTGGAGAAAATAAAAGACGGTGGCGACTCTTGCTTCCGCGACATTTCGCGAACCAGCTAAAAACAGTCAGTTCTAAATCCACCGATCACACCTACCGTCCAGACTTTCACCTTGAAGTAACCCTACTATTAAGGTTTCTTCCCATAAGCCCCACCATTCAGGCTTTCACCTTGAAGTAACCCTACTATCCAGGTTCCTTCCCATAGCCCTATTATCCAGGATTTCTTCCCGAAGTAAGCCTACTATCCAGGTTCCTTCTCATAGCCCTACTATCCAGGCTTTCATCTCGAAGTAACCCTACTATCCATGTTCCTTCTCATAGCCCGACTACCCAGGCTCTCATTTCGAAGTAACCCTACGAACCAGGTTCCTTCCCATAGCCCTACTATCCAAGCTTTCATCTCGAAGTAACCCTACTATCCAGGTTCCTTCTCATAGCCCTACTATCCAGCTTTCATCTCGAAGTAACCCTACTATCCAGGTTCCTTCTCATAGCCCTACTATCCAGGCTTTCATTTCAAAGTAACCTTACCATCTAGTTTCCTTCTCTTTCATCTCCATATGATAGTTTACAACACGGTAAGACCTGGACACGACCAGTTACGGTCTGTGATACGGTGGGAGAACTGACTTGGGATTTTGCGTTTGTGTTCGCAAATGTTTTGGTTTAGCAAGAGTCGCCACCGACTTTTTATTTTATCCTAAGGAAAGTTCAAAAAGCACAGGAAAGACCTTTGAGATGTTTTCTTGGGTTCGGGGAGTAGATTATAGAAAGGGAAGGTATTAGCACCCTTTCTATCCATGGTTATCCATGGGCTCTTAGTTACTTGCTTAGATCACTTGCTTTGCTTTCCAATTGTTTGAAATGGTGCTCTTCAATTGTTTGAAATGGTGCTTTGTGTGTGATTTTGAAAGATGTTTTGAAAAGAGGCCATCGTTGTGGCAACCTTTGTAATGATTCTTGTTTGAATGTATACAAAGGTGTTTTTGTCTTTTGAAAAGTTTTCAATGTTTGAAAGTAGGGTTTTGAAATTGTGTTGTGAAGTGTGTTTTGAGAATAACAAGGATGTTTTGCAAGCTTTTGATCAAGTAACTAAGAGTTATCTACCCTAATTTACTCAAAGATCTTTCTTATGTTTTTAACCCTTTTAACAGTGTCGTTTCACCATTGTATTTGGTGAACAACCTTGTGTTAGGATGTTAAACGGGACAGGCGCGGGTCATCGTATAGACCATGATAGCAATTGTGTCAAGTATTTTTGGCAATTTTCTTGAGGGACTTGATCATTTTGTTTAGGCAACTTAGATAGCGTCATCGAGGGACTATGATCTTTTGTTTTGTTTTTGTTTTGCCAAAGTACTTGACATGCATATCATGGCCCATTTTTGAAGGCAACAAGTGGATTGTAACCCTAGGGGTGCAAGTGTGCATTGTGTTTGTTTTTTCATGCATCTTTGTCTTTGATTAGGTCAAACTATTTGTTGGTTTTGATTTGCATACAAACCCTAAGTCTAATCATGGCATAATTGAAAGCATTTAAAGGTGCGAGAATTTAAATTCTACACTATTACAACATGATATAGGGAGGGGGGTACAAATTTGAATTGGGGATTATTTGACAAGAAATTAAACCCTAAATTATTACAACCAAATTGAATTTGCAAGGCATAATATTTAAATGTACATTATTTAAATAAAATACAATAAATAAACATCGGATAAAAATGCATTATGCAAAAAAGGTTTTTTATGTATGTAAAATATTTTCAAAGGAAAGAAATGCAAAGAAATAAAAAAGGTTAATTTTAATTATTTTTAGGGTTTGCTCTAATTATCTTTAAAGAAAATAAAAATTGTATTATTTATATACAAAATATATTAATATATACAAAAATAAGAATATATATATATATATATATATATATATATATATATATATATATATATGAAATTCTGGCTGCAGATACTCAATGTCACGTTCAATGTTATGACACCGTATCTGACTTACTATATGACAGTAAATACAAAAGCAATAAAGAACACAGTCAATTGTTTACCCAGTTCAGTGTGCAACAACACCTACTCTGGGGGCTACCAAGCCAGGGAGAGAATCCACTATAAGAGATGTTAATTCAGGAATAAACCAACCAGTTTATCTCCTTCACTTAAGACCTACCCAATGCAATTCTAATCTAAGTACAACTTAAACCTGAGTTCCTACTCACTCCCCCTCAATCACAGCAGTGATACATAAACCAATTTGACTTAAGAATTGATGAAGACACTCTTCAAAAACACACACTTGATTAAGCTTCACAGCTTTTTAATCAAGCAACACAATCACTCGTGCTTCACAGCTTTGAGTGATGCACACAACTAACTTGACTCTGCTTCACAGCTTTAGTCAAGGAACATTCAAACACTCTTGCTTCAAAGCTTAGAGTGCTACACAACCCCTTACAATTTGAAACCTATTCCAAGGCACTTATCACAATGATAATTGCTTGGAGTACAATAAACAAATCTATACAGATTACAAATGATCTTCTAATCAATCAGCAGGGATCCTTGAAAAATAGCAGCTCTGTTGAATATATAGCAGCTGCAACTTCAGTTAGGGTTTCCAAAAACCTAGGGTTAATTCCGTTTGACCTAAAGACCAGGTCACAGGACTTTATTAACCAGGTTAGGGTTGAGCTAGGTTACCCCTCAGAAAACGCAGGATTCTGTTCAGGAAGGACTGAGTTATTTCCTGAAAAAACTCAGACTTATCCAATCCTGCAATCCTGTTAGTTCAGAACAGGATGTCATAACATCTGTTATGACATCTGAGAAAACCTGTCTACTGATTTAGCAAAATGTGATCATTTTGCAAAATGCTCAGATACACACTTATAAACATCAGTATTTGAATTACAATATTTTTCTGCAAAGGTACCTAATGAGTCAGTACAAACTGAACTAGAATGTTACGACATCAGTCATGACATTCACACATACACTTGGGATTTACCAAAAATGCAAGCCAATACCTAAACACCTACAAACTCCCCCTTTGGCAGATTTTTGGCTAAAGCCCCTAAACAATCAGAGATAGATAGCAGCAGAAATAAGTGACAGCAGAAAAATAGAATGTCAAGTACTAATTAAGTAAGTACCAAAATATTCTCCCCCTCTTTAGCCACAAATGGGCCAAAGATACATGTTCAGAAAATTTTACATTTATCCAAAACAAAATAATGAGATCAGTAGCAGACAACAGCAGAACACACTTCCAAACTCCACCAGCAACACCACCAAGCAGCAATCAACCTTCAAGTACTGTCATCAGACTCAGAGGAGCTAGTTTCTTCAATGTTGAGCTGTCCTTCAGCTTCTACACCTTCTTCCTTTCTGCTTTCTTCAGCTTCCTCCTTTTCTAGCCTGGCAATTAGAATTTCTAGGGTCCTTTTTCTAGCATCCAGCTCTTTGCAAGTTTCTTTTAAGACACCTATGACATCTGATTTCTTGGACTGGGTCTTTACAGACGATGTCTCAGCTGATGTTATGACAATGTCTGGAGCATGAGATCCCTGAAACAATTTGTAGTGCAGGCCAAGGGCAGGAGCTCTTTTGCAGACTGTATCTCTTGCCACAAGGATATCAGGGAATTGTGCAAGGATGATTCCACAAAGGAGGGAGGGAAAGGCAATTGGTCCTTTGACAGCATAACTGCCAGCATGCTTTAAAGTTTGTTCAAAGATGTACCTCCCATAGTCAAAAGCAGTCTTGGTTCCCACAGCATAGATAAATCTCCCCAATCCTGTGGAGATAGTTGATTTGTGATTTGTAGGCACCCAGTTGGCTGCTCCTATTTTATGCAAGATGGCAAATTTCATGCTGAGTTTACTAGCATTCAGCTTCCCTTTCAAGGGCCAGCACTTTACTTGCCTGGCTGTGATGGTTAGACAAACTTCATTGTCAGTTGCCTCTAGATCAGGACAGTCCTTATTTGTTCTTCCAAGAAACTTGTTGATTTCTGATGGAGAGAACTTGACCCTTCTTCCTCTAACAAAGACACTTTCAAAGTCAGCTGACCTTCCATCAGCACAATCATTTGACAAGTTCACTACAAACTCCTTAACCATATTTTCATAACATTTGTTAAACTTTATCACTGTTTTCATTAGCCCAGCATTCTTGATCAGATCCATGATGTCTTTGCACTCCAAGGCATCATTGTTGAGTTCTCTCTCCAAGGCTATTCTCTTTAAGCAAACATACTTCCATCTGTTTGCATTGTCAGGATGATGAAAGGAGATGTTGTCTGTTGGCACTTCAGGCACTCTAGCAATCTTGCTGGAGGGGAGCTTCCTTCTGATGGGAGTTTCTTCAATATCAATCTCAAATTCTGATTCATCATCAGAATCAGAAGTTTCAGGTTCTTTACTTTTCTTAGAGATTGGTTGTCTAGCAGTCTGCACCTGTGCCTTCTTCCCTTTTGTCTGAATACTTTTCTCAGCCATCCCTTCAGCCTTGGATTTCTTAGCATCAGGTTTATCATTCTGACTACTCTTTCTTTTCATCAATCTCCTAGCAATGCTAGGGTTCACATTAGCAATCAGTTCATTATCTGAGTAATCTTCATCCACATCAATGATAGGTGGATCAGCAGCCTTTTCAGAGGGGTTCTGAATGTTGTCTTTTGGTGTCACAACATCCTCAGTGATATCTATATTTTCAGAACCTTCTACATTTGGACTTTCTGATTGATTTAAAGAGATAGAAATCCCCGGTACAGATTGGTTGCCACTCAGTATGCTAGTAACCAGCCTAGCAATAGCTTGGTGTACTTGAACTGATCCTTCTCTATTAGGTACAGAAGACGAAGGATGAGAAGAATTACCAGAGGCTGTAGCTTGAGCTCTTCCTGCATGTCTGGTTCTGAGCTTTTTGACTCTGGCTGGGTCAGTTGCCATCTCCCTGAGAGGAGTGACCTCAAGAACTTCAGATTCTATGCATGTAGTGATTGCCCTAGAATCTTGGTCAGATGATGACGATGATGAGGAAGACGAGGTTGCCATGGTTGAAGACGATGTCTGAGACATTTTGATTGACTTTGAGTAATGGTAGCAGTTTGAGAAAAATCTTTGATTTGGAGGAGAAAACAGGTTGCAAGGAACTGAGGGGTAGGGGATAAAAGGGAGTCTCTTCAACTTCTTAAGGATTTTGAAGGAATTGTGAAAGAATATGATTAACCCACTAAATATAGATTTAATAAAATTAATCCCTTCAACCCTTGTTTTAAGCAAAATTAATTGCTATAATTTCTCATGTTGGTGAATACCCAACCTGCCCCTCAAATTTTCAAGTTTATTTCCAACAAGATGCTTGGTAGAAGAATCAGTTAGCTGAAGCTTAGAGAAACTATGTTCCAGTTTAAATGACTTCTTCTCTTCAAAGTCAATAGGATTCAAGGAAATGTTGAATGTTTTCAGATTGTCACAACACAATGTCACAACATCTTGTGTAACATTGTACTCAGGGAGCATCTGTTTTGACCAGATGTTTTGAGAACATAATTTATGAGACTTGTTATTTCCAACATCCTTGTCAAGATGACTTAAGGTTCTGACAACACATTCTTCTTCAAGTTTATTTCCCACATCACAGATATCATCAACCTGTAGTTTTGGAGTTCTTCTGACAGTTTCCATAGAAATAGCTCTTTTCATTCTTCCAAGCTTATGCTGCCACAGTTTCATCTCTTTTTCTTCTTTGATGATTTGACACACAGTGGAGATAACAGTGTTCTCAGGCTGCCACACGTAACAGTTATCTTTGGATTTGATTCCTCTCATTACAACTTCTAGTTTTTTATTAATTACTAGACATTCTGATCTTGAGAAGTTGACCTTGAATCCTAGATCACATAATTGACTGATACTAATGAGATTAGCAGTCAACCCTTTCACCAGCAGTACTTTATTCAGACTTGGAACTCCAGGGCAGTCCAAATTACCAACTCCTTTGACTTCTCCTTTAGCACCATCTCCAAAGGTCACAAAACTGGTGGTGTGAGGCATAACATTATTGAGGAGATTTTTGAATCCAGTCATGTGTCTGGAACATCCACTATCAAAGTACCAATCTTCCTTTGCAGAGACCCTCAGGGAAGTGTGAGCTATCAGTGCAACAGCCTTTTTCTTCCATTTAGGAACATGAAGTACCTTTTTAGACTTAGGTTTGACACCTGAGTTCTGATTAGGATATCCATGTAGTCTGAAGCAGAAGGGCTTTATGTGGCCATATCTCCCACAATGATGACATTTCCATCTTTGGTACCTCTTCTTCATATGTCTCTGTCCCTGATGTTGAGAGTTGTGTTGAGACATCCGTTTTGACATTTGCTTACCAGTACCAGATTTCTTTGCTTCCATAAATCCTAGTCCAGATTTATTTCCCATATTTTGTCCAGCCTGAAGGATCTCTTCCAATTTGTCTGTTCCATTGGTCAATATCTTGACAGATTTGGTCATTTGATTCAGTTGTGAGTTCAGCAATTGAACTTCTCCTTCTAGATGACTTATAGTTTCAAGATTCGCCCTTTTTTCAGCCTCCAGTTTGATAATGAGTTTTGATTGTTTCTCATTCTGCACACAGACTTCAGCACTTCTGATACACAATTTCTTGTAGGTATCAGCCAGTTCTTCAAATGTCACTTCTTCATCACTAGTGTCACTTTCAGAAGTACAAACACTAGTTAGGGCAGTAACTAGTTTGGCAGATTCTTCTTCGGAATTACTTTCTGAATCATAGTCAGACCAAGTAACAGTCATTCCTTTCTTTTGCTTCTTAAGAAAGGTAGGACATTTAGCTCGAATATGTCCATATCCTTCACATCCATGGCATTGAATACCTCTGCCTTGGTTTCCCTTATCTTCTGACCTTGGTCTTCTGCTGGAACTGTCAATGTCAGAGGGAATGTTGTGAACATTAGACCTTGACTTTGGGTCCATTCTTTTGATGAGCCTGTTGAACTGTCTTCCAAGCATGGCAATAGCTTCTGATATGTTTTCTTCTTCATCCTCCTTGTATTCAACATCAGTGTTGGATACAAGTGCTATGCTTTTGTTCTTCTTGTCACCATTATCAGTGATCCCCATCTCAAAAGTCTGAAGAGACCCAATAAGTTCATCCACTTTCAACTTGCTAATGTCCTGGGCTTCCTCTATGGCAGTTACCTTCATTGCAAATCTTTTAGGCAAGGATCTGAGAATCTTCCTCACCAGTTTTTCTTCTGACATTTTTTCTCCCAGTGCTCCTGAGATGTTGGCAATCTCCAAGATGTTCATGTGAAACTCATGAATGGTTTCATCTTCCATCATTTTTAGATTCTCAAACTTAGTGGTCAACATCTGAAGCCTTGACATTTTTACTTTGGAAGTGCCCTCATGAGTAGTTCTGAGAGTGTCCCAAACTTCCTTGGCCAGTTCATATTGATGTACTAGTCTGAAAATGTTTCTATCAATTCCATTGAACAAGGCATTTAGAGCTTTTGAATTTCCCAGAGCTAACTCATCTTCTTCTTTACTCCAATCTTCCTCAGGCTTCAGACTAATTGTCCCATCTCTCTCAGTTATGGTGGGATGAATCCATCCTTTGTCAGCAGCTCTCCAAGCCTTTTTGTCCAGAGATTTTAGGAAGGCAATCATACGAGGTTTCCAGTAGTCATAATTGGTTCCATCCAGAATGGGTGGTCTATTTCCAAAAACTCCTTCTTTGTCCATAGTGCCAGAAAGTGATATCCCTAGATCTCACCCAGTAGTACAGGCAGGGTGCCTGCTCTGATGCCAATTGAAATTCTGGCTGCAGATACTCAATGTCACGTTCAATGTTATGACACCGTATCTGACTTACTATATGACAGTAAATACAAAAGCAATAAAGAACACAGTCAATTGTTTACCCAGTTCAGTGTGCAACAACACCTACTCTGGGGGCTACCAAGCCAGGGAGAGAATCCACTATAAGAGATGTTAATTCAGGAATAAACCAACCAGTTTATCTCCTTCACTTAAGACCTACCCAATGCAATTCTAATCTAAGTACAACTTAAACCTGAGTTCCTACTCACTCCCCCTCAATCACAGCAGTGATACATAAACCAATTTGACTTAAGAATTGATGAAGACACTCTTCAAAAACACACACTTGATTAAGCTTCACAGCTTTTTAATCAAGCAACACAATCACTCGTGCTTCACAGATTTGAGTGATGCACACAACTAACTTGACTCTGCTTCACAGCTTTAGTCAAGGAACATTCAAACACTCTTGCTTCAAAGCTTAGAGTGCTACACAACCCCTTACAATTTGAAACTTATTCCAAGGCACTTATCACAATGATAATTGCTTGGAGTACAATAAACAAATCTATACAGATTACAAATGATCTTCTAATCAATCAGTAGGGATCCTTGAAAAACAGCAGCTCTGTTGAATATATAGCAGCTGCAACTTCAGTTAGGGTTTCCAAAAACCTAGGGTTAATTCCGTTTGACCTAAAGACCAGGTCACAGGACTTTATTAACCAGGTTAGGGTTGAGCTAGGTTACCCCTCAAAAAACGCAGGATTCTGTTCAGGAAGGACTGAGTTATTTCCTGAAAAAACTCAGACTTATCCAATCCTGCAATCCTGTTAGTTCAGAACAGGATGTCATAACATCTGTTATGACATCTGAGAAAACCTGTCTACTGATTTAGCAAAATGTGATCATTTTGCAAAATGCTCAGATACACACTTATAAACATCAGTATTTGAATTACAATATTTTTCTGCAAAGGTACCTAATGAGTCAGTACAAACTGAACTAGAATGTTATGACATCAGTCATGACATTCACACATACACTTGGGATTTACCAAAAATGCAAGCCAATACCAAAACACCTACAATATATATATATATATATATATATATATATATATATATATATATATATATATATATATATATATATATATATATATATATATATATATATATATATATATATATATATATATATATATATATATATATATATATATATATATATATATATATATATATATATATATATATATATATATATATATATATATATATATATATATATATATATATATATATATATATATATATATATATATATATATATATATATATATATATATATATATATATATATATATATATATATATATATATATATATATATATATATATATATATATATATATATATATATATATATATATATATATATATATATATATATATATATATATATATATATATATATATATATATATATATATATATATATATATATATATATATATATATATATATATATATATTAAATATGTTAAATATGTAAGAAATAAAATAAATAATTTACAAAAAATAAAATATTTTCAAGAAAATATTTTCAATATGGATAAAAATAGAAATGAAAATAAAAGTATTATTTACAATATTTTTTAATTTAAACAAAATAATATAAAAGCATATAAAATGTTTTAATGCTAGTAATAATTAAAATAAATACCAAATAAATGTAAAAATTATAAAAAATATTTTTGGAGCATTTTTTATATTTAAAAATAAAATATCAAAATCAGAAATGAAATAAAAATGCAAAAATGATAAAAATACAAAGAAATGGGCCAGGGGGGTGTGAACTGAAAATGCAAGTGTTAAAAGCAAAAATAACCAGGCCCAGCCCAACCACTTCATCTTCTTCCTTTGTTCAAACACAACAACGCGCCTTCTGTGTACAAACTGCTATCTCCTGATTCTGTGTTTTTTTGACAAAACTCATAACATGAAACTTGTAGAGCATCAAACAACGAATCTAACCATATAAAAAACTTAAGCTAACTCTTAAAGACCAGAGAGAATTTCTCTGGCCCTAATTTCTAACCTAGTTTTTTCAGAAAGTTCATGAATGAAATTCTCCTAGCACGATTAATATAAATGAAAACTAAGCACATGTATGGTTTCAGGGCTATGAGTACAACATCTTTCATTCACAAACCTAAGTCTAACTATTCCTAAATAGAGAGATAGAAGTTCATGAAATACCTGTTTCAGTTGAGTTCGAGCTGGGCAATGTAGCAACTTTCAATGGTGCTTGAGGTTCTTTTGAGCTTGCCTGATGTCCACTAAACCTTTCCCAATGCTTAGTTTGTTTTGAAGTGGCCTAAATCGTGCTACAGAACTCAACCTGCAAAGCTTCCAAACAAAAATGGCAATGTGTGTTAATGGAGTTACAGCAACTTGTGAATGGTCTGGATAGCTCAGGTATGTTGATTGGAATGTGTTTGAAGTAGTTTTGGACAAAACGCACGAGGGAATTTGATGGTGGCTTGTGATTTGCAGAACTGGCCCTGTTTTGTAAGAAAAAGTGGTTTTGAAGTACGACGATGCTTTAGGGGTGAAAGGCTCGTGCTTCTGACTTGTAAGAGTGTGTGAAACTTGTTTGAAGTGTTTGTGTAAGTTGATCTTTTCTGTCTTTCAAGTTCTAAGCATTTGGCAAGTTTTCTTGTTTTTGAAGCAAGAAAGTGGAAGTGAGGTTACAGGATTGTACATGCCATCTTATCACCCTACATACCATCCTCTTGGCCCCTCTAATTATTGGATTTTTTTAGCTTCCATAGATTTGGCTCTATGCTCAAGGATTAGTGGTTTGACATAAAGCAACCTTTTACAAAAATGGAAATGTGCCTTTTACCATTTAGGGATTAAACTTGTGTACAATACCCTAATAACCAAGGTAATGCATTATCTCAATGGATTTGAATTAAATTATGGAGTGTGAAATGGTTTAGAGGCCTGCAAACAAGTAGAAAGCCTGCTGGTTTGAAAATGAAACTTGTATGAACATGTATTGGCCATGGATCAAAGTGAGTTTTTGCCAACTTCAAGCATTCGATTCTCCCTAACCACAAAGGTGTTTGAGGAGTTCTTGGATAATTTGTAAATATTGAAACATGTACTATAATCCATATTTGAAATTTAACTTGAAACTCCAAGTGGAACTATGTGAAAAATGTCCAAGAAGATGGGTCAAAATCCTGCCTAAACTAGGGCAAAATTTCTCTAAGTTAAAAGTTTTAGGTACCCTTGTTCCCAAAATCATAACTTGAGATCCAAGCTTATTTTTAGATAACTTTGTGAATCAAAGTTGTAGACTTTGTGATGGGCTACAACTTTCATGTTATAAGTTTTGTTTGAATCCATTTGCATCTTGGTGAAAAAATGGGACAAAGTTAAGAAAAAATAGGAAAATTTTATAACTTAGAAAATTTCTAAGTTATGAAATTTTTCCATTTTAAACCCTAATTTGCAATTTTGGGTTTCTTGATGAACAAGTTTCATAATTTGACATTTCTTGATGAAAAATGACCCTTGGCACTTGATTTTGACCAAAAAGTCAAAGTTTGACTTTTTAGTGTACAGTCAAATTTTGATTAGTTGACTGAAAAATTCATCTGTCAACCCAATGCATTTGAGGTCTTTTGAACTTGTTGAATGGGTCAAGACAATTTCATTGAGTCCTTGTGTCCATGGTTGAACTTGATTTGCCATTGGTTAGGTCAGACAGTCAAAACTTGCCTTTGTACAGTCAAAACCCTAAAAATGACCATTTTGCCCTTTTGGTGATCTGATCAAATTTCTTGTGGAATTGTGATCCAAACTTGATCAAATGGTTCATATGAGTTCATTATGTTGATGTGGTTCAAATTTCATGAGGTTTAACTGTCAATTGGCCACAATTGACTTTTTCCCCAATACAGCTGATTTCTAGGTCAACTGTCCAATTGACTGGGCAAAAATTTGATTCAAGGCTTGAAACTTGGTATGGACCAACTTGTGAGTCCAACATGGAGTATGAAAGTAATTTTGGGCATTGTGGGTCAAAACATCCCTGTGCAAACTCAAACTCTAATTTAGGTCAACAGTGCAAGGAGGTGTCTTGTGTAGAGCAAACCCTAGCTTGATCTTGAATTCCAAGAGTCTTGTGATGAGAAATGTTGATGAAATGAGAGGGAAATTTTGGGGTTCAACAGTTTCCCCTGTTCAATCTTCTTGAACCTGAAGAGTTAGATTGGAAAGTTTGCCTTTCGCGACTTGAAGGTAAAAGAGGATTGGACACTAGAGTTCCCGTAAATTTGCACTCGTCAAAATATTGTTGAGGGAATGGGCTTAAAGATGCCATTTGGAGATGGTAGAATCTTGTTGGAGATGGGCTTAAAGATTTCATCCAAGAATGTTTGTTGAATTGTAATGTTGTAGGTCAGAAGAATGAGCGTCAAAATGGTATTTGTGTCTGGAATGCATTTGAACTGTATCTGGAGACTGAGTATGTATGAGCAAAAGAATGGCGTCCGTGTCTGGAGCGTATCTGAGCTGTAACTGTATTTTAATTTTTAATGAATATCAGAATGACTGCCGTGTCTGGGGTGTATCTATATTCTGAATGGGTAACAAAGAAACATCTGTATATGGAGCAACTGTGTGCTGGGGATAAATTCTGAATGAGTGACAGAATGGCAACCGTGTCTAGAGCGTATCTGGACTGTATCTGAAGTTGAGATCTGTATGAGTAGCAGAATGACTTCCGTGTCTGGAGTGTATCCGTACTGTAACTGGGATCTGAATAAGCGACAGAATGACTTCCGTGGCGACTGCACTAGGGGGAATCAAACTGCTGGTGTAAGGGCCAGAATGGCATCCGTGTTTGGAGCGTATCTGAATTTGAAGTTGATAGTTGAATCTGAATGAGAGATAGAATGGCCACCGTGTCTGGAGCGTATCTAGTCTGTATCTGATTGCTGAAGTCTGAATGAGTAGTAGAATGACCACCGTGTTTGGGGTGTATCCGTACTGTATCTGGCTTGAGATTTTGAATGAGTAATAGAATAACTGGGGTGTATCCATACTGTATCTGAATAATTGTTAACGATAGCCTTTTAATCTTATCCTGAAAAGGATAAAATGTTAGCTAAAACACAAAGTTATATTGCATGATATGTATGATGCAATGAACTGTCATCCATGTTTATGATATATGAATGTAATGGTTATGCATGTAAGCTGAGTAGTTGTCTTGCTGAGGAAAATAAATCCTTGATAACTGGAGATAATGAAATCTTTGACTGCTGCCGGGGGAATTAAATCCTTGACCGATGCTGAGGATTCAAAATCTTTGATAGTTAAAGATGAGAGATTCTTGCCGACTGCCTGGGGATTAAAGATCTCTGATTGTTTGAGAAGGAGAAATCCTGGGACCAATGTTGGGGATTGAAAATCCTTGGTGACTTGTGAGGGTTCACAAGGGTTCTAACAACTTCTGCGGGGAATGAGGATCCTTCAAGACTTTCCTGGGAACTAAGGAAAATTCTGAAAATCTCTACTGGGTAGTTGGAACCTAGGAGGCTTCTGTTTGGAGAAATGAGACCGAGAATCTTCGATCTGCAGGGAAATAACTCTGTGGGGAGAATATTTACTCGGCCGGTGAAATCAGAAGCTTGGGTTGTATGCCAATCTACTGGAGAATCATCCTAGCTTCTGGGGAAATTGAGGGAAGTTGAACAGTTCCCACTGGGGGTTGATAGTTGTAAATTTGACTTCTCTGGGGAAGAAGGTTTAAAATATTCTGGTTCCGCTGGGGATAGGTTTCAGGGTTTTCGGGCTCTGCTGGGGATCTTGAAGTTTAACTCCGCTGGGGACATATACTTTGAGACTTTGGCTTTGTTGAGGATCTGAACAATGTATTGCAGGGGATCTCTCTTGGAATGGCACAAAGATATCTTCCTACACCTTCAACCTATCAGTAATTATCCTTTCTCAATTTCGTTTTTTTTTTTGTAAGCAGTGATTATATTCAAATGCATATGCATATTTAACGAAACATTGGACGTTTTCAAATAAAACATAAGTGTAAAAAAAAAAGGCAAGCAAATTTTTTCACTTTGAAGTATCTTGGTTTTAATTTTTGTAAGTATCTTTGTACAAAGGAGACAGACATCCTAGTAAGAGAATGTTGCCATAAAAATTGAGAAAAAATTTATACAAAAATAAAGATAGCTATGTGTAACAATTCCATGGGGTTCCCATTCTGCTATAGCCTTCACAACTCGGAGTATCTGTCCATTCGTTGCTTCGCCCGCAGATGATTGGATTGATCAGAAGCTTGGAGCTTGTTGGTGAAGAGATTATTCTTAAAGTGATTCGACGAGACATAGTCATACGCTTTAATTCCCTAACTTTTTCCTGGACCGCCCTTTCGGGTTTTCGATCCACCAGGAAACCCTTTTTTGCCCAAGTCGCCCTTTCGGGTTTTCAACTTGCCGGGTGTATCGATTTTTTGGTTTTATCCCTAATTTTTGCCTGAATCACCCTTTCGGGTTTTCGATTCACCGGGATGCCCATTTTTTCCCAAGTCGCCCTTTTGGGTTTTCAACTTGTCGGGTCGTTTTATGTGTAGTATCTTTTGACTATGTATGCGTTCGCAGGGTGCGGCAAGTCGTCATCGTCTATGGTGGTCAGAATCATTGCCCCACCAGAAAAGATGCTCTTGATCAGAAATAGTCCTTCGTAAGTAGGAGTCCACTTGCCCCTGGGATCACTTTGCGGCAATATGATCCGCTTGATTACAAGATCTCCGACTTGATATACTTGGCGTCTGACTTTCTTGTTGAAAGCCTTGATCATCCATTTTTGATACGTCTGACCATGACAAACAGCAGTAAGTCGCTTCTCGTCTATCAAGTTAAGTTGATCAAGCCGGGTCTGAATCCAATCGTCTTCACTTAAACCGGCATCCTTCATAATCCTCAAGGAAGGAATCTGAACTTCCATAGGTAAAACAGCATCCATGCCATATACCAACGAAAAGGGAGTTTCCCCAGTTGAAGTACGTGTCATAGTACGATACCCATGTAGAGAAAACGGTAACATCTCATGCCAGTCCTTATAGGTGACTGTCATTTTTTAAATGATCTTCTTGATATTTTTGTTCGCGGCTTCAACAACACCGTTCATCTTTGGCCGGTAGGGAGATGAATTGTGATGATAAATCTTGAACTGCTTGCACAGAGCAGTGATCATAGTGTTGTTCAAATTTGTACCGTTGTCCGTAATGATCCTGTCGGGGATACCATACCGGCATATGAGGTTCTGCTTGATGAAGCGGGCAACCACATTCTTTGTAACAAAGGTATAGGAAGCTGCTTCGACCCACTTGGTAAAGTAATCAATAGCGACCAAGATGAAGCGATGTCCATTGGATGCCGTAGGCTTGATCTCTCCAATCATGTCAATGCCCCACATTGCGAATGGCCAAGGAGCTATCAGAATGTTGAGAGGAACAGGAGGAATATGTACCTTGTCGGTATAGACTTGGCATTTGTGGCAGGTACGGGAATATTGATGACAATCAGCTTCCATGGTAGACCAATAGTAGCCTGCCCTTAGAATCTTCTTAGCCATCGTATGTCCGCTCAAGTGGGTGCCAAATGTGCCACTATGTATTTCGGTCATGATTAACTCTGCTTCAACCTTGTCCACACAACGAAGTAGAACACAATCATGGCTGCGCTTATAAAGGATGCCATTGCTTAGGAAGAAATTGGCAGCGAATCTCCTTAAGAACTTTTTGTCATTGAAGGAAGCTCCTTCAGAATATTCTCTAGTCTGGAGATACCTTTTGATTTCATGAAACCAGGGTTGTTCCACTATTTCTTCGGTATTAATCTTGTGACAATGCGCAGGTTTGTCCATTCGCTCGATGGTAATTTGGGGAGCCTCGTTATCTCAGTTGAGTTTAAACATGGAAGACATCGTAGCCAGAGCATCTGCTAGTTGATTTTCTTCTCGCGGGAAGTGTTCGAAAGTAATCTGCTTGAAATGAGGCAACAACGTCAAGACATGTTCTTTGTATGGGATAAGATTAGGATGTTTAGTGTCCCACTCTCCTTTGACTTGACTGATAACCAAAGTCGAGTCCCCAAATACGACCAAAGACTTGATTCCCAAGTCTATAGCAGCCTTGAGACCAAAGATGCAAGCTTCATATTCAGCCATGTTGTTGGTATAGCTGAAGCAAAGTCGGGCAGTGAAGGGTGTATGGCAACCTTCCGGAGAAATGAGTACCGCACTGATACTGTTGCCAAGTGCATTTGAAGCACCATCAAAATATAGGGTCCATCAGGATCCTTTTTCAGGTCCGTCATACGGTCCGTTACCTTCAATGTTGTCCAATGTCATGATGTCCTCGTCAGGGAAGTCGAATCTCATAGATTGGTAATCCTCGACGGCTTGATGAGCTAGATGGTCAGCTAGTACACTCCCTTTTATAGCTTTTTGGGTAGTATACTGGATATCATACTCAGTCAAGATCATTTGCCATCTAGCGATTCTTCCAGATAAAGCAGGCTTCTCGAAGATATACTTGATCGGATCCATCTTGGAAATCAGCAAAGTGGTATGAGTCAACATATACTGCCTTAGCCGGTGAGCAGCCCATACCAAAGCGCAGCAAGTTTTCTCGAGCAGTAAGTAGCGAGTCTCACATTCGGTAAACTTTTTGCTAAGGTAATAAATGGCATGCTCTTTTCGGCCAGACTCGTCATGTTGGCCCAGCATGCACCCCATTAAGTTATCCAAAATAGTCAGATACATGATTAACGGCCTTCCTTCGACGGGTGGCATTAGAATAGGAGGTTCTAGTAAGTACTCCTTGATCTTATCAAAAGCAACTTGACAATCATTGTTCCATTCAACCACCTGATCTTTCTTTAGCAACTTGAAGATTGGCTCACAGGTGGATGTCAGGTGAGAGATGAACCTCGCAATATAGTTTAAGCGTCCCAAGAATCCTCTAACCTCCTTTTCAATGCGGGGGGCAGGCATTTCTTGTATAGCCTTTACTTTAGCTGGATCAACCTTAATGCCTTTGTTGCTGATAATAAATCCCAAAAGTTTACCAGACCTAACTCCAAAAGTGCACTTGCTTGGGTTTAATCTGAGCTTATACTCCTTCAACCTGGCAAACAGCTTCTGCAAATGACCAAGGTGTTCTTCTTTCGTATGTGATCGAGCTATCATGTCGTCTACGTAAACTTCGATCTCGTGATGTATCATATCATGAAACAAAGCTACCATGGCGCATTGATAGGTTGCCCATGCATTCTTCAGTCCAAATGGCATCACTTTGTAGCAGAAGGTACCCCATTGCATGACAAAAGTAGTTTTCTCCATGTCCTTGGATGCCATTTTGATGTGGTTATAGCCCGAGAATCCGTCCATGAAAGAAAATACTTTGTGCTGAGCTGTATTGTCAACCAAAATGTCGATATGTGGCAGTGGAAAATCATCCTTGGGGCTAGCCCTGTTTAAATCCCGATAGTCCGCACACATTCTGACTTTGCCGTCCTTCTTAGGCACGGGCACAATGTTAGCAACCCATTGTGGATAGGAAGTAACAGCCAGAAAGCCAGCGTTGAATTGCTTCATTACCTCAGCTTTGATCTTCTCAGACATGTCGGGCCTCATTCGGCGGACCTTTTGCTTGATCGGTGGATAGTCTTCTCTTGTAGGGAGACAGTGAACCACGATATTTGTATCTAGTCCCGGCATGTCTTCATAAGACTAGGCGAAGATTTCAACATATTCGTTCAACAACTGCACTAAGCGCTCTTTGACACTTGGTTCCAAGTTGGCACCCACTTTTACCTCTTTTTGTCTTCCTCTGTTCCCAAGTTGATGGTTTCTAGCAACTACTCATGAGGCATAATAGCCATTTCTTCTTGTTGCAGAAGTCTGGCTAACTCTCCCGGCACTTCGCAATCTTCGTCAACTTCGCACTCAGCATGATTGACCAAATCTTCAGATTTATCGAAGGCTGAAACAGAATAGTCACCCATGGAATCTGGAGTGGATGGGTACCTGCATTTATGAGTGTGGGTGTGTGTAAGGGATAACCATCCTTTAAACAAAACAAAAATGCAAAAGGGAAGAAAATGAACACAACAGTTTGTAGATGAAAGCGTCCAATGATTCATTAAAATGTGGCATATGATAATGAAGAAAATCAAGCCCTTACAAATGGACCTACATGCCCCGGGCAAGGCATGAGGTGAAAATAGTGTACGAATTGTTTAGTTATTACAGACCGAAATAAGAAATTGTTCAAAGATAAAATTACTGGTTGATGAAGGTGATGGGAATAAAATCCTTTGCTTCCTAGTTGCTTAAACCCCCTTCGACGGTCGGAAAAATCCAATCCTCAAAGTGTCCCTCTTCATCTTCATCTTCTACAGCATTGATTCCGTGGTGAGTGATCCTTACAGGTGGCCCTCCAGTCTTGGAACGACGCATAGCCTTCTGTCCTGAAGTTGTAAACCCTAGTCCAAATTTGTCCGTCTTATGGGGAAAATCAGGCAATTGCCCCCATACTGTACTCTTCCCTTCTTTGATCACTGCCTTTGCGTCCTTGAGAGATGCCATCCTAGGCACATGCTTGGGAATGATAGGTACCTCAACCATTGTCTTCGCAACTGCTACCTCAGGAGAAACTTCCTCAAAATGTTGGAAAGGCATTTCGATGAACTCACCGTCCAATTCCATATAGTGGAAGGAATTGAGATGACTTATCATGTACTCTTCCTCGTCGTGCACTGTTATAATCTTACCCTTAACAGGATATTTCAGCATTTGGTGCAAAGAGGAGGTAACTGCCCCGGCATAATGGATCCACGGTCTTCCTAACAAACACGAATATGACGGACGGATGTCCATCACGTAAAAGGTGGAGTTGAAAACTTATGTGCCTACTTTGACAGGAATGTCAACCTCTCCATGAACCATTCTTTTGGACCCATCA
Source organism: Vicia faba (assembly GCA_948472305.1). Classification (NCBI taxonomy): domain Eukaryota; kingdom Viridiplantae; phylum Streptophyta; class Magnoliopsida; order Fabales; family Fabaceae; genus Vicia; species Vicia faba. The sequence continues at coordinate 1,157,923,522 of OX451736.1, read as the reverse complement.
AAGGCCCTAACAACGATGTTACTAGGTTTGAGGGTCAATCCTTCGCAGTCCAAACGGTCCAACGCTTTCTTCGGCAGCACATTCAAGGAAGAACCAGTATCAACTAAGACATGGGCGAGGGTGGTTCCCCTGCATTCAACTGAGACATGTAGCGCGTCGTTGTGTTTCCTTCCTTTGGGAGTCAAATCAGCATCGGAAAAGCCAAGGCCATTATCAGCAGTAAGACTGGCCACACACTCCTGAAACTGGTCAGTCGAAGTTTCTTGGGGCACGTGTGCCGTCTTTAGAAATTTGATTAAGGCCTTAGCATGGGCCTCAGAGCAGAGTAGAAGAGCCAACATTGAGATTTTAGAAGGGGTCTGCCCTAGCTGTTCCACGACGTCGTAGTCACTCTTTCTGATTATTTTCAAGATTTCATCCATTTCTTTCTGGGTGGTTTCGGGGATAACCACAGCATGAGCCTTCGTCCTAACAGGCACTTCTAGTATCCCCTTACCCTTATAGGTATTATCAACAGATGGTCTTACTTCAGGAGTATCCAATTCTTCAATTATCGGGTCTTGCACAGATGGCCTAACAGGCACAGAAGCTTTCGAGGGTCCGAAAACTGCTCGAGGGGGAGCAATCTCCGGAGAAAAATCCATCCACTGCGGGTTATCTTGCTTGTACCCGCAATGTTCCCTATATCAGGGATTTCCTCTTCAGAATTCTCTTGGACTGCTTCAATCTGTTTGATACCATGATAGAAGATTTCTCCTCCATAGTTCCATGGTATCGTTTTGCTAGATTGATACGGGACAGGCCCCGACATGGTGATTTTTAAAGGTACAAATTCAGGATCAGGTGTATCTTGACAGGCCTTTTGCAAGCCTTGGGAAGATTGGTGGAAATGGTTATTATTGCAATATCGTTGGTTGAGGTAGCAAAAGTAGCAGGAGTGAAGGTATCAATAGGGTTTTTTGGAAGAGTATCTCTTGGGTATCCATCAGGCGTTGGACACCTGATTTCAACATTGGGCAGTCAGCTCGTATGTTTAAACAAAAGTAGCAGTCTTTTCCGCAGCCTGGGAATATCCCGGCTCTCATCAAATTCTCTTTAATCACTGGTAAGGGAGTCAAAAGGTCAGCAACATCAGTAACATGAAGGTCTTCCATAACGGCATGAACATTATGACCGTGCTTGGGCATCGGAGCAGATATCACATTGGGCTTCTCAGGAGCATCAAATTCTACTTCCTTGGCATCAATCAGATCTTGGATTTTGTTCTTAAGCGCCCAACAATTATTTGTATCATGCCCAACACTGTCAGAGTGGTAAGCACACTTGGCATTAGAGTGGTAGTATAGAGAGGAGGTATTAGGGTTCTTTGGCGCTTCCTTCAAACTGGTAAGATTCAGTTTTAACAAATGAGGGAGTACTTGAGCTGGCGTTATGTTGATTTGGGTGAACTGTCGTTGTGGCCTTTCTACCCGTTGTTGATTAGGTCTTGACTGATTGCCGCGAGGTTGATCATTTGAAGAGTTTTGAATCATTACAGCCCCTACAGTTGGTCGGCGCTCGGTTCTTCCCTGACTTTTCTGAGAATAAACAGCAGAGGCTTCCTACTTAGCTGGGAAGGCCTTCTTAACAGCGGTGGACGCGGAGGCATCTTTCTGAATCTTTCCACTTTTAATACCGGCCTCGACCCTTTTGCCGGTCAAAATTAGTTCAGTAAATCCCGCGGAGGAACTCCCAATTAAATAATTGAAGAAAGGGCCAGACAGGGTCCCCAGAAACATGTCAACTAGCTCTCTATCCGACAATGGTGGCTGCACCCTTCCAGCCAGATCACGCCACTTCTGGGCACACTCTTTAAATCCTTCATTGGAATCCATCCCCATACTTTGTAGCTGAGTACGAGTGGGCGCCAAATCAGCATTGTATTGGTATTGACAGTAAAAAGCAGCAGCTAAGTATTCCCAATTGTGAACCTCTGATCTCTCGAGTTGATAAAACCAGTCCAATAGTGTGCCTGACAAACTATCTTGGAAAAAGTGTACCCAGAGGTCTTTATCAGATGAGTGGGGTTGGATTTTTCTGACATAGGATCTCAGATGCATCTTTGGACACGACAGACCGTCATACTTAGCAAATTTTGGCACTTTGAATTTAGGAGGGATGACGATCCCAGCGACCAACCCTAGTTCTTCAAAATCTAAACCAGGTACCCTCTGCAACTCCATGGCTGCCAATCTATCCTCAAGATTCTTGTATTTATCATCCACCGGGGGTTATTGTTGTTCGGAGTAATCTTAGTCTTCTTCCTCTTCTTCCTCTTCAACTTCAGATTCATAAGGTACCGCGGCTCCTTTTCCTTTACCAGCCCCTTCATCAGACGTTGAGGGGAACTCGAGAACTTTTCTAGCATTGCTTTCAAACCTTCTTCCAAAAGTGGCTACTCCGGGCCTTTTCTTCTTTTTCTCTTTATTTTTCTCCAACAGTGCTTTGAGGTCCTCTTGACCCTTTGCTAAGGTCATGAGGAGTTGCTGGAATTGAGAATTATGTGCTTGCAGATCCTTAACCGTCTGCTCCAAATCCATCTTGCTGAAATAAACAGCAGAAAGATAAGGAAACCTGGTGTGAAGACCTATTTATGCATATGATGAATGGTATGTTATTCATATAATGCATTCAAGGATTCAAAAATTCAAATTTGTTGCAAACAAAAGGGAACACACGTCATATTAAGAAGAAATTGTTAGTACATAAGTGCCCCATGGGCAAAATATTACAAAATTCTTAATGTAAAAAGACATTGCGCATCCTCTTTGGTACGATGTAAGTGTTGAGAGTTTCCTCCTCATGAAGTCGGTGGGTAAGCTTCAAAACCTTCTTCTCACTGGCATAGAAGCTGGCTTCAAAAGTATTCCGTTCTTCCTTGAGTTGGATCCAACTCTTTTGCATTTCTTCCCATGATGTTGGCATGTCAGGATGTAGGATGGTGTATGGAACCTCTCCTTCCGTAACAGGCTCTTTGATCAAGGGGAGAATGTGAGGATATGGCATCATAAGATTCTGGGCGCGGGTTTGTACCCACTTGAGGTAAAGCTCAAGGGGTATGAAATTCTTGTGCCCCAGTGTCTTACTATCCACCTTGTTGGGCATCCTCCAAGCTCTGATGAACCTTTGTCGAAGTCCTTGCGCATCATTGTCGAAGTCAAAAACTAGGTCAGGAATCAGCATGTCATGAGGGCCATCCCTCCGAGCATATCCAAACTATCTTAGAGCTAAACAGGGGTTGTAGGTAATGCCTCCCCTCATGCCAAGTAGTGGGACATTAGGGAATTCTCCACAACGATTAATGATGATGACATTTTCTCTGGACCGAGAACACCAATGTACATCAGAATGTGTGAGGGTCATCAACCGTTGTGACCACCTTAAACCCTGCTCATTCTTCAAAACTGATTGTGGAAGGTGAGAAATAAACCACCTTGCTAGGAGAGGAGTACATCACATGAGAACACCTCTTTTCCTAATTGTTCGTGTGTAAAATGAGTGTAGGATGTCCCCAAGCAATGTAGGTACAGGATTCCGGGATATGAAAATCTTGACAACATTCACATCTATAAGTTGATCAGGGTTTGGGAACAGGACCAACCCATAGATAAGGAGTGCCACAATCTCTTCAAAGGCTTGTAGATCGATAGAATTCCAGCAGTCTTGTGCCTTCTCAAACAGAAACTTTGCCAAGAAACCCTTGACACCACTTCTGGTTTCCCAATGTCCCTTGATGTCATATGGTTGCAAGTGTAATGCTTGAGCAACATCTTCAGGCTTTGGTTCTTTTTCCGAACCGTTGTAGGGTAGTTGATGAAGAATAGGAATTCTCAGGAGTTGAGAAAATTCCTCCAAAGTGGGTACTAGCTGGTAATCAGGGAATGTGAAACACTGGTGTATGGGGTCAAAGAACTGGAAGAGAACTCTCACCATATCTTCTTCAATGTTGGAGTTGACCAAGTTGAGAAGTCTACCATGTCTTTCACTGAAGAGAAAATTCTCTGGAATCCTGGAAGTGAGCTCCTTGAGTTGAGGAGGGATTCTCACAAGGTTGACTTGAATGGTTTTCCTGCGAAGAGATTCCATGACCTGTAAAATAAGAACAAAGATGAAGATCCAAACCCTTGAAATGGTTAGTGGATGCATATGATACTTTATGATGTTCATGATGTATGCACAAGCATATGTACAAACAAGTCACACAAAGCCCTAGTTTTAGGCTTGCATGAGGTTTCATAGGTAAGTACCCTCTTGAGTTTAGTTGGCTCAAACCTGTCATATAAATAGTAACCGGGTTCTAAGGAGCTTAATATCACTGGATTGTTTTCTATGTTCATTGTTTTGGTTTAGCCACTTAACTAGCGACCAAAATATTCCAAGAAAACAACCCTCAATGAGTGTAGTATCGAGTATCTACCAACTTCGGACTGCACCAAAGCTGGTCATCTCACTACCCCTAAAAAGGCCAAGATGGTCAATTAAGGTTCTAAGAGTTCATTAGTGCTTCATGACATCACTCAGCGGCCCCGTATTCTCTTTGATTGACTCAAAGGCTACCGGTACTCACAAATATGTCGCACTAATATAGCTATTGCTTCAACCATGTCGGTATACCCCGCACAGTTTCCACAACGTATTGCTATTTACCTATGAATGTTTCCCAAATCCGGGTAGAGGATTTCAAGCCCAAACAGGAGAACCAAATGTAAAGCAATCAAGGCAAACAATATAATCATGCAAAGGGTGATCTAAGCCCTAAGGTTACTCCACTTTTAAAGTGATCCCCAGCAGAGTCGCCAGTTTTGTGATACAGTGGGAGAACTGACTTGGGATTTTGCATTTGTGTTCGCAAATGTTTCGGTTTAGCAAGAGTCGCCACCGACTTTTTATTTTATCCTAAGGAAAGGTCAAAAAGCACAGGAAATACCTTTGAGATGTTTTCTTGGGTTCAGGGAGTAGATTTTAGAAAGGGAAGGTATTAGCACCATTTCTATCCATGGTTATCCATGGGCTCTTAGTTACTTGCTTAGATCACTTGCTTTGCTTTCCAATTGTTTGAAATGGTGCTCTTCAATTGTTTGAAATGGTGCTTTGTGTGTGATTTCGAAAGATGTTTTGAAAAGAGGCCATCGTTGTGGCAACCTTTGTAATGATTCTTGTTTGAATGTATACAAAGGTGTTTTTGTCTTTTGAAAAGTTTTCAATGTTTGAAAGTATGGTTTTGAAATTGTGTTGTGAAGTGTGTTTTGAGAATAGCAAGGATGTTTTGCAAGCTTTTGATCAAGTAACTAAGAGTTATCTACCCTAATTTACTCAAAGATCTTTCTTATGTTTTTAACCCTTTTAACAGTGTCGTTTCACCATTGTATTTGGTGAACAACCTTGTGTTAGGATGTTAAACGGGACAGGCGCGGGTCATCGTATAGACCATGATAGCAATTGTGTCAAGTATTTTTGGCAATTTTCTTGAGGGACTTGATCATTTTGTTTAGGCAACTCAGATAGCGTCATCGAGGGACTATGATCTTTTGTTTTGTTTTTGTTTTGCCAAAGTACTTGACATGCATATCATGACCCATTTTTGAAGGCAACAAGTGGATTATAACCCTAGGGGTGCAAGTGTGCATTGTGTTTGTTTTTTCATGCATCTTTGTCTTTGGTTAGGTCAAACTATTTGTTGGTTTTGATTTTGCATACAAACCCTAAGTATAATCATGGCATAATTGAAAGCATTTAAAGGTGCGAGAATTTAAATTCTACACTATTACAACATGATATAGAGAGGGGGTACAAATTTGAATTGGGGATTATTTGACAAGAAATTAAACCCTAAATTATTACAACCAAATTGAATTTGCAAGGCATAATATTTAAATGTACATTATTTAAATAAAATACAATAAATAAACATTGGATAAAAACGCATTATGCAAAAAAGGTTTTTTATGTATGTAAAATATTTTCAAAGGAAAGAAATGCAAAGAAATAAAAAAGGTTAATTTTAATTATTTTTAGGGTTTGCCCTAATTCTCTTTAAAGAAAATAAAAATTTTATTATTTATATACAAAATATATTAATATATACAAAAATAAGAATATATTATAAAAAAATATTTTTTTAGTATAAAGTAATAATGAAAATAAAAACATATTTATTTTGTGTTTTTTATTTTAATTATTAAATATGTTAAATATGTAAGAAATAATATAAATAATTTATAAAAAATAAAATATTTTTAAGAAAATGTTTTGAATATGGATAAAAATAGAAATGAAAATAAAAGTATTATTTACAATATTTTTTAATTTAAACAAAATAATATAAAAGCATATAAAATGTTTTAATGCTAGTAATAATTAAAATAAATACCAAATAAATATAAAAATTATAAAAAATATTTTTGGAGCATTTTTTATATTTAAAAATAAAATATCAAAATCAGAAATGAAATAAAAATGCAAAAATGATAAAAATACAAAGAAATGGGCCAGGGGGGTGTGAACTGAAAATGCAAGTGTTAGAAGCAAAAATAACCAGGCCCAGCCCAGCCACTTCATCTTCTTCCTCTGTTTAAACACAACAACGCGCCTTCTGTGTACAAACTATTATCTCCTGATTCTGTGCTTTTTTGACAAAACTCATAACATGAAACTTATAAAGCATCAAACAACGAATCTAACCATATAAAAAACTTAAGCTAACTCTCAAAGACCAGAGAGAATTTCTCTGGCCCTAATTTCGAACCTAGTTTTTTCAGAAAGTTCATGAATGAAATTCTCCTAGCACGATTAATATAAATGAAAACTAAGCACATGTATGGTTTCAGGGCTATGAGTACAATATCTTTCATTCACAAATCTAAGTCTAACTATTCCTAAATAGAGAGATAGAAGTTCATGAAATACCTGTTTCAGCTGAGTTCGAGTTGGGTAATGTAGCAACTTTCAATGGTGCTTGAGGTTCTTTTGAGCTTGCCTGATGTCCACTGAACCTTTCCCAATGCTTAGTTTGTTTTGAAGTGGCCTGAATCGTGCTACAGAACTCAACCTGCAAAGCTTTCAAACAAAAATGGCAATGTGTGTTAATGGAGTTACAGCAACTTGTGAATGGTCTGGATAGCTCAGGTATGTTGATTGGAATGTGTTTGAAGTAGTTTTGGACAAAACACACGAGGGAATTTGATGGTGGCTTGTGATTTGCAGAACTGGCCCTGTTTTGTAAGAAAAAGTGGTTTTGAAGTATAAGGATGCTTTAGGGGTGAAAGGCTCGTGCTTCTGACTTGCAAGAGTGTATGAAACTTGTTTGAAGTGTTTGTGTAAGTTGATCTTTTCTGTCTTTCAAGTTCTAAGCATTTGGCAAGTTTTCTTGTTTTTGAAGCAAGAAAGTGGAAGTGAGGTTACAGGCTTGTACAAGCCATCTTATCACCCTGCATACCATCCTATTGGCCCCTCTAATTAGTGGATTTGTTTAGCTTCCAAAGATTTGGCTCTATGCTCAAGGATTAGTGGTTTGACATAAAGCAACCTTTTGCAAAAATGGAAATGTGCCTTTTACCATTTAGGGATTAAACTTGTGTACAATACCCTAATCACCAAGGCAATGCATTATCTCAATGGAATTGCATTAAATTATGGAGTGTGAAATGGTTTAGAGGCCTGAAAACAAGTAGAAAGTCTGCTGGTTTAAAAATGAAACGTGTATGAACATGTATTGGCCATGGATCAAAGTGAGTTTTTGTCAACTTCAAGCATTCGATTCTCCCTAACCATAAAGGTGTTTGAGGAGTTCTTGGACAATTTGGAAAGCTTGCAACATGTAATATAATCCATCTTTGAAATTCAACTTGAAACTCCAAGTGGAACTATGTGAAAAATGGCCAAGAAGATGGGTCAAAATCCTGCCTAAACTAGGGCAAAAATTCTCTAAGTTAAAAGTTTTAGGTACCCTTGTTCCCAAAATCATAACTTGAGATCCAAGCTTCTTTTGAGAAAAATTTGTGAATCAAAGTTGTAGACTTTGTGATGGACTACAACTTTCATGTTATAAGTTTTGTTTGAGTCCATTTGCATCTTGGTGTAAAAATGGGACAAAGTTAAGAAAAAATAGGTAAATTTTATAACTTAGAAAATTTCTAAGTTATGAAATTTTTCCATTTTAAACCCTAATTTGTAATTTTGGGTTTCTTGATGAACAAGTTTCATAATTTGACATGTCTTGATGAAAAATGACCATTGGCACTTGATTTTGACCAAAAAGTCAAAGTTTGACTTTTCAGTGTACAGTCAAATTTTGATTAGTTGACTGAAAAATTCATCTGTCAACCCAATGCATTTGAGGTCTTTTGAACTTTTTGAATGGGTCAAGACAATGTCATTGAGTCCTTGTGTCCATGGTTGAATTGATTTGCCATTGGTAAGGTCAGACAGTTAAAAATTGCCTTTGTACAGTCAAAACCCTAAAAATGACCATTTTGCCCTTTTGGTGATCTGATCAAATTTCTTGTGGAATTATGATCCAAACTTGATCAAATGGTTCATATGAGTTCATTATGTTGATGTGGGTCAAATTTCATGAGGTTTGACTGTCAATTGGCCACAGTTGACTTTTTCCCCAATACAGCTGATTTCTAGGTCAACTGTCCAATTGACTGGGCAAAAATTTGATTCAAGGCTTGAAACTTGGTATGGACCAACTTGTGAGTCCAACATGGAGTATGAAAGTCATTTTGGGCATTGTGGGTCAAAAAATCCCTGTGCAAACTCAAACCCTAATTTAGGTCAACAGTGCAAGGAGGTGTCTTGAGCAGAGCAAACCCTAGCTTGATCTTGAATTCCAAGAGTCTTGTGATGAGAAATGTTGATGAAATGAGAGGGCAAATTTTGGGGTACAACACGGTCGATTTCACCTTTCCCTAGTAAGTCACTGTGCAGCCTGGACCCTGGCCAGAGGTGCAGTTCACTTCCACTTCCTCCATTAGGAGTTAATTCCCCATTAGAGTAATGTACAACCGCAGCTCCTAGCCTCTATTTTCCAAGACGTGAATCAACATTTTCCAGCAAAGTCCTCCTCAACGGTAGGTACAGGAATTCTCGCAAAGGAATCTTTCATGGAACTAGTATATTTTCTTGATGGCATCGTTAAGCCCATCTCTGACGATTCTCTATCAACTTCCAAATGGCATCTGTAAGCCCATTCCTGATATCACCAATCAAGTATCACTTTATGCGAGTGCAAATTTCTGGGCACTTTAGTGTTCATTCCTCTTCTACCTTCAGATCACGAAAGGCAGACCGGCCAATCTACATCCTCAGGTTTAAGAAGATTGAACAGGGGCAAATGTTGCACCCCAAAATTTACCCTCTCACTTTACTCAATATATGTTCATTGAGATACTCAACTTGCTCATGGATGCCCAAGAGTTGACCAAATAAACTCCCTCATAAAGAAATGAACCCCCAATTAGGGTTTCCATTTTCATCAATATGGTTGAACTTCAAAGACCTCATATGCTCTCCATGGTCCTAATATGTTCTCAAGACCCTCCATGTCAAATTTCAAGCCTTGCACAAGAAGTTTGCTCAGTCAACTGCTCAGATGCTTGAGAATCCACATATAGTCAAACTTCAAGATTTTTGGCCAACATCAACATTTTGAAGTGATATTCATCATTTGATCAAGGGTTGATCATGATTCCTCAAGGAATGCTCCTAATTCATCAAAACTCAAAAGTTGTTAAATTAGGGTTTCTCAGGAAAAGTCAACCAAACTTTGACCAAGCATAACTTTCTCATACTTCATTAGAAATTTCTCATCCAAGGCTCATTTTGAAGGGAATCCAATTTCCTACAACTCATATTCATCCCTCAAGTTCAAGAAATGCACCCATAACAAGATATGAATTTCTACATTATAGGTCCTTTTGAAAAAGTCAACAAAAACACCTTTTGGGTCAAAGCTTCTTACATGAAAATGGAATATCCAATTGAAATGAGACCAAAAGAGTTGTTTAGGGGACATCCTAAGCTTTCTAATAAGTCCAAGAACACCTCTTTAGGGTCAAAATTGGAAAAGTTGTGTATTGTCAAAGTTGACCATTTTTGGAAAATTGCCAAAAGTCAAATATGCCCAAAATTGCATTTTTTTGACAAATGGGCCTAACTTTTTATGCTTGCACCTCACTTCCAACATGGTCCAAGACCCAAAAATCCTTCCACATGTTATTAGCTTTATTTATTTAATTTATTTTGATTTTTTATCATTTAAAAATCAAATTAAATCAAATAAATGATATAAAATATGGAAGATTTGTTTTTTGATTTGATTTTGAATAAGATACAACTCATTTATGTTGTCAAAACAGTATCAAATCGTGCAAGGTTGAAAAGAGAAGAAATCTCTACATTTGGAAATATTTGATGCAAGAATTTAAATTCATTAATATTTGGATTCATTCCAATTTTATTAACCTAATTGATTCACATACATATAGAAGATGATTCTAACCTTAGAGTAGGAGGTTTTTCGTGCGCAGCCTACCTCCAAAGCAAGAAACAAGACTCAAATTTTTGTTCAAAAAGTGAGAGACCTATCTTCTTCCACAGACCAATTCAAGGCATGTTGAAGCTTCCAATCGTTTCCTGGACCTCTCTTAGAGCTAACCCGATCAATTGCAAGTGTCAAAACGCCCAGAATCACGCTACATTCGTCATACGGTTTGCTTCTTTTTTTGAAATCGATTATGTTAATTCTTGCATCTTAAGCATGTTTGAATGATATATTTGTGATTGTTAACATATTTGCAACATGTTGGGATAATTTAATTGATGTTTTGATGCGTATACTGAGGTTTGCCATGGTTAGGGTTTGAGAAGCCATTTTGGGGTTTCTCTGTACAGGTGAAATTGTGCCAAAAAACTAATGCTATGAGGATCGTGAGGCCCAGACGAATCAATTGGCGTAGTTAGAATTGATTTATTGTGCATCATATGAATTTTTGAAGCTTGCAGGTGTATAGATATGGAGTTTTGTCCGTAAGTATAGGTGTGAGATCTAAAACGACGGACAGGGAAGAAGACGGTGACTTGTCACCACCCCACTGGCCCATTTGAATTTAGCGCATGTTACCAACTTATCCATCATGTTCCATATATTTATTTTAATGTTATTATATTAACAACAAAGCAGCGTAACACAGATGGCAGGGAAAGCGTGGAACGAGCGGAGGGACCTGGGTTCGATCCCAGGTCCAATCATTTTCCTATTTTCTGACTATTTAAATGCAGATCCAATACAACTCATAAGCAAACGTCCATCGTGCACCCTCTTGATCCAGCCACTGGATTCATTACCATGCAGATCCCACGCCCCAGCTTTGAACATCCACGATAGACCATCACAAGACAAGCACACTGGATCTGGCGCATGTTTAGGCTCAGAATAGTGGGCCTGGACAAAAATTCCAAAACACCCCCCCCCCTTGGGTGCTTAGACAGACCCAACTTCTTACTTCTTTTTTTATTTTTAATTCTTTTTTCTTTTGTTTATTAATTATATTTTTTCTTAAATAACAACAAAAATTATTATTTTTTATTTAATCAAAAATCCCCAAAAAAACATCAAAAATCTTTTTTCATAAAAAATATTTTATTAATTGATTAGTTTAATTAGGGTAATTTAATGTCTTTTTACTATAATTCAAAATAATTAGATTTAGGGTTTAATTCTACATTTAACCTAATTTTTTCCTTAAAAATAACATAAATATTTTCTCAATTTAGATTTTTAGGTCGTCTAATTATTTCTCACATTTAATTTGTCACGCGCTTTTAATTTCCCCTTTTTATTATTATTTGTAACTGCTCCGAGTTTGTAATAGTAATTAGGTTTTCTTTTAAATTTCTCATTTTATTTTCAGTCAAAATAATGAAGTATCTGCCCAAAGCCATGTAATAGTTAGGACTCTAATTTCTCGCTTTTAAATTTCCGCAACTATGAATTGTTTAGATGTATGGACAATAGGCTTGCATGTGAAAGATAAACGATTAATACAGTAGAAAACCCCAATTGTGCAAAGATAATTAACTGGAAAAAATACACTTACACATGCTCACTCCTAGGGTTTACTCCACTCGATTGCCTCGGAAATAATGGTCGTGTCCCTCGAATGTAGGGATACCTTAGCAATGACCCATGATTCAAAGTCGTCATAAAGATCATAGTCCCTACTGGTCCCTCGAGTTGCCTACGAAATAATCTTATGACGATAGTCCCTTCGAAACGCTAAGGTATCCTTATTTGTTGCCTTCGGAGACCATTTCTTCCCTTCGAATGTCCCTTTAAAACTCCAACGATGGTGCTACCTATTCCTTAATAATAGGATAACACTGTCTAAAGGAAAACGAACAGACCTTTTTCGAGTAGGTAAATTAGTTCCTAGGTACTTGCTCAAACAAAACTTTTTACACAAACACTTTTCAAAACAATTTTCAAAACAAACTTCGTCACACTCTTGAGGACTGATACAAGGGTTATCACAAAGTAAAACTTTGTTTCAAAGAAAACACACACAAGCAATTTTAAAAATGAGCAAGTACCTAAGAGCCCATGGAAAACCACGGATAGAAAGGATGCTAACACCTTCCCTTTCTATAATCTACCCCCCGTGCTCAGAAACATCTCAAAAAAGGTTTTTTCTGTTCTTTTTCCTTTTCCTTTGTTGGATAAAATAAAAGTCGGTTCTGCCACCGTATCACACATGGCATTGGACTCTTTCTTCCTATTGTATGGTCTCTTCTGAGTACTTGAAAATATAGTCCCTTGAATGTCATCGCTTCTGAGTTTATTTTCAACATGCCCCCGTGTGAACAAGTTACCCAATTCCCTATCTGCCAAGAGAGATTGATCATTGATTGGGCCCTAAGCTCTAGCAATTTGTCCCAGACTGTTGTATTTGTCCTGAAGAAGCTTGCTGATGAGAATCCTCAATTCTTCTTGTTCCCGAGCTAAACTTTGGATAAGGACCATCTAACTGCCCATCTGGATTCTCATCATTTCTATTTCATCTTGCAGTTGTTCTAACTGGTCATCCTTATTGTTGTCAGGATGTTTCTTGGTCAAGTTCCCGTTGAGGAGTGTTTTCAATTATTCTTGCCCCTTTTCTAGATTCAGGAACATTTCTTTGAATTGAGCATCTTGATCTTGGAAACTTCTGTTGTTTTATTCGAGAGCCATTTTCATTGCTGAAATAAACAACGAGAAAATGAGAAACTTGTACTGGAAGACCTGTTATGAAATGGCATGCATGCAATGTTTTCAAGGATCTTGCGGGGTAAATACAAGAAGATATTTGAATTTTGACTGTAGCTTGGACTGAGAAACTTTCGTATTTATTGAACATCCTTCTATGAGAATCAAGCTCACCATGTCAACTGGGTCATAGCCTCTGACTCAAGTTGTCACTTTGGTCTTTTAACGGTGTTGGCTAGAGGAAAATAAATCCCCTTTCCCCTTGCTAGATGTCTGATTCATCATAACCTGCACCACAGACCCTTGAGATCCTTGAAATGGTTAAGGAGATGTTATAGGATGATGTTATGATTTGTATGTTATGCATTAAGTAAAACTGTAAGGTGATGAAGACAAGTATGTCTTGCAAGAAAACCAATTTATTGGATAATGCATACAAACAAGGTCCTGCAAGGAATACAAACAAAATCCCTACAATGAGTCCAAGTTGTTAGATAATGAAGGCAAACAAGTCACACAAGTAGCCTTAGGTTTAGACTTGCATGGGGTTTATAAGTAAGTACCCTCTTGAAGCTTAGTTGGCTCAACATGTCCTATTAATAGTAACTGGGTTCTAAGGAGTCTCAATATCATTGACCTTTCCATCAGGTATTGTTTCAGTTCACGCACTGAAGTATTACAGCCAAAAAATCCTGAAAGTCCAATCTCAATGAGTGTAGTATCGAGTATCAACCAATCTTCGGTCGGAACCAAATCCGACTATCTCACTACTTTCTACTGGCTAGGATGAGTCGATTAAAGGTTCTAAAGGTCAGTTAGCGCTTAATGACACTATGAGGAAGCCTAATGTTATCCATGACTTACTCAAGGAACATTAGTACAATCCAGAGTATCGCGCTAACGTAGCCCCCACTTCATCTGTATCAGTCTACATCGTACAACCTCCATGATTTATTACTACTTACCTAATAAGGTGCCCCAGATCCGGGTGTAGGATCTATAATAACAACCCAAACAATCCCCAAAAGGTAAAGCATACAAAGCACACCAAGCAGTTTAAAAATAAACTATATCTAAGGTACCCCACTATTTATCTTTTCCCCAACAGAGTCGCCAGTTCCGTGATATGGTGGCAGAACCGACTGTTTAATACTGGTTTTGCATTTTGTGTTTGCAAATGTTGCGGTAAGCAAGAGTCGCCAACGACTTTTCTTTTATCTAAATTAAGGAAAGGGTGAAAAGAACATAAAAAGACCTTTTCGAGATGTTTTCTGAGTAAGGGGGTAGATTATGGAAAGGGAAGGTGTTAGCACCCTTTCCATCCGTAGTTTTCTACGGGCTCTTAGAGATTTGCTCATTTTAAAATACATTTGTACTTTGTGTGTTTAAAAATGTTTTGAAAATGCCTTAGTGCGGTGATTTGCTTTGTGATAACTCTTGTATCAGTCCTCAAGAATGTTGACAAAGCAAATGTTTTAGAAAGTGTTTTGAAAAGTAGAATTTGTGTGAGTGCGAAAATGTTTTGAGAAAACTTCTAACAGCTATCTACTTTGTACTCGAAAATGGTCGTTCTTTTCCTCTTTTCCTTTAGACAGTGCTATCCTACTATTAGTGAGTAGTTAGCCCCATCGTTGGATGTTTGAGGGACAATCGAAGGGACGTTTACAGTCACGAAGGCAACTTGGTAAGAGGCTTTAATAACCACCATAAAGTTCTAGATCACTTTTAACCGAGGCAACATCGAGAGGGTCATCGAGGGACTGGTGATCTTTAAACTGGAGGGTAGTCACTAAAACTTCTCACGTTTCAAGAATTGTGACTGTTTTTCCGAAGGCAGCCGGAGTGGGGATACCCTAGAGGTGTACATGTGCATATGTGTTAAGTTCAGTTATTTATCTTGCGTTATTAAGTTTGCTAACGTTTGATTATTAGTCTTTTCATACACGCCTAATTACTAACAGTAATATTATACAGAAAAATGTAAAGTGCGAGAATTATAAAACCTACGCTATTACAATGCTTTGGGATAGTTACAAAAAAAATAGTGCAAGAAATAAAGTGTGTAGTTTTAAACCTAGACTATTACATCCCATAATCAGTTACATTATTTATATAAAATGCAAGAATAAAATTAGCGCGCGCGAAATAAATATTACGTCTAAAAATCCTAAGAAAAATTTTAAGTAAACAAGAAAAATCTTTTGATTTTATTTTTATTTATTTCAAGAAAAATAATTAAACTAAATATAAATTTAATTTAAGAAAATAAATATTGAATGAAATTAATCTAATTCTAATATTTTTGCGTTTTTTATTAAGAAAACATTTGAAACATAAATTAAATCCTAAATTCTAGTTCATTTTAAAATAAGAAAGTAGTTAAAATTTAATTAATTAATTAATTAAAGCAATTCATTATTTTAATTAAAAAAAGTCTAAGCCAATTTTTTTTGTGAGTTTTTTATTTAGTATTTGCTTAATTAAGAAAGGTAAAAGAAATAAATAATAGAAATGAAATGAAGAGAAATTAAATGGGCCAGGATAGCAAAATTAAATGGAGGTGTTGAAATTGAAATTGGTTAGGCCCAGCTGAAGAGAGCCCAAACTTCGTCTGGATTCAGTAAGGGGCAGCTTTGAGGGTGCATGATGAGCTTGTGAGTTGGATTCTTTGACTTGGATCAGGGATGCTGCTGATGGCTTGATGGTGTATGATGAGAAAATGGCCTTGAGGAGCATTAGATCTGCATGAAATTGTTAGAACATAGTTTGATTCTACAACCCTCATAAGAGTTTTGATGATAACAAACACAAAGAAATATTATGCACTCTAAAATTATATTCTGTTTTGTAGAGAAGTTTTGATGGAAGTAGATCAGAAGTTAAGCTACAAGGATGTTTCTGCTGTGAACGTAGACTATTCTCAGAAAGTTCTGATGAATGAAGATCAGAAGTTGCGCTAAGTGAAAGACGTTTTAACTCTGAAAGAAAGTCTACCGCTGCAAATAGGACCTTATGATTCTGACCTTCCAAAGGTCTGAAGTAAGCAGCAAACAGATTCCTTAATGTTCTGAAGCATTACAATTCATCAAAGCAATATCAAATGCAACGGCTACAAGCAGACAAGGATCGTTTATTTGAGGAAAGCGCGTTAAGTGACATTTATCAAGTTTCCAAATAATCAAGATTGTTGCGCCTATTTAAACAAGGGATGAGGATAAATCGTTTATGATTTACACACTACAATTCACAATACTTCAATGTTGTTACTCCTCATTCATACTACTCTCTAAACCATGCAATACATCACAAGTCTGTGATACTATTTTTGTAAGGAAAAACATATTGTGCAATGCTTTATTCATATTTCATTTAGTGCAATTCCTTGAGATAAATCGGGTTATGGTTATACTCAAGAAGACTTTGTCAATAGTCAAAGTAGTTGTGTAATCAAGTTTGATTAGTGAATTAAGACCTCGTTGGAGAGAGGCGAAATCACCTTGGTGGGTGGACTGGAGTAGTTTGAGCTCAAACATACCAGGAAAAAAATCATCGTGTTATTTGCATTGATTTTTAATATTCCAATTCACCCCCCCCCCCCCCCCCCCCCTTCTTGTGTTTTTCAATTCTTCAATTGGAATCAGAGCGCCTGGTTCTGAGTTCAAGCAGTTAACCGTGTCAGTAAAATATCCAAGCTAAGAAAAACACTATGGTGGGACCAAGTCAGAACATCAGCAATGACTACCATGATAAGAAAGACAGAATTAGCGGCAAACCTTCAATCTTTGATGGAGAGAACTTTGACTACTGGAAAGACAGAATTGAAAGCTTCTTTATAGCACATGATATTGATCTCTGGGATATGGTAATTGATGGGTACATGCATCCTGTAGATGAAAGTGGTCAGAAGATTGATAGAAAAAGAATCAAACCGAATCAGAAGATTGATCATTATGTGACAAGTTAAACATGCATACACTAACCGAGCCATATCACTCTTCATCCCAGGCCACCAAAACAAACCTTTCAAATCTTGGTACATCTTCGTAGCTCCTGGATGAATACTCAACTTACTTCTATGACTCTCTTCAAGTATCACTTTCTTCACCTCAGCATCATCAGGAATACAAATCCGATTACGAAACCTCAACACACCTTTCTCATCTAATTTTAAATCACTATTCTCAGCCTGATCAATCCTAACCATCAAATCTACCAGTTTCACATCCAACTTCTGAGCTTCTCTGATATTGTCTAAAAATTCATTATTAATCTTAAACATACCCAACATAACACTCTGCGGAGTAACCTCGCAAACTAAGCTCATATCTCTGAACTGCTCGATCAATTCCAACTCTTTAATCATCATTGATGACATATGTAAAGTCTTTCGACTCAATGCATCAACTACCACATTCGCCTTTCCTGGATGATAATTCAAACTGAAATCATAATCCTTTAACAATTCTAACCATCTTCGCTGCCTCATATTCAACTCCTTCTGATCAAATAAATACTTTAAGCTCTTATGGTCACTAAACAGTTCAAATCTAGAACCATAAAGATAATGCCTCCAAATCTTCAACACAAAAACAACTACAACAAGCTCTAAATCATGCGTAGGATAGTTCTTCTCATGAGTCCTTAACTGCCTCGATGCATAAGAAACTACCTTACCATTCTGCATAAGCACACCTCCTAAATCCATCTTAGAAGCATCACAATACACCACAAAAGACTCTCCTGGATTAGGCAACGTCAAAATCGGAGCCGACGTCAACCTCTTCTTCAATTCCGTAAAACTTTCTTCGCATTGAACATCCCAAACAAATGCTCTACCTTTACAAGTCAACTTAGTTAACGGAAGTGACAACTTAGAAAACCCTTCGATAAACCTTCTATAATAACCAGCTAATCCCAAGAAGCTTCTAATCTTAGTAGCTGACTTTGGAGTTTCCCATTGCAACACAACATCAACCTTCGATGGATCTACAACAATGCCACTACCTGAAATCCCATGACCAAGAAAACTAACCTCTTTCAGCCAGAATTCACACTTGGACAACTTTGCATACAACTTCTTCTCTTTCAGAATCTGTAATACTACTCTTAAATGTTCAACATGCTCTTCTTCTGACTTAGAGTAAATCAAAATATCATCAATGAACACCACTACGAACCGATCCAAATAAGTATGAAAGATACGATTCATATATTCCATGAATACTCCTGGCGCATTAGTAACACCGAAAGGCATCACCGAATACTCGTAATGTCCATAACGTGTTCTGAAAGTTGTCTTCTGAATATCTTCATCCTTCACTTTAATCTGATGGTAACCCGACCTCAAATCAATCTTACTAAACACACGAGCGTCCACCAATTAGTCCATCAAGTCATCTATTCTTGGAAATGGATACTTGTTCTTAATTGTCACCTTGTTCAATTGTCTATAATCAACACAAAGCCTCATGCTTCCATCTTTCTTCTTCACTAACAACACTGGAGCTCCCCATGGCGATACACTTGGTATTATAAACCTCTTCTCAAGTAACTCTTCCAATTGCTTCTTCAACTCTGTCAATTCAGATGCCGACATCCTGTATGGTGCCATAGATACAGGTCTGGTACCAGGTACAAGATCAATTGCAAATTCAACTTCCTTCTCTGGCGGTGCATCAGGAATCTCATCAGGGAAAACTTCAGGAAATTCACATACCACCGGCAATTCCTCAATTATAGCTTGAGTCTCTACAGATAGCGACGCCATCAACAAAAACATTTGTGCTTCCTCTTGCATCAACTTTCTCAACTGACTAGCAGACAATAAACCATCTTCCTCTTCTTCAGGAGTAGAAAACTTCACCGACTTGTCAAAACAATTAATATGAACACAGTTATGCTCTAACCAGTTCATACCAAGAATCACATCCAAACCTCTTAACGACAAACAAACCAAATCAACAACAAAGTCTCTGTCGAAGATCGACAAGGGACACTTAGCACACACAAAAGAAGTAGTCACTGATCCCTTGGCTGGAGTATCGACGACCATTTCTCCATTCAAAGAAGACAACACAAGACCCAATCTTTCAACACAATCAGCAACAATAAAACAATGCGTAGCACAAGTATCAATAATAGTAATTAAAGGAGTACTATTAATGAAACATGTACCTCTAATAAGTTTGTCCTCGGAAGCTGTCTGATCCTCCACCAAAGTAAACACTTTACCACTAGACTGAGCCTTCTTCGGCTTCGGAAACTGACTACCAATGTGCCCTTCTTCTTTACAATTGAAACAAACCACATTCTTGTGCTCGCACTCAGATACAATATGTCCGTTCTTACCATAACGGTGACATCTCTTCACTTCAGCAGTGCACACATTACTCTTGTATCCAAGTTTCCCACACTTAAAACAAATCACACCAGCAGGAGCATCTCCCCCACTAGTCCTCTGACCATGAGCAACCCTCTGCTTACCCTTACCAGTTGGGGCATCATAAGGCTTACCACGACTCTGCGGGTGCTTACCCCTCTTCTCACTGATAATCTTGTAATGTGCATTATTATCTTCCTCAAAAATCCTGCAGCTATCAACCAGATCAACAAAGACACGGATCTTCTGGTATTCAACTGCCTTCTTAATTTTTGAGCGTAACCCATTCTCAAACTTAATACACTTCGAAAACTCAGCATTTCCTCAGCGTAATACGGATAAAACTTGGCCAATTCAGCAAACTTGGCAGCATACTCAACAACAGATATACTTCCTTGCTTCAGCTCAAGGAACTCGATTTCCTTCTTTCCACGGACATCTTCAGGAAAATACTTTCTCAGGAATTCCCTACGGAACACAGCCCAAGTAACATTCTCACCTGTAGCCTCCAACTTCTGGCAAGTCTCTAGCCACCAGTCATCAGCCTCGACTGCTAGCATGTGAGTCCCATAACGAACCTTCTGTGCTGGATTGCAATCCATCACGCGAAAGATCCTCTCAATCTATTTCAACCATTCCAAAGCTCCGCTGGGGTCATCTTTTCCCTTGAATGTAGGTGGATTCTCTCTCTGGAAAGTAGCCAAGCTACGAGATCCAGCATTCCCGTCAGCATTCGGCTGATTTTCCATCGCATGGGCCATTGCTTCTAAAGCAGCAGCAAGAGCAGCATCATTCCTTCCGGCCATCTTAACTTCTCACTATAACATAAACAACTGTTAGAACATCAAAATAACAATACTTGATTGTTAGACAACTAAGACTTGACGACAAGGTCGGACCAACCTTTTACTCCGATACCAACTTTGTAACACCCCAATTCTACCCCAAGCAAATTATGCAAAATAAATCAGAGTTATAAAATTTCATTCATACAAACGAATCGGGACATCACAAATTCTTCTAATAAACTCATTGCATTCATCATGGATATATAACACTTTTAATAAAACATCGGATAAACTCACAATATAACATCTTTCATTGAATATTCAACAACTACGCAACGAAATTCTTCAATAACATCTTTAAATAAAACAGCAACTTCGAATCATCTCATATTTAGTAATTAAATAACTTAAAGTTCAACAACTAAAAATCAGCAATAAAAAATCAACAAGCGTTCATCCCCCCGAGTGTTACATATCAGAGCAATGACATTGACTCGATCTATTGAAGGTATACAGCCTTCACTCGCGATTACCTGCATGTTACCAACATAGGGGAAACATTCAAACAGAAGGGGTGAGATATCTAACAATATAATAAAGCGCATGATAATTAATATATTAAATTAGATCAATAATATCACCACTTCTCATCTCATAATCAACAACAATTACAGCATATGTACTCATTCATCAACATCAAATACATCTCATTTTTCATTCATATGATGAGACTCAAAACTATGCAAATGCATGTGGTACCATTGGAGCAGAACTCCCATCTCAAAAATCTAATCTTCCAATTAATAGAGGCATCAATAAGGCATAACATTTGGAGCAGAACTCCCATCTCAAAATTTGCCAATCCAGGCCATCTCAAAAAAATGCAATATATGCGACTCAACATGAATGTAATAACACACTCAGTTAACAACATCTCAAAACACATCTCAAAACAACAACATCTCAATCATCTCAAAACAACAACATTTCAGTCATCTCAGACAACAACATCTCAATCATCTCAAAACATCTCAATTACAGCAATCTCATAAACATCTCAAAATAATTTATTAATCATTACTCATTTATTAAACATCATTTGTTCATCATAAATATCAAACACAACTTAATGACCACATCTCACTAATAACTCAGTTGTATATTATTACTACAGTAATCCCTACTGTTATTCTGCTACTGTCATAATCCTAACAGCAGCGGCTAACATCTCAAAATTCATCATTCTATCCAAAATCTAGCATAACGGTCATCTACGGGAATTAATCCTAAATCCTAAATTAGTTACTGGGATTACACTTCTTAATCATCATTTAAATCATCTAGAATAGAGTTCATCGTGTTAGCTAATCAATGCTTTAAACGACATCTCAAACAGCATCCTACAACTCAAGTTACAGCAATTAAAAGTCAATTCTGTCAAAAATCAGACCTTATGTATCGACACAAAACACCTTGGATCGACACATCCTAGTTCTCCTGCATACTATGAGTCGACGCATCCTCCTTATGGATCGACTCATCCTGCTTCAAATCCCAGCATGTATCGACACATGCATCATGCCAGTCGACTCATCATGATTCTTGTACTTAACATGCATCGACGCAAGCCCTGCATGCATCGACTCATCCCGAGTCCAACAGCCTCCTTGCATCGACTCATCCGGTTTGAGGTCGACGCATCCTGCGATTTTCTGCATAATTTCCTGCGTTTCTTCTATAATCTCACTACAGGAATCTAATTACAGTTCTACAAACCTTATTATGATCATGATAATTCATCACTTAACATTAACTTACAATACTACAGCGATTACACATCATCATAACATCATTTATCCATCGGAAATTCATCAATATTCATCATACATCATTCAATTCAATAACAAAAACAGCAATCCTCTAACCCCACATATCAAACATCATGAACCCAATTATAAAGCCAGAACCCCACCCTTACCTTGGATCGAAGGTCGCTCTACAATTTCCGGGTTGAATCTTTGTTCTTGTCGTTTCCTTCAAAATCCAGCAGCTTCACATTCTCTGCAAATCCTTATTTCTCTTCTTACTGCTTCTTTTTATTCTTTCAACAAATAATAAAATAACCTAATATTATTATATTATTCCTTACTGGGCTCCAAACTTACACCCCCCCTTAATACTTCTACTATCTCAAATTAAGCCCACCTTAATAATATTAGCTTCTAACATTATTTCACATAATAATATAATACCTCAAATATATTATTATTTCTCCATTTAATAAAATAAGTCCAATTTAATAACACTTCTTCACAATTATTCCAAAAATAATTTAATTAAATAATTAATTAAATTACGGGCGTTACATGAAGCATGTTAGAAAGGAAAGTTTGTAAAACCTCCTTTTAAAGCAAAAAAATGTTGTTTCTACCTCTAGACCGTTAGAACTTTTGCATATAGATCTATTTGGACCAGTAAAAACTACATCTATTAGTGGCAAGAAGTATGTGTTAGTGACCGTAGATGACTATAGCAGATGGACATGGGTAAAGTTCTTAAGACACAAGGACGAGTCACACTCTGTGTTCGTTGCTTTCTGTAACCAAGTCCAAAATGAGAAAGATCTTAGAATTGTCAAAGTCAGAAGTGATCATGGTGGAGAATTTGAAAACAATAAATTTGAAATATTTTTTAATGAGAATGACATCTCTCATGATTTCTCTTGTCCTAGAACTCCCCAACAAAATGGAGTTGTAGAATTAAAGAACAGAACTTTACAAGAAATGGTCAGAACCATGATCAACGAGACTAACATTGCTAAGAACTTTTGGGCAGAAGCAATTAACACAACATTTTACATTCAGAACAGAATCTCCATAAGACCTATTCTGGATAAGACTCCATATGAACTGTGGAAGAACAGAAAGCCCAACATTTCGTATTTCCATCCATTTGGATGTATTTGTTGTATGCTTAACACCAAAGAACATCTGAACAAGTTTGACTCTAAAGAACATAAGTGTATTATGTTAGGATACTCTGAACGCTCAATAGGCTACAAAGTATACAACACAGAAACACAGATTGTAGAATAGTCAATCAGTGTTAGATTTGATGACAAGCTTGGCTCTCAAAAGTCAAAGCAAAATGAATCTCTTGCAGATATAGAAGTTTAGTTCACAGGTACTGAAGGCAATACATCAGAAGTTCCCAAAAAAGACTCACAAACAACATCAGAAGCAGCCTTGCTCATCCTGAAGACAAAATTTTGGGAAAGAATGAAGATCTAATCAGAATAAGATCCACATTCATAAATTTTGAAGAATCTCTCATGGGATTGGTATCTCTGATTGAGCCAACTACCATTAATGAAGCTCTTCTAGACAACGACTGGATACTGGATATACAGGAGGAATTAAATCAATTCACCAAAAATGACGTATGGGATCTGGTTCCCAAACCAAAAGGGTTCAACATCATTGGAACAAAATGGGTATTTAGAAACAAACTAAATGAACAAGGAGAAGTCATCAGAAACAAGGCACGACTGGCTGCACAAGGTTATAGTCAGCAAGAGGGAATAGACTATACAGAAACCTTTGCTCCAGTCGCCAGGTTAGAATCTATCAGACTCTTAATTTCTTTTTTTGTGAATAATGGCATCACTCTGTATCAGATGGATGTCAAAAGTGCATTCTTAAATGGATACATTGATGAAGAACTTTATGTGCACCAACCCCATGGGTTTGAAAATTCCAAACATCCAGTATATGTTTTTAAGCTAAAGAAATCATTATATGGTCTGAAACAAGCTCCCAGAGCTTGGTATGAAAGACTAAGTAGCTTTCTGTTAGAAAAGGAATTCACCAGAGGGGAAGTGGACACAACCTTATTCTGTAAGTCATTTAAGAATGACATTTTAGTTTATCAAATTTATGTAGATGATATAATATTTGGATCTACTAAAGCTTCTCTTGGAAGAGAATTTGCTAAATCTATACAGGCAGAGTTTGAAATGAGCTTGATGGGAGAACTCAAATTCTTTCTGGGCATTCAGATTAATACAACTCCAGAAGGAACCTACATACACCATAGCAAATATGTTAAAGAACTTCTGAAGAAATTTGACCTATCAGAGTGTAAGCCATCTAAGACTCCAATGCATCCCACATGCATTATGGAAAAGGAAGAGGTAAGTAAAAAGGTAGAACAGAAGATCTATAGAGGTATGATTGGTTCTCTCTTATATCTTACAGCTTCAAGACCTGACATTCTATATAGTGTATGCTTATGTTCCAGATTCCAATCAGATCCTAGAGAATCTCACTTAACAGCTGTTAAGCGAATTTTCAAGTATCTGAAAGGTACTACTAATATTGGTTTGTTTTATAGAAAAACAGTGAATACAATTTAGTAGGGTATTGTGATGCTGACTTCGCTAGAGACAGAGTAAAAAGAAAAAGCACTTCTGAAAGCTGCTAGTTTCTGGGAGAAAATATGACCTCATGGACCAACAAGAGGCAATCCATAATTGCTTTGTCAACAACTGAAGCTGAATACATAGCAGCTGCTGGATGCAGCACACAGATGCTCTAAATGAAGAGTCAGCTTAAAGACTTCAACATATTTGAGAGTAACATTTCTATATTCTATGATAATACTTCTACAATATGTTTATCTAGGAATCTTATTTTGCATTCTAGGGCTAAGCATATAGAAATAAAACATCACTTTATTAGGGACTATATTCAGAAAGGAATCCTTTCCTTAAAATTTATTGATACAGACCATCAATGGGCTGATGTCTTTACTAAACCACTTTCTGAAGATAGGTTTAATTTCATTCTGAAACATCTCAGCATGAAATTATGTACAAAATAAGAGTTTTATTTATATATTCATTAACCCTCCGAATTTTATGTTTTCTTTGTGAACATCCGATCAACAATTTTTCAAAAGTTAGAAGGACAGTTGCATCAGAATCTATCTAAGAAGATCTGAACAGTTCATTTCAAAGATAGAAGTGTGCAGTTCACATTATCAACATTTGTCATCCTCTCACAAGCGTCCTTCTAAGGCTGAAGACGCATTCAAATTCTGAAGGGTCTAAAGCTTTGATTGGGTGCATTGAGACGCGTGTCATTGGTAACTGTTTCTTATCTCCATGCCATCCCCTATTTTCAGGATTCATAATTGATGTGTAATCATTAATATTTTTCTCTTTCTTATTGATTAAGTTTTCAAATTGATTATAAATACACATTCACTATCACTTTCACTTCTTCTCGCTCTTATTTCCTCTCTAGTTTTCGTTTACAAAAACCCTTTTTCTCAAAAATATCAAATAGTCAGTGTGAACAATGGCTTCATCTTTAAGCGCTAAAAATCTTCAATGTGCTCCTGATTCATCTTCATCAACAACAGAACAATATGAAGAACCGTCAAGAACCTTACTTACTCCAATTGATTCTCTTGAGGTTCTCTGCAAGCTTATCATTGATTTTGAAAGCATGAAAGAGAATGGGTTTGATCTTACTGTAGATGTAGCTATTCAAGGTTGGAACAAGAATTTTGATCGTCTTCTAGGTCCAGTGTTCCCAATTTTGGTAAAGGAATTCTGGATTCATGCAACCTCTTCTAATCACCAAGTAACGTCATAATGTAATGGGGAAGAAAATTGCAATCAATGAAGATTTGATTGCAAAGTTGATTGGTTGTAATGGCGGAGGAATCCGTTGCAGGGACATGGCTGAGAAATGTTATGACCTCAAATCCATATCAAGAGTAATCTTCACTTCTGAGCAGCCATCTAACAAGATTAAAGATCTAAAGGACTACTTCAGAATCTAGGCAAAGATCATTATGGGTTGTATCAACCACAGGAAGCCAGCAAGCTCTCCTAACTACATAAATATTGATCAACAGTTTCTGCTATACTTCATTGTGAAGAAGACAAAAATAAACCTTCCTCACTTGCTTTTCAATCATCTGAGAACAAGCGTGAAGGAAACAAGAGAAGATGAAAGAACCAAGAGGGATTGAATACCTCTGGGCAGGTTAATTTCAGATATTCTGACTGAGAATAGGTTAATAGAGCACCTGACTGAAGCTTAGCAGATAAGCACGCTGAAGGCATGTGCTGGAAAACCCCTTAATGCCAAGAACCTGAAAAAGATGAAGATTATTGACATAATTAAGAAGGAGCCAACAATTGCTACAAAGGAAGTCATCACATCAAGGAGAATCCCTCTGAAAGATTTTCCTCTATTTTCTGAAATTGATGCTTCACCAGAAATAGTTGTCAGATATTTAAAAGCATGCAAGAAGGATGGAACTGCTCCAGAGCTAAACATTCGTGATCTGCATCAGCAAGCTCCAGATGTTGTCCTAAAGAAGTCCAGAAAAAGAAAATCTACATGAGAAGGATCTTCTCAGAAGACTCCAAAATCTGCTAAAAAGAAAGGTAACTCTTCTTTTATTTCTATTGTAGAATCAGTAGTTTTTCCAACATCTGAAACACCCTCCTCTCCAAAACCAATAGAAGATCCCTCACCTCAAACATTTGAAGATTTTGATATAGAGTCTGACCCCCTCAGTAACTCTAGAAAAAAAATACTAAACGAACCACTCTCTCCCAATCCACATCTTGAACAAAATCAGCCAGAACTTGCTAGAGTTCTTTCTGACATTGATCAATTTGATCCAGATTTTCAAACTCCTCACCCTGAAAATCCAAACTTTCAAACTCCTCAAACAGAAAATCTAAACTTCCAAACCACTCACCCAGAAAATCCAAATGCTACCGCTTTCCAACCAGAAAATTCATACACAAACTCTGATACCACCACACCAATTCCTGGAATAAAAAAACCTCTCATGGTTCAACAACCTCTCTCCATCCAAGACATTCCAGAAATTCCATCACCTTACCATTCCAATCCACCAAACACACCTCCATCACCAATCATCATTTCTGATTCTCCTACTCCCTCTCCTATTAACCCTCCATAAGATCACCTTAGAACAGTCATAGACTTAGAAGCCTTGGATCACCTTGCCTCAATCTCTCACAAAATTGCCATTCCCAAACCAAAACCAACTATCACCAAAGCAGATGTTGGTAGAAATTTATTGATTTTTGAAACAGAAATAATAAAATGGGTTAACTCTTTGAAGCAAGCAAGCTTAGAAAGTCCAAATCCTGCTGCTTCTGATTCTCACTGGAATCGGTTCAGAAGATGGTTCAGCTTAGAATCCCAAAAACTCAAGGAATTAAGCTATGAATTAGCCCAACAGAACTTTTGTGATTAGCTAAAAGTTTTCAAGGATCAAGTTCTGAGTCACTGGGAAAAGAAATCGATTCTTCTGTTGGACAATGCTCCTTGGAAAGTGAACCAACCTTCAAAAGTCATTGAACCATGCTCTGAAAATCTTCTACTGGCTATTATTCAAGACAAAGGCAAAGAAACTAAAGAAGTCACTGAATTAGAAACTGCTGCAGAGTGTTCTGAGAAACTTGCATCTTTTGAGGATACACCAGCTTCATCTTTGGTTATGCAAACTCTGGAAGAGTTAAAGAAAGAGAACACAGTGATCAAAGAAAGATTGGACAATCAAGAAGACACGAGCAAAGAAATCAAGGAAATGCTGGGAAAACAAGAGGAATTAAGCACTCAGATTAAGAGCTTGCTGGAAGTGTTGTTCACACGACTTCCCCTCCTCAATCTTAGTTATTATAACTTGTTTTCTGCATTCATTTATCTTGTTTTTATTTGGCTCTGAAAGTGTTATTGAAATCATATTTTAATGTAACTAATCTTTTTGACTCTGAATATTAGTGTTTATATTGCTTTTTGATTCCTGACAAAAAGGGGGAGAACGTAAGATATTTTCAATAACATTTTATCGATACAAAGTCTCAAACATTTTGAATATCATAACTTCTCATTTTTTTCTGAAAGCAAAACAGGAACAAAACTCTGATGAAGACATAAGGAGATACATCAAAAGCTCTGATCAGAATGAACTTCAGGGAAGTAATTCATCTCTATCTGAGTACTCAACTCAGGGGGAGACTCTCTAATGCTTTATGTTCTGTTTATTTTAATTGAAATATCCTAGTTTTTGTCATCATCAAAAATGGGGAGATTGTTAGAACATAGTTTGATTCTGCAACCCTCGTAAGAGTTTTGATGATAACAAACACAAAGAACAATTATGCACTCTAAAATTATATTCTGTTTTGTAGAGAAGTTCTGATGGAAGTAGATCAGAATTTAAGCTACAAGGATGTTCCTGCTATGAACCTGGACTATTCTCAGAAAGTTCTGATGAATGAAGATCAAAAGTTGCGCTAAGAGAAAGATATTTTAACTCTGAAAGAAAGTCTAACACTGCAAACAGGACTTTATGATTCTGACCTTCCAAATTTCTGAAGCAAGCAACAAACAGATTACTTAATGTTCTAAAGTGTTACAATTCATCAAAGCAATATCAAATGCAACGTCTACAAACAAACAAGGATCTTTTATTTGCGGAAAACACATTAACTGACATTTGTCAAGTTTCCAAATAATCAAGATTGTTGCGTCTATTTACACAAGGGATGAGGATAAATCATTTACGAAATACACACTACAATTCACAATACTTCAACGCTACTACTCCTCATTCATACTACTCTCTAAACTGTGTAATACATCACAAGCTTGTGATACTATTTTTGTAAGGAAAAACATATTGTACACTGCTTTATTCATATTTTGTTTAGTGCAATTCCTTGAGATAAACTGAGTTGTGGTTATACTTAAGAAGACTTTGGCAGTATTTAAAGTAGTTGTGTAATCAAGTTTGATTAGTGAATTAAGAACTCGTTGGAGAGAGGCAAAATCACCTTGGCGGGTGGACTGGAGTAATTTGAGTTCAAACGAAGCAGGATAAAAATCAACGTGTTATTTGCATGGATTTTTAAGATTCCAATTCAACCCCCTTCTTGTGTTTTTCAATTCTTGAGAAATATGTTAAAAAAGGTAAAATGTTGGACCTGAGATTCGAACCCAGGTCATTTCCCTTCTACAGGTGCACCTTTACCAACTGAGTTGCTGAATCATTTGAACTAAATGAAACTACCACTGGATCCTGCAAAATTTGTTAGTTCCAACATCTATCAAACCTATCCCCATCGAACTCGCCCCCTGAGCTCAAATATGGGGTTGTTTCGATCTGTGACGGATTATACCTTGAGTTTCGAAACAATCTATATTCAAGGCCCGTAGCATTGGCATCCTAACATTTGGACGCTGCAACTTACGTATATCATGTTAAATCAATCACACACAAACAAGGATAACATTAATATGCAATCCAACGAGTTTACATTATTAAATGATAAGAAGGAAATTTTACCGACTGAGGTATTTCGATCTGAGATTGGGATAACTTGGATTTTAGGCTGGAAATTATATTTCGAGTTTTATAACTTTAGATTTTTGTTTTTGCAATTTTTTTGTAGATTTCCTCTGGGCTTTTTCCCGTCTTCTGCAATGTGCCTTAGGCCTATTATTTATAGGAGTGTGATGGTAACAACAAGAAACAAGCCATTAACCATGGCTTTGAAAGCCATGAGACGAAAATCAGACACACTAAAAGACTTCCTTTTTTTGAAATATCCATGCCCCTTTGAGCCTTGGGATGAACCTGGACACATTTGGTCCCTTCGAATACCCTCCAGTGTTGCTTTTTGATTGGCCCATCATCACTTCCTTCGAATGGCTTTCTTTCAACTCAAACCAATCGAAACATCAACTATCTCTTTCTGACTGGTCGAAGGTTACTTCAGCTCTCTATTAATCGAAGGCTTTGTAGAATCCTCCTTAGTTTCTTTCGAATTTCCCCAGCCTCATCATTGTGGCCTTCGATTGAGTCCCTATTTGCCTTGTTCTTCGATTGGCTCTGATATTAACTAGTCGAAAGACTTCAACCTAGCCAGTCGAAGCTTGATCGAAAGGGGGGGGGGGGGGGGGGGGGGCAGCGCCCAATTGAATCAAGCTTGCATCGAAGAGTGCCAAATGCCCAATCGAAGATTAGTGAGTCAAGCTTGTATCGAATAGGGTCCAACGCTCAATCGAAGTTGGGGGACCAAAGCTTGATCGAAGGTTTTTAGATGCCCAATTGAAACTCCTTGTCCAGATGTCAATCAAAAGATATCATGTTCAGATGCCAATCGAAGGACCTTGTTAAAATACCAATCGAAAGACCTTGTCCCAAGGCCAACCGAAGACTCCTGTCCAAATTCCAATCGAAGGAACCTTGTTAAAATGCCAATCCAAAGACCTTGTCCCAAGGCCAATCGAAGACTCCTTCTTTATCTTCAAAAATTTTTATTTTTTCTTTAATCAAGTGTTTGTAATCACCCATGTAAGAGAAAAATCTTGGAAAAAATATGAGAGGGCAAATTTTGGGGTACAACAAGATGTTACCGTTTTCTCTCAATGGCTACCATTCTTCAGCTCAAACATCAACTGGGGAAACCCCATTCTCCTTGGTCTATGGCATGGAAGTTGTCTTACATGTCAAGGTTCAGATTCCCTTTCTAAGGATAATGAAGGAAGCAGATTTAGACAAAGACAAATGGATTCAGACTAGGTTGAATCAATTGAACTTGATTGATGAGAAGAGACTGGTTGCTGTTTGTCATGGTCAGATGTACCAAAAACGTATGGTCAAGGCTTTTAACAAAAAGATCAAGCCTCGAGTATATCAAAGTGGAGACTTAGTAATAAAGTGCACCATTCTTCCACAAGGTGACCCCAGGGGCAAATAGACTCCCACTTACGAAGGACCATTTGCTGTAAAGAAAGTTTTCTCTGGTGGTGCCATGACGCTGACTACTATGGATGCGAAGATTTTCCGCATCCTGTGAATGCAGACATAGTTAAAAAATACTACACATAAAATGACATGCTAGGTTAACATACCTAGGAAAATATAAGGGCATCCTGGAGGACCAAAGAGGTTCGGGCAAAAGTTAGATATATATGCAAAAGATTATACACCCGACAAGTCAAAAACCCAAAAGGGCGATTTGGGCAAAAATGTGTATCTCGGTGGGCTAAAAACCCGAAAGGGTGGTCCAGGAAAAAGTTAAGGATTAAAGCGTATGACTATGTCCCGTGAGATCTTTACAGCCAATTTTATTACCAAGAGCCAAATTCAATGATACCAGATCAATTCAATCAATTTCTTCCAAGCGACAATGGATTGTTCTAAGACATAGAGGCAATAGTAGAGTTGGGACACAGTGAGATCACTTTCACATGGCTATTATTTTTGTTTTCACTCTGTACACTTTTCATTTCTTTTGATGATTTCCTCTTACTAGGATCTCTGTCTCTTTGTACAAAAACGCCTATTCATGGGCAAAACATCAATACAAATATACTTTGAAGTACAAACTTTTTGTTTTGAGTGTAAAGGTGTCTAATGACTAAAATTGAATGAACATATGTATATGAACGTGATTAAACTCTTAGCAAATGTATGCTTAAAAACAGTGACAAGCATCTCCTTACATGCATTTGAGATTTATTTCAATCACATTATCTCCACAGTTGGGATTCATAAAATCCCCAACCAGAATTTCAATCTACGGAAGATTCTCTCCCCAAGCTGATTTGGTCTTAAAAGGAAGCCTTTTGGATTTCTTCCTAAAGAGACATCTCCCCAACAGTTTGTCAAATATCATCTTCAATAGGGTTCATTTCCCAAAACAAACGGCAAAATTCCCCAGCTTAAGTTTACCTCTCAGACTATTACAAATAAAGGGACCACAACCCCTAGTCCCCAAAGTCGCCAACAGAGTCGTTAATATCCTAAAGTTACTATGAAGCCTGGACCCGACCAGATAATAGTTCAACTTCATTCCTATCAAATCACAATTACTACAAAACTTGGACCCGAACAGATAATAGTTAAGCTCAATTTTAAGCCTAGACCCGACCAGATAATAGTTCAACTTCTCCAATTACTGAAACTTGGACCCGACTAGAAAACAATTTGAGTTGTTGAAACCTGGATCCGACCAGATAATAGTTGACCTCAATTTTCAAGTTACTAAAGTCTGGACCCGACCAAATAGCAGTTTAACTTCCTCAAGTCATTGTTGAAACCTGGACCCGACTAGATAACATTTAAGCTCAATTTTAAGCATGGACCCGACCAGATAATAGTTCAACTTCTCCAATTACTGAAACTTGGACCTGACCGGATAACAGTTAACCTCAAGATCAAATTACTGCGAAAGATACTAGTTTAACTTCTTCAATCACTAACAAAACTCCTCTTCCCCAGTAGAGTTTACTACTATCCCCAGCAAATTATTGCAAAGCCTGGACCCGACCAGATAACATCTAACTTTCAAGAGATATTTCCCCACTAGAGCAGCGGACGACTAGAAATCCTAAGCTCTTTTCCCCAAGAAGAAGCCAATATTCCCCAGTGAAGTTCTTCTAAACAAGGTAGGAATCCTCAACGGAAGCATTTTGAACAAATTCTGAAGATACACATACTTTTCATCTCCAACAACAGTCCGAGATTTAACTTCTCAAAACTCCCCAGCATCTATCAAGGATATGCTTCGGCAACACGTCAAATTCATACATCATATAACATACATAACATATACATACAACATAATCTCATTTATTTTAAGAACATTATTACACCATGCATACATTCGCATACAGCTAACCCCTTTGTTCCTTGCAAAAAAAAATCATTGATTAAAAGACCTCTTATGGATCAAAATTATTTCTTCCAGTCAAAGACAGGTAAGACACCTGGTTTTAAGCACGAATCGACCAAAGATTTACGTTGATGTTTCTCCCAGTTTCTATCATCATCTCTCCAAATGGCATCTATAAGCCCATTCCCGAATCAATACAACATCGAGTGAAAATTTTTGGGCACTTTAGTGGACATGGGTTAAATTCCTAAGGCACAAGAATTATGTGTTCTCTATTTTATGCGCAAAAGTACAAAATGAATTTGACTGTAAAATTATTAAACTTAGAAGAAATCATGGTGGAGAATTTGAAAATAAAGATTTTGAAAAGCTGTTTGACACTCACGACATTTCTCATGATTTTTATGTCCGAGAACTCCTCAACAAAATGGAGTTGTAGAAAGGAAAAATAGAACTTTACAAGAAATGGCCAGAACTATGATAAATGAAACTAATGTTGCAAAGCACTTTTGGGAAGAAGCTGTAAATACATCATGTTATATTTAGAACAGAATCTCTATAAGACCATTTTGGAGAATACTCCTTATGAACTGTGTAAAGGAAGAAAACCAAACATTTCCTGCTTTCATCCTTTTGGATGTGATTGCTTTACCTTGAACACTAAAGAAAATCTGAACAAGTTCGATTCCAAAACACATAATTGTATTATGTTAGGGTACTCTGAATGCTCAAAAGGGTACAAAGTATACAATACAGAAACATGTATCATATAGAAATCCATACATGTTAGATTTGATGATAAGCTTGACCCTAAAAAGTCAAAGCTAAGTGAACAAACTGAAGATGTAGAAATAAGACTTGCAGGTTCCGAAGAAAGAACAAATATAAGTAACAAGGATGATGAACCATCATATCCATCTGAAAACTCAACTATACAGAAATGATATAAACTGAGACAAGATCACTCTGAAGAACTCATTCTAGGAAACAAGACAGAACCTGTCAAAACAAGATCCACCTTCAAGCAACCTGAGGAAACCATTCTAGGATTAGTTTCTCTAATTGAATCAATACCAATTACAGAAGCACTTCAAGATAATGAGTGGATTTTGGCAATGCAAGGAGAACTTAATCATTTCTCCAGAAATGATGTATGGGATCTAGTACCCAAACCCAAAGGAGTTCACATTATAGGCACAAAGTGGGTTTTCATAAACAAGCTAAATGAGAAAGGTAAAGTTGTCAAAAACAAGGCCCGATTAGTTGCTCAAGGGTACAGTCAACAAGAAGGATAGAACTATCCAAATGCTCTAGATAAAAATCAGCTCGAGGACCACCAGATTCATAAAGAGAATAAACATTCATAACATTGTCTAAGAAATAAAGAAGACAATTGTTGTACCCCAAAATTTTCCCTCTTAATTTCTCAAGAATTCTCTCACAAGATCTCCATTGGCTCAAGAATGCACAAGGTTTGATCAGCTCAAGACACCTCATCGAGCACTGATGACTCAAAATTAGGGTTTGTGTTTATACAAGGACAATTGGACTTTTAATGCTTCATATGACTTTCATGGATCATTTTGGACTCCCAAGATTGCTCATGTCAAGTTTCAAGTTTTGAATCACATTTTTGCTCAGTCAATTGATTAGTTGACCTGAAATCAACTATATTGGGGAAAAAGTCAACTGTGATCAATTTATAGTCAAACTTCATAATTTTTTATCCATATTAACATTTTGAACTTCTATGTGTCAATTGATCAAGTTTGGATCATAATTCCTCAAGAAATTTGATCAGATCACCAAAAGGGTTAAATGGTCAAAATTAGGGTTTTGACTGAAGAGGCTTAATTTTTTACTGTTGGCCAAATACATGACTTGTTGGTTTGAGACATGATATACAGGATTCAAATTTATCATTTTGACCTAATGGTATGGTTCAAAACACTTCCAAAGATCAATTGATTGATAGTTGAAATTCAGTCAACTAATGAAAAGTCAACTAATACACTAAAAAGTCAAACTTTGACTTTTTGATCAAAATCAAGTTTCAAAAATCATATTTCATCAAAACATGTCAAATTTGAATTTTGTTCATCAAAAATCAAAAAAGTTAAAATTCACTTTGAAAAGTCAAAATTTCCAAGACTTAGAAATTTTTCTAAGTGTTGGAAATTTTACTTTTTTTCATAACTTTGTGCCAATTTTTCATCATGATGCAAGGTGATTCAAGAAAAACTCCCAACATGAAAGTTGTAGACCTCAATGATATCTAAAACTTTGTATAAGGAATTAAGTTCTAAAAATGCTTGGATTGCAAGCTATTAATTCATGAAGACATACTCATGAAACTTAAACACTTAGTAAAAATTTGCCCTAGTTAGGCAGATTTTTGGTACCAACTTCATGGAAACTTTTCACCTATTTCCAAATTGATTCTTCAAAAATGTCCAACATAAAGGTTGTATATCATGTTACAAGCTTTCCAAAATGTCCAAGAACTTATTAAGATTATTCTTAAGCTAGGAGAATCGAAGGCAAGAAGTTAGGGTTTCAAATTTATTTTTCAAGTCATTTTCATGATGAACATTTGATCCAATTCCAAGTAATGCTGCATAATCCCACTTTTCAGGCCCTCTAACTTGTGTATCTATCTTTAATAAGAAGATTACACAAGGTTTTGAGCTATTAACCACTTGATTTAAGCTTTTTCTAATACACCTTGCCATTTAAGAAAGAAAGTCACCACTTCCATTTTGAAAAAGCAAGCTTTATGCAAAGTCAACTTGTCTTGAGCTTTGCATTTGTTCTTTCTGCACACACAACATATATAAGTCAGAAGCAAGCTTGTTTAAAGTTCAACCATTCTACAGTAGCATGGTACAAGCTTTTGGAAGATGTTTGTCATGGTTGCTTCAAAAACAAGTAAAGGTGTTACAACTTGATAATTCAAATTCTGACTTGTTGTAGCACATAAAACCTCTTGCCTATAAATACATACACTATTTTCAAGCTAAAGCACGATTACACAAGCCCTTAAACTCTCCCAAACTTAGAAATGCATAACAAACCTCCACCGTTGCACCTTCTGACCAAAAACTCCAAAATTAGGAACTATTCGTGCGTTTCTTGGCCTTTTGGTTCCAAAAGCTTCTAAACATCATACATAAATAATCCTAACACCTATTATCCAACTGTAACTCCATCTGCACCAACCTCCATTTCCAAAAACAGGACATTGCATCTTGACTTCTCCAGACCATTCCATCAACGGACAACTCTCCCTTCGTGAGAAGTTAAATACCGGGGTCATCCAACACGAATTATCCCCGATGGCACCACCTCGGGTGACGCAGTGGGTTTTTCAATGCTCGGGCAAGAAAGGGATTCTTGGATGATAAATTTATTCCCACCTTTCTTCTTTGTGCTTGCGAGATTCGAGAGTATGTCAGCCCGCATGTTCTGTTTTCGGTGTACATGTTTAATTTCTTCCCGACTGAACTTTTTTTATCTTTTCTTTGACTAGGTTTAGATATTTGATGAGGCTGTCGTTCTTAGCCTAATATTCTCCTCGAACTTGAGATGCGACGAGTTGGGTGTCCGTGAATATTTGTATTTCTTGGGCACCCAGATCCTCGGCCAGCCTTAATCCTGCGAGTAGGGCCTCGTATCCAGCCTGGTTGTTCGACGTGGGAAACGAGAGGGTGAGGGAACGTTCAATCACGACGCCTTCCTCGTTCTCGGGGAGGATTTCTGCTCTGCTCCCCGTTAAGCTGGAAGCTCCGTCTACAAAAATGGCCCACTTATGTTTCTCTCCTGCGGGGGGATCGTGAGTGGTCATCTTTGTGACGAAGTCGACCAATGCTTGGGCTTTAAGGGCCTTTCTGCTCTCGTATTGAACGTCGAACTCCGAGAGCTCTAGGGACCATTTCAGCATTCGATCGACCATGTCTGGTCGACCTAGGAGCTGTCTCACGGGTTGGTCTGTTCGTACGATGACCGTGTGGGCCAGGAAGTAATATCTAAGTCTCCTCGCCACGTTGATGAAGGCTAAAACTACTTTCTCAATCTCTTGATACCTGATCTCGGGACCTTGTAACACACTGCTCGTAAAGTACATTGGTTTCTGCCTGTCTGGTGTCTCGCGAATGAGGATCGCACTTACGACCTCGGTGGAGACAACCAGATAAAGGAACAACGTTTCCCTGTTCTCTGACCGTGATAACACAACGATTGTGAGAGGCTTTGCTTTAAGGTGGAGGAGGGCGTTTTGGTTATCATCGACAACTTGGTCGACCATGACAATCGTACGCTTTGATGAAGAGTTGCTTTGGTCTTGAGAGGAAGACAGAAAAAATAGATTCCCACAGACGGCGCCACTGACCGTATCTGATCAGAAGGGATTGTCAAAGCCCACAAGTTTCAAGTCGAGCAACAGTTGAATATGAAGTGGGGGGAGGGGTACCTGCAAGACACTCTGATGCCAAAGGTTCCGAGCAAGTGCAAACAAGTATGAGAGTATGAGTAAGTGAATGAACACATGACCCTTTCAGGTGAGAGGGAATTTATAGCCTCCAGTGCTGGGCCAAGGTTCCCATTGCTGGGCTGAGCAAGCAAGTCCAAAATGGAGACTGCTAGGTCCTACGTGCGTAGTGGGGCGAGTACGTGGTCCTCAACCTGGATGAAGTCCTCCGAATTATCCGGAGAGTATGAATGCGGTCTTTTCGGGATCAAGAAGACTCTATGACATTCAGAGGTGTTGAGTGTCAGTCCTACGAGGAGGATGCTCGCGAGGTCCCTCTGACCGTTGTTGGTCCTCCTCGTCAGTCGTGAGATTGCCCCCGAAGAACATATCCTAGTCGACGATAGGAGTGGACGATGCTCGCGACGAAGTCCTGAGCGTCATTGACCCTCGTCGCCAGTTATGAGATTATCCCCCTAGGATAAAATCTGATCGACCAAAAGAGTAGAATTACAGTCTGACATGGTCAATGACAGACTCTTTCCTACCGGCATTCACATACAGCATAGTTGCATTAGACTAAAGTGCAAATTCAATCCAAAACAACAAATGAATTCGTGAGTTTTTACTATAGTTTCATAAATTACTATCACTCCCACATCGTGGTAAATGTTTTAAATTTTGCTTTATATTCCACACACTTAAATTTTACACACAAAATCAAAATAACTTTTGAAAATTGTTAAAAAAGGAAAGTGAAAAGAATAAAGGGCATTATGATTGATTTATTGCTTTTTTTGTTGTTGTAAATGTGGGGCATAATGCTCCACACAGCGTGGCATGTTTGTTAGCCTTGCAGATCATCGCCACGTCCAGGTTGCCGACCTCGAGGGTGCTTACTTTGCATTGTTGAATGGTAGGTGTGCGGTGTACACAATCCCACCGATCAGTTCATATAATGCCAAATTTGCGCCACATCCATGTAAGTATAAACGTGACCTCACGTGATCAATTTTCGCACCTCGTCAACTCCTCTGTAGGTTAATTAATAAAATACTATCTACACCCGATTTTATTCCATTTCCACCCCCTTCCAGAAAAAGGAGGTTAGAAATATCAAAGTTACAACGTGTCCTCCAAGCTCCGAATCACTCACATATCTCGTGCAGTTCTCTCTCTCTCTCTCTCTCTCTCTCTCTCTCTCTCTCTCTTCGTCGTCTCCGTCTCGAAAACGGTTACGATCATCGTTTTTACGCTCAGTTCATGATCTTCAGCAACGATGCTGGAGGATCAGGTTTCGTACCTTTTACAGAGGTACCTTGGCAATTATGTCAGAGGTCTCAACAAAGAAGCTCTCAAAATCAGTGTCTGGAAAGGTTCATATTTTAACTAATTCATTGGTTTTAGGCTTTTGATTTTTCACTTCTTTGTTCAATTGAATTATGAGTGATACTACGAGTAGTGTCTGGAATTTGTATAGTGGTTTCAATTTATGTTCAATTTTTCACTTCACTGTTCAATTGAATTATGAATGATACTGCGAGTAGTGTCTGGAATTTGTGTAGTGGTTTCAATTTATGTTCAATTCAATCTGTTGACTGTGCCTACACTATATTGTGTATTGGCAAATTGTGCTAAGAAATTGGTGAAATGCGAAAGTTCTGCATTCTTTCAGTTGGCATAGTTTTGATTTGAATCCGAGGGAAATGAAGTACTGGATCAATGCTTCTGTTATTTGCAAGTGTTATTTGGATGTGACGGAGAATTCAATATTTAATTTGTTATTTAGTGGCTTGTTATTCTGAACTCAATGTGCATTTGCGAGCAAGGTCGATCAATCTGTGCATACATTTTAAGTAAATATATGGAGCTTAATCATAAATTATTGAGAGATTTAATGAGCTTCCGGATGTACATTTGTGTGCTTTTGCTTTTAATTTTCTTGACTTAAATATTTCTTTGATACTTTTATATATTTCGTCTCTAAAACCAAACTTTGAAACAGGTGATGTAGAGCTGAAGAATATGCAGCTGAAACCGGAGGCTCTAAATGCTTTAAAATTGCCAGTGAAGGTTAAAGCAGGTTTTCTCGGATCAGTGAAACTTAAGGTTGGTGGGACATGAACTTCTTTATCAGAAACTTAGGAGTATAATGTATTGAATCTGGTTAGATGTAGCTGAACGGTATGTATTCCTTTGTTTCTTTTTTTGAGTGGTTATACTTATCGGTAGATAGAGACTGTTTATTAGGCGAGGGTTACTAATCTGGACCATTTAGCATATGTTTGGATTAGCTTTTTTTCATTAAAATCACGGTGCAATAGGCTCCCACTGCGGGAAAACTGAAGCTACTAATTGGAGCTTCTTTCAAACGCGCGTTTTTTTTTTTTCATTTCTGCCGTGAATTCAAACGTACTATTAGTCTTTCATGAATGCTCAAGATTTGTTTTATCTAAATGTAGTTCATGACCTTCTATGCTACATTGAAAGGTCAAACTTAGTTCAACCCACCTTTGAAACTCCCACTTCATTAGCTCCATACACAAACATTTGAAGTAGCACTTTTTAAGTATTCTATTTTCAATTATTTTCTCTGTTAATTTTTTTTTTGCCAAATTTATTCTCCAAATCTGTGTAAATACATTGGTGTTGAAAACCAACTATTTTATTTATTTTTTATAATTATATTTGCTCATGTTTTTTGCTTTATGGTTTTCATAGTCAATCATCCATTTTGAGAATGATGACATGTTAAGCAAGCATTGGCAACAATATGGATGTCAGATAATTTGGAATTTTTTAATAACTGTTTTCTTTGTTCTATTATTATAAATGACAATGCTATATGTAGGAGAGCCAGTTCCAATCGTCTATGGTTCTATCCTTGTTATATATTTTGGTAAAAGACAGAAATTGCAGACCCGTGGGGGTTGTTATGGGGTGTGGTAGAAGTCTACTGTCAGGATAATTCCTTGTTCTTTTTCAATTTTATATGATAACTGGTCACTTCCCTTGTTTGTAAGCAGACTATTTAAGTAGCATATTCCTTTCTCTATAAGTGGTGGTCATATTTGATGTTTGTATTTTATCAAGGTTCCGTGGAGTAGGCTTGGCCAAGATCCTGTTTTAGTATATTTGGATCGCATTTTCTTATTAGCTGAACCTGCAACACAAGTTGAGGGATGTAGTGAAGATGCAGTCCAAGAAGCTAAGAAGAGCCTAATACAGGTAATAATAAGTAGGAATTGGGAAAATGGCATAGCTCGCTCTTACTTAACAATTTAACCTGATGATGAAAAATTCATTCCTTTCCTTTTGCAAACAGGAGACGGAATTGAAACTGTGGGAGAAGTCACAACAAATACAGTCAGAAATGGTATGAGGATATAAGCTTTACTTCACTTCTTTATAGTTTTTTTAATGAATAGAATGTTTTCCACTTTGGCGGTTCCATCTATCCACCCAAGGTTCTGTAAAACTGCTCTTTCTAATTTCTATACATGCTTGAATGCCTGCTGCCTAAAATATTTGAATGACTGCTTGCACGTTTCTGCGTGTTCAGGAATAATTTGTATTAACTTTGTTAATATATTTGTTTAATTTTAAGAATAAGTCATGGTTGGGATCCCTCATCAGCACCATTATTGGAAATTTGAAGCTTTCAATTTCTAATATTCACATCAGATACGAAGACAGTGAGAGGTAATGGAAAATTCAAATAAAATAAAATAGTTGTCTTACAGATGTTTAATCTTTCACCAGCCTGATATGTTCTCTCCTGTAGCAATCCAGGGCACCCATTCGCAGCTGGTGTTAGTTTGGACAAACTCTCGGCTGTGACAGTTGATGA
Source organism: Vicia faba (assembly GCA_948472305.1). Taxonomy (NCBI): domain Eukaryota; kingdom Viridiplantae; phylum Streptophyta; class Magnoliopsida; order Fabales; family Fabaceae; genus Vicia; species Vicia faba. The sequence continues at coordinate 1,157,882,013 of OX451736.1, read as the reverse complement.
TAGCGGGAAAGAGACTTTTATTACTGGAGGTGCACTAGATCGCATTCAGAAGGTTCTATTTTTGAGTTATTATAAAATGATTTGGTTGCAACATTGAAATCCATATGCACTAGTTTATACGCTTTTTAATTTGATTAGTTTCTGAAGTATATCTTGCATTACAATAAAAGAAGGTTAGCTTAAATTTTCCATTTTGAATTTTTCTTGCTTGAGAGTAAGAAGCTTATTTTGATCATATTCTTTGATTTTATTTTATTCCCTTATTTTATTAGCCTTTTATAAGGATCTTATTACTTACCATTAGAACTGAATTACTAGGAGTTGTAGTTAAATCCATTATTGCCAAACGAAAACAGTTTTAGTGCATAGTCCAAAATGATTATTGTCTTTCATTTTCTATAACTATATCATATCTAGAGTTCTTTTGTTGTTAATGTCTTTTGTCCTTATCACTTTTGCAGTGTGTTGAACTTGATCGGCTTGCCGTTTATTTAGATTCAGACATTATTCCATGGCATGTTGACAAAGCATGGGAAGATTTGCTTCCTTCTGAATGGTTTCAGGTGTGTACGGTGGATAGTGAATAGTGAAGGCCAAGTTATAAAGATCCTTTTATCAGTTACTTTTTATAGTTCTTTTCTGTCTAAATTTATACAATGTAATCCTTTTATTTGTTTCCTTTGTACTCCCCCGTCTCACTTTAGGCGTTCCTTTTGATTTTGCACATTTTTTAAGATAATGATTAATTGTGTTGATTTCAATGATAAAAGAAATATCATTTACTAAAATACTCTTATTAATAGTAGTTATTGGAGTAGTTAGATGAGTTGAAATACAAAAAATAAGAGCATATAAGTGGAAAAAATAATTAATACTGCATTTATATTTTAATGTGACAAATAATTTGAGATGTGGAAATATTGCAAAAGGGACATAATGAGACAGAGGGAGTAGTTCTTTTCTGTTAATTTATACTATGTATTAAAGGAAGCAAAGAACTGGTTTGTACCTCCAAGCAGTGGACATTACAGAGAAAAATAATAATGTATCATGCAAAAGCTATTCTAGATCAACCAAAAGTACAGGTTTAAGAATCTAGTAACATTATCTGGAGAGAAAGAACCTATTACCATTCAATAACTGGTAATATTACTAGATTCTTTAACCTGTTATTTTGGTTGATCTAGAATAGCTTTTGCATGATTCATTTGTGATTTTTATTTGTAATGTCTAGTGCTCGGAGGTACAAACGAACCAATCATTTGCTTCTATTTAATAGCTTAAGCTTTTGGGTTCTATGACTAAAGGAAAAAATAATTATGCTGCCTGGTCTTGAACTGTTAAAGGTTGTATCAAAGACCTATCACATCCTCTACAATTTATAGAATTTGTCTCCACAGGATCGGAGGTCTATATGTTAGAGACACTAATACACTTTGTGCATCCTATGATTCTTATTGACTATAGTCAGTACTCAGAAGAGTTTATTGTGCTACAAGGTTCTTTTAGACAAACCTGTTTGAACCATTTGGATAATTTGGAATGTTTTACCTAAAAATTTATTTCATCAACTAGTTCATATTTTTGGTTCCCCTACTCTCCTATTATTAAGTTTATTGTGAGACAAGGTTCTTTTAGACAATATGGCTTTAGTTTATGGAACTTTTGACACAGGTAGAGTTGGAAAAAGAAAGCGGTGCCATTCTTTCACTTTTGCCTAGGCTTTTTAAGATGCAATTCTTTAACATTGTTAGAATACAACAACAACAACCAAGCCTTATCTCCCACTAAGTAGGATCGGTCCATTGTTAGAATATAATATAAAAAATATATAACAAAATATCTTATAATAGTATATATTATATTATATTAGACATAATGTTAGGACACCTGACTACTGATTTGAGTAACAAATTTTCAATTTTGGATGTTAAATTTCAGTTCAAAGTAGTGTTTGTTTACTTTTTATATAAAATAGTTGCATTTCGAGTGATTTGTTTGCAACTAAAAATTCTAAGTTTGCCCATGCTTGGGTGAAAGAAGAGTTATCAAAGCTATTATTAGGTTTGTTTACTTAACCATTTAATTAGTAAGAGTGTAAGAATAAATAAAACAAATCACACGAGAGAGTCTTGCTAGGCTTGGGGAATAGTGGGTGTTGGACTTTGGAAAGAAGCACTGATGGATGGCCAACTTGTAGGGAAGTTTATGATGCAATGTTATTTGGTTTGAATGGAACCCCAAATATTTAAAGTAGAGTAGGTGCTTTTTGCCTCTAAAGGAATGATTCATTTGATTTCTTTGGAAGTGGCATGTAATTTTCTTTTGTTTTCTCCATTTTATTATTGGTCTACCACTCTTTTTGTCTCTCATGTCGACTCTCAAAAAAAAACCAGATATTTAATTTTGGAACTAAAGATGGGAAACCAGCAGATACTTTGTCGCGAAAACACTCATATATTCTGCAGCCGGTAACTGGGAAAGCAAAGTACTCAAAGCTGCATTCGAGTGAAGTTGCTGATAGCAAACAACCATTGCAGACGGCTGTTGTGAATTTGGATGATGTTACAATCAGCTTATCTAAGGTTCATTTGTTGCTTCTCTTTTGGTCATTTTGTTGTGTGAGATTGTTATTATTTTTGAGGATAATCTTTGCATTTCTGTCTTTGCAGGATGGATACAGAGATATGATGAAATTAGCAGACAACTTCGCTACATTTAATCAACGTCTAAAGTATGCTCATTTCCGTCCACGGGTGCCAGTAAAAGTTGATTCCAGGTCTTGGTGGAAGTATGCTTACAGAGCTGTATCTGATCAGATGAAAAAGGCAAGGTATTTAAACACAGTTTGATTATGTTCACAGCCTTATACATTACTTGTCAACTTCTAAGATTTTGATTGTTAATTATTGTAATAGGGTTATAGATAGAGAAGAGGAGATAGGTTACATATAGGATAATGAGGAATATGAGAGGTGTGTTGACTGTAATTCAGGTTGTTGTATGTTATTAGGCCAAGAAATAGTATCTCTGACTATTTTCTGCTCTAGGATTACAGTCTGTTATAATTTCTTTTCAATCTATGATATAGAATTTTGCTGTTATAATTGTAAAAATATTCAGTAACTTCAGAACATGTTTATCCCAATGAAAATCATATTCTTTTTATAGGAAATAGTCCATAAAGACACTCCATAAATTAAGGAGGGATTAAGAGATAAAATAAACATAAAATTGTGTGAATATTTTCAGATGTCAATATTAGAGCTTTGTGAGATCTGATGATGATTGTTATTCTTTACTTATCATGTTTGGATGTTTATACTTCATACCTCTTGGACTAAGGTTATTATATTTCTGTCAGTGGAAAAATGTCATGGGAGCAAGTTTTAAGATACACAAGGTTGCAGAAGAGATATATTTCTCTCTATGCTTCACTGCTCAAGTCTGACCCCAGTCAGGTTACAATTAGCGGAAGTAGAGAGATTGAAGATCTAGATCGTGAACTTGATATTGAACTTATACTGCAATGGAGGTATATTGTTATTCTGGGTTATTTGTTTTGGACGCTGATATTAACATTGATAGATGAATAAAAAAATATTTAATGCTCATATTAACATTGATAGATGAATCAAAAAATATTTAATATTGATAAATCATGTAGGAATCATGGTGTCATTAATTAATAATAAGTTTATTAGCAGTGTTGCAAATTATGGGTTGTAGCTGAGATGTCAGCTATTTTAGTTATGCTTTCCATACTAATTTTGATTGTAAAAAATTAGTAAGAGTAATATTGTATTGTATTACTGTTTTGATAATAGATAAAATAAGTGTTAACAGTAAGCTCTGTCTGTTAATATTAACTGTACTTATTCTATTATAAGCTCTTTCTTTTTGATTTTGGACAGTGTTGACTTTTGGTCTGATAGTGTACAATAGAGTAGATCAGTGGAGTACTTAAACTCTTCAATAATGCCTTACATTGTCTTAATGCCAGCTATCCATTTCTGAACATGTATGCTAGAGTTGTAAGTTGTATACTCTATTATACACTATCATGGTCAGAGGGCCTTCTTTATGATTGTTTAAACTACTTTTTTGGTGTGTATGTTTTGAAAGTAAAAACTATTAACAAAAACTTGTAAATTAAAACTGTTAAAAAAGAAATGTGTAATAGATCATTTTTGGCCCCTTGACTGAGTAAAAAATATTCTTCATTCTCCTGCAATTGTACAACATTGCAATCTGCATATTTGGATTGAACTGAAGATTCACACATATGTATGCAATCTATGTTAGACATTGGAACGTTCTTGTTTATTCTTCAATCTTGAAAAGTTTATGTTCATTGCTGTTTGTAGAATGTTGGCGCACAAGTTTGTGGAGAAATCAGCGGAGTCAAATCTTAATGCGAGGAAACAGAAAGTGGGGAAATCTTGGTGGTCATTTGGATGGTGTGGAGTCTTTTCTAGAAATATTTGAATTTAATATTTCAGCCACTAAATAATGGATTTTACTTCAGTTTTGACTGTGCTGCTCACCTATATTCACATACACTGTCAGGACCGATAACTCTCCTAAAGAGGATACAGAGGAATTCAATTTCAGTGAAGAGGACTGGAACCAGTTAAATAAAATGATTGGGTATAAGGAGGGTGATGATGGGAAATCAGATGTAAATAGCAAGGCAGATGTTGTTCATACTTTCCTAGTAGTTCACATGAATCACAATGCTTCAAAACTTATTGGGGATGCAAAAGAGCCTGTTGCAGAATTATCATGTGAGCATCTTAGTTGCTCAATAAAGCTTTATCCGGAAACAAAGGTTTTTGACATTAAATTGGGTTCATATCAGTTATTATCTCCAAAAGGCCTCCTTGCAGAGGTTAGACTTTTCTCTTACTCGTTGGTGTGATTTTTTCTGCATTTTGATTTTCATGCTTGCAAAATATATGTGGTATCATGAACATTTGTTTAACATCCTTTCAGAGTGCAACTTCCTATGACTCATTAGTTGGTGTCTTCAACTATAAACCCTTTGATGACAAGGTGGACTGGAGCTTGGTTGCCAAAGCTTCTCCATGTTACATGACTGTATGGTGTCTTTCAATTTCGTATCCTTTGACCCTCTGTTTGAGTTTTTATTTATTTGGTTTAATTTTTTACTGTTTTTTCTTTGGAGTTTGGACAGTATATGAAGGATAGCATTGATCAAATTGTGAAATTCTTCGAAAGTGATACTGCTGTAAGTCACACCATTGCACTAGAAACTGCAGCTGCCGTGCAGGTATTGTATAACATCTCTGCTCTTAAGAGTGTTGCTAACTGGTAAAATCATATCTGATACGACCCAGGAAATTAATTAAAAATTTTAAGAGGCAGTTAGACTTTGATAGGACTCGAGATGAGAAGATTGATTCAAAGAGACTAGTAGTAACTAAGTTTACTATTGATATGAAGCACGGACACCTCTAAGCGTAGGCGTGTTGCGGTGTCCGACACTTGTACGACACATGTTGAAAAAGTCAGACAGGTGTCGGAAAAGTCAGACAAGTGTCGCCAAAAAAATAGTTTTTTTTTTGGTATGCGTCGACACTAGTTGAATCGGTGTCGACACAAGTATGACACTCATACAAACTCATGTCACACAATTCAAACAAGTTTTTCAACAAGAAATTGTTGTTGTTTTTGTTTCATCACACCTTACACATTTTTTGGATAAATCTAATGCACGTCTAAAAGTTTTAAATATGTTTTAAAACAATGATATCAATGAAGAATTAAAAATATTAATTTTGATTAGAATATTTTTAACTTCTAGTGATTGAGGGATAAATGAAACTCAAATATTATCATATACCTAGCGGTGTCGGTGTTCTATATTTTTACATTATCGGTGTTAGAGTGTCCGTGTCGTGTCGCGGTGTCCGTGTTAGAGTCTGTGCTTCATAGCTATTGAGATGAATTAGTAACTAGTGGGGTGTCTAACTAAAATAAATATTTTATTAGTTATTTTAGTAGCAATCTATATTAAAGATTTTATTGAATAATATCTTCTTAATAAAGATATGTTTCAATAATATCTCCTTAGTCATAAGAATATTTTATTAGTGAGGTAGAATAAAGATTTTCTGAATAATATATGGGGTTAAGTTAGAATAAGAGTCTCACATTGGGCAATAAATGACTGGGACATAAGTGGGGTAATCCTCACCTTATAATCCGGTTTCGTAGGAATGAGTTAGGTTCAATCACAATTTTTAAGAGTGCGGCCTATTGACATGCAACATATCAGTTGCGTTGATCATATTATGTACTTCTATCCAAACAAGAGACTTCCCTTAAGGAGGATGAATGGGATCAAAAGAGTGAAGAAGGTTGTTATTCAGTACTTTTAACAGAGATTACAGAGACACTTAGTCTCACTAGTACAGCAAGTGTGTTAATGTAATTTGTGTAATAGGAGAATTAGTCTCCGGGACAACAATTGTATTCCTTTGTTTTCTGCAATTTGGTGTTATCAAGGACCTTTGGATTTTCAATTGGCTGATCAGGAGGGGTATGGTAAGAATTGGTAGAAGGATTTACTAGACACGAAACAAGATAAATCCGAAGCACAAACTCTCCCATCTGGATTGATACTGAGCAGAAATGAATACGATCAAGTTATACCAGACTCGATTCCAACTTACTAGCTTCCCTGTGCTTAAAATCTCCACGGAAGATTTATTGTATTTTGTTCACATTTTCATCTGTATTTTTTTATTTAAGAAATGTGGTTTGGTCTAACTTTACCTTACAAAACTAGTTTAAACTAATTTATAGGGTGAGGATTGTCCCTATTTATAAGCACGTGTTAGGCCACATATTATCCGATATGAGACTCTTAGCACACCCTCTCACGCCGAAGACTGAACATCTGTAGTGTAGAAAAAAATGGTAGGTGGGGATAGTGGAAACCTGATAGCAGGTAGCCCGCCAAACCTTAAACCAGATTCTGATACCATGTTAAGAATTGTGGTTTAGGCCTAACTCAATCTTATAAAACCGACTAGTAGAATAAGGATTGCTCCCATTTATAAGCACATATTTAGGTCATATATTGGTCCAATCTGGGACTCTTAACACATCGATTCATGCCCATGAATGGACATCTAGAGCGTGGAAATAAATGATGGGTGATCTGATAGCGGAAACGTGATATTAGGTGGCCTTCCGGATCTTAAATGAAGCTCTCTTAACATGTTAAGAAATGTGGTTTGGCATAATTCAACCCTACAAAACTGGTTTAAACCGTCTTGTAGGGTGAGGATTGCCTCCACTCCGGTTATATATTGTCTGATGTGAGACTTTTTAACTTCTTTCATTTTCTCTTTATTTTGTTATATTTGTGTCATTTCTCAATATATAGCATGTGTAGAACTGGATTTAATTTGTCATGCTGGAGAATTCTGCTGCTTAATCTTTTGTGAAAAATAATGTTCTTATTTGCTCGGATCATTGTTCCTAGATGAAAATTGATGAAGTTAAGCGCACTGCCCAACAACAAATGAACAAAGCATTAAAGGATCATGCCAGGTGATTTTCCTTTCCTGGTCTTCTAACTTTGCAATATGTGAAATAGAGAGAGCCTATGATGCTTGGTGCTTAAGCAGGAAACAGTTGTATACTATTGTTGAAGAATGAAGATAGGAAATTTCGTTGCTAGGAGGTGTGTTAGATGTAGGTAATTGAAAATGAGGCGTATTAGATGTAGGTAATTTTTTTTTTTTAAAGTTGTTAATTTATAAGTATCAACAACTTGTTTATATTAATGATAGATGTAGGTAATTGAAAATGAGTTAGATTTAAATCACACTTGAGTACTATTAACCAGTGATGCATGGATGAAGTGAGTGTTGGATATGATAATATACAATACTGCTATTTGAATCTTACTCGAGCATATTAATTAAATATAAGATACATGTTTAGATATGCATTAAAAATATGTAAAACAATGAGTATAGAACTGTTGTAGTTATATAGTTTTAGGAAAAAAACGATAGAAGAAGAAGAAATAAGGACTTTGAATCATGATTATGATTTGATATTTTGATTACAAGAGACTAAGCACCAGCCTTATATGCTATTACTAAACTTGGGGTGTGTTTGTTTCAAGTTATCTAATTCCATTCCTTGGAATCATATTCCTTAAATTATTATTGCTAGGAATAACATTCCAACTTATGTGTTTGGATAAAAATAAAATTTTCTCGGAATGTATACAAATTTATTTTTAATTTAAAAATTATAAAAAATCAAAATAGTAATAAGTTGAGTGTAGAAGTGGGAAGTTAGTGGTAATTGAATTTATTTCCATGGGAATCTTGTATTCCCATCCTTTAACCATGGGAATAAGTATGAGAAACATAATGTGTAAAAAACATTCTTTGGAATAAAATTTACCTGGAAATAATTTTTGAAAATTTCAAACAAACATAGGATTATTGCTTTCCACCCATAACATTCCCGAGAATCTAATTTTTATACCCGAAACAAACACACTCTTGTAGTTCTAATCAAATCGAATTGAATCTTGGAAATGACTAATAAATATGAAAGTTAATATTTGTTGATATTCTGTATATAAAGGAAAAACATATTTTAAATATAGGAATATTCTGTATACAAAGGAAAAACATATTCTAACATATTCCATTTGTAATTAATACTCTGAATTGTATATTGATTTATTTTTGAGTATGTAATAGAACCTTTGTGATGCAGTTGAGACACACGGTTTCACCACATGTCTTTCGATTTCTCTCTTATTCAACAACATTAACAGATAATCCTTGTCTTTCAAATTCACTAAGATTTCTTGTCAAAAAGCTATTTTTTCAAAGAAATAAATTCAAATCAAGCTTGAACCGAAGAGGCATATTCTTGTAGAGGAGCGGCGCAACTACAATGCTTCCTATGAGTCAAATTTGTATGATTTGTTTGTAGAAAAAACACAGAAGTAGTGCACAGAATACAAAATTTTCAAAGAAACATCCAATTGTAGGCCAAATTAGAGAAACACGGTTCGAGATTGTGTGTGCATATGCTTCTTTTGTTGAGGCTGGAACTTCGAGATTGTGTATGTTGGAATTAGTAACAATTATGAAATATTGGAATTAGTAACAATTATTAGTACGAGAAGTTGTAACAATCTAGTCAGTCTTGCATCTAGGAAATAGCATTATTATTAATCTCATTGTAAATGTAAATTGCAATTATTTCTAGTAGTATATATAAATAGATCAGTTGAGTGCAAATCATTCAAGCATTTTACAAATCTCTTAATCCTCTATCAAGAGTTTGTTTGTTTCTCCATTAAGGGTTTCTATCTTTGGTCCAGTAGAACCCTTGAATCTTTCTTGGTTTGCACATAAAAAAAAAACTTCCATTCAAAAGTCATTGTTACCTTCATTTTCTGGTCTCCATCTGTAGTTGTTGCTTGCTGGTCCACTATGTTTTTTTGAAGAAAATGGGTAATCCTCAATGTGCACATTGCAAGAGAATGGGTCACACTCAAAAGACATGTTACTCTCTTCATGGTTTGTCTAGAAAATCATCTCATAGGTCGACTGCCACTGGTGTTCATGCTTCCACAACCTTCATATCTCAATCTTGTAACAATCAAAGTCTTTGGATAATTGATTCAGGCGCCTTTGATAATGTTGCTGGTAATCGTTCCTTATTCTCTTCCATATCTTGTCCTAATTTTCTCACTTCATAACTCTAGCCGATGGTTCTAAGGTCACCGCTAAAGGAATCAATTATGTTTCTGTCACTCCTTCTATAACTTTGAAACTAGTTTTGTTTATACCTTGTTGCCCTTTTAATTTAATCTCCCTTAGTCAACTTACACGGTCTCTAAATTGCTCAGTAACTTTTGATGTTTGAACGTTTACTATACAGGAACCGTGGTACGGGTCGGACGATTGGTTCAGGACATGAATCACAGGGTATTTATTACCACCATTCAGTTCCTTCTGTAACTTGTACTGCGATTGAGTCTCCAAACCTTCTTCATGAACGATTGGGTCATCCAAGTCTGTCAAAATTAAAACTGTTGAAATACAAGAGATTAAAAAACATTTAAATAAATCGTGTGTCGAATAGCACAACGGAAGATGAATTATTAGGGAAAAAATACAGATCGTAGTATTAATGACATAGATATCCTACTCTATTCTAGAATATACTAAGGAAATTCTTAGAGAATATTCTCTTTCTACATATAGATATGTAAATATCAACATTCACCCTTAAGCTTGAGCATATAAGTCAAATGCACCAAACTTGTTACATATATAGTTAGTTGGAGCTTCGCAGGGATTTTGTAAGTACATCTGCCGATTGATCATTAGAGTTGACAAAGCTTGTGACGATGTCGCCTGACTCTATCTTCTTTCTGACAAAGTGACAGTCTATCTCAATATGTTCGGTTCTCTCATGGAAGATTGGATTTGAAACAATGTGCAATGCAACTTGATTATCATAAATAAATGTCATTGGTCTCGCTTCTTCAATTTGAAGTTCTTTGAGCAACTGTTTTAACCAAATAAGTTTACATGTTGCCATTGCCATGACCCTATACTCTGCCTCGGTGTGTGATATTGCAATTACATTTTGTTTCTTACTTTTTCAGGATATAAAGTTTCTTTCAACAAGTACACAATACTCTGAGGTGGATCGTCTATCAATGGGTGATCCTGCCCAATCATCATCGAAGTATCAAACTATCTGTGTATGTCCTTTATCTTCATACACAAGACCTTTTTCTGGAGCGCATTTGATGTATCTCAGAATCCGGATAACAACCTCCATGTGTTTCTGACAAGGGAAATTTAAGAACTGACTTACCACACTGACTGCAAAAGAAATGTGTGGACGAGTGATTGTGAGATAATTCAACTTTCCAACCAATCTTCTATATCTTCTTAGGTCAGATAGAGGCTCCTCCTGAATGAATAGTAGTTTGACACTTGGATCCATAAGAGTATTAACTGGTTTAACATTCAACAACCCTGTTTCTTCCAAAATATCCATAGTATATTTCCGCTGAGAAATCACCAAACCATCTTTAGATTGGGCTACCTTAATAGCCACGAAATAGCAAGGTTTACTAAGATCTTTTGTCTGAAATTGATTCGAGAGATGTTGTTTCAACTGGAGTATTCCCTGTTAATCACTACCAGTTATGACAATATTGTCAATAGGAAATACTTAAATTATGTGATTTTGTTATAATTACATTTTATGTTAGTTGCTGAATATAGGTTAGGCTATCTCTAATTGTATAGAAATTATAGGAATTAGAATATTTGTATCATTAATGTCATTTATGACTTATGTACTATATATGGATAGCATCATCTCAATGAAAAGACAACAAAAACAAAATTTCTGACAATGGTATCAATAGGTTATCGATCGAACCTATGTGTTTTTTGTTGATAAGTGTTCTCTTCGTTAATATTATTTCTCGTTTTTTTTTTTAGGTTTGACTCTTGTTTTGTTTTCGGTGATTCTTGTTTTGGTCCTCTTCACTGCTTTTGGTCTTCTTTTGGCTTCTTTTTTTTTTCTCGTCGATGTTTCTTGCTGTTGGTTCGGTTTCATGGCTTCGGAAAAGGAAAAAGAGAATTTTTGTGTTCGATTTATTGAAAAACTATCCTTCGTGGGCATTTCAATTTGAAATGTATGTGAAAGGGAAATGAATGTCTGGGCATCTCAACGGGGTTTCGAAGGTTCCAACCGAGAAGGTTGCGTTAGATACATTGGAAACAGGCTCAAAGAAGGTAACATCGGTCAATATGAGGTATCATTATAGAGTATGTGAATAGCAACGATAACCTTTTTGCGATCGATGATAATCAAGAAAGACACATTTTAGTGATCGAGCTGATAGTTTATCAAGACAAGGAGAGAGAGATTGTGTACAAAACATGTAGACCCGAAGATTCGGAAAGGAATTGGGTGAAATGGGGAATTGGTAAAAAGGATTGAATGAAGGATTTTATTGTTAAGGACAGATGAGGCCATGTAATTTATAAGATAACAAGCCGTTAGTACAACATCCCTCCAAAATTGAAGTGGAACATTACCATGGAGAAGTAGGGTCCGAGTGGTTTCTACGAGATGTTGATTTTTGCGTTCAGTATTCCGTTTTGTTGAGGTGTATGAGGACAAGATGTTTGGTGGAGAATACCATTGCTGGATTTAAAAGTTTGAAATTGTTGGGATAAGTATTCACGAACATTATCACTTCTTAAGGCACAAATAGACACATCTCACTGAATTTTCATTCTTTATAAATTTGTTTAGAAATAGAAAATAATTCCGATCTATTTTTCATTAAAAATAACCATGTGCAACGTGAAATATCATCAGTAAAGGTGACAAAATACCTAGGCTCAAGAGTAGAGACAGTACGCGAGGGACTCCAAACATCAGAGTGAACTAAAGTAAACGGAGACAAAGCTCGTTTATTGACTCGATTGGAAAATTGACTATGAGTGTGTTTTCTTAACTGACACGACTCACAATGTAAATTAGATACCTTCGATAAACTTGACAGCAACTTCTGTAGTTTGGGAAGACTGGGATGACCTAATTGAGAGGTAATAAAGGCCTTGAGACTCACATCATCCGATGTCAATTGTTCGTCCCGAACTCCGATTCTGCAGTATTAGAGAGAGAAGGTAGAATTTGAACTATATCAATCCCTTCAGATCGGGTTTGAGAACCATTGGCAGAAGTTATAGTAGGTAAGAAAGCGGAGGTAGAGAAGGAAGAAAAACGATTTTTATTATTAGTAACATGATTAGACGCACCAGAATCAAAGACCCAAGGTCCAAGAGAAGATGACTTAGAGAGGCAAATAGATGAATTGTTAGTGTGTGCAATAGAAGCAGTAGAATCTGAGTTATGATAATTCTGGTATCACCTGAGGAAATCATCGTAGTTTGGCGTAAAGTTCTGAGTACCATGAGTATCTCAAAAGAGAAAATATCACGCAAAACAGGTGAAAAATGATCTGTTTGAACTGGATCACAGTTTTCCGTGAGTGAAAAATAAAAATCTGAGACCAGATCTAGAACAGTTGCACGGTGGCAAGTGGGGCAGTGGAAAAAATGTCGGGATCGGCCGGATCGGAGGAGGCACTTTTGCCGGTAGGGTTAGTTTGCCTAAAGGTCGTCGGAAACGCTAGCGACAGCGGAGGAAGTTCAGTGGTAACCACAAAAATTTGAAAATTGATGTCGGAATGAGTCATAGCAGCGTATGGAAGGCAAATCGGAGTTATGACACGGTTCGCTAAATATTTCTCACCGGAAGACAATGGGTCAACCAGATAAAACACGATGAAGAGTTGTCTCTCAGTAGGCTCTGGATACCTTGTTGAAATACGAGAGACTAAGACATTTGAATAAATCGTGTGTCGAATAGCACAACGGAATATGAATTATATAGGAAAAAAAATACAAATCGTAGTATTAATTACATAAATATCCTACTTTATTCTAGAATATACTAAAGAATATTCTTAGAGAATATTCTCTTTTTATATATACATGTAAATATTAACATGGTATCAGAGTCTCGTTTAAGATCCGGTGGGCCATTTACTATCAGATTTCCACTATCAGGCCATCCACCATTTATTTCACGCTCTAGATGTCCAGTCTTGGACGTGAGAGGGTGTGTTAAGAGTCCTACATCAGGAATATATGGCATGAGCTTGTCCTTATAAATGGGGGCAATCCTCACCCTACAAGTCGGTTTTGTAGGATTGAGTTAGGTTCAACCACACTTTTAAAGATGATATTAGAGTTTGGTTTAAGATCCGTTGGGCGACTCGTTATCAGGCCACCCACCATTTAGTTTCACGTTTCAGACGTTCATCCTGGACGTGAGAATGGGTGTTAAGAGTTCCACATCAGGCAATATATGGCCTGGACATGTACTTATAAGTGGGGACAATTCTCACCCTATAGTCGGTTTTGTAGGGTTGAGTTAGGTCTAACTATATTTTTTAAGAAAAACAAATGGTTCTGAATCTTGTAAAAATTTCATTATTAAATTGTAAGTTGTGTCAACTAGGAAAGCATGTTCGCTCTTCTTTTCCAAATAAAGTTGAAAGTCGAGTTGATTCTCTTTTTTATGTTATCCATTCAGATATATGGGGACCAAGTCGTCTGCCTTCTAAGGGTTACCGATATTTTGTTACTTTCATTGATGAATTCTCTCGATGCCCTTGGTTTTTCTTAATGAAAGAACAATATGAACTTTTGTCCATTCTCACCACTTTTGTCAATGAGGTTAAAACCCAATTCGGTAAGAAAATCAAAATTCTTAGAAGTGATAATGCAAAAGAATATTTTTCTTCTAGTCTTTCTTGTTTGTCATCACAGTGTATTCTTCATCAATTAAGTTGTCCTCATACCCCTCAACAGAATGGCATAGCTGAAAGGAAGAATAGGAATCTTGTTGAAACTGCTTGGGCCTTGTTACTTAATGCAAATGTACCTATCTGACATTGGGGTGATGCAGTTTTGACATCCTGTTTTTGTATTAATCGAATGCCTTCTTCCTCTCTTGATCATAAAATACCACATTCCATTTTATTTCCCAAAGAACCATTGTTTCATATTGCTCCTCGATATTTGGATGCATGTGTTTTGTTTATGACTTGTCCCCAAGTCTTGATAAGCTCTTTGCCCGTGTCGTAAAATGTGTTTCTGGGGTACTCAAGGTTACAAATGTTATTCTCCTATGCAGAATCGTTACGACATTTCTGCAGATGTAACATTCTTCGAAGAAAAGTTTTACTTCTCACTATCCATAGTTGAGTCTCATACTACTCAAGGAGTTTTTCCAATTCCTTATCTTGGTCCATCATCTTTCCTTGTCCCAAAATCAATTTTGACTACTAATAATTCTGAAAATTCTCCTCTTGAGCTATCTCAAAGATCACCCATCGCATACCAACGTCGTCCACGTGTTGCTTATATAGAATTGGAAGGCACTGAAAGACGATATGAATCATGTCTTGCACCAATAGATGACCATACTACAAACCTTCATGGAGAAAATGTTGACTTGCCTGCCGATTGCTCTTCGAAAAGGTACTCGGTCTACTAGTAATCCCCATCCTATTTATAACTTCCTAAGTTACCATTGTCTCTCTCCTTATTATTCTTTTGTCATCTATATCTTCTATTTCCATTCCTAAAAAGGCACCAGGACAAGGACTACTTTATGAAGATAAAGGAGACACTCAAATAGTTGGATTTTGTGATGCAGATTGGACTGGTTTGCCTATTGATAGGCGTTTCACTTCAGGATATTGTGTTCCTATTGGTGGAAATCTTGTCTCTTGAAAGAGCAAGAAGCAAATGTGGTTGCAAGGTCTAGTCCAGAGACTGAATGTAGAGTTAGGGCTATAATCTCTTGTGAACTTACTTGGATTAAACAACTTCAAGAGTTGAAGTTTAGAGATACTCAACTGATGAAACTATGTTGTGATAACTTGGAAGCTCTACATATAGCTTTCAATTCGGTATTCCATGAGAACTAAACATATTGAAATTGTCATTTTGTTCGTGACAAAGTTCTTTCTAAAGAAATCATCACTAAATATATTACCTCCAATGACCAACTTGCATATGTCTTCACTAAATCTCTAAGGGGATCGAGAATTTAATACATTTGTTCCAAGCATGGAGCATTTGACTTATATGCTCCAGCTTGAGGGGGAGTGTTGGAATTAGTAGCAATTATGAAATATGGGAATTGGTAACAATTATTAGTGTGAGAAGTTGTAACAATCTAGTTAGTCTTATCTAAGAAATAATATTCATGCATCTAAGAAATAACATTATTATTAATCTCATTGTAAATGTAAATTGCAATTATTTCTAGTAATATATATATAAATAGATCAGCTGAGTGCAAATCACTCAAGCATTCCACAAATCTCTTAATCCTCTGTCAAAGTCTTTTAACAGTGTAAACTTGGGTAATTTTGATGGTAATGGTTTTGGTAGGAAAAGTTGCTGGAAAATTTTCTGGAAGAGGTAGCTGTGGCTAGAAATCTATCCAAATGACGCGGGAAATGTACCACTGAGATTATAATAAAAAACATTTACATAAAAATATTCGGGCCATAGTTAATAGTTGGTTTTAATTTGTGTACAAGAATAGAATTGTAAATTTTAGTAGAGTTTTAGACTTTGGGCAGCTTGGCAATGGAATAGTGACGGGATAAGTCACGAAAGATGATACTGCTCTTATTCCATGTCGAAGTTATGGGGTTTTAAACAAAAGAAGGGAAACAAATAAAGACTTTGCATTATGCTTATGGCTTGGTATTTTGTTTACAAAAGTGATATGCCCATTACCCAAGTGTACAGGGAAGAGAGAAGAAAGGTCTTGAGGGATAAGGGAAGAGGCTGGTGGGCCTAAGAAACAAAGCAGTCAGTGTAATTCAACTTTTGCACTCAAAAGCGAAAACATCCTTTGAGTCTACCCTTTGTTGCTGGTATTTGAGGTTTTGTTTGAAGAACCTAAGAATTTTAATTTGGCGTATTTTGGGTTTTCTGAAGATGATATGGACAAAGAGGATAAAGATTGATTAAAGATGATGATTTTCTGGGTTTCTTCTTTGATGAAGATGATAAAGAAGAACCCAAATAATTTTTATTTGGAATTTTCATTTTCAATAGAAAGTATAATTTGCTGATTAGGAGTTGCTACATCAGCAATGTTACAGACACGTCAGCATCTAACAACCACATGGACTTTATTTTAAGGGAGTTATGGAAACTCTAAAAACGAACAATGACATGCACATTTTTGTGTTTTAAAGGACCAATATGGGAAAAAAGCTTTGAGGTTTAATCCGGAAAAGGTCAAACTTAAAGGACTGCAAGAGTACTTTCTCCACAGAAAATTCAAGATGGAAATAGTTTCTAGTCTTGTACCAGATATTCACCATAAATCTTATTTTAACTATGATTCTCATCTCCAGTGAAGCTGAATGTACTAAAGTTTTAATAAGAGGTCTTATTGAATGCTTAATGGAAATATGCAACAGGATTATTTTTTGGGATAGTCCTACGGTTTGGCTTATTTTTTTAGGACTACCATTCTGGGGGGCTGCATTCTCTGGGCTGGGGGGAAAGAAGAGTAGATCTTTCCATCTTGGTAAGAAAAGTGGCAAAATACAAATGGTGCCTACAAGATGCTGGAAAAGATGACAACAGGAATTTTTAAATTAGAGAGGAAACAATGCCGAGAGAGATAGGGTGGCTAAAGTATGTGAATGTTTGGGGAAAAGATCATTGGTTTGGAGACAAGGGCACTATTGTAGTAGAGATCCCTATTTTATGGTGCTTTGCAGTAGAATAATAGGTCATGGAGGATGATACCGTGTTGATACTGCATTGAAGTTAACATATATTAAGCAAAAAAGAAAGAAAGAGAAAAATACTATGAATTATGATTATGCAACTCTTAATTATACTAAAACTAGACTCCTATTTTTAATTAAATAAGGAAACTTATCATGATTACAAGTAGATGCAGAGTGATAATCTAAGATATATTAAGATAAGGTCAAGATATTATAGGATATTTTAAATAATCCCTAGCAAAATCCTATAATTTATGGGTTTTTTTTGTTCCTTCTTGTTTATGTACATATCCCTAGATAAAGGATTTCGTGTTGAAAAATTCCTTGCTGTTTTTTTGCCAAGGAATGAAAAGTTCCTTGCTAATTCTAGCTGTTGCTTATTTATTAGGTTTTCATTGGACTTGGATATTGCAGCTCCCAAGATTACTATTCCTACTGATTTTTGTCCTGACAACGCCCATGCTACAAAGCTTTTGTTGGATCTAGGGAATTTGATGATACGAACACAGGTTGATACTCCTGATAATTTTTTAATGTATTTACTTGGGCTTCTTTAATCCTTTTTAATTTATTTTAAATGTGCAGGATGACTATCAAAAAGAATCAGCCGAGGATAATATGTATTTGCGATTTGATTTGGTTTTAAGTGATGTCTCTGCATTTTTGTTTGACGGCGACTATCATTGGAGCCAAATTTCTCTGAATACAAAAACCCGTTCTACAACTGGTGATTTCTATCCCGTTATTGACAGATGCGGAGTCATTCTGCAACTTCAACTGGTAAAGTTCTCGGCATGTCTGAATTGTTCGTTACAGATCTCTCTCTTTCATAAGAAGCATTCCAATTTTTTGTCACCATGACCAGATTCAGTCAGAGACTCCTCATTATCCTTCAATGCGTCTTGCTGTGAGGCTTCCAACATTAGCCTTTCATTTTTCGCCTGCTCGGTATCATCGACTGATGCATGTAATAAAGATCTTTGAGGAGGGGGATGGTGAGAGCTCAGAGTTTCTTCGTCCTTGGAATCAAGCTGACCTAGAGGGGTGGTTATCTCTTCTAACATGGAAGGTAGTGGTCCCTTTCATCTTCGTTGGCTAAGCTCTTGGCGATTTTTGTTGTCTATGTAACATCGTCATCTGACATACTATATTGTGTGCCTAAAAAAAATGTAATAGGGTGTCGGAATTAGGGAAGCTGTGTGGCAGAGGAGATACTTCTGCTTAGTTGGGCCTTTTCTTTATGTACTTGAAGGCCCCGACTCAAGATCTTACAAGCAGTACACCAGGTGCAAAAGCTTTCTTTCTCGTGTCTTGTTATTAGTCTATTTATGTAAAGTTTGATTTATCATATGTAAAAAAGTTGATAAGGGTTCTGCGCATATTGTACTTCAAAAATAAAATAAAATAATGTTACCTCCGTCTTTAAATATAAGACCTGTTTGAGAATTTTTCTGGTTCCTTTTTATAAGATCCTCTTTGAATTTTCAACTATATTATTAATTACTACTTCTTTAGAAACATCCCCCTATTTATTTTAGACAAATTCTTAGGTACCCTTTAGTTTTAGTTGGGTACCGGCGCCCTTAGTGTTAATTGATTTAAAATTTTAATTTTTTTAAAATAAAATAATAATAAAAAATTATGTGGAAGGGAATATCCTCATTTGATTGGAGGAAGGTACCGGTACCCAACTAAATTCTAGGGTACCGGAGTGTTCGCCTTTATTTTATATCTTTTTTTTTTTTTTTTTTTGCAATCAACAAAAAATACTACCACCATTTTTTTGTGAGGGGGAATATAGACCAATTCTCCTCTCTTGAAGTATAAGCTTGTAAAAACAATAGAAATTATCAACAAAATTAATACTACCACCAACTTTCTAAATTCTTGTGATTTTGTCAAGAGGGTAAAATCTTAGTCTATATTAGTATCTATACTGTTGAAATGGGCAATGGGGGAAGCTGTCTTTATGCTTTTTTTTTTTCAACCAAATTATGTGATTCTTTGTTTTAATTCCATTTAGAGTTCTAGTTAGTTACTTCAAACTATTATATCTGTTATGGTAGCGTTTAGCAAGATATCGCATGGGTTAGGAGTATTCTTGAATGGATTTTATGCAAACTTTATTATATTTTTGCAGCGTTCCCTAATTTTATCAAGATGACGTTTCATCACATGAGGATATCCTTGATACTTGCAGAGAGTTCGGCACTCATTATTTCCCCATGAGAATATAATTTTTTTTCTATTGTGTTTGTTTTTGCCTGTGTGGGTTTAAGCTTGCTCAGCAAGCCTTTATTGTTAGTTCCCTTGCTGCCAGGCTGGCATCAGTTAGTTAGGGGGATATGCCAGCGGGCACTTGTAGTTATACTAGTCTTTCTTCACACACAAAATGTAGTATAAGTCTTTCTTCACCAACATCAGATGATTTTTTCAGATTACATTACTTTTGTAGTAGACTTTTTTAGTCGATTCTTAAGTACGCGTTTGAAGTGTTTCTTTGATCAGACATTTGAATCTTAGCTTCATATATTTTTTTAACGGCCTTTGCAATCTGATTGTATAGCCTACGAGGGAAACAAGTATATCAAGTTCCACCAGAATTTGTTGGTAATGTAGAGCATGTTTTGGTTGTTTGTAGTCCTACACGACCCAATAATAAGGTAATCAGCATCAGTTATTTGAAAGGCGAGTATTATATTTTCTGTTATTACATGAAAGTTTGAACGTCTATTAATAGCAATCACTAACCGGGTGTAGGTTGTGGAGGATGCAAATGCACTGATTTTACGATGTGAATCTGAGGAGTCAATGAAAACCTGGCATAGTCGCCTACAAGGCGCTATCTATTATGCATCGGTTTGTTGGTCTCGGTTTCTCTTTCTTTGTTTATGATGAAAATAGTTTTATGCTTGATCCTGTTATAATTTTAGAAGTGAGTAGCAAAAAATTATTTGTATGTCTTGCAGTATGCTTTGTCCATGTCTAAGATCTATTTCTGATAAAGTGATGATTATGATAGAAGTTACATGATTGAGTATTTACAGGCTACTCCTATCTTAGTTAAAGTTCTACTGTTACTGCTGTTGCAACTGTCTGTAACAGAATTTGTTACTAATTTTAAAACAGAAGGATGCAGCTGATTATAATAATCAAACTGTAATCCATAAGAATCTAAGGTGGGGAAAGGTTGGACCAAGCCCCAATCTACTAAACCGGAGATATATGATAATTAATACAGGAGTACAGAAACATTAATGCAGCATATATAAATATTGTTAGGACCTACTAACTTTTTTATCAGGAAAGCATAAGCATCTGAAGTTCAGTCCTTTATTTATTTTAGGATTTGCTTGGAAGTTTGGAGGGAAAGGGAGGGTAGGACTTTGAAAAAAGGGAATGATTGGGTAAAAAGAATGGGGTGACTTGGGTGAAGAGAGTTTTAAGGGGTTTATTTTTATTCAGAATACAAAACCTGCATAGTTTGAGGGAACTAAAAAATTGTATTGTAGGAGGGGTTTGGAGGGTTTAGATAAAATTTTCAAATATTATATGTTTTAATATTTCAAAATTTAAAAATATGTTAATAAATATTCATTTATCATTCTATACAAAATCACTCATTCAATCTATATCTTCTTCAAATTTTATTTTCCTTATTAGAGTGAGATATGAGAGAGAAGAGAGAAAAAGTTAAAAGAGAAAAGAGAGAAACAGATTCTGTTATTGCTTAATTGGAAAGGAGCATTATGCTCTATTTATACAAGAGGAGATGAACATTCAAGAGTTGAATCATTCAAGCTCTACAATTAAGGAAGACTTTTCTTATTCTATTAAATTAAGGCTGGACTTAATTATTCTATAGTGCTGATTATTCATATTCTAAGATATAACTCTAATACTCCCCCACAAGCTCAAGGTGGCTGCAAAGGCTGACTTGAGGCAGACAGGTTGAGCTTGCTGCTGAGCTCCATAAATCTTGAACATGAGAGAGGCTTGGTGAGGATGTCAGCCTTCTGGTCAACACCAGGAATGTGGCAGACAGTGAGAGACTTATTAATCACCTTTTCTCTTACAAAAAAGAGGTCAATTTCCATATGCTTTGTTCTTGCATGAAGAACAGGGTTATGAGCCATAGCAACTGTGCTCTGGTTGTCACAATAGATGGTTGGAGTTGTCAAGGGAATTTTTAGTTCAGCTAGCAAAGTTTGAACCCATAAAACTTCAGCTGTGGTGTGAGCCAAGCTGCGATACTCTGCCTCAGCACTAGAACGAGCAACAACAGTTTGCTTTTTGGACCACCAAGAGATCAAATTAGGGCCTAAGTACACAGCTGACCCAGAGGTGGATCTTCTATCATCTGGGTCAGCAGCCCAGTCAGCATCACAATAGGCTTGCAGAGAGAACGGAACAGTGGAGGCTGGAGTGAACAATAAACCAGAGGTGATAGTTCCTTTTAGGTAGCGCAGAATACGCTTGACAGCTAGCCAATGGGACTCCAAGGGGTGTGCCATGAATTGGCATACTTTGTTAACAGCATAGCAGATTTCTGGCCGTGTAATTGTTGCATACTGCAGGGCCCCTACAATGGACCGGTAGTGGAAGGCATCAGACAAGGCAGCAGACCCTGTTTTGATGAGTTTGGTGGAGGAAGCCATAGGAGTAGCAACTGGATTGGAATTCTCCATATCAGTTTTGATTAGCAAGTCCCTTAGGTACTTAGATTGAGTGAGAAGGAGATTTCCATTGGACAATTTCTTCACCTCAAGGCCCAGAAAATAATCCAAGTCACCAAGTTGTTTGAGAGCAAACACATGATTTAATTGTTGAGTAACTTGCTTGATGAGAGGAGGGGAGTTTCCTGTGATGATTATATCATCAACATAAACCAGCATATAAATGACAGCATTGTGATGCTTGTAGATGAAAAGTGAAGTATCACACTTGCTGTTTAGAAAGCCAAAGGATAAAAGAGTGGTTTTGAGTCTTTCAAACCATTGCCTCGGGGCTTGTTTTAGGCCATACAAGGCCTTGTGCAAGTGACAAACCAGAGATGAATTAGGGGCAGTAAATCCAGGGGGTTGCATCATATAGACCTCCTCTTCAAGAATGCCATTCAAAAAGGCATTGTTTATGTCCAACTGCTGCAAAGGCCAATTGTAAGTTAGAGCAAGAGTCAAAATAATTCTAATTGTGACCGGTTTAATAACAGGGGAGAAAGTTTCATTAAAGTCAAATCCATGGACTTGATGGAACCCCTTAGCAACAAGCCTAGCTTTGTACTTATTTACTGTCCCATCAGCATTTTCCTTTACACGAAAAACCCACTTGCAGCCTATTGCTTTCCTGTTAGCAGGCAGTGGTACCAAAGACCAAGTGTTGTTCCTTATCAAGGCACCATACTCCTCTTGCATAGCAGCAAACCACTTAGGATCTTGGAGAGCAGTTTTAACACTCTTAGGCTCAGAATTGACAAGAAAAATGGAAGGATTTAGACGAGGTAAGGGTACACCAGATTTAGTTCTAGTAGTCATAGGATGAGTATTGGTGGGGAGAGGCTGAAGGTTAGGATCCCTAGGAGCATAAATAGAGGAGGAGGATAGTGAAGTGGTAGTAGTAGGCTGATTGTTGGCATTTGAAGAGGGTGAAGGAGTAGGATTAGTGCTGGCTGTTTGTGTTATAGGGGTTGCTGACCCAGAGGCAGTAGGTGTGGGGCTGGAATTGGATTGGGAAGAAGAAGAGGAGTGTGAGACAATAGGTGTGGGGCTGGAATTGGATTGAGAAGAAGAAGAGGAGTGTGAGACAATAGGTGTGGGGCTGGAATTGGATTGAGAAGAAGAAGAGGAGTGTGAGGTAGTGGAAGCAGTAGGAACGGGAAAAACATGAGGGAGAGCTTGTGTGTTAAGGGTTACTTTAGATGAGGAGGAGGATGGAATGGTTGATGAGGGGAGAGAAACATTAGAGAAAAAAAGATCATTGTAAGGAAATTTGGACTCGTTGAAAAGAACATCTTTAGAGATGAATATTCTACCACTTGGAGAGAGACATTTGTAACCTTTGTGAGCTGTAGAGTACCCTAGAAAAAGGCACTCGTGGGATCTAAAGTCAAATTTTTGAGAGTTGTATGGGCGAAGGAGAGGAAAACAAGCACACCCAAAGACTTTAAGGAATTTATAGTCAGGATTTTGATTGAAAAGGACAGCATATGGTATATGTTGATTGAGAGACATGGTTGGTAACCTATTTATTAGGTAGACAGCGGTTAAAAAGGCATGGTCCCAAAATTTGAGAGGTAAAGAGGCATGACTCAAGAGGGTTAAACCAAGATCAACAACGTGTCTATGCTTCCTCTCCACTACACCATTTTGGTGATGAGTGTGAGGGCAAACTAGGCGATGAATAATGCCAAGATCAGAAAGAAACTTTGTAAATGGGCGAAATTCACCACCCCAATCAGTTTGGACAGATTTAATAGGAAATCCAAATTGTAATTCAGCCATGACTTTGAATTGTTTAAAGATAGTTAAGGCTTCAGATTTATTTTTGAGCAAATAGATCCAAGTAAATCTGGTGTATGCATCAACAAAGGTGATGTAGTAGGTAAAGTTTTGGGAGGATTTGACTGGGGCAGGACCCCATAGGTCACTGAAAATTAATTCAAGAGGAGAGTGATATTGAGTTTGTGACTGAGGGGAGTGCAGCCTATGTGCCTTTCCCATACAGCAGGCAGAACAAAAGATAGATTCAGCTTTATTAGAATAAGGAATATTACATTGAGCTAAAACAAGTCTCATAGTATTAGAATTTGGATGACCAAGGCGTAAATGCCAAGTATGTTGAGAATTATATGAGTTATTAGCTGATACATTTTGATTAGAAACTGAAACCCTATCACTAGTGCTGGAATCAGATCTTGAAACATGAGCATTAGAGTCTAAGGTGAGACATGAGACTTGACTTGTTGAAGGAGACTTAAGAAGCTGAAGATGGGAAAATTGGTACAGACCATCACTTCCTACACGACCTTGGAGCAGAATTTCATTGGTAGCCTGAGATTTGACATAGCACATATCAGCATGAAACTCAAAGAAAACTCTATTATCAAGACAGAATTTGCTGACACTTATCAGGTTCTTTGTAATAGAAGGAACAAGCAGTAAATTATGAAGAGCTAATGGAGTGTTAGGTTTAGAATGAGAAGGAAAATAAGAAGAGCCTGAAGAGTGAATGTGCAAACCTTGACCGTTACCAATGAAGATCTGATCAGGACCTTCAAAAGGTGTGGTTTGCTGTATGTTTTGAGAGGCATTGGTAACATGATAAGAAGCTCCTGAGTCTGGGAACCAGGCACTGCTTGGAACTGAAGTTGTGTTAGCAATCATAGCATTGGGAGTGATATGTGACTGAGGAACAGGGAGAGGGGCAAGTCTTGGTTGATAGCTTGGGCGTGACTGAGTGTTAACCATGGGCTGAGCAAACTGAGGTCCACCAATTGGTTGATACGGATAGAAATTTTGTAGGTTCATTGTTTGAAAATCAGCAGGTATGTTAGGTTGAAATTGTTGATTGAACCTATGATAGCAGTTAGCAGCAAGATGACCATATTTGAAGCAAACTTGACATTGAATGTTGCTGAACCTACCTCTCCCACGGCCGCGTCCACCACCACGGCCAGCTGCACGGCCTCCTCTTGAATAGGTTGGATTAAAGGTTGAATTCACAGCTTGTTCATTGTTCTTGTTATTCGAGTTATCAGTTTCAGGTTGAGAATTGGCTTGAGTGAGATTCACTGAGG
Organism: Vicia faba; assembly: GCA_948472305.1. Lineage (NCBI taxonomy): Eukaryota > Viridiplantae > Streptophyta > Magnoliopsida > Fabales > Fabaceae > Vicia > Vicia faba. The sequence goes on along the minus strand of OX451736.1, from coordinate 1,157,856,766 downwards.
CAGCCACCTCCATTTGTGAGTGTTTCTTATACTTGTTGTATCTCATCTCATGAGCAAGAAGAAGAGCTTCAACTTCTTCAAGTTCTACTGAATCAAACTTGCTTTCAATAACTGAAATAACAGAGGCAAAGTCTTGAGGAAGACCTTCAAGAATCACATCAATGTGTTGCTGATCTGGAACTGGATCTCCTACTGAAGCAAGCGCGTCAACAAGAGCTTTGATGCGAACCAGATAATCACCAACAGATTTGTCTTCAAGTGTTGTAGATCTGAGTTCCGCTCGTAGTTGTCTTGCTTTCGCACGTGTAAGCTTTTGAAAATGCGCAAGAATACGTTCCCAGAGCTCGTAGGAATGAACGCATCCAAGAACACGTGAAAGAATTGAAGGTGAAAGCGTGGATTGAAGCCACGTCATAAGCCACTGATCTTGCGTAATCCAGGTGCGATACGCAGGGTTCTCACGAGCAGCGGCACGATCTTCATCAGTCAGGTATTGATTCGGTATGTCACGAAGGTAAAGGTAGTTTTGAAGATTGTTCGCGTTAACGAAAGGATCTACTTGTTGGCGCCAAAGTAGGAAATTCTTCTCATCAAGTTTTTCTGTGATTTTGAGTTGGAAGGACATAGATGTTGGGGTGGCCGGAGCTGTAGTTACTGGAATCGCTGCCATGGATAGAACCGAAGCTCTATGATACCATATTAGAGTGAGATATGAGAGAGAAGAGAGAAAAAGTTAAAAGAGAAAAGAGAGAAACAGATTCTGTTATTGCTTAATTGGAAAGGAGCATTATGCTCTATTTATACAAGAGGAGATGAACATTCAAGAGTTGAATCATTCAAGCTCTACAATTAAGGAAGACTTTTCTTATTCTATTAAATTAAGGCTGGACTTAATTATTCTATAGTGCTGATTATTCATATTCTAAGATATAACTCTAATATCCTGATGCCCCTCCTAACTCGCAAACAGAGCTTAAACGTTGAGTTTTCAGTGTCTTTCCATTTAATTGACTGTTTTTGGTTACAAACAATTCTTTCATTTTTGGGGAAATAACGTTTATAATTTGTTGTCAATTACCATTGTTTGATTGAGTGTATTTAGTAGTGTGCCGCTAGAGTTTTCTAACAATATATTACAACATACTTGTGCAGAATACTGATCCTATCTCTGGTCTATCCGAATCCTCATCAGAACATGATTATACTGAATCAGAACATAATCACGGTGTGGTTGATGTAGCAATTGCTGAAAGATTGTTTGTAACAGGTGTTCTTGATGAATTAAAGGTTTGCTTCAGTTATAGTTACCAGGTTAGCCATTGTGTTGCTTTTTTCTTGTATTAGTTTCAAATCTGCATTTTCACTTGTATTAAAAATATGCTTTTTTTTGTAGTCTGATCAGAGCTTAATGAAGGTGCTTTTAAATGAAGAGAAACGTTTATTTGAATTTCGAGCAATAGGTGGTCAGGTAAAATAGCTAGATTGTTGTTTCTTAACAAGACTCTTTGTCTTCTCTTTTCTGAGGCACTTATATTTGAACAGGTGGAGGTTTCTATCCGCGAGAGTGACATTTTCATTGGTACTATCTTGAAGTCTCTGGAAATAGAAGATTTAGTTTGCTGTAATAAACAATCTCAGCCTTGTTTTTTGGCAAGATCATTTATTGGAAATGCTGACGAGATTTCATTATTATATAATACCACAAGAGAAAATGTTGATAGTAGTGGAATAATTCCTCTGGAAACTGATGATAAGTTTTATGAGGCACCCGAAACTTTGGCAGAAAGTGCTGATTATTCTTCTTTGGAACTCCCAAAGTTCAGTCGCATTACTGGACTTCTACCTAGTGATGCTTCTTCTACTAGTACTAAGGAACTTAGTGACACATTGGAGAGTTTTGTTAAAGCACAAATTGTCATCTATGACCAGAACTCTACTCTGTATAATAACACAGATAAGCAGGTGAGTGTCTATGGGTTTTTGCAGATTGCTTTCAGTTTTATGTGGTTTTTTCACCAATATTTTATTATATCATTTCAGGTTATAGTGACTCTTGCTACCCTGACATTTTTTTGCCGTAGACCAACAATCCTCGCCATTATGGAATTTATCAATTCTATTAATATTGAGGATAGAAATCTTGCAACTTCTAGTGAGAGCTCTTCAGCCATTATTAAAAATGATGTATCAAGAGATCTGAATGATTTAAGTGCCACTACAGTTGAGGAACATGCTGTGAAGGGCTTGCTTGGAAAAGGGAAATCCAGAGTTATGTTCAATCTGACATTAAAAATGGCTCAGGCCCAAATCCTTTTGATGATGGAAAATGAAACCAAGCTTGCTTGTCTGTCTCAAGAGAGTTTGCTGACGGACATCAAGGTCTTTCCTTCCTCCTTTAGCATTAAAGCAGCCTTGGGGAATCTGAAAATAAGTGATGATAGCCTACCTAGCAGCCATTTGTATTACTGGGCATGTGACATGAGAAATCCCGGGGGAAGATCTTTTGTGGAGGTACTTCTCTCTACCACCTTATATTTCATTTAAAATGTGACCCCCATTGATTGAGTTTAAGTGTCATTGGTCACTGTATCCTATCGCTCTTGGTTAAAGAGGATTCTATTTGAACGAATGTTATTTTTCTTACCCGGGTCAAATGGTAATTTTCTGATATTATTTACTTTTATTTTTTTTATAACAATTTTTCTGATATTATTGATAGAGGAGCATGTGTTCTTAAATAGAATATAAGGTAATTAGAAAAAAGGAAACTCCTAATAAATACTCGATATTGCGCCCACTGTCAATTTTTTAATCAAGAGTCAATGATTCCGATAAATACAAATTATTCAGCTAATCAAGTCTCCTATTTATGGGCTTTCAATCCTATTTAAATACAAAATACACAACTAGTATGTACTGGTTCAGACACTCCTCCTCAAGTTGGAGAGTGGATGTTACCCATTCTCAACTTGCTGATGATAGATTGAAATGTAGAACCACATAATCCTTTATAAGAACACATTGTCCCATTATCATGTAGGGGTGTTTTGTGCAGTCTTTTTAGCATATTTTCCTTTTCTTATAGAAAAATGCATTGGACAGCCTGTTGAATTTTAAGCATTTAAGGCTCACTTTTTCATGATGTTTTTATGTAGGAAGATATCTTATCTTCTCTGGTTCAGATCTTTCCTCTTTTTTTCTCATTTAAAGGAAGATTTCATATTTTTTATTTTCTTATAACAATTTTGTTGGAAATAGAAAAAATAAATCGTATGTTTCCCACTAAAATGAGCATTTAAGTCTTAGGTTCATATATATTTAGATTCATGCATTTAGGGAGTTGGACTATTATTTAGTTATCCTTGTAAACACAATATGTAATTAATTATATAGTGTGTATAAATATTAAGGTTGCTGAGTGCTTTACTCACTCAAACACATTCAGAAAATTTCTTATTCCTATTTTTTACTAGCATCAGAGCTCCTATCTGGGGACTCTACTTCCGCTAATCATTCTTTAGAAATCTGACTGGGCATTTTTATGCTGTCAGAACACTTCAATCTTGACTGGGCAACACTTACTGTCAAAATTTTCCAATTAATCGCTATCTATACTTTTCCGGTAGCTGTCCGTACAGTTTTTTGCAGCCGTCGGTACCGCTCTGCACATCTTTCAGCCGCTGCCTGCACAGTTCCAGCCACTTTCTGCACAATTTCAGCCGCTGTCCCTATATTTTCTAGGTTGATTTCTTCATCGAATCTTGTTTTCTTTGGTATCTTATACATAAATATTTTGTTGCCGCTCCTTCATGATCAATAGTATGGAAAAGTTATCAGATAATTACAGTGTAGCGTATTCTGGTAAGTTTCCACTCTCATTTGAGTTTCATGTCTCAAAAACACCTTGTTTATTTTGGATATTAGATTCAGGAGCTACAGACCACATGACACCATCTTTGAAACAATTCTCCACATATTTCCCTTGTCCCAATAATAAAAAGATTTCTACTGTAAATGGTATTCTTGTAACTGTAGCGAGCATTAGAGATATCCAAATAAATCATTCTATAACCTTAAAAAGGGTCTTCCATGTTCCAAAACTATCCATGAGCCTTGTCTCCATACAAAAACTTACATAGGATTTATCCTGTAGTGTTACTTTTCATAATGATTGTTGTATATTTCAGGATAAGGAGTCGGGGAAGACGATTGGACGTGCTAGAGAAAAGAATGGCCTTTACTATCTTGAAGAACTAGATCAGTGTACAAAATGTCACTTGTCTCATTCATTTATGTCAAAGTTTGTACTCTCTAAAAAGGAAAAAATATTTCTTTTTCATTGTCGATTAGGTCATCCTTCTTTTGGAGTCATTAAAGTTTTGTTTCCATCTTTATTCAATAAGGTAGATATTGAAAGTCTCATTGTGATGTGTGCGAGTTTGCTAAACATAAGCGTTCACCTTTTCCATTAAACAATAAAAGAAACCTTTCCCCCTTCTATCTTATTCATTCAGATGTTTGGGATCCCTCAACCAATCCAAATGTAATAGGTGCTAGGTGGTTTGTTATTTTTATAGACGATTGTATCTGGTTACTTGGGTGTTTTTACTCCAAAACAAGTCTGAGGTCAGTACTGTTTTCTCAAAGTTTTTCTACATGATTAAAAATCAATTTGGAGTAAACATCAAAAGGTTTAGGTCTGATAATGGAAAAGAGTACTTCAATCATGTTCTTACTTCTTTCTGTCAAAAAGAGAGAATTGTCCATGAGTCTTCTTGTGTTAAAACACCACAACAAAATGAAATTGCAGAAAGGAAAAATTGGCATCTATTAGACCAAACCCGAGCACTATTGTTTCATCAAAATGTTCCAAAATATTTATGGGGGAGGCTGTTCTCACTAGTACATATCTTATTAATCGATTACCCTATAGAGTATTAGGGTTCAAGAGTCCTATGGATGTTCTTTCTTCCTTCTATTCAAATTTGTCAGTAAGTAGTAATCTTAAACCTAGAATCTTTGGGTGTGTCTCATTTGTCCATGTGCATAGTCAAGACAGAAAAAAACTCGACCCTAGAGCCCTAAGATGTGTTTTTGTCGGGTATTTCTCTACTCAAAAGGGATATAAGTGTTTCCATCCTCCATCTAAAAAGTTTTTCGTGTCGCGGGATGTTACCTTTCATGAGGAGGAACCGTACTTCACTCAACCTTATCTTCAGGGGGAGAATTTGAAGGAAGATAAGTTTGAAAATCTCGACCTTTCTGATCTTGAGTCAAATACACTCAATCTGTCTAGTATTAAGTCAAATACATCTGGCCATTCTAGTCATGAGTCAAATACACTCAATCTCTCTGGTCTCGAGTCAAATCCACCTAATTCTTCCAATTTAGAGTCAAATAGACCCAATCTTTCTGGTCCTGAGTTAAACACACCTGTACCAGACCCATTTGAGGCTGAAGAACTAAGAGTTGAGTCAAATCAATCAAATACACCACTTGCTGAACTTGGACCTTAAGTGGATGTAAGATATGGAAAGAATCTGGTTTACATGAGAAAGTCAAAGGCCTTTCCTGAATCGACACAAGTTTAAGAGTCTGACTCGATTCCTTCGAAGGAGGTAATTAATTCTTCTGAATTACAAGATAAAATGATGACCCAAACAATAGATAATGACCTAGACCTTCCAATTGCTATTAGAAAAGGTACCAGAAAATGCACCAAACAACCTTTATATCCCCTTTCAAACTATCTTTCTTTTAAAAAATTCTCACCTACCCATAGAGCCTTCCTTACAAACCTAAATGCTACTTCCATGCTTACTAATGTTTCTGAGGCATTGTCTGATGAAAAATGGAAGCAAGCCATGAATATCGAAATGGACGCATTGAAGAAGAATGGAACTTGGGAGTTAGTGACTTTACCAGAAGGAAAGAGGCCGGTTGGATGCAAATGGGTGTACACAGTAAAATATAAGGCTGACGGATCAATCGAAGATATAAAGTCAGGTTGGTTGCCAAAGGATTTACACAAACCTACGGAATTGACTATTCAGAGACATTTGCTCCCGTTGCAAAGATGAATACAGTGAGAGTAATTTTGTCACTTGCTGTCAATTATGGTTGGAATTTACAACAATTTGATGTGAAGAATGCCTCCTTACATGGGGAACACGACGAGGAGATTTATATGCAGGCATCACCGGGGTATGAAAAAAATGTGTCTGACAATATAGTTTGCAGGTTGAAAAAGGCATTATATTGTCTAAAACAATCACCTCGAGCATGGTTTGGAAGATTCACTAAGGTTATGACATCTTTGGGGTACAAGCAAAGTCAATGGGATCACACCTTGTTCATCAACCACTCGCCACAAGGGGGAGTAACAATTCTGTTAGTATATGTGGATGACATTATAATGACAGGAGATGATTGGGAGGAGCAACAAATCTTGAGTCAGTGTTTGGCTAAGGAGTTTGAAATAAAAACTCTTGGAAAGCTGAAGTACTTCTTGGGAATCGAGGTGGCACATTCTCGGAAAGGAATTTTTATATCTCAACAAAAATACATTACAGAGAATGTGCAGTAGATAAAGAAATGTATCAACATCTAGTTGGGAGATTAATTTACTTGTCTCACACTAGATCCAATATTGCATATGCTATAAGTATGGTTAGTCAGTTCATGCACTGTCCTAAAGAAAACCATTTACAAGCAGTTCATAGAATCCTACAGTATCTTAAGGGAACTCCAGGAAGAGGAATTTTGTTCAAAAGAAATGGAAATATAACCCTTGAGGCTTACATTGATGCAGATTATGCAGGTTCAATTGTTGATAGAAGATCCACTATAGGGTACTGCACCTTTCTTGGAGGAAATCTTCTGACTTGGAGGATTAAGAAGCAAAATGTAGTAGCCCGTTCTAGTGCAGAAGCTGAATTTCGAGCCATGGGCACAAGACATTTGTGATACTTTGGCTCAAAATTATTTTAGAAGATTTGAAAATCAAATGAGAAGGACACATGAAGCTCTATTGTGATAATAAGTCAGCTATCAGTATAGTACATAGTTCAGTTCAACATGATCGAACTAAGCATATTGAGGTTGATAGACACTTCATTAAAGAGAAGCTTGATAGTGGGCTGATTTGCACCCCATATGTGTCCTCACAAGGACAACTTGCAAATATTCTCACTAAAGAATTGAGTAGCACTAATTTTGAACGAATTGTATCTAAGTTTGGAATGGAGAATACTTATTCACCAGCTTGAGGGGGAGAGTTTGAAATAGAAAAAATAAATTGTATGTTTCCCACTAAAATGAGCATTTAAGTCTTAGGTTCATGTATATTTAGATTCATACATTTAGGGAGTTGGACTATTAATTATTTATCCTTGTAAACATAATATGTAAATAATTATATAGTGTGTATAAATATCAAGGTTGCTGAGTGCTTAACTCACTCAAGTACATTCAGAAAATTTCTTATTCCTATTTTTCACAAATTTTTATTTATTTCATCAAGATGTTAAATTGCTAATCACTACTTTACTCTGATTTAATAATTTGTAATAGATTTATTATCATATAAGCCTATTGCTTTCTAGAGGTTGAGTTTTGGAGATAACTACACTCATTTTTTATTTTCTTGTTTTTTATCGTTTGACTAATCCTATTAGTTATTGCATTTTTTTAAACGAGGTATTCTATTTCCTTCTCATAAATAGACTTTACAACTGCAAAAGATGATGAACCTTTACTTTGTAACTTCCTATGTTTGGTTCAATATAATGACTTTGTTGTTCAATGTCTGGATGACATTGTAGTTGGAGTTCACATCTTACAGCAATGATGATGAAGACTATGATGGTTATGATTTTAGTCTTTTTGGAGAGTTTTCTGAAGTGCGCATTGTTTATCTGAATCGATTTGTGCAAGAGGTATTTTATCGAATGGTTTGAGCATTATGTATTTTGTGCACATAGTTATAATATTTAATGTATACAAAAACACGTACAGGTTGTTGGCTATTTTATGGGTCTTGTTCCAAATACCCCCAAAAGTGTCATCAAAGTGACAGATCAAGTGACAAATTCAGAGAAATGGTTTTCAGCTAGTGAAATTGAAGGATCGCCTGCTGTGAAGTTTGATCTCTCTCTCTGGAAGCCAATAATATTAATGCCACGGAGAACAGATAGCCTTGAGTAAGCTGAATATTTTAGTTTTCTATTTTCATTTTGTTGAAATTACAGGGTTTTAGATAACGAGGGAAGGTATAAAGAAAGAGTTTAAATTATGAATCATAGTTTTCCTTGAGTAAGCTGAATATTTTAGTTTTCTATTTTCTTTTTGTTGAAATTATAGGGTTTTAGATAACGAGGGAAGGTAAAAAGAAAGACTTTAAATTATGAATCATAGTTGTCGATTGTATTTATAGATTTAGGTCCTGTTGCGAGTTAGGAGAGGAGGGGAAGGGAGGGTTTCGGAAAAAAGTTATTAAAAAAATTGAGAAATCTTTCACATATTTTGAAGAATGATTTTTGTATAGAACGATATATGGATGTTTATCATTAAATTATTTTTAATTTTGAGAATATTATAATAACATAGATTATATTTTGAACAATTTATCTAAGCCCTCCAATACAATTTTTGAGATCTCCCAAACTAGAGGAATTTTATATTATGAGTAAAAATAGACCCCTGAAAACCCTCTCCTTATAAATCTCTTTATTCTTTTAACCCAATCATTCCCTTTTCTTCAAAAGACCTCCCCTCTCATCCTATCCAAATTCCCAAACAAAGTCATGAAGTATAATGTCATATAATAGTTTCTTTTATATAATAAATATATGCATATATTTAGTAATATTTATATTTTTAAACCTTTTAATAAATGTGTTTAGTAATATTTTAAATATAATATTTATTCTCATGAATTATTTTGATTTTTTCTTTTATGTTTTCTTTTGTAAATATTTAATATTAAAATATTAATATAGGAATAATATGTAAATATTCTTTTAGCATAGCATATATCCAGTAAATTATTCCTTAGTATTAATCCTTTGTAATTAAGACTCTTTATTTTATTATCATTGCCTATATAATAGAATTTCCATGGTGCAGTCTAAACACACGGTTTCACCGAATGTCTCACGATTTCTCTTATTTTGTCTTTCACTATGCTATTAAAACCTACTATTGTTATTTTTCGTAATATTAGTAGTAATTTATGTTTGGATCTTTTGTAAGACCCATTAGGTTAGAATACTCTATATATAAAGATTAGTACTTGTATATTCAACAATTTAATATAATATTCAGATTTTAAAAGTTTCAGATAGTAATATGTTGCATCAGACAGTGTTTAATATAGTTAATGTTTAAGAGTGATTCAGTTTAATCGCATAAGCTGTTAAGCAGTTACTCAATTGTGGAATGTATTTCTTTAACATTATGTCGTTGATACTTCTGCCACAGTTTTTTGAGGCTTGACATTGTTCATATAACTGTGAAGAACACCTTTCAGTGGATTGGTGGAAGTAAAAGTGAAATCAATGCAGTGCACTTGGAAACTTTAATGGTTCAGGTGAGACTGGTTCCCTATCATAAGTGTTCACATATTTTCTTCTTCTGGAGTAATATTACCACTTTTAAATTATTTTGTTTTAATAAGGTTTGTGTCCCAACTCTCGAGTGTAGGTTGAAGACATCAACTTAAATGTTGGAACTGGAACAGACTTGGGCGAAAGCATAATTCAGGATGTCAATGGGCTATCAGTGATTATTCATAGGTCACTCCGAGACTTATTGTGTCAGTTTCCAAGTGTGGAAGTCATAATCAAGGTAATGCATTTCTTTTTCATATGAAATGCTTCTCAACAACGGGTAGCCGTTCATTTAAAAATGCAATGTCATTATTTCCTCTAATTTCCACTTAGTAAAAGCTTGATATCCATATGATGACGTATCTTGTATTTGATATTATGATTCTCAAGATTGAAGAGTTGAAAGCGGCATTATCAAATAAAGAGTATGAGATTATTACAGAGTGTTCTATATCCAACTTTTCAGAGGTTCCACATATTCCTCCACTGCCAAATCAATATTCCTCCATGGTATTAAATAACGCAACTGTAGATATTGTCCCCGAGGTTGCAAGTGGTGATGCTTCACGGACCTCAGTTGTTGAGTCCTCTACTCTTCTGAAAGTTTGTGTGTCCATAAATCTGGTTGAGTTGAGCTTATATACAGGGGTAACAAGAGATGCATCTCTGGCCACCGTACAGGTGCATTGTCTTTTTTACCAGTATATTTTTATTACTCCTTAGATTATCTTTCTTTTTTTCTTTTGATGGAACCGTATTTGATAACTAAGAGGATAAACTACATAGTTCATTTGTCAAAAAATGAATTTTAAATTGAATAGAATAACAATAAAAACATATATTCATGGTTTGTGTGTACATTCACTGAGGGTTAGGGATGACAATTTGACCCATCCCTAGTGGCCACCCCGCAAAAATATCCAAAATGGGTAGGGTAAAAACCCGCAAAAATGGATACAAATTGGACTTGGTAATTACCCACTAAAATAAACGGGTATGGGTGCGGGTATGGGCACCTTAGTACCCAACCTGCCCCATACCCGCAATCAAATGATGAAGGATGATAGTACAATTAACTATTGAATTGTTCTACTCTTGTTTCTCTTGTGCAGGTCAGCAGTGCATGGCTACTGTACAAATCCAGTACAGCAGGAAATGGATTCCTTTCTGCAACACTACAAGGTTTCAGTGTTTTTGATGACCGGGAAGGAGTTGAACAAGGATTTCGGTTAGCAATAGGAAAGCCTGAGAGCATTGGAGCCAGTCCTCCAAGTACACTGTCGTATTATGAAAATCAGGAGTCAATTGATAGTAGCTCAAGTAAAGGGAATAATTTTGAACCAGTTCAAACAATGCTCATTGTTGATATGAAATTTGGTCCGGATTCAACATTTGTTTCTGTGTGTATCCAGAGACCTCAGTTACTTGTTGCACTAGATTTTCTTCTTGCTGTAGTTGAGTTTTTTGTTCCAACAGTCAGCAGTATGCTATCATTTGAAGAACACAATTCCTCCATGCTGGATGCAATCATCATAGATCAGTCTATCTACAAGCAACCTTGTGCTGAATTTTCCCTCTCACCTCAAAAGCCTTTAATAGTTGATGATGAGAATTTTGATCATTTCATTTATGATGGGGATGGTGGAATTCTATATTTAAAAGATGGGCGGGGTTTGAATCTTACATCAGCTAGCTCAGAGGCTATAATCTATATTGGAAATGGGAAAAAATTGCAATTTAGAAATGTTGTTATTAAGGTTTCACTGCCTCACTTTATCCATTTTGTTCTCTGACTACTCTATGAATTTAAGATTTCGATGCATGCCCAAACTAATTTCCCTGGTTATCTGTTTGCAGGGTGGACAGCACTTGGATTCTTGTGTTTTTCTTGGGGCAAATAGTAGTTATTCAGCTTTAAATGATGACCATGTCTATTTGGAACAATCAGTTGAAAGTCCTCAGGCAATATCTCCGAGAGGTAGCGTGCATGAAGTACCATCCCAGAATAATGCAGCTAATAGCTCTGCGGAGGTTATCCTTGAGCTTCAGGTTAAGTGTTGATAAAGTTAAATATTTATACACTTGCGAATTATTGAATGTGTGGTTGATTGTAATGATGGGAGAGTTGTGTAAGTGTACTTTTGCTTGGAGTTGTGGATTGTTGTTAGCGACATTCATATAAACAACCACTTTTAGCAAACTGTTGGAATTTCACCCTTTCATACCATTTATCACGAGGTGTGAGTGAATACATAGATAATACCACATCATGGTTTACCACAATGAAAGATGACTTGAGTATATGTTTATAAGTAGGGACAATCTACATCTTACAAGCTGGTTTTAAAAGGTTGAGTTAAACTCAATTCAATTTCTAAGATGGTATTAGAGTCTATTCTAAATATGTTGTTGGATTTCCCGCATCGTCCACACTTCATGATTGGCACCAAAGAGGGGTGTGTTGGAAATTTCGCCTTCGTTGCACTCTCCCCTTAGCCACCTAATTGTTGCAGCCTACAACCCTTTCACCGTGTTGGGTATGAAGGGATGATTTAGTCCCAACCAAAAACTCTCAGACTAACTATTGGATGGACTACTTTTCATTCCGTCAACCCTTCTTACTAAGGTTCTACGGGTAATTCCCCACTCATTTCCAAATCACTCAATACAAGAGTCAAATATTTTTTAGAATGAGTGCTATTCCAGTTTTCTTTTTATTAGTTGTATTCTTAATGTGAATACTTGGAATTTAGTAAGTTGCTCTCAGATGTTCTTCTATATACCCTCAATAATAAACACAATTTATATTTACAAGGAGATTAATAGCATAGATACTTCATTAAGTGCACGTGTGATATTCTCTAGTTCACAGCCTGACTACAATAGCTACAACTGTCAATACTAATTACCAAAAACTACTTGGAAGTGTGGAATATTAATATGGTTCTATTTCCAACTCGGACTCCTATTTTTTCCTTTACACTAACTTCTTATGCATCCTAACATTGTAATATTTGTAATTTTAGTTCATCTACACCCCTAAACTCAGTTCATTCTATTGTTTCGCTAATCATTTGTAGTATTGTAGCTATTTCTTAAGTGATAAATTCCTAATAGTAAAATCAATCCAATAGAACCCACCCGTTTGAAGAAAACAATGATAAATAGACCAAGGGAAAATCTATTATCAAAGTAAAAGATCTGCCATCAGCTGAAACAAACAAGTATAAATCCTATGGTGACAAAGAAAAGGGAGTTTAAGGAATAAATCTCTGAACAGAGTTTCCTTCTCACATATATTGGTTTGGAGTCCTCTTACAAGTGGTTTTCTCTAATCCTACTATGAAAATATTGATTTTATTCATTTTCCCAAAAGTTGCTTTCCTATTATTATTTCAACATTTTAATTATCTATCATCTTTTTTACAGAAATTAATTACTTATCATTCCTTCTATAACCGCTTAAAACTGACCCACTAACCCTAACAGTTTTTTTTCTCCTTGAGTATACCCTTGGAACCTCACTCACCCAAGTGCAGGATCATGTCGTGACATTTTGCATCTTGCATATTTTATTTTTATGCAGTAAAATATATTGTCCTTTTGGTATGAAATTTTCAACAAAGACAATTACCACAACAAGTAACGGTTCTCACTTACAAGTATCTTGTTTGTCTTTTTTCTATTTTAATGTCTTAGCCAGAATATCTGTTTGCAGGCTGTTGGTCCAGAGCTTACATTTTATAACACATCAAAAGATGTAGGGGAATCATCAAACTTGTCTAATAAACTTCTACTAGCACAGTTGGATGCATTTTGCAGGTGAGTTTTTCTTTGGTGAATTGCATTTACATTATCCAACACTTTAACCATTTATACTTCCAATAATTACTTGTCATATAAAAACAACAACCAAGACTTATTACATTAATATTTTATCGCCAACATGGATCATGTGACACTATAATATTTTATTTTTTATCGTATCTTTATCCAATTCATTAATCTCAAGATCTTTGTTAATAGTTTTTCTTATAATTTTTCTAGGTCCTCCTATACCTCTAGTGATTTGACTACCCTCCATCTGATCTACTTTTCTTACAACAAAGTTTATTGGTCTTCTCTCTACATGGTCATACCACCTTAATCGAGATTTTACCATCTTTTCTACGATAGGTGTTACTCCAACTCTTCTCTAATGTCATTTTTAATCCTATATTGTCTAGTTAAGCTACATATCCAACACAACTTTCTCATCTCTCTTATGATTATTTTATTCTCGTGTTGGTTTTGTACCACCCAACCTCAGCCCCACGCCTTAATTGAGTTTTTACTATCTTTTCTACTATAGATGTTACTCTAACTCTGTCTAATATCATTTTAATCTTGTGTAGTCTAGCTGCACATCCAATGCAACTTTCTCATCTCTCCTATGATTATTTTATTCTCGTGTCGGTTTTGTACCACCAAACCTCAGCCCCACACCTTAACTGAGTTTTTACCATCTTTTCTACTATAGATGTTACTCTAACTCTCTCTAATATCATTTTAATCCTATCTTGTCTAGTCTAGCTGCACATCCAATGCAACTTTCTCCTCTCTGCTATGTTTATTTTATTCTCGTGTTGGTTTTGTACCACCCAACACTTAGCCCCATACAACATTGATGGTTTGACAACCTGCACAATAAAATTTTCTTTTGCTCGAGCGGTAGTTTTATATCACATAAACACTTGAGACTCTCCTCCATTTCAACCACTCCATTTAAGTTTGATGATTTATATCTCCTACTATTTTTCTATCGTTTTTTTCACGAATCGAAGATATTTAAACCGTGTAAATTGTGTAAACATGTTTATGACATGATCTCCAACTTTCATCACTAAGTCACATGTGTACATTGGCATATGACATTTATCCATGCACCTAGGAAATCAATAGCTAGTTATATGCCTAGTAACTCACATTCATGGACTTCAGACCCAGAAACCACATTTAATGTCTTTATAAATCTCACATTATATTTACTTTCTTGTGTGTATAATAATCAAGCATTCCACTCAAGCATTCCACAACTATTCAGTCTTTAATAAAGCTCAAATCAAATCCTAATAGCATTCATTAGATTTAGTTATTATGCCTTGATTTCCCTATTTATTTTGGGTTGGGAATTTTTAATATGAATCTCTAGTTCTGCTGATTAGGCTTATTTCTGCTGATTAGTATTTATTATTTTATCTATTTTTAATAAGTATTTAGAATTTTTAAATTTGAATTTCATTTTTTTAGGATAAGATTTAGGTTTAAACAAAATCTATCTATTAACTAGGATGGTTATCATTTAAATTTATTTAAATTTAAATGATAGTAATTTTAGGAAAAATAGTTATTGACCTAATTTAATTAGAGATTCTTATTCTACTGTAAGCCTATTTAATGGCATTCAGATTATCTATAAAAATCAATCAATAATTATTAACAAAAAGGTATTTGTGAATTTAAGAAGAAGCTCTGTCAAGTACGAGCCCGCTTCTATCATCACCATAGGTCGAAGCAACGCTTCCACTGAAGGGGTAAGAAAACACTTAGAAAGGGGTTGAATAAGTGACTCTTTTTCTTTTCAAAACAAAGCTCAACAATAATGGAATGACAAGGTTATTTTTATCCTGGTTCGTTTGAACTCAAACTATTCCAGTCCACCCGTCAAGGTGATTTCGCCTTTCTCAACAAGAACTTAATCCACTATAATCAATTGATTACAACACTATAATCAACTGATTACAAATACACAACAACTGTTGTGACTAACAATGCACAAGTAATCTTACAAGTGAATAACACCACTAAGACTTAAATCTAGTCCTAGTCTGCTTGAGAAATCTGACCAAACTTGGTCTCTCAAGGAACAATTACAAGAGTTTAATCTTTACAGATAGTGAAATAAAATTTGCTTCTAAACAAGCTATATCACAACTGTGATTTTTCACTTAGAATAAATTGCACAAAGTGTATGAACAAAGAGTTTGTAAGCCCAGAATTTTTCACGTAGTTTCTTGCTTCTTTTTTTAAAATTGATTGGTTAGTTGACTTGCAATAAATGTCTTTCTATATATAGTAAGAACAAAATGACCGTTGCTGCCTTCATAAAAGTGGAGAGCATTAAATGTTTGCGTGTTTCTTTGCACTATTCTATTTTCCAAGAAACTAGCTTAGACACTTGAGTGCTTGCAGCCGTCTTTGCATTAATGAGCAAACGACAACTTGTAAGACCATGTTTCCTTCGCTTGACAAGACAGGTTGGCTTTAACGTTCATTCAAAACTTGCTTCAACGTCTTGTATTCAGAACATGTTTTACTCATCTTCTAGGCAGTGCTTTGCTTGCTAAGAACTTGATCAGCGTTTGCTTTCAAGTAATCTTCTGAGCAAGGAAACCTGCTAAATGTTAGAAGATACATTTAAATACATTGTCTTACCAGAGTCGGCAGATGCACTTAAAACAAAAAAGTTCTTTCATTAAAGAACTTCTTCATAATTTTTAGCTTAACACTTCTGAATGCTTCTGTCAGAATATTATCTGAAACATTCAAATACGTTCATCAGAGTATAAATTATCTAAAATATAATTTATTGTTATCATCAAAACTCTGAGATAGATCAGAACTAATCTTGTTCTAACAATCTCTCCCTTTTTGATGATAAAAAAAAATTATTCAGATATAGAAATAAAATATGATAAGAGATAAGAATCTCCCCCTGAAATGAATATTTCTATAAATAAAACTTTCTGAGATTATCAGAGCAATAAAAAAATTTTTCTTGGATTTCTTCAGAACTTCTTTATGAAGATAATGTTCAGCTGGAATACTCTTTCAGAGTTAAAGTGATACCTGCAAAAAAAATTCTTTTGCGCAGAAAGAAATTTTGTATTTTGTTAGAATGTCTGAGACTTAGTCCCATAACTGTTAAACAGTGATTAGTTCAAAATATTCATTTTCTTCCCCTTTTTGGCATAATCAAAAAGTGTATAAATAAAGATAGTTGAAGAGCTTAAAAGTTTTCATAAAATAGCAAAAAAAATATCCAAAAGTACAAAACAACAAACAAAAGATAAGAAACAGAAAGACACTAGGATTTCTTAGTAACAAGAGCCATCAAAAGATTCTTTATCTCAGAGGCAGATTCTTCTTGTTTCACCATCCAGTTCTTGTTTTCTTGATTTGTTTGGTCTTGCTTATCCAAGCGTTCATGTATGACTTCATTCTCCCTCTTGAGCTCATTCAGAGTGTCCATGATAAGTGAGGTAGGAGCAGAGGATGACGAAGCTTCAGCAGAAACAGGCTTAGAAGCAGCAACCGTTGAGTCAGAATGTACGAAGGTTGAAAGCAGAGTGCTCAGTTCCATTGCAAGAGTTGACACAGGTTCAGGTTCAGCCTTAACAGAAGGTTGATTCAATAGAACAATAGCCAGAGGGTTTGAATCGTCAGAGGCATCTTCAGATTCATCTTCTGATATGTCCATTGTTTCAGCTGGTGTATCAGCAATCATTAACGAATACTTCTTATTCCAAATGTCAGTAACTTCTGTCTTGAAAGCATGCAGATGTTTGGAAAAGTTGTCCAGCACCTGAAAATAGCATAAGTCCTGTAGTTTCAGTGACTCAGCATCAAAAGTTCTTCTGAAGGTTTCCCATAGAAGATCCGTTGCAGTTGTGTTCACGCTTCTGGAGCAATCTTCTTTCAGTAGATTCAACCATGCTTGAACATCTGTTAAAAAATTCTGAAACAATGTATTCACATCTGGCTGAACAGGTTTTGGAACAGCCTTCTTGAAAATTTTGTTTTTCAAGAATTGTAGAGATTCATAATCCACTACAGTTCTTAAAAAGCTAGCAGGTTCAGAATTTTTGGTTGGTTCAGGAGTGGCTGAATGATCAGGTTGGTCAACAAAGTTAGGTGGTGTTGATTGTTCATGAGGTTCGGATGTTTCAACAGTTTCAGGTGGTTCAAAAGATTGTTGTTCTGGAATATGAGGGGGTGAGAGTATAGGTGAGTTTGGTGTTGGATGTTGTGGTGAAGTGGGTGGAGTGACATCAGGTGAAATTATTATTGTATTTTCAGGAGTGGGAATGGGGTTCTGAGGGTGTGGTCGATTCATAGCAAAAATGTTTTCAGATGATAAGTTGAAAGGAGGCTTTATAGTGGCCATAAGTTCATTTATCCCTGGAATTCTCCGAGAGCCAGCATCATACCATCCAGTGGGTCTGAGTGATAGAGGTTTGGGAGGAGGTCTTGAAAAGCGTTCAGCAGGAATGGGTTGAAAAACAGATGGTTCAGGGGGTTCTGAGTGTGAGGGTTCTGATTAAGAAGGTTCTGATTGGGTGTCAGAGTGTTCATCAGAGTCAAAGTCACTCAAATCTGATAAAATTTGATTTTTCTGAGGGTTGTCAGCAAGAGTCAGATGGTAAGGCTATTAACCAACATCTATATCTCCTAAGATTTGGGAGGGTTCAACAGATGTAGATACATTGACAGAATCATAAACAATGATGGTTTCAGCAGGTTTACCTGTCTTCTTTTTCTTCTTCTGAGGAGTGGCAGAAGGTCCTTCAACAGCTTTCCTCTTCAAAGATTCCTGGAGAACAACATCTGGAGCAGCTTGATTTCTTCCTTGAAGTCAAACTGGATCAATAGGTGATCCTGTTTCTTTGCAGATTTCAATGTAGTGCAGGATGATGCGTGGATGATCTCCTGAATTGAACAGAGGGAAATCAGCAATAGGTATCCTTCTTCTCTTCACAACAGCTGACACATACGGAGTTGGTTCCACCAGCAGCTTGTCAATTATTTTCCTTTTCAGCAAATTCTTTCCAGTCATAGTCTTACCACAAGTATGTTCTAGCTCTCCCAGAAGATTGACTTCATCTAGGTGAGCAATCAGACCATTCTCAGTCAGAATGTCTGATATTAATCTACCTATAGAAATCCAATTCCTTTTGGATTTTGGGTTTTTCATCCTTTCAGCTTCCCTAGTCTCTTTTACATGATTTCAGAGATGTTCAAACAACAAATAAGGCAAATCAATTTTTACATTTGTTCCAAGTCAGAACAATAAGTATTATTGATCAGCGTTAATGTAATCAGGAGAGTTGGTGTCCTTCCTATGGTGAATACATCCATGAATAATCCTTGCCCAAATCTTGTATTTATCTTTCAGTCTCTGACTTTTGAAGATCCTTGGCCATTTGTGAAAATCTCTGAGTAGACCCTTGACATTTCTATTCTTCCACTTGGCATACCTGTAACTCCAAGTCCTTTAAACCCTAGCAACTTTCTGATTTGGTTCTCTGTAATGGATATTTTCTTTCCCATTACGAAAGAGAGGATAACATTAGGGGTTGCAATAGCATGTATCCAGAATTCCTTCACCAGATTTGGAAACTCTGGACCAATGTGACGATCAAAAAAGTTCTCCGAACCTTGAAACTTGACAGCAGGGAACAAGTTTTCTCTTAGATTCTCAAAATCTACCATTAACTCACTTAAAACTTCCAAACTGTCTACAGGAATGAGAGTTGTTCTTTCAGGCACTATGTATTGCTCAGAGTGGGTAGAAGAAGAAGAAGCCATTGAAGTTCTTAGAGATGAGAGATTGAAGAAAAGGGTTTTAGAGAAAAAGTACAGAAACGATTGAGTTTGAAAGAGACGGTAAAGAATGAAAAAGGGTTTTTCAAAAAGTATTTATATGCAAAAGTTTCAGAAATAGGTTTAGGAATAAAATTAAAAAAGAATTTAAAACGAATTTAAAACTAATTTAAAAACGAATCTCATCATTACGTGCATTTAATGATTTTGTTAAAAATTAGGGAAAACGTGAGATTATGACTAATTATTAACAGTTACCTAGAACGTCATCAGTAGCTTTTACACGCGTGATCTTTCAGAAACACACCACGTGTTCTTCTCCTGAAGGATGCATGTAACAGCTGTTTGTTCTAATGAATTTCTGAACTATACTTAGAAATGAAACGTTAGAACATTTCAGAACTTTTCATATAGCTTCTGAAGCAACTTCTCTTCTAACTTTTGAAGAGTTGTTAATCAGAGCATTCATTTCAGAATATTCTGAAGTCAAACACAGAAGATAAATATTATTTTATTCAGGACATAATTCCATACAAATATTTTTCAAAATGAAATTAAATCTATCTTCTGAAAGGAGTTTGGTAAAAATATCAGCCTATTGATGGTCTGTTTTTACAAAAATTAAGTTTAAAATTCCCTTCTGAATATAGTCCCTTATAAAATGATATTTAATTTCAATATGTTTGGCTGTAGAATGTAAAATTGAATTCTTAGAAAGACAAATAGCAGAAGTATTGTCGCAGAAGATAGAAAGCTTACTTTCATAAAGATTGAAATCTTCTAGTTGACTTTTCATCCAAATCATCTGAGAGCTACATCGAGCAGCAGATATATACTCAGCTTCTGTGGTTGAAAGTGCAATTGTTGCTTGCTTCTTGCTGTACCACGAGATAAGATTGTCACCCAAATACTTACAGCTTCCAGAGGTGCTCTTTCTTTTAATTCTATCTCCAGTAAAGTCAGCATCACAATAACCTATTAGTCTGTAATCTTGTGATCTTCTGTAACACATACCCAGATTAGTAGTACCTTTCAGATACCTAAGAATTCTCTTAACAGCTGTTAAGTGAGATTCTCTAGGATCTGATTGGAATCTAGCACACAAACACACGCTGAATAGTATATCAGGTCTAGATGTAGTCAGATAGAGAAGAGATTCAATCATACCTCTATAGAGCTTCTGATCTACCTTCATACTTACCTCATCTTTTTCCAGAATGCAGGTTGGATGCATAGGTGTCTTGGCATCTTTGCTCTCTGACATCTGAAATTTTTTCAGAAGTTCTTTAACATACTTCGTCTGATGTATGTAAGTACCTTCTGGAGTCTGGTTGATTTGAATTCCCAGAAAGAACTTCAATTCTTCCATCATGTTCATTTCAAATTCTGCCTGCATGGTCTCAACAAATTCTTTTCCAAGGGAGATATTAGACGTTCCAAAAATTATATCATCAACATAAATTTGACAAATTAAAATATCATTTTTAAAAGTCTTTCTGAAAAGAGTTGTGTCCACTTTCTCTCTGGTAAAATCTTTTTCTAAAAGAAAATTACTCAGACGATCATACCAGCTCTGGGAGCTTGTTTTAAACCGTACAAAGACTTTTTTAATTTAAAAACATGTTCTGGATGTTTTGAATCATTAAATCCAGGAGGTTGATGGACATAAACTTCTTCTTCAATATAGCCATTTAAAAATGCACTTTTAACATCCATTTGATATAATGAAATGTTATTTTATACAGCAAAAGAAATTAATAATCTTATAGACTCTAACCTGACGACTGGGGCAATGATTTCATTATAATCAATTCCTTCTTGTTGACTATAACCCTGTGCAACCAGTCGTGTTTTGTTTCTGATCACCTCTCCTTGCTCGTTCAGTTTGTTTCTGAAAACCCATTTGGTTCCTATAACGTTGAATTCTTTGGGTCTTGGAACTAGATTCCATACATCATTTCTGGAGAATTGATTGAGTTCTTCTTGCATTGCTTAGATCCAATAATTATCTTTCAGAGCTTCATTAATGGAAGTTGGCTCAATCAGAGAAACCAAACCAAACAAAGATTCTTCATTGATTCTGAGTGAGGATCTTGTTCTGATGGGATCTTCTTTTCTTCCAATGATTACGTCTTCTTTGTGAGCTGAAGAGATTCTAGGAAACCTTTTCTGAGTGTGTTGATCAGAGATTCTGAAGTTGTCCAGAGCATCGTCAAGAGGATGATCTGCTGAGTCTTCCTTTGCTACTGAGTCTTTCTTTGCTTCTGAAAATTCAGAGTTTGAGGGATGATCTTCTGTACCTACAGAAAAAGCAATTTGCTTTGACTGTTGCTGGCCAAGCTTATCATCAAACCTGACTTTGATTGATTATTCAACAATCAGAGTTTCTGTGTTGTATACTCTATAGCCTTTTGAACGTTCAGAATATCCAAGCAGAAAACACTTTTGTGCTTTAGAATCAAACTTGTTCAGAGTTTCTTTAGTGTTCAGAATAAAACAAGTACATCTAAAAGGATGGAAATAAGAAATGTTGGGCTTTCTGTTTTTCCACAATTCATAGGGAGTCTTTTCAAGAATAGGTCTTATAGAGATTCTATTCTGAATGTAACACGCTGTGTTCACAGCTTCTGCCCAAAAGTGCTTTGCCATATTAGTTTCATTGATCATGGTTCTGGCCATTTCTTGTAAAGTTCTATTCTTTCTTTCTACAACTCTATTTTACTGAGGAGTTCTAGGACAAGAAAAGTTATGAACAATACCATTTTCTTTAAAATATTTTTTAAAATAATGATTTTCAAATTCACCACCATGATCACTTCTGACTTTTATGATTTTAAAATCTTTTTCATTTTGCACTTGAGTACAGAAGTCAATGAACACAGAATGTGACTCATCCTTGTGTTTTAAAAACTTTACCCATGTCCATCTACTGAAGTCATCAAAAATGATCAATCCATACTTCTTGTCTCTGATAGACGCAGTTATAACTGGCCCAAACAAATCAATATGAAGTAATTCTAATGGCTTAGAGGAAGAGACAACATTTTTGGATTTAAAGGAAGGTTTTGAAAATTTTCCTTTTTGACATGCTTCGCACAGAGCTTCTGAGTTGTATTTCAGATTGGGAAGTCCTTTGACTAAATTTAATTTATTTAGTTGAGAGATTTTTCTAAGACTGACATGTCCCAATCTTCTGTGCCATACCCATTGCTCATCGCTAATAGACAAAAGATATTAACGTTCTGAGATTTAAGATCTGATAAATCAATTTTGTAAATGTTGTTCTTTCTCTTGTCAGAAAAGAGGATTGATCCATCTTTTTGACTTACAGCTCTACAGGAGTTTTGATTGAAGATAATGTCATAACCATTGTCACTTAATTGACTTATGGACAATAGATTATGAGCTAATCCTTCTACTAATAAAACATTAGAGATAGAAGGAAGGTTACCTTTTCCAATGGTTCCAGAATCAATAATCTTCCCTTTCTGATTACCTCCAAACTTCACGTCTCCTCCAGCTTTAAGTTCCAGGCTTTGGAACATACCCGTCATGTGTTGTGAGCACCCAGAGTCCAGGTACCATGACAGGTGTCTCAATTGAGCTGTTAATGACATCTGCAATAAATATTATTTTATCCTTAGGTACCCATATCTTTTTGGGTTCTTTTGGGTTAGCATAAGAGTTTCCAGAATGTGAAAGTCATTTTAGCAACAGGTTTTGGTATGTATGTCTCCTTTCCTTTGGGAGGTTCATATCCAATTTCTCTTCTGTTTTTTCCACTAATTCCATAGATCATTGAAGCCATTTTGTTTCTATCTATGCTTTTAGCTAGGAAAGTTTGAAAACTATAGTCATATTCTTTCAGAATATCTTTTGAACTAGACACAGATTCTGAACTAGAAATTTTTTGAACGTTTTGAATTTTTTCTTTAAGTTTAAAATTATTTTCCAAGAGTTCAGATTTTTCTGCTTCATGTTTCTCAATATCAGATGCAAGACTCTTCTTGAGTTTCTTGTATTTGATTTTGAGTTTACTATAGTTTTCCAGAAGTTCTGATAAACTATCAGCAAGTTCATTTCTAGTGAATTCAGAAAATACCTCTCTTTGTTCTGACTCACAGTCTGAGTCATCTGCTGTGATAGCCATCAGAGTTAGGTTGGCATTTTCATCTTCAGAATCAGATTCATCTTCAGAAGAATCTGAGTCATCCCAGGTTGCCATCAGCCATTTCTTCTTACCAAACCTCTTCTTTGGTTTTTCTTTTTGAAGTTTTGGACAATCACTTTTGTAGTGACCAGGTTCTTTGCATTCATAACAGATGATCTCTCTTCTATTTGACTTTTTGTGTCCAGAAGATTCAGGTTTATCTTCTGACTTCTTGAAGTTCCTGAACTTCTTTTGTCTGTGCTTCCACAGATGATTGATCCTTCTGGAGGGCAAGGATAGTTCATCTTCTTCTGACGCTGATTCTTCAGAGTTTTCCTCTTCAGCCTGAAAAGAGTTAGTATCAAATTTCTTAATTGATTTAAGGGCAAGAGACTTACCTTTCTTCTGAGCCTCGTGCTCATCCAATTCAATCTCATGACTTCTGAGAGCGCTGATGAGTTCCTCCAGAGACACGTTGTTTAGATCTTTTGAAACTTTGAAAGCAATGACCATTGGTGCCCATCTTCTGGGTAAGCTTCTGATGATCTTTTTCACATGATCTGCTTTGGTATATCCCTTGTTCAAAACTCTCAGATCAGCGATCAGAGTTTGAAACCTAGAGAACATTGCTTCTATAGACTCACTTTCTTCAACTTTGAAGGCTTCATACTTCTGAACTAAAGCCAGAGCTTTAGACTCCTTAACTTGACGGTTTCCTTCATGAGTCATTTTAAGAGACTCAAACATATCATGCGCTGTATCTCTATTAGTGATTTTTTCATATTCTACTTTAGAGATAGCATTTAGAAAAATATTTCTAGCTCTATGATGATTTTTAAATTCAGCTTTTTGTAGTCTATCCATATTTTTTCTGTCAACTTTGTTTCCTTCTGAGTCAGTAGGATGTGTGTAACCATCCATGACTATATCCCATAGATCACTATCATGACCTAGAAAGAAACTTTCTAGTCTGTCTTTCCAGTACTCAAAATCTTCTCCATAAAAAACAGGAGGTTTGTTGTAACTATTGTTGTTTTGTTCAGCAGCCATTGTGTTTTCTTTTGGATCTTTTCCTGACACGGTTAAGTGTTGTGCTCAGAGTCAAGCTCTGATACCAATTGAAGGGGTAAGAAAACACTTAGAAGGGGGGTTGAATAAGTGATTTTTTTTCTTTTCAAAACAAAGCTCAACAATTATGGAAGGACAAGGTTATTTTTATCCTAGTTCGTTTGAACTCAAACTACTTCAGTCCACCCGTCAAGGTGATTTCGCCTTTCTCAACAAGAACTTAATCCACTATAATCAATTGATTACAAATACACAACAACTGTTGTGACTAACAATGCACAAGTAATCTTACAAGTGACTAACACCACTAAGACTTAAATCTAGTCCTAGTCTGCTTGAGAAATCTAACCAAACTTGATCTCTCAAGGAACAATTACAAGAGTTTAATCTTTACAGATAGTGAAATAAAATTTGCTTCTAAACAAGCTATATCACAACTGTGATTTTTCACTTAGAATAAATTGCACAAAGTGTATGAACAAAGAGTTTGTAAGCCCAGAATTTTTCACGTAGTTTCTTGCTTCTTTTTTTGAAATTGATTGGTTAGTTGACTTGCAATAAATGTCCTTCTATATATAGTAAGAACAAAATGACCGTTGCTGCCTTCAGAAAAGTGGAGAACATTAAATGCTTGCGTGTTTCTTTGCACTATTCCATTTTTCAAGAAACTAGCTTAGACACTTGAGTGCTTGCAGCCGTCTTTGTATTAATGAGCAAACGACAACTTGTAAGACCATGTTTCCTTCGCTTGACAAGACAGGTTGGCTTTAACGTTCATTCAGAACTTGCTTCAACATCTTGTATTCAGAACATGCTTTACTCATCTTCTAGGCAGTGCTTTGCTTGCTAAGAACTTGATCAGCGCTTGCTTTCAAGTAATTTTCTGAGCAAGGAAACCTGCTAAATGTTAGAAGATATATTTAAATAAATTGTCTTATCAGAGTCAGCAGATGCACTTAAAACAAAAAGGTTTTTTCATAAAAGAACTTCTTCATAATTTTTAGCTTAGCACTTCAGAATGTTTCTGTCAGAACATTATCTGAAACATTCAAATACGTTCATCAGAGTATAAATTATCTAAAATATAATTTATTGTTATCATCAAAACTCTGAAATAGATCAGAACTAATCTTGTTCTAATATCCACCACGTCTAGGACTGTGTCAACACGATCCAAGACAAAGGGACATAACAAATTTGTATCCCTAGAAATAGGGGCTATCATTTATGTTTATTTGGTGAATATAGGAGCTAACAATTAATGTTTTATATCAAGTCAACAAATATTATGTTACTGTTAGAAGTATTTACAGTATCCTACAGTTATTCTAAAAGAACACAAGAGGCAAACAATTTTTTGTCAATAATAGAATTGCCTCTTCAAAATTCACAAATAACATGCATGCCTACTTTCCGTCCCTTCTTCTGCTATAAATCCAGCTCCCTCCTAACGGAATCCTCAGCTCTTACCTAACTGCCACATTGGCAAAAGGGATCTTGTCTTCCTAGAATAGACTTTCTACATATTGGACCTTTTGGGCCTAGAACAAGTAATTAATCCCCTTCAGATTTTGTGGGCTATGTCTATTTTTCTGTCAATTATAGTGAAACAGATAGCTAAATCAAAAGTGTATGTTGGACCAAATGATATTATATCCTCGTTCTGTTGATACAGTTTATGTATGCTCAAGTAGCAAACCTCTTTCATACAATACTTTTTTATTTTTACATCAATAGTATTTGGTAGAGCTTAGCAATTTGAAAGCGGGGGTAGGGGTGCCAACTTTGTTGGGATGTTTCTGCCTTCATCTTTTGCTTTACTTTAACTTTCTACTTAAAAAAAATGTAATTCCTGCTTATATCATAAAACAATTATCAGGCTCTTAATAAAAATTATACATATCCTTTTTTCAGTTATTTTCTTTGAGGAACTTAATAATGGCGGAATGACTGACATTTGATGTGATTTTCCATTACCAGGCTTGTTTTGAAGGGTAACAATACTGAGATGAGTGCAGATGTACTTGGTTTGGCTATGGAGAGTAATGGAATCAGGATTCTGGAGCCATTTGATACATCTTTGAAGTACTCGAATGCTTCTGGGAAGACCAATATACATTTATCTGTTTCTGATATATTCATGAATTTCACGTTCAGTATCTTGAGACTATTTCTAGCAGTGGAAGATGATATTCTATCATTTTTGAGGATGACATCGAAGAAAATGACTATTGTTTGTTCTCACTTTGACAAAGTTGGAGTCATAGAAAGTATGTTGATATTCTCTATTTTGTTTATAATTGGGTAAATATATTGGCAATTGTGTTTGACACGAGTCATATTATTTGCACCATGCAGATCCTTATAATGATCAAATTTTTGCCATTTGGAGACCCCACGCTCCTCCTGGTTTTGCTGTACTTGGTGACTACCTGACACCACTGTCAGTAAAATTTCTTAATTAATTTTTTTATTTTATATAGATGGATGCTTTAATTACCAACAGACTTATACATTAATATGACGTATTTGATCTACAGAGACAAACCACCTACGAAAGGAGTTCTTGCAGTAAATACCAATTCTATTACAGTTAAGAGACCCATTAGTTTCAGATT
This sequence comes from Vicia faba, assembly GCA_948472305.1. Lineage (NCBI taxonomy): Eukaryota > Viridiplantae > Streptophyta > Magnoliopsida > Fabales > Fabaceae > Vicia > Vicia faba. The sequence goes on along the minus strand of OX451736.1, from coordinate 1,157,829,680 downwards.
GGTTTGGCCACCTTTAGTTTCTTCGGGCAATACAGGTGAAGAAATGGACATTTCTGATTTATCAGGGGAAACTGAGGCAGATGGTAGCTGTTATATTTGGTTCCCTGAAGCTCCCAAAGGTTATGTGGCACTAGGCTGTTTAGTTACTCAAGGAAGGACGCCTCCTCCTCTATCTTCTGCTCTTTGCATTCCTTCTTCTTCTGTATCTCCATGTTCATTAAGGGATTGTATCATAATTGGCATGACTAATATGTAAGTGGAAATTTTAACGTTGTCTCCTGTTTAACATGTATGTCCTGTTGACAATTTATAAATTTGGTAATGGCTTGTATGTTGTCTTCTTCTGCAAAGTATAAATTTAGAGTTCAGATTCTCTCCATTTCTCTACAAGTGGAGTATATAAGATCTCTACTCGTAAATTTCATAATGACTTGTATGTGATCAATTTGCTGACTGTTTAAATTACATGCTGTTAGAATCAAAGAATCAAATCTAAATATTTATAATTTATTATTAGAATTTGAGTTTATTATTAGGATCAGAATTAGCAAGTAATATCAATTAGTATTTTTTGTACTTATTCTACATGCTATTATAAATTGAAATTTAGGTGAGTGTAGTTTGATTTAAACACTTAGAATCACAAATTCAACTTGGTATCTCTTAGAATGTGTGATTAGGCTTAACTCAACCCTACAAGAGGCTTGTAAGTTAGGGATAGCCCCCATTATAAACATATGTTCAGATCACATATTGTTTGGTGTGGAACTCAACGCACCCTCTCACACGCATCACTATTGGGTTTGTTGTGTGGATATAAAGGTTGGTGGCCCGATAACAGAAACCTGATAGCAAGTGGCCCAACGAATCTTAAACTAGGTTCATATACCATCTAAGAATGTGTGGTTAGGGCTAACTCAATCCTACAAAACTGACTTACCCTCACTTATAAACATATGTTCATGCCATGTATTGTTTGATGTGGGATTCTTAACAGAATCATACCAAATTCTGATCATTTAGCTAGTGAACCGTAGCAGTTACGGAAAAGGTTTTCTGTCAAGCTTTCGTAATTTTCCACGATCCACATCTCTTTTCGGCGACCCTTTTCTTGCTTTTTGTGATGGCATATCTTTTCTTCGGTGGACCCTTATTCGGCCTGTATCATCATTCACGGCCGACACCATTGTGACCGGTCATACTTTTGTTGCCAGTCCTGCCACCTGATCTACGCTGTCACCGGAGCAGCAGCCACGAGCTGATAGTTCTCCGTGTGTCATCCACCTTGCGAGCTCAAAATTTCTTCCGCTATGATTTACTTAATTGATCGGTATTTCTGTCCAATTATTTTCTTTTCCATTGGTGTTTTTCTCTCTGCACCCAACTGTGATTGAACCAGTTACGGTTGCTGATTCTTCCGTGAGACTCATTCCCCAAAACCCCCATAGCTACCTTCGGAAACATCCAACAAGCACAACTGCCTTTGCTACAATCACCTCTGGCAGCTCTACAACTTTTTAGGTGAAGTTTTTATTTTCTCTATAATACATCCACCCATTGTAATAAGCTAAAAGCTTTGTAAGCATTAGAAAGGGGAGTGTTAGAACTTAGAATAAAAGAACCAAATCCAAATATTAATTATTAGCTAATAATATCAATTACAGTAGTATTTATTTCTACATGCTATTATAAATAGAGGTGAGTGTAGTCTGATTAAGACACCCAAAATCACATATTCAACATATGCCAAGATTTGAATCAGATACGAAGGAATCTAGTAGTCATGGATTTTAAGTTGGGTAGCTTACATACAAATTTATTTTAACTCTTGATTAGATACAAGATCATGTTTTGCCTATTGAAAAAAATTGTTTGTCTTTATTGCAGATCCTCATCCAGTGTGGCATTTTGGCGAGTGGATAATTCTTTTGGCACTTTCTTGCCAGTTGATCCTACTACACATAGTTTGATGAGTAAAGCTTACGAATTGCGTTGCATTAAGTATGGTTCTCTGAAGGCATCTTCAGAGGCATTAAATAGTTTGGATTCTCACACTCATCCTGGTGGACAACAAACCTTGCAATATGACCAGTCTGCTGTTGCAAATTCTAACAGACGTTCAGAGCCTGTTGCAAGCTTTCAGTTAATATGGTGGAATCAGGGATCAAATTCAAGAAAGAGGTTATCCATATGGCGTCCAATTGTCCCAATGGGAATGATATATTTTGGAGATATAGCTGTTAAAGGGTGTGTTTTACACTTATGTGTTCTGATTCTTTTTATTGTAAAATGTGGCTTGAAGTTTTTATCTTGTTTTTATAATTAACATGAAACTGATCCATTCGTCTGTTGTTTAGGTATGAGCCTCCTAATACCTGCCTTGTTCTTCATGATTCTAGAGATGAAAATATTTTTAAAACTCCCCTAGATTTTCTACTTGTTGGACAAATTAAAAAGCAGAGGGGAATGGAAAGTATGTCATTCTGGCTTCCCCAAGCTCCTCCTGGTTTTGTTTCCTTGGGCTGTGTTGCTTGTAAAGGGAAACCTAAGCAAAATGAGTTTAGCACATTAAGATGCATGCGCAGTGATTTGGTTGCTGGAGATAAGTTTCTTGAAGAAAGTGTGTGGGATACGTCAGATGCAAAGCATATAAAAGAGCCATTTAGCATATGGACTGTTGGCAATGAGTTGGGGACTTTTATTGTCCGTGGTGGTTTCAAAAGACCCCCAAGAAGATTTGCTTTGAAGCTAGCAGATTTTAGCATGCCAAGTGGTTCAGATGCGACAATCATTGATGCTGGAATTGGAACCTTCTCAATTGCTCTTTTTGATGACTACAGTGGTTTGGTGAGAATGAAACACTCAATTTGTAGCTTTTCAGATAATAATAGCTGAATGCCCAGTCACCTAGGCACGTAAGCTTGTAAAATGCCACTTTGTTTCATAAGCTTTGCATTAAATATAATGAAAATGGTGCATGTCTAGGGCATAGATTTTCATGGCTAACATAATGTTTAGTTTAACCGTAATTAACAAGTGTTTTTATTGGGCTCTTTTGGCCTTCAAGTAGGGCATTGCTGTTATTTCTTGTTTTTATTTTGCTATGATCACTGTCATTCTCAAAAAGTAAATGTAAAACATTCCATGGACAACTATGTAAGCTTTTGGAAGAGCTTGTTCTTAACATTATTAAAGCCTATTTGACATTATGACTAGGTGGCCTAGAAACTGATCCTTATGTCTCCATTCTCCTACATAAAAAAATTGGCTTTCAGTATTATGATAGCAGGATTTCGTGCCTTTCAAGTCATAAGATCTCTTGCATGAGTGTGTTTGTTAAATCTAAAATCGTTCAACTTTTGCCTTACAGATTAAATTTTTGAGGCTTGGTTTTGACGTATATCGAGTTTAGGCTTTCATTTTTCAATTTAGGAGTCAGTCTTGCGTTGAACTTTCTAAACTGCTAGATGATTCACATGTATTAATAATCCCCTTTGTTTTAGACTTTAAATAAGAAGCTGTATGTGAGTTATATGTGTTGGAACGATGTCTGTTTACTCATTCTAATAAATATATTTCACTGAAAGGAAAATCAAAAGATTGGTCTCCAAGATGGGCTCCTCTTTCTATGCTAGTTCTGCTTATTCTGTCCTTTCGTATTCTTCTGAGTTTTAGACCATGGGATACATAAAATCCTTGGCTATACCCTATTTATTGATCTGTGATCCTTGACTACTCATTGATTTCTAGTATTCTTATAATGAAATCTAATTGGTATGATCATTTGTACTTTTGTACTGAATGTATTTTTTTTGTTAAATTTACAGATGGTTCCTTTGTTCAATATATCTTTGAGTGGAATAACATTTAATTTGCATGGGCGAACTGGGTATCAGAATTGCACTGTCGGTTTCTCCTTGGCTGCCAGATCATACAATGATAAGTATGAAGCCTGGGAGCCCCTGGTTGAGCCTGTAGATGGCTTCTTAAGGTAATTGTTTTCTGTTAACAAATAATAGAATTCACCTGTTACATGTTGCCTTTTATAAAATCTTCAAGTGTTTGATTGGGAGTTTTTGTTGTTGCAAACAGTGGTTTGCTTTGGTTGATGAAATTGGAATTGAGTTTGAAAAATGTGTTTGAAGTAGTGAAGGTTGACCTGTAAGTTTGAAAGATTTACACTACTGTGATTATTGAAGCAGTAAGATGTGGATTAGAAAAGGGTTTTGGGCCAGTCTATCATTTTGTGCCATTAAGATGTGGGAATATTGAAGCAGTGAGTACTGGCAGTTATTTAAAATTGTTGATTGGGGTAGTGAAGCTGAACCTTTAAGTTTGAAAGATTTGCACTATTGTGGTGATTGGGAAAGTCCAAAGGTGGAAACAACTCTACCTTGCATAGCAAATAAGAAAACTTATGAGAGTATAGATCCTAGGTAATCATGAGTAAGTGGTAGATCAAAATTAAAATAAGATCCTGCAATGGGGGTAGCACTTGACTCGCTTTTAAGTTTCTATGAACCCGGTCAAGTTAAATCCAGTTGGTTGAACATCAGATATTGAGAAGCAAGAAAAACATTAAAAAAAGAGGATGTGATCTCTGATGTACATTACATAGCAGCATAAAACCTGCTGCTGGTATTCATTGCTTGAAAATAAATATTAGTGTAATTAGTAAAAAGTATAGTTGATATTTACGATTAATAGTATATAAATAACAGTAGGGAAAGAGAAGTATCCTGTTCTCAAGTGTGTGAGTTAAGAGCAAACCTTTGAAGTTCTGCAATATCTTTATCTACAATTGCCGGAGTTCTTCCTTCTTTGTTATAATAACATACCAGATTCCGATAAGGGATTTTACCTCTCACAAATTACTCCCCTCCCAATTAGAAATCTACAAGAATATTATCATTTTTATAACTTCAGAGCAATTTTTAATTTTTAAATGTTGTGCTAGCTTGCTTGTTTAAAAATTATATTTCTCATTTGTAGTTTTTAATTACAACTACTCTTAGGTACCAATATGATCTCAACGCCCCAGGTGCCGCTTCTCAATTACGTCTGACATCAACTCGAGATCTGAATTTAAATGTTTCAGTTTCTAATGTTAATATGATCATTCAAGCTTATGCAAGCTGGAACAACCTTAGCAATGTTCATGAAGGTTATCAAAATCGAGTAAATTTTCTTTACCCTCTCATTTAAGCTGCATTGAATTCTGTCATTATAGTTTGTTTAATACTTTTTTTTACCTTGTGTTAACATGATTATCTGCTTACCTTTTTTTTTTTATGGTGGTTGGTGATATCTAATAGGATGCATTTTCTCCAAAATATGGTGGTAACTCTACAAGTGACGCTATCCACAAGAGAAATTATTATATAATCCCACAAAACAAACTTGGTCAGGATATATTTATACGTGCTACGGAAGCCAGTGGACTGCAAAATATAATTATGATGCCATCTGGGGATATGAAGGCCGTGAAAGTACCTGTGTCCAAAGATATGCTAGAATCTCATTTGAGGGGTGAACTTTGTAGGAAAGTAAGAACAATGGTGACGATCATCATAGCAGAAGCACAGGTATTGTTTTGTTCTCCTGTGGCTTACAATTTATATTTGATTTTGGCAGTCTCAGTGTTCAGATTTACTAACCCTATCAATGCTTCAATACTCTATGCAATTGCCTACGAAATTTTCATATTTCTTATGCAGTTTCCTCAAGTTGGAGGCTCAGATTCTCAGCAATATGCGGTGGCTGTCCGGCTTTCTCCTAATCCAAGTCTCCCTAATGATGCATTGGTTCATCAACAGAGTGCGCGCACATGTGGAAGAAGGGCAAATCAATCGTTTCCTTCTGATCTCGAGTTAGTCCAGTGGAATGAAATATTTTTCTTCAAAGTTGATTCACTGGTACTTGATGATTTTGTTTGTTTTCATTTACTCTTTCTCAAGGTCAAATAATGTTTGGAGATTACTGTCATTTATGCTTTCATTTACCAATGGCCAAAGCTATTTGGAATAGATTATTTTGATATTTATTGAAAAGAATGGTAAAAAGCTGTTGTAATTCTATTCCTCGGCTCTAGGCTGATTTATATAGTGGTAATACAATAATGATAATTAATTCTCTCCTTAATGGAGAATAAAGGAAAATTGTTGGAAATAGAAAAATAAATTGTATGTTTCCCACTAAAATGAACATTTAAGTGTTAGGTTCATGTATATTTAGATTCATGCATTTAGGGAGTTGGACTATTATTTATTTCTCTTTGTAAACAAAATATGTAATTAATTATATAGTGTGTATAAATATCAAGGTTGCTGAGTGCTTTACTCACTCGAGCATATTCAGAAAATTTCTTATTTCTATTTTTCATATGGCATCAGAGCTCCTAATTTAGGGGACTCTACTTCAGCTAATCATTCTTTAGAAATCTGACTGAGCATTTTTATGCTGTCAGAACACTTCAATCTTGACTGAGCAATGCTTGCTGTCAAGTTTTTCCAATTAAACGCTATCTATTCTTTTCCGGTAGCTGTCCATACAGTTTTCTGCAGCCGTCGGTACCGCTCTACACATCTTTCAGCCGCTGTCTGCACAGTTTCAGCGCTGTTTCAGCCGCTTTCCGCACAATTCCAGCCACTGTTCCTATATTTTCTGGGTTGATTTCTTCATCAAATCTTATTTTCTGTGGTATCTTATACATAAATATTTTGTTGTTGCTCCTTTATGATCAATAGTATGGAAAAGTCATCAGATAATTGTAGTGTAGCGTATTCTGATAAGTTTCCACTCTCATTTGAATTTCACGTCTCAGAAACACCTTGTTTATTTTGGATATTAGATTTAGGAGCCACAGACCACATGACACCCTCTTCGAAATAATTCTCCTCATATTTCCCTTGTTCCAGTAATAAAAAGATTCCTACTGCAGATGATACTTTTGTAACTGTAGTGGGCATTGGAGATATCTTCTGTACACCTCTAATTGTCATCATAACATAGATCCAACTCTTACTACAGGGTCAACAACTCATTGTAATAAGCAGTAACATTCTTGTCCCCTGCATGCCATAATTTTGATTTTGAACCAAAAATTTGTGAGGAGCTTTGATTATCATAGTATGTTTCCTTAACAGCTTCTCATACATCCTTAGCAGAAGGCAAAAACATGTAAGACTTACCTATTCCAGTTTCAATAGAGCTTACCAACCACGCAATATTCAAGGAGTTTTCAGATCTCCACTGTTTGTAAAGAGGCTCTCCTTCTGTCGGTTCAGCTACTATTTGTGTTATAATACCAAGCTTCCATTTGCTATTAAATACCAATCTAACGGTTTGAACCCATTCATTATAATTATTCTCATTCATCTTAAGAATATTGACCTTGAGGGAGTAATGAGGAACCCTCTTGGTCATTGCCGTCTATATTGAAACAACTGTCATTGTTTGTGACCACCGACGATTCCTCTACTATACCATTTTCTCGACCCCTGCCGTTTCCTCCACCACCGCCATTATTGCGACCACCGCTGCCACATGGCCACCGCTATCACTGCTGCCACCGCCATTTCCGCGGCCGCCACCCGACTCGGGTTGTGGTTGTTCGCCATTGTTGGATCCGGCGTAGGCCTGTGCCGAGGCAAGCCACCTGTTGTTGTGATTTGCCATAGGGGGTTAAACGGGTATGTGAAACGGGTCTGGTAAAAAAGCGGATCCCGAACCTTAACCTAGTGCTCTTGATACCATATTGAAAGAAATACTAAAAAGTTGTTGTAATTCAATTTCTCAGCACTAGGTTGATTTATAGACCGGTAATACAATAATGATAATTAATTCTCTCTTTAATAGAGAATAAAGGAAAATAAACGGAAATAAGAAAATAAAATATTTTCCAATGAACATTTGGCTCTGTTTACACGAATAAATTTTAAGATATTAGAATTAAAGTATCACTGATAAAGTTTAAGGACTTTCGGTTGATATTCTGCAATTTGGTTGGAACCAATGTTGAAGGCGTAATTTGTATGTTTTAATTGAGGGAAGACAAAAAAATAAATTGGTTCTATTATTGTGAATCTATGTTGTGCTACAATTAAGTGAAGAGAAGCTTTTATATCTTTCTCTTATCCTGAACTAACAATGGACAGCTCTCACTAACTGACTCTCTTCTATATAGCTGTCTATTTCAATAAACAGCTGTCACTAACTAACTCTTCTATACTCATATAGTTTGATACTATCGATACAAAAGACTAACCACACCCTGTGTGTCGTTGCAAGTTACTCCCTCTGTTTCATAATAAGTGTCTCATTTACAATTTTTTTATTTCTCAAAATAAACGTCTCTTTAGAATACATATTCAATATTTATTATTTTTTTATACTACTATACCCTTATTTATTAGCTTTCACGCTTTTCAACTACTCTACTAACTATAAAATAAGAGTGTTTTAATAAATAATATTAATTTTATCATTAAAATCAACACATCTAATCATTTTCTTAAGAACCGCGCATAATTCAAATGAGACACTTATTATGAGACAGAGGGAGTATATTGTTTGTTGCATGAGGAAGGACGAATTGGAATCTCTAGATCGTAAAACCGCTAATAGTGCCACATAGAAGTAATGGGGATAATACTTCAATGTTTACTACTGCAGTCTTGGACTGTTTATATTGTAGAAAGTATAATACACTTGTTCCATTAATCAGGACTTTAAATGGACTAAAAATGAGTAAAAATCAAATGGCTAATTAAAATAAGAATAGGGAGAATAATATCAGAATCACCTGATTCTCTTGCATACATTTTATTGTTTCTGTTCTTATCTCCATTTTTCGTTTTCCAATCAATGGTTTCCATCTGTAAAACTAACTTCAATGTTGGCCTGTACTTATATTGCAGGATTACTATACTTTGGAATTGATTGTGACAGATATGAGTGAAGGTACTTCCATGAGATTTGCTGTAAATAATAGACTGTTACTAGTAATAGTTATAGTTATTAATATGAGTTTAAAGGTAGTGTACAGACAGTGTAAATCAATATTACACATACAACCAATCAAAATCTTTAAACTTGCTATGTCATATTAGTTTTTTAGAAATAAAAGTGGGATTTTATTGGATACATGTCTCTCATTGGTTGACAGTATAAAAATATTTTACACTGTCGGTGTATATTTCTTTTTCTCTATTTTTATATAGTATACTAGTATGTGGCCCGTTGAGCAATTTGCTCTATTTAAACAAATCAGCTATTGTGTTATGAAAAAACATTATTGAAATAAATTAGAACCTTTTTCTACAAAACTCAATCCAGCTATGTAACATTGAATGCTTACAAATAAAGCGGAAAAAAAATTAATATCATTTAGAATTTAGATGTCCACCATAAAGTTACTAATTACTCGTGTATGTTTCTTTGGTACATTGAAGAAGGTAAGTTGGGCAATCTTTACTAAAAAGTTTTTTCTCATTTTTGTAGGAGTTCCAATTGGGTTTTTCTCAGCCTCCTTGAGTGAGATAGCAAAAACTATTGAGGATTCCTCATATTCCCAAAAATTTTCCTATAAGCTGAACTGGATAGATTTGTCTGCTGACGATTCACTGTCCATGGTGAATGTAGTCTATGATTTACCAGTTTTTGTTCACATTGTTTTTTATCGGCACTAATGTTAATGATTTCATGCTGAGATTTCAGGATGCTCATCAGAAGAAGACTCGCAAATTACGTTGTGCTATACTAATGCATAGTTCTGAAGCCCAGAATAGCAACCAACAGTCTAACTATGATGTCCATAAATCTGGGTTTATTCAAATTAGTCCTAGCAAGGAAGGTCCTTGGACTACTGTAAGGCTAAATTATGCTGCCCCTGCTGCTTGCTGGAGGTTGGGTAATGCTGTTGTTGCCAGTGAAGCTAGTGTAAAGGATGGTAATAGATATGTCAATATTCGATCTCTGGTCTCTGTTCGTAACAGCACAGACTTTGTTCTCGATTTGCGTCTCACTTCAAAAATTCCATCTGAAAAAATGAATTTGCTGAAAAATTCAAGTGATTCTGAATCCAGTGTAACAGAGAGCTACAAAATTCAGACAGATGAGTTTTATGAGATACAAAAGTTAACTGCACACAATGGTTGGGTTCGTTGGTCAGATTCTCCTGAGCAGCATATCTCAGACAAGGGAAAATCCCATCAGGTAAGTGATAAATGCCTTCCACTACCTCGATTGGATTCTTGGATAGGGACAGATTCTGGAAAGGCCTTTATTTTTCTTGAATAAACCAGATTCTTTCCAAATCTTACATCAGCTCCATCTGGAACTTCAATATAGGAGTCGGAAACCATCCTGGAAAGTTAGGCACTAGATGTCATGATAGTGTTAGGGAATTGTGAGAAAATGAAAAAATGTAAAGGAAATCAATACAATTCTTAGAAAGAAAATTTGTGTCTATTCCTATGATTATGATGCAATGATCTGTGAGAATGACTGTTTATAAGCTACATTGCCTCTATGACGAGCTATGTATACTGTTACAATTGACAGAAATTGTAACAGATCTAACTAACTAGTAACAGTTGGCATAACTGTTTATCACTTAACTAGCTAGTTGTGATTATACAAGGAAACAGAGATGCAACATTACACTAAACATCTATCATGTACCCCCTCTGACTCGGGGGGGTTTGAGATGACGCCTTTTTTGTAGGACTTGTTATCCTCTTTGTTTCTAATTTGTTATTTATTATTCTGACCTAATAAATAAGTTATTCTATAATACAGGATTTTCCTGAAATTGATCTACCGCCAGGTTGGGAATGGGTTGATGATTGGCATTTGGATAGAAAGTCTACGAATACTTCTGATGGTTGGATTTATGCTCCTGATATTGAGAGTTTGAGATGGCCGGAATCTTTTGATCCAAAGAATTCTTCTAATTCTGCTAGGCAGGGGAAATGGCTAAGAAACAGGAAGCTGATAGCAGACGATCTTAAGCATGAAATATCGGTTGGGCTACTCCAACCAGGAGAAGCTGCTCCGCTTCCTTTATCTTGCTTGACACAGTCTATACAATATTTCTTGCAATTAAGGCCCGGCTCATCAGAAACACTGTTAGAGTACTCTTGGAGTACTGTAATGGACAGACCTAGGCTATCAGAGGATGTTGGCATTAGGGAGCAATGCTCAAATCTGTGTGTTTCAGCTCTTTCAGAGTCAGAGGAACTATTGTGCTGCACTGAGATGCATGGAACCTCAGGTGGTTCCCACAAGTTCTGGTTCTGTGTAAGCATACAAGCAACTGAGATTGCTAAAGACATGCATTCTGATGCTATTCAGGATTGGTGTTTGGTGGTCAAATCCCCGCTAACGATTAGCAATTTTCTTCCCCTTGCTGCTGAATATTCAGTTCTTGAAATGCAACCAAGTGGTCATTTTCTTACATGTTCAAGAAGTGTATTTTTATCTGGAAAAACGGTGCAAATATACAGTGCTGATATTAGGAAACCTTTGTTCTTATCCTTGCTTCCACAAAGGGGTTGGCTTCCCGTACATGTAAGACCTATCAATGCGTTTGTTTGTGTCAAATACTTTATCATGCTTTTGTGCTGTTACGCCATTAATATCTCCTGTCCTTTTGTCTGGACAGGAAGCTGCTCTTATATCTCATCCTAATGGGAATCCATCAAAAACAATTAGTTTGAGAAGTTCAATATCTGGAAGGTTGTAAAGTTCTAAATGTGGGACAGTTCAATTTTTCCAATTTAATATATCTTTTCGAAATTCTATTAGTTTTGATTAACTTGTTAGTAGCATCTACTGATTCTACTTTTGAGGGATAGGTTAGTTCTCCAAACTCATCTTATATGATTTCTTATGTACAGGGTTATCCAAATTATTCTCGAACAGAACTATGACAAGGAGTGCGTTTTCCTGGCGAAAACAATTAGAGTCTATGCTCCTTATTGGTTAGGAGTAGCTAGATGTCCTCCACTTACATTTAGGATTCTTGAAACATCAGCAAAAAGAAGAATGCAAAAAAAAAATGGATCTGTCCTTGAAGAAATAACTGAAGAGGAAATTTATGATGGCCACACACTTGTATCTGCTTTAAACTTTAATATGTTGGCCTTATCAGTAGCCATTTCTCAATTAGGAACTGAGCAGTTTGGACCTGTTAAAAGTCTTGCTCCACTTGGTGATATGGTAATGTCAAGGTTTTTGTGTTGACAATCAAGAAGTAGATGCATATGTTTCTTCTAAGAGTTTACTTTTTTTCTTTGTCGGTAGGATGGTTCTTTGGATATATATGCATATGATGGTGATGGAAATTGCTTGCGGCTGATTATTTCTACAAAGCCATGCTTCTTTCAGTCTGTTCCAACTAAGGTTGTTGCAGAGGATCAAATTTAGCATAAATGTTTTGAAGCTGTCATGTTGTAATACTCTTGTATTTCTGATTGTCTTTACAGATAATTTCTGTTCGGCCATTTATGACTTTCACAAATAGAGTTGGTCAAGATATCTTCATCAAGTTAAGCACTGAAGATGAACCGAAGGTTTTGCGTGCTTCTGATTCAAGGATGTCCTTTGTCTGTCGTGGAGCTGGTGGACCCGAAAAACTCCAGGTTGGTTACAATTATTTGATATATGTCTACAATAATTGGTCCCATTTAATTAATAGTTGTGTTATATTGGTTCGTAAATTTGACAACAATTTACATGGTATGGTTAACACGGTTCAAATTTATGGTTAATTACATTCACATTCACAGTGGGTGGTAAATGAATATAACATGTAGCACCGCATTAACACTGTACTGAACAGAATCACAATTTTGAGTGTCATTAACAATTTTCATGTGCTCAAAAATATATTCATTAGGTATTCAAATTGTGTTCAAATATAACTGATTTTCAGGTGTTCAAATAGATATGGTATTAATTATTAACGTTAATTTCTGATCAAAGATACACTTGAAAATTGCAGTTAACAACATTCAGAATTGTGGTTAATTGTGCTCAGTTGATGATTAATGCGTTGTGACATTTTGTTATATTCATAAACGATCCACTGGACGTGATTAACCACATATTTGAACAGTGCTCACCATCTAAATTGTTGTCAAAACTTAACATTTAAGTTATGTCAAAATATTTCTTTCTAATTCTGCATAAACTTAGATAAAAATTTGTAGAGTCTAGAAGGTATTTGTTGAATGAGAGAAAAATATAAAGGCATATGATTGATTACATGATACCATACTCCTAATTATACAACGTTCTCCTTATTTACTAGTATACGATCATATTTTATTTTCAACACTCCCTCAAACTGGAGCATATAAATCATATGAACCTTGTTACATATTTAACTTATTTGAAAACCTCTCAAGTATTTACTTAAGACTCTTAAAATGTGGTTTTCCTTTGTCTGTAAGGCGTAGCTCAACTGGTAAATGTCGATTAGGCACCCGGGTTTGAACCCCAAACCTCGCAGTCGTGCGTGAGTTTTTTATGGTTACTACTGCTTTGTCTATAGACACAACAAATTGGGTTAGTTCTAACTCAACCTCTACAAAACTGACTTGAAAGGTGAATGTGTCCACCAAGTAGGCATGGTTTAGGTTTCCTCTTGATAGGCTCTCCATACCATATTGAATAAGACTAAAAAACAAGTGTCTTAACTACACAACAGAGACTATATATAGACCTACTCCTAATTACATGGTATTCTCTTTATTTACATGATGCTATTTTATTTTCGTCAATATTGATATGCTTGTATTCATAATTTTGTCATCAAGTGAATCCAAGGTTTTGTTACTACTTCTATGCACCTTGTATTGATTTGGTTTCACATTTGTGAAACTACTTCATTTTAAATTACCAAAACTTTACTGAAATTGAACTATTATTTTTACTTGATAATGTATAAATGTTAATTTTTTGTAAATGAAGGTGGAACGAAATCTCATAAAATGTCCAATTTAAGTGATCATTAGGTGTATTTTAGTTAATTAAAACAAATGACAATATAAGTGTAGCCATTATTTGTCTCCATTTGATTAAGTTTTGATGATATATACACTATTTGTAATTTTAGGTGAGACTAGAAGGTGCCAATTGGTCATACCCCTTTCAAATTTTAAGAGAAGACACAATTTCTCTTGTTTTGAGGATGAACGATGGTACTCTTAGATTTTTAAGAACTGAAATCCGTGGATATGAAGAAGGAACCCGGTTTGTGGTGGTATTCCGCCTTGGATCAACTGATGGTCCCATCAGGTACTGATATGTGTTTACTAACCACTCCAGTCCTATATCTTCTAATTAGAAAAATGCTAGCAATACACTTTTTTGGACACATACTTGAACACTCGTTGTGATTAATACTTCTTGAAAAGAGCATATCTGAATGTTACTCACAAGCAGGCTGATTAAATTTCAAATATATAGAAATACAAATTTATAAAAATTGTACAAATCAAATCTGTCACATATGTCCTATGAGGTCATATCTCCTAATGTTTTTCCGTTAATCATATTACACAACATTCCACCTTTGGTGAATATAATTTGAATATATCACTCCTTTTAAATTTTAGATCAGGCTTAACTCAACCCTAATAAAATTGGTTTGTAGTGTGAGAACTACCTTCAATTGTAAACACATATTCAGGTCATATCTCATTCAATGTGAGACTCTTAACACACTCTCATACCGAAGAAGTGACATCTGGTATGTGATTCGAGTGGCTCGATAGCGCTAATCTGATAACAAATGTTCCAATGGATCTTGGATATGCTCTATATTATCTTAAAATTTGGGTATTTAGGTTGGGCCTAATTTAACCCTTACTAAACCTGCTTGTGAGGTGATAATTATCCCTGCTTATAAGCATATGTTCAGACCAGATTTCACTAAAGTGGATCTCTTAACAATTCCTTTCATGCAAGTAAGGTCTTAAAAATGACAAGCATAATTAACAATATATGAGACAAATAAAATAGAATTCATACACCCCTTTTCTTTACACTAAAAAAATCTCCTCCTTTTCAAAATCATCAATTTGTAGCATTACTGTGCCAATCTATATATTTTGCTTTTAAGCGATAAATGTATAAAGATGTAAAAGAATGCAAAGATATATATAAAACCCTACAATTGTCATCCCTCCCCCCCCAAAAAAAATCACTAATGTAGTAGTTTTCTCTATCAATGTCTTGTCATATGTGTGTCCATATCTCTGACTGAAATCCTTGCATGAGTGTGTTTTTATGGGAGAGAAGCTAACATTGCTTGTATCAGAATCGAAAACAGAACAACAGACAAGGCACTTAGCATTCGACAGTCTGGATTTGGTGAAGATTCCTGGATTCCGTTGAAACCTCTCTCATCTACTAACTTTTCTTGGGAAGATCCATACGGCGATAAGTTTTTAGATGCTAAACTTAGTGAGGAAGATAGCAATGCAATTTGGAAACTTGATTTGGAAAAGACTGGATTGTGCTCAGCTGAATTTGGAATGCAATTACATGTTTTCGATGTGGGAGACATAATAGTTGCAAAATTCAGAGATGATAAGATGCTCAGTTCTAGCTCATTTGAAGAGATTAGAGACCCAACACCAACTGAAAAATGGGGAGTTTCTTCTGTTCATGCTGAGATGCAAAACAGTGTTACACCGTTTGAGCTCATAATTGAGTTAGGAGTAGTTGGAATTTCTTTGGTGGACCACAGACCAAAGGAGCTCTCCTATTTATACTTAGAAAGGGTGTCCTTAACGTATTCAACTGGCTATGATGGTGGAAGGACAAGCAGGTAACAGCCCCTTATTGCGTTCATCATTTATTTTTACATTTTAAATATGTTTAATTTTTTTTGTATTTTTATGACAGTCGCGTTTGTTTGATTCTTTGAGAATGGTTATATATTTACACCCAATTGACACCCAGTACATGTGGCATTTGTTTTTATTAAATTTTAATTAAAAAAAACAAATAAGTAAAAAGATGCTTTATCTTCCTTATCTCTCCCTTCATCTCTCTCTCTATCTCTCTTCTCTCTATCCTCTCTTTTATCTCTCTCCTTTAGCTCTCTCCTCCTTCTCTATGGTAAATTTTATATTACTTTGTTTGTATTGTTTATTGTCCATGTCCACCATACATTGTATAGGATAGAAAGTTGTCCAATAACTTAAAAGTTTGTCTGTTACTATTTTTGTTCAAGTGCACCCTTTGTGTGCTAGATTGTCTCTCCTAGATAGCATTGAAAAATTCATAATTTTTCTAACTTTTTATTAAATGTATTAGTAAATGTCAAACACCATCTGACCTGCTAGGGTTCATATTTTATAACATATATACCTGTCTCGGCTTGTGATTACACATCATAAACGTTTTGGATTCTCTTTTGGTCTTGCAATGAACTGCCTGGCCGTTCCTCTCGTTTATGTCAATCTGTCTATATTTTAAATGACAGGAACAGTTCCTAGACAACAAAACAATATTGTAAATTTGACTGAGTAGAATTGAAAAAAAAACACAAAGGGAAGAGAATCCTTGGGCCTTAAGCTATGACATGAAGCAGAAGATAAAAGACACACCCCCCCCCCCCCCCCCCCCAATTCACTCCACACTCCCTTACACATCCCCTCTCTGAAATCCTAATTACTCTTTGGTTTTGATTTAGGCCTACGAGAACCCACTTGAAAGTTCGTCTTTGGCTGAACGGGTGTGATATATTTATTGGTTGTGATCATAATTAGTATTTTTTTTTCTCTCATTATTTCTTAATAGCTTTTCATGGTTACACCATTGATAACTTTGACTTATTGATCCCAAAATTGAAGGATCTAAACATTGTTTCTCATGTATATCCTCGTACAAATAATTGTGAAATATATGAGGAAAATTCAGATTCAATATAAGTAGATTGACCTCTGCAATATATAGGATTGTTGAGATCACATGTGAAGCAACTACTTTTGCTTGCTTCTATCTCATCTTTTGTAAGCTCACTCATGTATACTTCAGAAAATTGATTTTAGACATCATTTTGACAGGTTCAAACTTATATTTGGTTATTTGCAACTCGACAACCAGCTCCCTCTTACCTTAATGCCTGTGCTCTTGGCACCAGATCAGACCTCTGATGTGCAACACCCAGTATTCAAGATGACAATTACCATGCAGAATGAGAATAAAGATGAAGTTCAAGTTTACCCATATGTTTATATACGGGTATGTTCTATTGAGTTTGATGCTAAGATTTGATCTGATATATTCTTACTTTGGTAATATAAGTTTCAAATATTTAGATAATATTGTTTTATAATCCTTTGAAATTGGTGGACACTCTAGGTAACAGAAAAGTGCTGGAGACTTGATATTCATGAACCTATTATCTGGGCTATTGCTGAGTTCTACAACAATTTACAGTTGAACCGCTTGCCTAAAAGTTCAGCAGTCACAGAAGTTGATCCAGAAATACGTTTTGAGTAATATTCTTCTTTCAAAAACAGAAATAATACAAGATATGGTTGTTCTTCATGTTCAGAATTTAGTATATTTTATAACTGGCTGTATTTTTGCCTAGATTTTTTTTCTCCATCAGCATCAACTTCCCTTTGCGCTTGTCAATTATATCATATGTGCATGTCTCTTCTATTAATGTATTGACACTTTAAAGCATGCACTACATTTGTCCTACAACATGTGACCTTTGTATTTGTATTAGATACTATAAAAGGCTGTACAATATCTCTCTTAGCAGTTGATCTACATTTGTCCAAAATGTAATCTTTGTACTTTTAATAAATTTATTTTGTGTATCTTTTACATACATCTACTTTTCATTCATTTCCATTTAGTTCTAAGCACTTTTTTGTTTGTTAGGTGTATAATATTTGTCCAAAGAATAATTCCGGAATTGTCAGCAATGGTCTTCCTATAATTTTTACTCCCTGTGATTTTGCAGCCTAATTGACGTATCGGAAGTAAGGTTGAAGTTGTCACTGGAGACTGCTCCAGGACAAAGACCTCACGGGGTCCTAGGCATATGGAGTCCTATACTTTCCGCTGTTGGAAATGCCTTCAAGATCCAGGTGAGCTATGCCATCTGTGTAATATGGCAAGAGCTGTATTTCTGGATAAATTACCTCTTTTTTTATACATATTATTTGCTTTATTCTGATTTATCAAGAAAAAATCAATTCATAGATATTGTTGCAATCTCACATTTATCTTCACCACATGATAGTCTTGGAACTTGGGTCGGCATTGTATCTTTCTTTAAATCTTATTTTTCACGGAAAGGATAAATACTGTTAGATATCGGAATATTCCATATTATGTAAATAGAATATTCTGTAAGTAATTAGGATATCATGTAAATAGGAAATAGAATATTATGTAATTATTATAGAATATTATGTAATTACTATGACATTTATGCCTCCTATTATATATAATGAGTTCCGATGTGTAATTCATACACACAGATTCAATCCAACCTTCCTCTTGTTCTCTCATTATTCAACATGGTTTCTAGAGCCTAACAAAAGGCAACCCTAATCCGTGCTTTTCCGGTAGATCCACTATCTATCGGCGCCAATTTTTTTTCCCGGTAACCGTGCTTCATCTCCGGTTTCCGATATTCCTTCTCAGATCTTCCATTTTTTTTTTGGTCACTTCTCTCACCGTTTTTGGAATCCATGGCCGCCGTTCCCCCTCCAAGGATTGAGGCCCCTATTTTCACAAGTTATATCACTACTCCTCTTGCCGTTGACAAATTGGACGGTACTAACTATAATTCTTGGGCTTCCGACGTCAAGTTATGGCTCCGGGGACAGACCTATGAAGATCACCTCACTACAAAGGCTGACTCGGTGGCTGCCACTGATAGTGCTCGTTGGAAGAAAATTGATGCTCAACTCTGCAGTCTCATTAAGTCGACCATTAGTCCATCCTTGAAACAGATCTTTCGTTCTCATGAGACTTGCAAATCTGTTTGGGCACAGGCTAAGATCCTTTATATCAATGATACACAACACTTATATGGAGTGTGTCAAAATTTGCAGAATATTATTTCTCCTCGTCACCTGGATGGTTCTATGGCTGAATACTTGGACCGTGTTTAAGGTTTTCTTCATGATTTCAATAAATTATTGTCCCCAGCTGCTACCACTGCTAAGGAACTTGAACAACGTCGATCCTTCTTCGTGCTTCTAGCTCTGTATGGCCTACCTCCAGAGTATTCGTCTGTTCGCGATCAGATATTGAGGTCTCCTACAATCCCCACTCTGGATACTGCATGGTCTACTTTGCTGCGTGTCCCAGCAAAACCATCATCTGACGGCGGAGTCCCATCCATACCGGTTGAATCATCTGCTTTGGTTTCTCAAGGAGGTAATCGTGCTCCGGGTGGTGATCATGGCCACTTTCAGAAGACAGGAAAGCCTCGTCTTAAGTGTGATCATTGTCATAAGCTTGGCCACACTATTGATCGGTGTTATGCTTTACATGGACGACCCTCTCCTCGGACTGTCCACGTTGTCCAGACCGCTCCACCTCCACAGGCTGCTACTCCGACTGATTCTGCCACCTCACCTGCTTTCTTCAACAACTTTATCAAGTGGTATGAGGAGCGTCAGGCCGCTAGCTCCACTGCCTCTGTTGTGCACACGGGTAATTCTTTTGCTGGTCTTTCTCACTCCACATCTCTTGGGCCATGGATCCTTGATTCAGGCGCCACTGATCACATTATTGATAATAAATCTGTTTTTTCTTCATTCTCTACTTCTGGTTTATTATCCTTTGTCACATTAGCAAATGGCTCCCAAATTCAATCTCAGGGTACTGGTACTATCCACCTTTTTCCTTCGCTCTCCATTACTAATGTTCTTTACGTACTCGGATCTCCGTTTAACTTATTGTCTCTAAGTCGTTTGACTCGATCTCTTGATTGTACTATCTCATTCACCAAAGATTCTTTTTTCTTGCAGGACCGGAGTTCGAGACGGATGATTGGCACCAGATGTGAGTCTAATGGTCTTTATCTTCTTCAACCATCTGCACATGTTGGTTCCGTGGTGGATTCTCCCCTCCTGGTTCATGCTCAGTTAGGACATCCAAGTCTTGCAAAGTTAGAAAAGTTGGTGCCCAACCTTTCCAAGTTGTCTACGTTGTCTTGTGAGTCTTGTCAATTAGGAAAATATGTTCGTAGTTCTTTTCTGAGCCGTGTCAATCGTCGTTCTAAGTCTCCGTTTGCTCTAGTTCATTCGGATGTTTGGGGTCCTAGTCGCATTGTTTCCACTTTAGGGTCTAAGTATTTTGTTACCATCATTGATGATTATTCTCGATGTACCTGGTTATTTTTAATGGAAAATCAATCGGAGTTATTTGCTATTTTTCAAACATTTTATAATGAAATCAAAAATCAGTTTGGTATATCCATTAGTACTTTGCACAGTGACAATGCTCGAGAATATTTATCTACTCAATTTCAAACTTTCATGGCTACTAACGGTATGCTTCATCAAACGTCTTGTGCTCACACACTCCAACAAAACGGAGTCGCTGAACGTAAAAATAGACACCTAGTTGAAACCACAAGGACACTCTTACTTCAAAATAATGTTCCTCAATATTTTTGGGGTGATGCTGTCCTTATGGCTTGTTATCTTATAAATATGATGCCATTATCTGTCCTCAACAATCAGATCCCTCACTCTATTCTATTTCCTCACCAGTCTCTTCACCCATTACAGCCTAGAGTCTTTGTTGGGTCTACATGTTTTGTCCATAATGTTAGTCCTGGGCTAGACAAACTCTCAGTCGTTCTCATAAGTGTGTGTGCTTAGGCTATGCAAGATCCCAAAAGGGATATAAATGTTACTCCTCGTCTCTTCGTCGATATTTCGTCTCTGCTGATGTCACATTCTTTGAGTCAGTCCCTTACTTTGGGACGTCTACAGGGTCTGAGTCTCTGTCACCCATGTTTTCTTCATCTCCCACTACTGTCCCACCAAACGTAGTTCTGTCTCCTTTGCCAGCCAATCCACCCCCATTAGCTCCTTTGCAGGTTTATCGGCGTCGACCACGGCCACCTCCACTACCATCAACTAATGCAGAAATCACCATAGACTCTCCTTCGGATCCAACTCCTTCGTCCCTTCCGGTCCTGCCCCCTGAGACTGATCTCCCAATTGCACTTCGCAAAGGTATACGTTCCACTCGTAATCCATCTCCTCATTATGTTAATTTGTCTTATCATCGCTTGTCTTCTTTGTATTATGCTTGTATTTCCTCTTTGTCTTCTGTGTCTATTCCCAAGACTGTAGGTGATGCTTTATCTCGCCCTGGCTGGAAACAAGCTATGCTTAATGAGATGTGCGCTCTTCAGAACAGTGGCACGTGGGACCTTGTTCCTCTTTCTCTTGAGAAATCTGCTGTAGGTTGCAGGTGGATTTTCACAGTCAAAGTTGAGCCTGATGGACAAGTTGATCGTCTCAAGGAACGTTTAGTGGCCAAAGGTTATACACAGCTGTTTGGCCTAGATTTTGGTGACACCTTCTCTCCCGTGACTAAAATGACCTCGGTTCGATTATTTCTCTCTATGACAGCTATTCGTCACTGGCCCCTTTACCAGCTTGACATCAAGAACGCATTCCTCCATGGTGATTTGTGTAAGGAAGTTTATATGGAGCAACCTCCTGGATTTGTTGCTCAGGGGGAGTCTTCTGGACTAGTCTGTCGTCTTCATAAGTCTTTGTATGGACTTAAGCAATCTCCTAGGGCTTGGTTTGAGAGATTTAGCACTGTTATTCAAGAGTTTGGTATGACACGATGTGAAGCTGATCATTCAGTGTTTTATCGTCACTCAATTGTTGGGTGTATTTACTTAATTGTGTATGTGGACGACATTGTCATTACAGGTAATGATCATCATGGAATCACACAGGTAAAACAACACCTGTGTCATCATTTTCAGACAAAAGACCTCGGCAGACTTCGTTATTTCTTGGGCATAGGGATTGCCCAATCCAAACGGGGGATTGTGATTTCACAAAGGAAGTATGTTATGGATATTTTGGAGGAGACGTGACTGTTAAATTCCAAGTCAGTTGACACTCCGATGGATCCCAATGTTAAACTTATGCCAGCTCAGGGGGAGCCACTCTCCGATCCTGGAAAATATAGAAGATTAGTTGGAAAACTGAATTACCTCACTGTTATTCGCCCAAATATTTTATTTCCTGTTAGTGTGGTAAGTCAATTTCTTAACTCTCCTTGTGAATGGCATTGGGAAGCTGTGATTCGCATCTTGAAATATATTAAAGGAGCTCCAGGAAAAGGCTGACTCTATGAAGACAAGGGACACACTCGAGTTGTAGGATACTCAGATGCAGATTGGGCAGGTTTTCCTTCTGATAGGAGATCCACCTCAGGTTATTGTGTTTTTTTGGGTGGTAACTTAATTTCCTGGAAGAGTAAGAAACAAAGTGTAGTGGCAAGGTCAAGTGCGGAAGCAGAATATCGAGCCATGGCAACAACAACCTGTGAGCTTATATGGCTTAAACAATTGCTTCACGACCTGAGATTCGGGGATGTTTCACAGATGACACTTATTTGTGACAATCAGGCAGCTTTGCATATTGCATCAAATCCAGTGTTCCATGTGAGAACCAAACACATTGAGATTGATTGTCATTTCATCATAGAGAAGATTTTATCTAGAGATGATAGCATTAGTTTTGTCAATTCAAATGATCAGTTAGCTGATGTTTTCACTAAACCTTTGAGAGGTCCTCGAATTAATTATATTTGTAACAAGCTTGGTGCATATGACATATATGATCCAGCTTGAGGAGGAGTGTTAGACATCGGAATATTCCATATTATGTAAATAGAATATTCTGTATGTAATTAGGATATCATGTAAATAGGAAATAGAATATTATGTAATTATTATAGAATATTATGTAATTACTATAGTATTTATGCCTCCTATTATATATAATGAATTCCGATGTGTAATTCATATACACGGATTCAATCCAACCTTCCTCTTGTTCTCTCGTTATTCAACAAATACATAGAAGTTAATTGCCATTCATTAGAGATGATATCATTTTTGGCATAATCAAAACCACATTAGTGAGCTCTAATAACCAGTTAGCTAATATCTATCTTCACCAAACCTCTACGAAGACCTCATAATGATCATATATACAACAAGTTTTATGCATCATGTGATTTATATGCTCTAGCTTGATGAACAGTGTTGATTATTATTTATTTATTATTGTTGATACAATTTCCTTATGAAAAAATAGACATTAAAAAATAGAAAACTAGTATTACTCAGGGAGGTTGTGCAAATTTATCATTTTTTAAAATACATTAGAAACACTTTTCTACAATTCCAAATTAACTATTTTGTTTATATAAACTTAATGGTCTAATTAATGGGCCGAATACAATTATTACAAATATATTATTTTCAACAGTTTTCTTGTGATCCAAAAAACCCATAATTCATCTCGACAATGTTTGCAACATGACATTGTAAAATGATGTGACTAGCATTGCAACTAACATTGTAAATTAATTACACTAACTTTGCGACCTATTATTTTAGGTACATTTGAGGAGGGTAATGCACAGAGACAGATTCATGCGGAAAAGTTCTATCGTTCCTGCCATTGGAAATCGCGTTTGGAGAGATTTGATTCACAACCCTTTGCATTTAATATTTTCAGTTGACGTGCTAGGTATGACTAGTTCAACCCTGGCTTCTCTTAGCAGAGGATTTGCTGAGCTCTCCACTGATGGACAATTTCTACAACTACGTGCAAAGCAGGTAAAATGTTTTATCATAATTGATTATATAAATCCATGTACATCAAAATGACTTTAGCATTGCAACAGGTTAGATCAAGGAGAATTACTGGGGTTGGGGATGGGATCATGCAAGGAACAGAAGCTCTTGCTCAAGGATTTGCTTTTGGGGTTTCTGGTGTGGTGAGAAAGCCTGTCGAAAGTGCCCGACAGAATGGTCTCTTAGGGTTGGCTCATGGGCTTGGCCGTGCATTTTTAGGTTTCATTGTGCAGCCAGTAAGCGGGGCACTGGATTTTTTCTCATTGACTGTTGATGGAATTGGTGCAAGCTGTTCCAAGTGCCTTGAGGTTTTCAACAGCAGGACTACCTTCCAAAGAATTAGAAATCCTCGGGCTATACATGCTGATGGGATACTCAGAGAGTATTATGAGAGAGAAGCTATTGGTCAGGTATTTTCATCAATTGCATCTCTCAGTTTGTGAACCATTTTAGTTTATTGTTTTAACAGCTATGCTGTGAGTTCATTTCATGAAAAACTAAGTATACCTCATTACTAAGACTGATGTGTTCTGAGACATGTTTTGAAATTTAATCTTATAACCTAAAAAGTGTTATGAATTCTTTTGCCCTTGATCAGAAAGAGATCATCAACCATATACCTAAGAGATCAGGGAGATTATCTTTTAGTTGAATAGTCTTAGGGCCTTCGGGCATAGGGATGTGCAGACTCTGAAACTCGTCTTCTAACAAAGTACTAAGTCTCTATTAGTTGGTATAGAGCTCCAATTTGGGAGCTATGGGAATTGTTCTTACTGATAATCCAACCTATGTTATAAAATAAGCTTGTTGGTGGTGGTTGTTGATCAATGAAGACTACTATTTTCAGGCCATTTTAGTATATACGTAGGAGAAGCAGTTATGGGCTGTGATAGAACTATATTGTTCTCTTGAAACATCAATAAACTTTTTTTTCCTTAACAAGACATGGTTGGGACAAAATACCATCAATGTAAACTCCTGCCTCCAGTTAGAACCACTGCAAGTTAGATAGGGGGCTTTGACTAGTCGCTATGGGTGGAAATCAGCCAGGTCAGGCCAGGCCTTAGAAGGCCTGAGCCTGGCCTAAGAAAAACTTTAAGTCCTGAGCCTGGCCTACTTAAATGCATGATCTGACCTGAAGGTCTATTTAATTGCCTATTCACATTAATGCTATATAGTCTATGTTTATAATATATATGCATATATGTGCTGTCCTATAAAGCTTCATAGGCTTTTTAAGAGCCTAAGTCTGACTTATTTAATTAAATAGTCTTTTAATAAAGACTAAGCCTAGCCTTTTTATTAAATAGACCCAGCCAGGTCAGGCCTAAATAAGTTAGGCAGGCTATAGGCCCTGTAGGCCATATTCTGATCCCTACTTGTGGCGAGTAATCATTTGTATAGCCAAGAATACGTATGAGGCTTTTTTTTTCTCTCTTTTTTATGATGAAATTATATTTGTATCACATGGAAAAATTCACTCACTAGTCACTAGAAAAGTTTCACCAAGATTTCTAAATGCTTGTGTTTTAAAATTGTTTGTCATTCTGGTGATTAACTGTATGGTATCTTATGAAACACCTTATTTATATTTTTTTGTCCCCTATTTTGTATGCATGGTTCCAGATGGTGCTTTATCTAGGAGAGGCAAGTCGGCAATTTGGCTGTACTGAGATTTTCAAGGAACCCTCAAAATTCGCATTGTCAGATTATTATGAAGAACATTTTACTGTACCTCATCAGAGAATTGTTGTAGTAACCAACAAACGAGTCATGTTGCTGCAGGTTAGTCAACGAACTTAATCATGGAGGTTTAGTATTATGTTTCTCATCTTGAAAGTGACTCACCTGGCTTTCCTGCTTAGTGTCTTGCTCCTGATAAGATGGATAAAAAGCCTTGCAAAATTATGTGGGATGTACCTTGGGATGAGTTGATGGCATTGGAGTTAGCAAAAGCAGGCAGTTCTCAACCCTCTCATTTGATCCTCCATCTAAAACATTTCCGGAGATCTGAAAATTTTGTTAGAGTGATAAAATGCAGTAGTGTGGAAGAATTTGAGGGAAGAGAACCCCAAGCTCTAAAGATTTGTTCAATAGTGCGTAAAACGTGGAAGGCACATCAGTCTGACAAGAGAAGCTTGATTCTGAAAGTAAGTGATATATATTGTGATTCATTTCAGTTAGTTGAACTGAATCTTAATAAAATACTCATTTCCAGGTTCCTTCAAGTCAGAGACATGTATACTTTTCCTGGACTGAAGTGGATAGTAGAGAACCACGCACCTTAAATAAGGCCATTATTAGTTCAAGAGAAATATCATCATCTAGCACTGCATCTGATGACAGGCGATTCGTCAGACATGGAATTACTTTTATCAAGATATGGAGCAGTGAACGAGAATACAAAGGCCGATGTTCGTTATGCAAAAAACAGGTGCTTTACCATTCTCCCTTGCACATTCCGACTGAAATTTCTTAAGTATGGACTGGGGCATGAGATTCTAAAACTGGGTTGGTTTTCCAAATATAACAACCAATTCTATTTTTCAGACCCCTGAAGATGGTGGAATTTGTAGCATTTGGAGGCCTGTGTGTCCTGATGGGTAATTATCATTTTTTTCTTTCTCTTTACTTACTTTACTTACTCAAATATTTCAATTTGTTACTTGGATTGAGAGAGAGATTGAAACCTAACTCTAGGAAGGAGAAAAGCTAGATCATGAAGTGGGAGTTTCCCTGCCCTTATAACCACATACTTAGCCATATCACTAGCCAATGTGGGATCTCAATTCTCAATCTCACTCCTCTCACGTCTAGGATTGAGCATCTGGGATGTGAAGTTTGCAAGACTGGACATCTGTGACAACATATTTAGGATAGAGTGTTGCACCATCTTATATTTTGTGCTTACCGAAAATACATCTTATGCAATAAAGCACGGACACGTACGTGTATCGGACACGATACATACCCGATACGGCGATATGTTATTAATTGAAAATTACAAGATACGATATGTTTAAGATACATATATGAAAATAAAAATTATACATTAAATCATAGTCTAACAAAACCAAACTCATAATAGAATTTTTAATACATTACTATATTGCTGAAAAAATATTATAGTGATAACTATATTATGGTAATAAGATTTTCTTAGTGGAAAAATGTGAAGGTATTATGAAGAAGAAAGTAACGTTGAAGAGAAAGAGTTTGCAAGGTATAATATTGAAGTTAGAATTTTCTTGTAAAAATAAAAGTAATGATATGTAAAAAAGAAGTTATAATTAATATGAATTAAATTTAAAATATTGAAAATTGGTAGTAAAGAAATTAAACCATTATTGAAAATGGCAAGTTTTTGGAAGGAATTAAATAGGTTATAAAGAATGATCATTAAAAAATTAAAAAGGAATAAAGAGTCATTAAAATAGAAAAAATCGGTTAAAATTGAAATGTTGTGTATCTGTGACTTATCAGATTTGTTTTTTTTTTTTTTAAATAAATAAATTCGGGTACTCCTTCGATACGTAACGGCGCCATACCGGAGCGTATCGGCGTACTGGATACGATACGGCAAAGTTTTTGAAGTATTTGTGCTTCATAGGTCTTATGTATAATATGATATATTGTGATGCAAAAGACGTCATTAATTCTTATTAATACTTCAACCAGACTCTTAAACTTAATCAAAGAAGGAAACAAAGCATTGAACGGTACGAATGGTAAAAGAGAGAATAAATATTTTATTCGTACGGATAGTTATACTGCCCTCTTAATTACAGAAGTGAATAAATCATTGATTATAAAGGAATATGGTAAGCAATCCTAAATGATAGCCAAAAATATTAACTATTTGAAGAGATATTAATGTTGTGTGATAAAATGTTATTTATACCACGTGAAGGTGGAAACCATGTCAAACAAGTTAGAGGTTTAAGAAAATTAAATTGTTTATAAAACAAATTATATAAATCATTAATGTTCTGGACATAAGCAATTCAGGTAGATAACAAATTTCATCAGTTTATTTTTTTCTGAAACTTCTCAAACATGATAACTGCTACGAAGTGTGAAGGTTGCAGTTCTCTTGGTGTACTAAATAAATAAATAAAAGAAGAAGAAACTTTGATTTCCAATTTAAAACCATGTGCTAATCTAAGTTGACTTTGGATATGATTTGTGACAAAACATCCTGCTTGAGGACGAAACCGTGTGGTTGAGTCTAACTCATCTCAACAAAACCGACTTGTAGGGTGAGAATTGTCCCCACTTATAAGGACATGTTTAGGCCATATATTATTCGATGTGGGACACTTAACAGTCACCCTTCCAAATATTGAACTGAGTTCTATTTCTAACTCAAATAACCATAACACATATATCTAAGTGAAATAGATTGAATTTGGATAAGACCTAAATGATCCGATTAAGATTTAATGAAAGTTCTATCTTTTTCATAAATATTTGTCTCCATTCATTATATTTTCTTGTAATGAATTGGTTGTTTTTTAGCCTAACAAATTCTGCCTTTATATTCTTTCATTATATGGCTCTATTTGACATGAGTAAAGAAAATATTTTCCTCATAACTACATCGAGGACATGCCTTTGTACTAGTTATAATTTACATGTTTTTAATGTAAAAACAATTACCTTTTCAGGTATACTTATATTGGGGATATTGCTCATGTTGGCATCCATCCTCCAAATGTTGCTGCTATCTACCGCAAGATTGATGAATTTTTTGCTCTCCCCGTGGGATACGACCTGGTAAGGTTATACTTGATGTTAAGAGTACAATTTACTTTTGTCACAACGTTTATAGGACAGAAAATCAAGTTTAATTAGTCCTTTCAGAAAGGAATATACCTTACCTTTTTCCAACAATAAATAAAGAATAATCAAAGCAAATATAGAGCAAACTTTCATAACTCCGATATGACCTTTAGTTTCAGAGACAAAAGCTTCACGTTGGTTTTTGTATATTAAGTGTTGAGACATGAAAGCAACTAATAAAACATTAACACTATCATCTGTCCGACTAAATCATACAAGTTTCACTCCCTATTTGATAAAACCTACTCCTCAATTGATAGATCCACATCAATTTCACTGAATAATCTAGTGTGACTTGCATATATAGTTTTAATAGTTAGGGTAAAATATATTTTATTTAATAAATTATGCTTACAATACATCAGATATATATACAAGGATTGCAAGATTAATAAGAAAATATTAATAGGACTTCTATACAATCAAATCCTATAATTGACGGATAATAATAATAACAATAATGATAATAATACGGTTGTGTTTCTGTTATGCTGTTCCAAATGTTTGTGCTGATAAACAATGCTAATCATGATTGAGTAGATTGTAGATTTTATGTCATGTCACCCACGAATGGTTTGACACTCTGTAGGTGTGGAGAAATTGCTTTGAAGATTATGTCAGTCCGGTGTCAATTTGGCACCCACGAGCACCAGATGGATTTGTGTCTCCTGGATGTGTTGCCGTTGCTGGTTATTTGGAACCAGAACCTGATCTTGTTCATTGTATTGCTGAGTCTCTGGTTGAGGAAACACAATTTGAAGATCAAAAAGTTTGGTCTGCACCTGACTCATATCCATGGGCCAGTCATATCTATCAAGTACAGAGTGATGCTCTACATTTTGTGGCTCTACGACAAACCAAGGAAGAATCTGACTGGAAGCCCAAAAGGGTCCGTGATGGCCCTCACTCTCAGTTGCAATCACCGTAGTCTGATATTTGTCTTTATCTCCCTGGAGCTTCTGTATCTTTGCACGTGCCTTTCTAAAGAAGACAATACTGATGCATACCAACATAAAAGAAGACAGTAATACAAGGTGGAGGCTTTGTTTTTCTTGTGATTATTACTTGTTTCCGGCTTGCCAGAGATTGAACTCGAATGGCTATAATGCATGCGGTGTACATATATTCTATCTGATTCACTAGTTCATTCAGTGATAGATGTTGTATGCTTGCTCTACCCAAAAAGCACCAAGTGGCACTGCTACATGCAATTATTCATTTATAATTGTGTTGCTGATATATGGACTACCCTGCAAACATTTTGCTGATTTGTTGTACATGATTTGAACATTATATTTTGTGGCAGAGGCGGCAGTGTTGTTGATTGTGTATAATAACAGGTTTTGTAGTCTTCTTTTCTTGGTTGATACAAGAAAATAAAACGAGATGATACAATTTCCAAAGAGAATAGAAAATGGAACTGAAGGGATTTGGTGAAATTTGCATCAATCTATCTTTACTTTATACTAAAAAAGTTGAGGTATTCTTGAGTTAGTTATCTGATAATGTGACACGTCTAAGATTTAATTTTATAAATTAAATAAGGCTTAAATAGTGATTTCGCTTCTGTAAATTAGCGTGTTTTTGGTTTTAGTCTATAGATTTTTTATTTGGTCCAAGTTTTCATATGTTCAATTTATTGGATATAGTCTCTGCTGTCAATGGAACGTTAAAAAAAAAAAAAAGATGATGAGTTGGTAGACGATGATCTGGATAATATTGTTGAAAACTTTCAAAGGAGATTTTGGAAGTGTCAAAATTTAGGGTTAATGTCTGGTTGTAAGTTATTCTTTCGGGACGATGAGCTTGAACAAAATTCAGCTAGTAATATTAGAAGTTTAAGTGGGTGCAACTGCTCGTATTCATTGTTAAGTAGATTGAGATTGACAAAAAGACAAAGATGAAGATTAAGTTGGAGAAGGAGAAGAGAAAGACGACTCTGTTGAAGCTTTTGTTGGTTGGGTCATGGGGGTTCTTTTTTGTTCATCATAAATGGTGGTGAAATTTATTTGTTTGTGTCTGTTGTTTTTTAATTTAAGTCCTTGTAACGTTAATGTATTTTGGAAATGGTTCCTGACCATATGATGAATGAAAAGAAATGTTTTGAATTTGGATAGTATATGTATGAAATTATATTGTTCATTATGTTTTGAATTGTGTATAGATCAAACTTGATAATGTGTATAAAAGTCAAATTGGTAAAAGGTCACTTCAATTGTGCATACAACAAACTTGATAATATATCTAGAATACACATTGTGTCATAAACATAAAGGCTTAAGCCATATTACTTGGTTGTATCTAAAACATAAAAGTTCAATCTCTAAGGCTAAATTCATAATAAAAAATACATAATACATAATTGTTGTAATCAAAATATATAATAAAAAACAAGTTTTAAGCTGAAGCA
The DNA here is from genome assembly GCA_948472305.1 of Vicia faba. NCBI lineage: Eukaryota > Viridiplantae > Streptophyta > Magnoliopsida > Fabales > Fabaceae > Vicia > Vicia faba. The sequence goes on along the minus strand of OX451736.1, from coordinate 1,157,798,526 downwards.
CACAATTGTAATAATGTTGTGCAAAAAAAATGTTAAATCAATTTCAATGTCTATAATTTCTATGGTTGTGTCGGATTGCTTCCTTCTCCCTTGAGTTTTTTACATTTGAGTACTCTTGTTTTTTCACTCCTCCTCAATTTCAACTTCCTTGCCACCTCTTGTTTGGGTTGTTTTGCCTACAAAGACAGTTAAAACAGATAGAGTTATACAAATATTAATAAAGTTGAGAATACACCTTAATTAAATTAGTAAATAACAAACTCAACTGATTTAGAGGGTGCAGAAACAGATTTATTAGGTGTAGTCTCAACATCTTGAACAGGTGCAGATAAAATGTAGTTTGGTTGTGAGTCACAAATTCCTTGTGAAGTTATTACAGGTGTAACTTCAACAGTTAGAACATGGCCACTAGCAACTTGAGGTGGAATTTAAAAAGTGAGATCATTCACATTGGGTTGAGGTTGTGTTATTTCAAAAACTGTACAAAAATCTGTTGCAAACATTTCAAACTCTTGGTCCAGATTACATTGTGTTTATGATTGTTGTTCAGGTGAAGGATCATCTTGAGGTTGTTGATGTTCAGTAGAAGTTTTACCTTCAGAATGTGTTGTTTGTTACAGTTGGTACAGGTTGAGTTGTTTGTCCTACCACATGTGTGAGGGTCCAACCATTTCTTTATTTTATATATGTGTTTATTCTCCATTTTATTAACAAGAGTAAAAAATTCACAATTGTCCTTGTAAACCACTCCTACTCTAACCTTGTCATTTTTTACAAATTTTATCTCTCTTCCATTTACATATTAACCATTGAGTTATAGCCTCCTTAAATTCACGCAGAGATACAAACTCTAAATCAACTTTGTTTAATTCCTCCATCTTAAATCTAGGATATTTTAGTACTTTCTCTTCATCTGATGCATCAGAATCACTTCTCCAAAAATCATCACTTAAATAATTAGTTTCAAGGCCTTTATTACCAACACTAATCCCACTTGATGAACCTCCATGGCATTTCTTATCTTTGTTGGAGCAGTCATGTGTTTTCTTGCTATCTGCTTAACACTTTTAGGTGGTTTCTCTACAACATCAAATTCATTATCCATGTCAAGGGCCCTTTCATTCTCACTGTCCTCAAATGATAAACCATTATAATCAATATCTTCACTATCTTCATTATCATCACTACCATTTCCTTCAACACCATCAAGATTTCCATTAACCTTAGCAGATTCATCAACATTTGCAGATTCATCAATATTATCAGCTTCAATATTATTATCAGTTTCAATATCATCAACATTATCAACAATATCAACAATACCATTATCAGCGTTAACATTAACATTATCAGCATCATTAACGTCATTTTCAGCTATAACTACCATATGCTCAACATATAAATTCACATTACAACTAATTTCAACATCTTTTTCATAGACCTCAACAACATCAATATCACTAACCATTCTTGCATACTTATCTGATATAATGTTATACCACTATAGCTAATAATTAGTGGACTCAAGATTGCAAATTTCTTTCACAATATCAGTTGCTTCATAGAAGCTCCACCTATCAAGGTCAATATCTACTGAATATTTATTCCCACATGAGTAGTATACCACATTGTCCCTAGCAAACTTATCCCCGTAATGAATGTTCACCGTAAGTGTCATACCTGGAAGATTCGTTGAGGTCGCTCAAACACGATTGTAGCTTCGTCAATCTCAAAGGCCTCACTCAGACAAGTGCTCGTACCAATCGCCTTCACCTTCCGTTAGCTCTGATTGAAATTCTTTCTAAATATGGAACCCTAATTTACTGAGACTACATAGCAAAGAGGAACATGACTTTTGATGACATGTTTTGGGTGGAAAAGAATATATCCACGTGTGTTAAAGAAAATAATAAAACAAAATCTAAAACTTATGCCAAGTCATTAACGTCTGCCACCTCAGTGTTTTTTTATCGTCTCACTAATAGCAGGGATTAACGCCAAAGAAAATTAGACATATGGGGACTTAGACCCAAAAAAAAAGATCTAGGGACTAAAATCAAAAATTCGCTAACTTACAGGGGAGAAACACTATTTAATATAGTGTACATATATTCTATCTGATTCACTAGTTCATTCAGTGATATATGATGTATGCTTGCTCTATCCAAAAAGCACCAAGTGGCAACTGCTACATGTAATTATTCATTTATACTTGTGTTGCCGATATATGGATTACCCTGCAAACATTTTGTTGATTTGTTGTACATGATTTGAACATTATATTTTGTGGCAGAGGTGACAATGTTTTTGATTGTGCATAATAACAGGTTTTGTGTAGTCTTTTTTTCTTGGTTGATACAAGAAAATAAAACTAGATAATACAATTTCCAAAGAGAATAGAAACTGGAACTGAAGTGATTTGGTGAAATTTGCATCAATCTATCTTTACTTCATACTAAAAAAGATTTGAGGTATTCTTGAATTAGTTATCTTATAATTTAACACTTCTAAGAAGTAATTTTATAAATTAAATTAATTATTGTATGTAATATACATACCTCAAAATACAAATATAGGTAACAAAGAAAATAAGTAGTAAAAAGGAATGAGAGCTTTATTAATTATGATCAATTGGGGCAAATACAGAAGAGGGAATATCAATCCCTAGATCTGACACAGAGCTAGGCTCCTAATAGGAAGCTAGATCTCCCTATACATTCAAGAACATTACTAAAATCCAAGATGATCTTTCATCTTCCCTCCTGGATCCTTAAATTATGGAAAATCAGTTGTTCTCTCTCTCTCTCTCTCTCTCTCTCTCTCTCATTCCTTAGATACGTTGTAATAATCAGAAGAAAAAATATAGAGTGGTCACCATTAATTTTTATCCTAAGAAGAGAATATAACATAATAATCTTAATTAATGATACAAAGATGTTAAGTTCTTGATTCACTTTAGACGAAGGGAAGGTGTTACAAGGATACTAGGGTTTAGGTTTAAGGTTTAGGAATAAGGTTTTAATTTTTTAGTTAGGGGAACTCACCACTGTTTTTAAGTCGTATGCCTACGTATCTTTTATGAGGAATCAGAGTCTCAATTCGTAGTTCGTAGTTGTTTGGTTAGTTTTTTTATGGATTATATAAATATCTCAAATTCTCCTTGAATCAAGTCTGTGTGTGTGGATAGCGGAATTTGTAGACGTAGTTCGCAGTCGATAAAAGAAATCTCATAATCCTTTTTAAAAATAAATATATATTTGAGTTATGTCAGTAGAAAAAATTAGTATTTGATTGGTTAGATGTTTTCAAATATATGATGCAACATGAGAGAAATGAATTTTTAATGCATGAGAAAAATATTTAATGTAAAAGAAAATTAGAGTTAGTATTTTAGAAAAGAATTTTGATTAATAGATAACTATTTTAATTATTAAAAGTATATTATATATTTTTAATAACAATTTAATAATTATTTATTAATAATTATGCAAAAATATATTTAATGCAAATGCTAAAAAGTACATGTGGCAATGAAAATAAATAAGATAAGTAAATAAGTAAAAATTAATAAAATAGTTTAATTTAGTTAAATATGGGTGTAAAAGTAGAGACTAGGTGTGTATCATAAAAATATTTGGGCCCAAAGTAATTTTGAACTCAAATAACAGGGGGGGGGGGGGGGGGCAAATTAGCGCTTGATAGTAAAATAGAGGGGTGTGGGCATTAAGGGTCCAAGACTAGAATTTGGACTTGGCCCATTATACAAAAGGGGTGTGGGTTTTAACTTCGTAGTGATTTTAAGGGCGCTGGTAGTATTAGGCCTAAGCTCAGCTTTCGTTGGAGTCTATAAGGTCAGGGGGTGTGAAATATTAGCTTTGTAGCAAAAATGGGGCGTAGGAATCAGAGGCCCAATTTCAGATGTTGGACTTGGCCCACTAGCGTGGAGGTGTATCGTTGGGCTGGGGAAGCAATTGTGGGAGTTAATTTAGCAATGGGCTTGGCCCAAATCTTTGAATGATGGGAGGTCCGTCTGGACCGCGTATGAGCGTGCATTGGGAGTTACAGTGGGCACGCAACTATGGAGCGTTTGATCAAGATTGTGCAGTGATGATTGAAGGTGCACGATAGGGGTACAAGGGATCACGTGTCCAGATGTTGGCCACGTGTCCCAGCGGGTTACAAGACAGATGGAGTATATCATTTCATTTTCTTAACATTTTCATTCATTTTAAACACCATTTCTCTCTCTCTCTCTCTCTCTCTCTCTCTCTCTCTCTCTCTCGTTACCTTCTGCTCTCTCTTCTCTCGTTCTCTCTGTAACAACCAACAACAACCATACCTCCTTCAAACCCTAATCAAAACCGGCAGCGAGGCTAACCCTCATAGGCCCCAAATCAAACCCCCATCCCTCTCGTATCAACACAACAACATCAATTGCGACAAGATTAAAAAGCTAAGAATAATGTTTACCTCTATCCGCCGTAGATCTTCAACCTCAGTTTGTTTTACGCCTCCACTGATCTCCTCCCTTTGTTTGTTTTACAGGTACCAGAAGTTGACGATGGAACTGGTGCAATGACCATTTGAAGGAAGATCTTAGGGTTTATGTTCAGAAACCCTAGATCTACGCAAAGGGGAAGCTCTGAGGGGATCGCTTCTTCATCTCCTCTTCTTCTATTTCTGTTTACAATTTCTTCCTCTCACTCTTCTTAGAAATTTTAGGGTTATTTATAGTTTAGTCTTAGAGACAAATTAGGAAATTTTTATGTTGATTGTCGTTATATTTTAGTGATTCGAAATTAGATTAGGGCTAATTAACTTTGTTAGAATTTAGAATATTTTGTTGTAAATTAGAGATTCATCAATTTGGACGATTTTGTAACAAGTAAGACAATATTTGATTCGATTATGTTCAAATGATTTGCTTTAAATCTCTACAGTATCTGTTTGCATTTTTTGGGCTTGGGTTGCTTAGGGAGGAGGATGAATATCAAGCCGCCACTTGAAAGAACACAATTAGGGTTTCTTCCCTCTGTTTTGACTTGGTCAACAAAATAATAATAATAAAAATAACAAAATGAATTTTAATGATAATAATATCAATAATAATAATAATAATAATAATAGTTGTAATAATAATACTTTAATAAAAATAATATTAGGAAGAGTCGATTGAGTCGGTCAACCTTGACAAAACCAATGGACTTTAAAACCTCTTAATGGGCTAGCAAATCTCTAAAAACGCACAAAAAGCAAATGGGTCACCAGAAACAAAGTGATATGGGCATGCTGGATTCTTCTAAACATACCTCCCTCTTATTATTATTTGCAAACGAGTCAAAAAATCTTATTGGGCCATCGAATTCAATAAGGACATCCCCTTTTGTACTCATACGATGATGAAGCCTAAAAGGGGCTTAATGATGTTGAGTACAATCAAATGAAAGTATTCTTTTTATCTTATCCACGTGGATTGGAGAGATATCAAAACCGTTCAACGATTTCTATAATTATAAGCATAAGTTTCAAGATTTGTTTGGTTTATAAGTGACGAAAAGTAAAATGCGTAAAATACGAAAGATAAGTTTTAATGAAATAGACTTGTTGGGAATTGGTGTTCATTCGGTGACTCAATATGCATATCATAAATCAGTTATACACAGCCTATTCTTGTTTCATTATCATCACGTATCACACACAAACAAAGCTCGTGTCTAAACCTTGACGCATTTTCTACTTTATGGTTTAACCGATGATTTCTCAACCTATTAAACAATACAGTAGCATTAAGATTCGATACTTTTAGTGAATATTATACCTAAATCTATGTCTAACATTTAGAGTTTAATAGTTGTTATCTTGGATAGAGATTAGAACTATATTTGTCAATATCAATTCAATCCATGAAATAAACGGTAAAACAAAGATAACAACGATAATGATTCAAACATAAATTGCATATAACATCATGATCAAAGAGAATACATATTGTTTCGACAAACTACGACCAATCCCAACAAGAGAGGGATTTAGATACTCATGGTAGCTTGAAGCACAAATGGATAATTTAGTTGAAATGACATCAACGATGATTTCCCGACTCTTGACGCGAATCTAGCCCTTCTACCTAAAACATCATCTATTCCTACTTCTATTACTATTGCAAAGGATAATATATGATACTATGATGATAAAAAATGGAATGCCCTTCTGAACTGAGATGTTTTCCTATTTATAGTTGTTCTGGCCGCCTGAGTTCGCTAAGCGAACTATACTTCGCTAAGCAAAGTCCTTGCTTCTGAGATAAGTTTTCAAATCAACTTGGCAACTTGAGACTGCCAAAGTTCGCTAAGCAAAGTTTGGCTTGCTTAGTGAAGTTAATTTCTTTGTCTTTAAGCTTTTTCAAATATCTTCCATAAACCGCCAGAGTTCTCTAAGCGAGGTGAGGCTCGCTTAGAGAAGTTGCTTTCTTCAGCCTGAAGTCTTTTTGACAGCCCTAATTCGCTAAGTGAAGGCCCGAGTCGCTAGGTGAACTCTTCGCTTCTCCTCGCTGCTTGAGAAAATTGCTGATTTGCTTATGTCTTGTGTTCTCTACACAAACTATTCATCGCTAATTGAATTGGTCTTTTCGCTACAGCTCGCTTAGTGAAGTGTCTGATAGCTGGTTTTTGCTTTAGGGACCAAATCATGCACAAAACAAAACAAACCAAGTAAATTTGCACAATAACACTTTTATTCAATAATTGAGTTTTTATGTTATAGTCCCGTGAATTAAGTAAGATAAATGCTATGTAATGATGTGAAAATCTCTATGAATCAAACATTCATCAAACTCTCCCTAATTTGAATCTTTATTTGTCCTCAAACAAAGTAAATCAAAAGCAAGAGTTTCTATACCACCTTTTGTAATATCAAGCCTCTCAATGAACTTTGTTTTGATGAAGACAAACCATAATGGCAAGAAGGCAAATATGTTGATCAAGCTAAATCATCATTGGATAAACGTCTTTGGTTCAAGCTCTTGGGAAATTTCATAAGGTATAATAACAATTCTTACTATGAACTTAAGTCTTAGATGCTCAATGATCAAAAGAAGTTTTTAAACTTGTCCAAACTATTTCTCAATTTTCTTAAGCAAAAAATTAATTTTTATTACTGAGCAATCGATTTACATGTTGGAGCAATCGATTGCTTGCCTCACGTTTTCAGGTTTTTTGCTTCTGTTTTCCCGTGCAATCGATTTGCATATATGTGTAATCGATTGCTCTCTGTTTGAAAAAGCTTATGTTTTTAAGTGCAGTCGATTTACACAAAGGTGAAATCGATTTCTCACTGAAAATATTTGAAATTTATGGTTGTTAGAACCTGTGCAAATCGATTTGCATCAAGGGTGCAATTGATTGCTTGATGTACATTTTTAAAAATTAGTATATTTTCATATAACTCTTCACACACACCTTTTGAATAATGGATTGTACTGAGTCTTGGCAATTTTCATGATCATTGTACAAAAAATCATGTTGTTTCAAAGGAGTATTATGAAGATATAAATAGCCAAAGATTAAAATGATTTTACAACACTTCCAATCAATCTTTTTCTGAAATTTTCAAATAATCAACTCAAGCTTTCTTCATTTTTATTCAAAAAGTTTTCTGCACATTTTCACATCTTGTATAGTAGAAAACTTTGAGCAATCTAAGTCCTGAGTCATTGTATATCATTGTTATTGGAAGAGAAGATCAAGTTATTGATAAAATCACTTAAAGTGATTATTACTCTACAAACTTACTCACTCAAATATTTTTGCAAATTTTCTTATTTTTCAGGATTATTGAAAATAAGATTAGTGGTTTTAGTACTCTTGTCTTTCCAGGATTGTTGGAAATAAGTAGGTCATCTTGAGAAGATTATTCTCATTGTTGACATAGTGAAATTCCAAGAGGATTGTTCTTGGTCCAAGAGGATTGTTCTTGGTCCAAGAGGATTGTTCTTGGTGTTTGGTAGTTATTGTATAAGTTGCCAACTATAATAAAATCTCTTTCACGTTGAAAGGGGACTGGAGTACTCCCAGACTGTAAGGGGAACTGGGATAACTCTCTTGTGTCTCTTTATTTTTATGCACTTTACTACTTTCATAAATACCATAAACCAGAAAAATAATATCCATCATCACTAAAACCAGAAAATTTTTAAAGTACCTAATTCACCCCCCCCCCCCCCTCTCTTAGGCGAACTCTTAGACTTATATTTGGCATCAGAGCGGGTTATAGGTAACTTGTTCCTAAAGATCCAAAATGGCTTTCACAAATTAAAATCTGGTTTTTAGAGATGGTGGTAGCAATAACAAGCCTCCACTGTTTTGTGGTGAATACTTTAATTTTTGGAAAATCCGCATGAAGACACATTTAGAAGCAGAAGGAGAAGAAATATAGAATGCCATCGAAAATGGTCCATTTGTTCCTATAATTGTTGTCAACGATGTTGGTTCATCAAAGACTAAAATTTCATTGGATGAAGATGATAAGAAAAAGGTCCTCTATGATAAAAAAGGCAATCAATCTTCTTCAAGGTGCACTTGGCATGAATGAATTCTTTCGTGTCTCGACATGCAAAACAGCGAAAGAAACGTGGGATACTTTGGTAGAAACTCATGAAGGAACCGTTGAAGTTAAAAGATCAAGATTAAATACTTTAAGTCAAGAATACAAGTTATTTTGAATGCAGCCTGGAGAATCCATCCTTGACTTGTAGAAAAGATTCATGCACTTGACAAATCATCTAAGTGCTCTTGGTAAGATTTTAACTAATGATGAATTAAATCTGAAAGTGCTTAGATCTTTAATTAGGGAATGACAACCAAAAGTAACGGCAGTTTCTGAAAAGAAAAGTCTTTCTACAATGACGTCCGCAACATTGTTTGGAAAACTTCAAGAATATGAGACGGAACTCGGAAGACTTGAAAATCATGAAAATCAAGAGAAGAAATCCAAGAATTTTGCTTTAAAGATAGATTCCAAGGAAGTTGAAAAGGAAGACAATCCGAAAGAAGATGAAAATTTTTTGCTTCTTGTTAAAAGGCTTGGTAAGTTCTTTGGTAGAAATGAAAAATCCTTTTCTCATGCAAAAAGAAAGAAACAATTCAAGAAAAAGGAAGCTTCCACATCAACACATGAAGTCACATGTTATGAATGTGGTAAGCAAGGTCATATAAAGCCGGATTGTCTGAAACTCTCCAAGAAAGGTGGATACAAAGGCCAAAAGGATTTTAAGAACAAAAAGGCCTATGTTGCATGGGAGGATAATGAGATAAGTTCTTCGTCCGATTCCGACAGTGACAAAAGTGCAAATTTAGCATTTATGGCCTCACACATTCTGATAGTGAAGATGATGAGGTTAGTAATGAATTTTCTCTTTTTGATAATGATGCACAAGGTGATATAGATGAACTATTAAATGAATGCAAAATTCTTTACAAAACTATTTCATCTCAAAAGAAACAAATTTCATCTTTAGAAGAAAAATGTGAAACTATGGAAAAAGATCTCAAAGATGAAAAACAAAAATTAAGTGATGAACAAAAACATAATTTTGTATGCAAAAATTGTGAATCACTTTCTTTCTAAATTGTCCAATTAAAAAGAGTTCTTGTGAGATATGAAAAAGGTCAAATTGGATTGGAAGGTATTCTTAGCCAACAAATATATTCCAATGATAAAAGTGGACTTGGATATTCAAAGTTTTCAAAACCAAGTTCTAACAAAACTATCTTTGTTAAGGCTAGTGATCAATCATCCAAAGAGAAAGTGAACATACCTAAATTGGTTCATCATTATCCTAAAAATAAAAAATCTCCTAAGAAGAAATCTTATCCTTCTAGATATAGAAGTGACTTTTAACCTACTTGTTTTTATCTTGATATTAAAGGCCATACACCTAATGCTTGCTATGTTAGAAACTTTTGTGTGGTAAGTAGGCATTATGTGTGAGTAAAGAAAGGTACTAATTATGAAGGACCCAAAGCAACTTGGGTACCTAATAAAACCTAATTTGTTTTGTAGGTATGCTTGAAGACCACTTCCAATCTATGGTATCTTGATAGTGGTTGTTTAAAGCATATGACGTGAGACATAAACCAATTTTCAAATCTAGTGCTAAAAGCCAAGGGTTTTGTCACTTATGTAGACAATAATAAAGGAAGAATTATTGGCAAAGGCAAAGTTGGTGCACCACCTTTCACATCCATTGAATATGTTCTTTATGTTGAAGGACTAAAGCATAATCTTCTTAGTATTAGCCAACTATGTGACAAAGGCTTCAAGATCAAGTTCACCAAAGATGAATGCTTGATAGAAGATGAAGTCATGCATGAGGTTATACTTAAAGGTAAAATAATTAGTAATATATTTATGATTTCCCTTGATGATCCATCTTTGAAGATAAAATGTCTCATGACGAACAACAATGATTCATGGCTTTGGCGCAAAAGAATTTCTCATATTCACATGGAAAACTTGAATAAATTAATCAAACATGATCTTTTCATTGGATTGCCTAAGAGAAAATTTGTCAAACATTTTATGATGCTTGTCAAAAAGGGAAACAAACAAAATCAACTTTCAAATCTAAGAATGTGGTTTCTACTACAAGGCCACAACAATTGTTGCATATGGACCTATTTGGTCCATCAAGAACAAGAAGTTTTGGAGGTAATGTATATGCATTGGTTAAGCTTTCAATATTATTATATGTATTTTGTCCATTTTTTATGCATCTTTCCCTTCTTTTTGATAATTTCAAAGGGGGAGAAGAATGTTATACTTTATGCTTGTGTATTTTCTTGTATTAAACTTTTAAGGTACAAAGAATCCTTCAAGATGAGCAAATACAAATGATTACAAAGCTTCTCATACAAAGGGGGAGTTATACATCTTAGGGGGAGAAGTCTTTTCCGGAAATAACAACGCATCAAGGAAGATTGTTTGTCATCATCAAAAAGGGGAAGAATATAATATCGAGCCTCTCAATGAACTTTGTTTTGATGAAGACAAACCATAATGGAAAGAAGGCAAAGATGTTGATCAAGCTAAAGCATAATTGGATTAAAGTCTATGGTTTAATCTCTTGGAAAATTTCATAAGGTATAGTAACAATTCTTACTATGAACTTAAGTCTTAGATGCTCAATGATCAAAAGAAGTTTTTAAACTTGTCCAAACTATTTCTCAAGTTTCTTAAGCAAAAAGTTAATTTTTATTACTGAGCAATCAATTTACACGTTGGAGCAATCGATTGCTTGCCTCACGTTTTCAGGTTTTTTGCTTCTGTTTTCCCGTGCAATCGATTTGCATATATGTGTAACCGATTGCTCTCTGTTTGAAAAAACTTATGTTTTTAAGTGCAATCGATTTACACAAAGGTGCAATTGATTTCTCACTGAAAATATTTGAAATTTCTGGCTGTTAGAACCAGTTCAAATCGATTTGCATCAAGGGTGCAATTGATTGCTTGCTGTATATTTTTGAAAATAAGTATATTTTCATATACCTCTTCACACACACCTTTTGAATAATGGATTGTATTGAATCTTGGCAATTGTTCATGATCATTCTACAGAAAGTCATGTTGTTTCAAAGGGGTATTATGAAGATATAAATAGACAAAGATTCAAATGATTTTATAACCTCTTACAATCAATCTTTTTATGAAAATTTCAAATAATCAACTCAAGCTTTCTTCATTTTTATTCAAAAAGTTTTCTGCACATTTTCACATCTTGTATAACAGAAAACTTTGAGCATTCTAAGTTCCGAGTCATTGTATATCATTGTTATTTGAAGAGAAGATCAAGTTATTGATAAAATCACTTAAAGTGATTATTACTCTACAAACTTACTCACTCAAATATTTTTGCAAATTTTCTTATTTTTCAGGATTATTGAAAATAAGATTAGTGGTTTTAGTACTCTTGTCTTTCCAGGATTGTTGGAAATAAGTAGGTCATCTTGAGAAGATTATTCTCATTGTTGACATAGTGAAATTCCAAGAGGATTGTTCTTGGTCCAAGAGGATTGTTCTTGGTCCAAGAGGATTGTTCTTGGTGTTTGGTAGTTATTGTATAAGTTGCCAACTATAATAAAATCTCTTTCACGTTGAAAGGGGACTGGAGTACTCCCAGACTGTAAGGGGAACTGGGATAACTCTCTTGTGTCTCTTTATTTTTATGCACTTTACTACTTTCATAAATACCATAAACCAGAAAAATAATATCCATCATCACTAAAACCAGAAAATTTTTAAAGTACCTAATTCACCCCCCCCCCCCCTCTCTTAGGCGAACTCTTAGACTTATATTTGGCATCAGAGCGGGTTATAGGTAACTTGTTCCTAAAGATCCAAAATGGCTTTCACAAATTAAAATCTGGTTTTTAGAGATGGTGGTAGCAATAACAAGCCTCCACTGTTTTGTGGTGAATACTTTAATTTTTGGAAAATCCGCATGAAGACACATTTAGAAGCAGAAGGAGAAGAAATATAGAATGCCATCGAAAATGGTCCATTTGTTCCTATAATTGTTGTCAACGATGTTGGTTCATCAAAGACTAAAATTTCATTGGATGAAGATGATAAGAAAAAGGTCCTCTATGATAAAAAAGGCAATCAATCTTCTTCAAGGTGCACTTGGCATGAATGAATTCTTTCGTGTCTCGACATGCAAAACAGCGAAAGAAACGTGGGATACTTTGGTAGAAACTCATGAAGGAACCGTTGAAGTTAAAAGATCAAGATTAAATACTTTAAGTCAAGAATACAAGTTATTTTGAATGCAGCCTGGAGAATCCATCCTTGACTTGTAGAAAAGATTCATGCACTTGACAAATCATCTAAGTGCTCTTGGTAAGATTTTAACTAATGATGAATTAAATCTGAAAGTGCTTAGATCTTTAATTAGGGAATGACAACCAAAAGTAACGGCAGTTTCTGAAAAGAAAAGTCTTTCTACAATGACGTCCGCAACATTGTTTGGAAAACTTCAAGAATATGAGACGGAACTCGGAAGACTTGAAAATCATGAAAATCAAGAGAAGAAATCCAAGAATTTTGCTTTAAAGATAGATTCCAAGGAAGTTGAAAAGGAAGACAATCCGAAAGAAGATGAAAATTTTTTGCTTCTTGTTAAAAGGCTTGGTAAGTTCTTTGGTAGAAATGAAAAATCCTTTTCTCATGCAAAAAGAAAGAAACAATTCAAGAAAAAGGAAGCTTCCACATCAACACATGAAGTCACATGTTATGAATGTGGTAAGCAAGGTCATATAAAGCCGGATTGTCTGAAACTCTCCAAGAAAGGTGGATACAAAGGCCAAAAGGATTTTAAGAACAAAAAGGCCTATGTTGCATGGGAGGATAATGAGATAAGTTCTTCGTCCGATTCCGACAGTGACAAAAGTGCAAATTTAGCATTTATGGCCTCACACATTCTGATAGTGAAGATGATGAGGTTAGTAATGAATTTTCTCTTTTTGATAATGATGCACAAGGTGATATAGATGAACTATTAAATGAATGCAAAATTCTTTACAAAACTATTTCATCTCAAAAGAAACAAATTTCATCTTTAGAAGAAAAATGTGAAACTATGGAAAAAGATCTCAAAGATGAAAAACAAAAATTAAGTGATGAACAAAAACATAATTTTGTATGCAAAAATTGTGAATCACTTTCTTTCTAAATTGTCCAATTAAAAAGAGTTCTTGTGAGATATGAAAAAGGTCAAATTGGATTGGAAGGTATTCTTAGCCAACAAATATATTCCAATGATAAAAGTGGACTTGGATATTCAAAGTTTTCAAAACCAAGTTCTAACAAAACTATCTTTGTTAAGGCTAGTGATCAATCATCCAAAGAGAAAGTGAACATACCTAAATTGGTTCATCATTATCCTAAAAATAAAAAATCTCCTAAGAAGAAATCTTATCCTTCTAGATATAGAAGTGACTTTTAACCTACTTGTTTTTATCTTGATATTAAAGGCCATACACCTAATGCTTGCTATGTTAGAAACTTTTGTGTGGTAAGTAGGCATTATGTGTGAGTAAAGAAAGGTACTAATTATGAAGGACCCAAAGCAACTTGGGTACCTAATAAAACCTAATTTGTTTTGTAGGTATGCTTGAAGACCACTTCCAATCTATGGTATCTTGATAGTGGTTGTTTAAAGCATATGACGTGAGACATAAACCAATTTTCAAATCTAGTGCTAAAAGCCAAGGGTTTTGTCACTTATGTAGACAATAATAAAGGAAGAATTATTGGCAAAGGCAAAGTTGGTGCACCACCTTTCACATCCATTGAATATGTTCTTTATGTTGAAGGACTAAAGCATAATCTTCTTAGTATTAGCCAACTATGTGACAAAGGCTTCAAGATCAAGTTCACCAAAGATGAATGCTTGATAGAAGATGAAGTCATGCATGAGGTTATACTTAAAGGTAAAATAATTAGTAATATATTTATGATTTCCCTTGATGATCCATCTTTGAAGATAAAATGTCTCATGACGAACAACAATGATTCATGGCTTTGGCGCAAAAGAATTTCTCATATTCACATGGAAAACTTGAATAAATTAATCAAACATGATCTTTTCATTGGATTGCCTAAGAGAAAATTTGTCAAACATTTTATGATGCTTGTCAAAAAGGGAAACAAACAAAATCAACTTTCAAATCTAAGAATGTGGTTTCTACTACAAGGCCACAACAATTGTTGCATATGGACCTATTTGGTCCATCAAGAACAAGAAGTTTTGGAGGTAATGTATATGCATTGGTTAAGCTTTCAATATTATTATATGTATTTTGTCCATTTTTTATGCATCTTTCCCTTCTTTTTGATAATTTCAAAGGGGGAGAAGAATGTTATACTTTATGCTTGTGTATTTTCTTGTATTAAACTTTTAAGGTACAAAGAATCCTTCAAGATGAGCAAATACAAATGATTACAAAGCTTCTCATACAAAGGGGGAGTTATACATCTTAGGGGGAGAAGTCTTTTCCGGAAATAACAACGCATCAAGGAAGATTGTTTGTCATCATCAAAAAGGGGAAGAATATAATATCGAGCCTCTCAATGAACTTTGTTTTGATGAAGACAAACCATAATGGAAAGAAGGCAAAGATGTTGATCAAGCTAAAGCATAATTGGATTAAAGTCTATGGTTTAATCTCTTGGAAAATTTCATAAGGTATAGTAACAATTCTTACTATGAACTTAAGTCTTAGATGCTCAATGATCAAAAGAAGTTTTTAAACTTGTCCAAACTATTTCTCAAGTTTCTTAAGCAAAAAGTTAATTTTTATTACTGAGCAATCAATTTACACGTTGGAGCAATCGATTGCTTGCCTCACGTTTTCAGGTTTTTTGCTTCTGTTTTCCCGTGCAATCGATTTGCATATATGTGTAACCGATTGCTCTCTGTTTGAAAAAACTTATGTTTTTAAGTGCAATCGATTTACACAAAGGTGCAATTGATTTCTCACTGAAAATATTTGAAATTTCTGGCTGTTAGAACCAGTTCAAATCGATTTGCATCAAGGGTGCAATTGATTGCTTGCTGTATATTTTTGAAAATAAGTATATTTTCATATACCTCTTCACACACACCTTTTGAATAATGGATTGTATTGAATCTTGGCAATTGTTCATGATCATTCTACAGAAAGTCATGTTGTTTCAAAGGGGTATTATGAAGATATAAATAGACAAAGATTCAAATGATTTTATAACCTCTTACAATCAATCTTTTTATGAAAATTTCAAATAATCAACTCAAGCTTTCTTCATTTTTATTCAAAAAGTTTTCTGCACATTTTCACATCTTGTATAACAGAAAACTTTGAGCATTCTAAGTTCCGAGTCATTGTATATCATTGTTATTTGAAGAGAAGATCAAGTTATTGATAAAATCACTTAAAGTGATTATTACTCTACAAACATACTCACTCAAATATTGATGTACACTTTCTTATTTTTCAGGATTGTTGAAAATAAGATTAGTGGTTTTTGTACTCTTGTTTTTCTAGGATTGTTGGAAACAAGTAGGTCACCTTGAGAGGATTGTTCTCATTGTTGACATAGTGAAAATCCAAGAGGATTGTTCTTGGTCCAAGAGGACTATTTTTGGTGTTTGGTAGTTCTTGTATAAGTTGCCAACTATAAGGAAATCTCTTTCATGTTGAAAGGGGACTGGAGTACTCTTGGACTATGAGGGGAACTAGGATAACTCTTTTGTGTCTCTTTATTTTTCTGTACTTTACTACTTTTATAAACACCATAAACCAGAAAAATAATATCCATCATCACTAAAACCAGAAAAATTTTAAAGTACCTAATTCACCCTCCCTCTTAGGCGCACTCTTAGAAACTTACACCTTTCACATAATCAACTCAATTTTCCAAAGAAGTAATCAAGGCACATGGTCTTTGTGGTTGCACCTCCAAGTGTTGATGCATTATTACTTTCTTTATCATTTTAGACATATTCATGAAACAAGTCTTCCACATAGAATTTATGTCAAGCAATCCAAAGCAATAAACATGTTAGTCATGAATCACACCTATCACACTTTTTTGTAGAAGTGAAAGTAATGAGGTATTTTGATCTCTCATATGACAAAATTTGCTAACATCTTGATTAATTCATGCATTTAACTAAGAAAAATATGTTGATATGTAAAGACAAATATCACTAAGGTCTTCTTATGGTTGTAACGTGGCCAAGGTACCGATGAAGTGTTATTCCTATGGATAATGGAAACAAAGTGGTTTTTGGTTTTTCTTTCTTTTGAAGTGCATTCATATGTTTTGATTCTTTTTTGTATCAAATCATTCATCCAAACCTTTCTTGTTTCTTTTGAACCCATTCATTTTTGAGTAATCATTGTCTTTTCTTTTCTCACTTTTCTCTTTCTTTCATTTTCTTTTTGTACTTTACAACTTTCGATTTTCTTTTCTTTTGAACAAGTACTTTTTGCTTTTTTCTCCCCAACTTTGAATAAAACCTTATTTTCTTTGAATGCTCCTTCAGATTTAGCAAAAGATACCAATGGTTTCAAGGTTTAATTCAAGAAAAATAAAACCTATCATATATGAACTTTTTATAATTTTTGAAGAAATAAAACAATATTCACTAAGTGGTTTACTTAATGCATTATTAAGTTCATAAATGATGGATTCATGTCAATGGCTCAAAAGGGGTTGCAAATGATCACTCACTCACAAGGACATTGAGGATACATTTAGCTTGCTAGTTATGCTCAATTTTCAACGAAATGCCTTGATCCCTTCTATGTCTTTACAATAATCAAATAAATTCAAGATTAAGCATGAATCAAACGAGTTAAAACAAGAATTTTTCAGCCTTCTAAGCATATGGTGAACAATGGAAGGTTACCTCACTTTCTGGTTTATAACTAAGTGATTCGTAAGAAAACATGTCATGACAAATGATTGAATGAACTGATTTTGTGAAGATTACTCATGTCATGCTCATGCTAAAGGCTTTAAGAAAGCAATAAACACTTACCTTGGATTGTGAAAATCTTTCAAAGTTATGTTGTTTTACCCTTGTGCCTTTGATTCATGTGAATTTTGACCTTCCAATCCTTGTCTTTCCATCTCATTTTAGAGGACAAAAGAATAAACAAGGCTTTAGGATTTAGTCATAGGACACTTACAGTTAAATACTTAAACTAAACACATAAAAACTTGAAAGTGAAGAAATTTACATGATTAGCATTTTTGTTGATTCTGCTATGTTCGCTTAGCGAAACAGGGCTCACTTAGCGAACTCTGTAGAATTCAGTTTTCTGCAGAATTTTCTTTGTGCTATCTCATGCCTTTTTCTTCCAATCCAAAACTAGTTACGCAGGGAAATAAATATGTAAAGGGTTGGGTTACCTCCCAATAAGTGCTTGTTTAACGTCATTAGCTCGACGCCTGTTTTCGTGAAAAATCAAGGTGTTTTATATGAATTTTTCAAAGTATCCTTGCCACTATGCTTCGGCCTTTCTTGGTCATTCATTATTTTCAATACCAGGCCTATTTCATCAGGATCTTTGACTTTGGAATAGTCTTCTTCTTTGTTATGTAAGGCTTGAAACAATTTGAAGTCTAATTCTTCATTTTTCCACCTTACTTTCATTGTTCCTTTATCAACATCGATCATCATTCAGGCTGTTTTTATAAATGGACAGCCTAAGATCAGAGGTATGTTGTCAGGTTCATTCATATTCACCATAACGAAATCCGTTGGAAATAGAAAACTTTCAAGCTTCACCATTACATTCTCCACTATGCAAACTGGTTGCACGATTGATTTGTCGGCAAGTTGTAATTTCATTGTTGTTGTTTGCAAATCTAGCTCACCAATCTTCTTGAGAATGGCCAATGGAAGAAGGTTGGTGCTTGATCCAAGATCCACCATAGCTTTGTCAAACTTGATGTTTTCAATAACGACTGGTAATGTAACGCTCCCAGGATCAGCTTTGATGCTTTCTTCCTTTTTCTCATTTTCAACTCTTTTTATTTTTCTATTCTCCCTAACTTTGGTTTCAGTCACTTCTTCGATTCTTGTTGTGACAGCGTTGCAAGTCTCTTTTGGATTGGTTTGAGTGGTGGCGGTGAAAGTTCTTGTTTGTTGCTCACTCAACTGTTTTGCAATTTTCCCAACTCGCGTTTCTAAATTCCTGATTGTCGCATCCATATTCTTCTGATTTTCCATGGACAGTTGCATAAATTGATTCAAGGTATCCTCTAATTTTGTAATCTTGTCAGGCTGCGTGTAACCTTGGTACTGATTCTGCCTGTTTTGGCCATAGCTTGCATTGATGTTGTATGGATAACCTTGATTGCTTTAATACGGTACCTGACTTTGTTGCTGCTGACTTCCCATGTAATTGAGTTCTTCATTGATCGGGGAAAAACCAATTGGATAGTCTTTTCTACACAACTCAGACGATGCTACTTGTTGCGGTTTAGGTGTTTCGTGCATTTGTTTGAATTGTTGTGGAAGTTTGGAAATCTGCTTGGTTAATTCTTCCACGGTTTGCGTGAGAAGCTTGTTTTGTGCCAAGATTGTGTCATTTGTGTCCAACTCAAGAATACCATATTTATTTTGCGCTGCACCTCTGTTGTATTGGACTTGGTGATCACTAAGAGTCATACGCTTGATGATAGCAACTGCTTCCTCTACACTTTTGGAAAGTAGCGAACCACCGGCTATTGCGTCAAGTAGAAGCTTTAGCTGGGGCTGCAATCCATTACGAAAAACATGAATCTGTGTGATATTATCGAAGCCATGATTTGGACATTTGTGCAACATGGATTTATAACGTTCCCAAGCTTCACAAACAGTTTTTGTTTCACTTTGCGTGAATGCGGCTATAACTGTTTTTGC
The DNA here is from genome assembly GCA_948472305.1 of Vicia faba. Lineage (NCBI taxonomy): Eukaryota > Viridiplantae > Streptophyta > Magnoliopsida > Fabales > Fabaceae > Vicia > Vicia faba. The sequence goes on along the minus strand of OX451736.1, from coordinate 1,157,779,073 downwards.
ATCCATGAATCGATTGTGCGGGAAGAATCTGTTATGAAAGTTTTCCTCCAATACATTCCAATTTGTCATGATTTCAGTAGGTTGATCAAGGTACCAATCCATTTCCTTGCCGATCAAGGAATGAGGAAATAATCTCATGAAGATAACCTCTTCTTCGTCTTCGGGTGCACCTAACATACCAGCCAACTCATAGAATTTAGTGAGGTGTGTGTATGGATCTTCATGGTCCAATCCTGAAAAAGGGTTAGCGTATATAATTTGTAGCAAACCTATTTTCATCTCATCTCATCTTGCGGTTGGATTGTTATTGAGACGAGCCAGTCGCCTTGGACTGCTTGCACATAAACTGTTGACAACTTCGGCCATTGTTTCGTTGATAGGAGGATTTATTGATGAGGTTGATGTAGAAGCTCCTTTATGGTTTTTCTTTCTGGATCGTTGTTTCTGTTTTTTATCTGTGTTTTGTTCCTTCGGATTGTTCTTTCGATCTCGGAGTCAAAAATAAGTTTTTCTTCTGAACTTTTGCCTCAAAGCATAAACAGAATTTTCACCTATCCAAACACTTGAACAAACGGTTGCGAAAAAAATATACAATATATAACAAATTCATAAAACTGATAAGTATAGAAACGATTGTGATGTTTTAATACCTTAAATGTCAATCCCCGACAACGTCACCAATTTGATGTTGATTACAATCAAATGAAAGTATTGTTTTTATCATATCAACGGGGATTTGAGCGATATCAAAACCGTTCAACGATTTCTATAATTCTAAGCATAAGTTTCAAGATTTGTTTGGTTTGTAAGTGACGAAAAGTAAAATGCATAAAATACGAAAGATAAGTTTTAATGAAATAGACTTGTGGGAAATTGGTGTTCATTCGTCGACTCAATATGCATATCAGAAATTAGTTATACACAGCCTATGATTGTTTCATTATCATCACGTATCGCACAAAAACGAAGCTCATGTCTAAACCTTGATACATTTTCTACCTTATGGTTTAATCGACGATTTCTCAGCCTATTAAACAATACGATAGCATTAAGATTCAATACTTTTAGTGAATATCATACCTAAATCTATGTCTAGCATTTTGCGTTTAATAGTTGTTATCTTGGATCGAGATTAGAACCGTATTTGTCAATATCAATTCAATCCCTGAACTAAACGGTAAAACAAAGATAGAAATGATAATATTTCAAACATAAATTGCATATAACGCCATGATCAAAGAAAATACATATTGTTTTGATGAACTACGACCAATCCCAATAAGAGAGAGATTTATCTACTCATGGTATCTTGAAGCACAAATGGAGAATTTAGTTAAATGACATCAACGACAATTTCCCGACTCTTGATGTGAATCCAACCCTTCTACCTAAAACCTCTTATATTCCTACTTCTATTACTATTACAAATGATAATATATGATACTATGATGATAAAAACTGGAATGCTCTGCTAAACTGAGATGTTGTCCTATTTATAGCTGTTCTGGCTGTCTGAGTTCGCTAAGCAAACTATACTTTGCTAAGCGAAGTCCTTGCTCCTGAGATAAGTTTACAAATCAACTTGGCAACTTGAGACCGCCAAAGTTTTCTAAGCGAAGTTTGGCTCGCTTAGCGAAGTTGATTTCTTTGTCCTTAAGCTTTTTCAAATATCTTCCATAAACCGCTAGAGTTCGCTATGCAATGTGAGGCTCACTTAACGAAGTTTTTTTCTTCAGCCTGAAGTCTTTTTGACGGCCTTGTTTCGCTAAGCGAAGGAACAATTCTCTAGGCGAACTCTTCGCTTCTCCTCGCTGTTGGCGAAATTTGTTGATTTGCTTCTATCTTGTATTCGCTACGCGAACTATTCATCGCTAAACGAATTGGTCTTTTCGCTATAGCTCGCTTAGCAAAGTGTCTGATAGGTGGTTTTTGCTTTAGGGACCAAATCTTGCACAAAACAAACCAAACCAAGTAAAATTGCACACTAACACTTTTATTTAATAATTGAGGTTTTTATGTTATAATCTTGTGAACTAAGTAAGATAAATGCTATGTAATGATGTGAAAATCTCCATGAATCAAACATTCATCACTTAGCTACGAGGCAAGCTGAGCCCAATACACCCCTCTCTTTAATAAAAAACAAAACTATTTTAATGGACCGTCTATATGAAAAAACCTGAAATGGGCAGCCTAAAAGTGAAAGAAATATACAACCCATACTATAGACAAGCCTAATGAGAAACTCAAGGGCCATCAGATTTTAATGGTCCATTTTGAAGCAGTACACCCCTCTTATGAATATATGTCTCTTGTAGAATAAGCAATATAATATGATTATAAATTAGTAACATAGTAATATTGAAATTTAGATAAAATGATCATTGAGATTGATGGAACAAATTTAGGGTATGACACACGTCACTACTAGTAACTAACTAACCCCTATTTCCTTTCTTGCCTCTTTTAGAATACACCATCCAAACCTTGGACCCATTTGACTCATGATGAAACTGTTGCTCATGTGGTATTCCTGCAGCTTGTTGGGTTCTATCAATATATTCTCCTTCTTCTATGGCCTTGTCCTTAAGGCCAAAATTTTGAAATTGACTTCTGATCATAATCACATCTTTGGATGTCGCTTCCTGCACGGTTTAGCCCTTTCAATGAATTAGAACATGTTTGACTTCTTTCCCTTGTTGTTTCACTTTCTTGGCTGCCAACAATGACTCTGACTCATACATATCAATGTGTTCTTCTAACAAGTCTGGCAATTCTTCTTTCTTCTTTTATTTCCCCACGAACTTCTTCAACAAAGACACATGGAAAACAGGGTGCACTTTGGGCCCCTCTGGTAATTTTAACTTGTATGCAACTGCCCCTATCTTCGCTATAATAGGGTATGGGCCGTAATACCTAGCAGCTAACTTGGCATTAATTTTGGAAACCACAGACTTTAGTCTATGTGTTTAAGTTTTAAGACACCCATTCTCCATACACAAAACTCCTATCCACACGCCTCTTATCAGCTTGATTCTTCATTCTGTCTTGTGCTCTTAAAAGTTGACTCTTCAACTGTCTCAAAGCCTCATCTATGGCCAATAAATCTCTCTGCACAACTTCCATTGTAGTTTCACCCCGTGGCCATCTTGTTAGCACTAGTAGGGGCCTTTTATATACTATCTTGAAATGTGTCTTCTCTGTGGCAGCATGGAGTATGGTGTTAAACCAATAATCATCCCAATGTATCCATGACATCCAAGTTTTAGACTAGTCTGAAATGAAACACCTTAAATAGGTTTCTAGGTACCTATTTACTACCTTTGTCTGTCTGTCAGATTCAAGGTGATATGCAGTACTCATTTTGAGTTTTCCCCCCACATTTTGAACAGTTCCTTCTCAAAACTACTCATAAATATCACTCGCTATAGACAACAGTACTCCATGGAGCCTAATCATCTCTTTACAAAACACATCAACAACACTCATAGTAGTGTAAGGATGCCGAAGTGGTATAAAATGGGAGTATTTAGATAACATGTGTACCACTACTAGGATAGCTTCATACCCCTTTGACTTGGGCAAGCCTGTTAATTAAATCCATAGAGATATCTTCATGTAATTGTTCTGGAATTGGTAAGGGCTAGAGTAGACCCCCTGGAGAGGATGCCATATATTTCTGCCTCAGACAAATATCACAACCATTCACAAACTTTTGAATGGTCCCTTTCATGCCCACCCAGTATACATTCACAGCAAGCCTTCTGCAGGTTTTGTAAAAACCATAGTGTCCTCTTTGCGGGGAAGAATGAAATTCTTCTAGTAGTGTAGGAATTAATTCAGACTTGTTTGAAATCAAAAACCTGCCCTCATATAGTAATACACCAAGTCTATACTTATATCCAAGCCATAAAGTGGGATATTCCCGCACTTACTTCATTATTTTATGTAGCTTCTCACCTTGCTTATTTTCTGCCCGCACTTGTTCTCTTTGAGTCCATTTCATGTAATATTTAATAGTGTTTAACTCCAGCCCCACATTAATTCTGGATAACGCGTCTGCACCATTGTTCAATCTCCCTTATTTATACACAATATCAAAACCATACCCCAACAACTTGGCAGTCCAGTTTTGCTGATCTTCATTCACCACCCTCTATTGCAACAATTGTTTCAGGCTCTTTTGGTAAGTAGATACTACAAACTTCCTCCCCAAAAGGTAGTGTCTCCAATCTTGTATGGCTAGCACAAATATCATCAACTCCTTTTCATAAGTAAGAGTTAACCAAATTCCTTGTTCCCAGGGTCTTGCTAAAATAGGCTATGGGTCTCTTGTCTTGCATCACAAACGCTGCTACACCTCCTTCCGACGCATCACATTCAATCACAAATTTTTAGCAAAATCAGGCAGAGCAAGAATATGTGTTGTAGTGACTTTTTCCTTCAAATCTTTATGTAGCGGTGGAAATCAGAGATCAAACTGTTTAATTAACTTGACTCGCAAAATAAGCAAGAGTCGCCACCCGTAAATATGCAAAGTAAGTGCATTACTAATAGTAAAGAAAAATACAATGCATTTGAAAAGAGATCGGAGGTTCAGGGGTTGATTATACAAATGGAAGGTACTAGCCCCCTATGTATCTATAGTATCCTATAGAAAACTTTTGAAATATCTATTTTCTTAGTTAAAATTAATTTGCTTACTAAATGAGTATGGAGATGAGATTTTGAAAATGCAACACCCTAGTGTCAAAGTTTTTGGCTTAAAAGAGGTGTGAGTTTTTTTAAAATTAGGGTTTAGAAGAGATTTATCTTTATATTAATAAAACTAAAAAAAATGTACAAAGGGGTTTTCACACAATCGTATTAAATATATTTGATAATATGAAGTCAATGAATTCGTTTTTTTCCTTTAGAGTTAGACGCAAACAAAATATAAAGACTGAATTATCGACAAATGGAAATTAAATAAATAGCAATTAAATAACTAAATAATTAACAACCAAAAATTAAATTAAATAAAGAAAGACAAAATTATATTAATATATATTTTTTGGTATTTTTTTAAAAAAGGGCAAGAAAGAAATAATTATAAACCCTATCTAATATTTTTTGTATTATATTTTTATGAATTTTTAAATGAAATAAGGCAAAAAAATTTGAAAATTTGAAAATAAAAATGCAACAGCTAGGACTTGAATTCAAGTTCTATGGGTTATAACAAAGCTGCCTTACCACTAAACCATGTTTATTTTTCTGTTGTATTTTTACTTTAATTAAAAAAATAATAACAGAGTTTGGATTAAAGGGGATAAAATGAAGAATAATGGTAAAATGTCTCCAATGGGTCTCGAACCCAAGACCTCACGCACGCAGAAATAATACCCCAACCATTTCACTAAGCTGTTCATTTGTTATATTCATTTAATCAAAAACTATAAAAAGTTAAAACTGACAAATGGGTTGGGCTAAAAATTCAAGCCCAAACCCGAATCCAATTTAGAGGGAAATGAAGGGTTTTCAAAACCCTAGAGACATGAAAGAGGTGTTGCATCTGACCTTGGGAAGGGAATGAAAAAAATATTGTTCTGGACTGGCCCGATAGCTTGACTGGGCCCAATCTAAGACATTTCCTTCGGTACAACGCGCACAACCTTGACCCGGATTGCCCACTACCTGTCGAGCAATATCATCCATTTGCGCTCCCAAACCTGCACCGACCCAGGATGATCGGCGAACATCCTCTCGGCCTGCCCGACACCAACGTCGTACAGGCCACCAGGAACCGACAAAAGAGATGCCCAAAACTGACCCCCCTCCTCAGGACCAACGACTAGTTACGAGCACATCTTCCTGGTTTGACCAAGTCCTGGCAGTTTCCTGATTTCATGGACCCGTATATCCAGGCGTGAAATCAGGAACCAATGACCATGCGCCAGGGGCATTATATACCCTCACACTTGTGAGGGCTAGTGTGATACAGTGAGAGAAATGACTTGGGTGTTTTACGTTTGATCGCAAAGGTTGCGGTTAGCAAGATTCGCCATCGACTTTTCTTTTATCCAAAAGGAAAGGTGAAAAAGCATAGGAAAGACCTTTGAGATATTTTCTTGAGTTCGGGGGGTAGATTATGAAAAAGGAAGGTATTAGCACCCTTTCATCCATGGTTTTCCATGGGCTCTTAGTTGCTTGCTAGATCACTTGCTTTTGTTTGAAAATGTGCTTTGTGTGGTTTTTGAAAGTATTTTGTAAAGAGGCATTTGTCTAGGCAAACTTTTTAATGATTCTCGTTCATAAGAATGTATACAAAGTGTTTGATTTTTTGAAAATGTTTTCAAGTTTGAAAGATGTTTTGAAAGTGTTGGTGTTTGTTTTTAAAATAACAAGGATGTTTTGGTTTTGAAATTGAGCAAGTAACTAGGAACATTCTACCTACTCAAAAGTCTTTCATGTTCATTTCCTTTCCTTTGATATTATTATCTTACCATTGATTTGGTAAGTAACCCTATCTTTGGATGTAAAAGGGATGGACGTGGGTCATCGTATAACCATAATTATCAATGTTGCAAGATATCTTAGCATTTTTCTTTAGGGACTAAGATCATTTTAAAAGGCAACATAGATAGCGTCATCGAGGGACTATGATCTTGTATTTTGCTTGTTTTTGTTAAGATACCTCACATGCATAATATGGCCATTTTGTAAGGCAGCAAAGTGGGTTTACCCTAGGGGTGTTTGTGTGCAAGTGTATTGATTTGCATGTATTGTTTTTGTCTTGATTAGGGTTTGCTATTTGTTGGTTTTAGTCTTTCCATACAAAACCCTAATTACTAGCATTTGTATACAAAGCATTTAAATTGCGGAAAATAAAAATACTAAACTATTACAATACTTAGGGGAGGGGGTGTACAAATTACAAATGGGGAATATTGCAAGAAATTAAATCTAAATACTTATTACAACCATATTGAATTTGAATAAATGTACAAAATAAAGATAAAATGCAAAAAATATGAAATGTAAGGAGAAATGTGATTTTTTGTTTGGTTTTTCATGAAAAGGGTTTTTTGACCTAATTAGTTAAAATAAAATAATTAACTAAAAAAGAAAATTAATATTAAGTTAGTAAAATAAATTAATTTAAAGAAAACAAGTTTTTTAGGGTTTTGGTGAATTTAATAAAAATAATTAAATAAATAAAAAAACCTAAATTTTAAATTGATTTTAATTTACAAAATAATATAATAATAAATAAAATTAAATTATCTAAGTAATAAAAAAATAAAAAAATTAAAGAAAATGTTTTTGTTCTTTTATTCTTGCAAAGAAAAATAAACTAAATAAATATAAACAATAAAATATAAATATTTTTTGGATTTTTCTTATTAATGAAATAGTAATAATAATAATAATATTAATAATAATATTAATAATAATAATAAATAAAAGATAAAAATAAAAATAAAATAAAAATAACATATAAAGAAAGTCAGGGGAGGTTAAAAAGTAGTCAGGAGTGTGCAAGTGTAGCAAAAATCCCAAGTCCAATGGAGGAAGGCCCAAGCGCTTGATTCAACAAAAAATGAAGAAAAATGTGAAAAAAGTGCAAAAGGTCACGCCGGGGCTTGAACCCAGGACCTAATAGTGACAGGCGTGCACTTTAATCACTGGGGTGGTGATACATCCATTAACTTATGTCAAACCATAAACATATATTAGAAACTGCTTCATAAAAACAACTTCATCTTCAACCTCTGGCCGGACCACCTGCATCTTGTTCATTTCTCATCCATTTGCAAAAATGTAAACATGAAACTTGTGGAAAATTTCCTCATGATTTCAGAAATGTAAATAACTTAAACTAATTCTAAAAAATGAGCATGAATTTTGAATGGTACCAAATTCTGACCTAACTTTTCCAGGATATTCATATTCAAAATTCTAACTACTTAAGCAATATAAATGAAATCTAAAGACATGGCTAGTTTCAGGACAATGATACCTACATTTCTTATTCATAAATAAACCATTAATGATGCTTGTATGAAAAGTTCAAAAGTTAGAAAACTCACCTTGCAAGAGGGTATCGTGTTTTGAGTTTGAGAAGCTTTTAATGAGTTCCAATGATTGGATTAGCTTTATCAAGTTCCCAGGAAGCTAATGTGATGCTTAGCTTGAGCTGAAAGTGCCTGAGGAGTTCTGGAGAAGTCAAGGTGCAAGGTGTTATTTTTGAAAATGGGGGATGGTGTTAAGGGTGTTATAGTCTTGTAACAGGATGTGGGATGAGTTCTAAATGATGTTTAGAAGCTTTAGGAACAAAAAGGCTTGAAAACGCACGAGGGAGATGTGAGTTTCAAACTTTTGGTCAGGTTATGCAAAAATGGAGGTATGTGATACAATTCTGAGTTCTTGGTGTTTTTTGGGCTTGTATATGCGTGTGTTTTCTAGCAAATGACTTGTGTATCTATAAGCAAAAGGTTGGAGAGGTTTTGCACAAAGGATTTATGAGTTATATAGTTATGGCTAGTACTTGATTTTGAAGAAAAGTGAAAGTATGGTTCCAAGATGAAGTACAAGCATAGGATGAGTGATTGTAAGGCTTGAGACAAACTTCTCTTGAGTTATAGGACGTGTATGATCAAAAGAAAACAATTGCAAGGCCCAAGAACAAGTTTTGTGCATAAAGCTACTTTTTCAAAATGGCATTGTGCACTTTCTTCCTAAAATGGATATAAAGAAAGGCATTGCATTGAATGATTGAGTTGAGGCCTCTAATAGCTGTGTAAGAAATTAATTATGGAGTTCCTAACAAGTTTGAGGCTTACAAAGCAAGGATTATGCATCATAGGTTTGAGATTTGAATTTTGTTCATCATAAAATTTGCCTTGTAAAACAACTTGAAACCCCAACTTCTGACCTTCGATTCTCCTTGATCAAAAATGATCTCAAGGAGTTCTTGGAAATTTTTGAAATCTTGTAATGTGCTCTACAACCCCTCTTTGAATCACTTTTGCAAAATCCAAATGGAACTAGGTGAAACTTTGGTCAGAAGTTAGGTCAAAATCCTGACCAAAAATGTTCAAAATTTCACTAAGTGTTTAGTTTCATGACCATGACTTCATGGATTAATAACTTGAGATCCAAGAATTTTTAGAAGAAGTTGTGTAAAGAAATGTTTTAGATCTCATGGAGATATACAACTTTCTTGTTGAAAGTTTCTTTTGAATCATCTTGCATCATGGTGAAAAATTGGCTCAAAGTTGTGAAAAAATATGAAGTTTTCAACACTTAGAAAATTTTCTAAGTTTGAAAACTTTGACTTTTCAAAATGAAATATTGACTTTTTTATTTCTTGATGAACAAGTTTCATATTTTAACATGTTTTGATGAATTGTGATCTTTGACACTTGATTTTGACCAAAAAGTCAAAGTTTGACTTTTCAGTGTACAATTGACTTTTGATCAGTTGACTGAAAATTAATGATCAATCCAATTGATTTTGAGCAATGTTTTGAGTCACGCCATTAGGTTAAAATGATGCAATTAAACTCTTTAGATTATGCCTCAAACTAATTAACCATTTGCTAGGTCAAAAATCAGAAATTGCCCTTTCTCAGTCAAAACCCTAATTTTGACCATTTTGCCCTTTTGATGATTTGATCAAATTTCTTGAGGAATTATGGTCCAAACTTGATCAAATGATACATATGAGTTTATAATGTTGACTTGGATAAAAAATTATGAAGTTTGACTGTAAATTGGCTAAATTGACTTTTCCCCAATACAACTGATTTTTAGGTCAACTGCTCAATTGGCTGAGCAAAAAAGTGATCCAAGGCTTGAAACTTGACATGAGCAATCTTGGGGGTCCATAATGATCCATGAAATTCATATGAGGCATTTAAAGTTCAATTATCCTTGTGAAATCTCAAACCCTAATTTCATTCATCAGTGCTTAAGGAGGTGTCTTAAGTTGATCAACCCTAGTGCACTCTTGAACCAAAGGAGATCTTGTGAGAAAATACTTGATAAATGAGAGGGAAAATTTTGGGGTACAACAGATTCCCCTGTTCAATCTTCTTAAACCTGAAGAGTTAGATTGGCGGATCCACCATTCGTGACTTGAAGGTGAGAGATGATTGGACACTAGAGTGCCCAGAATTTGCACTCGATGATGTGGTGGTTGATGGTGTAGGGAATGGGCTTAAAGATGCCATTTGGAGAGATGATGGAAAGTTGTTGGAGATGGGCTTACAGATGCCATCAAAAATATTTGTTGGCAGGAATGGAAGAAGTGTCAGAATAAATCTCTGGTTGATTTATACTAAAATAGTGGATGTGTTGGGTTGAGTACCAGAATAATATCCATAAATGGATTGTATTTGACTCGTATTTGAAAGATGAAACTTGAATGAGTATCTTAATGGAGTCAGTATCTGAAAGCTGAATCTAAATGAGTATCAGAATGGCGTCCGTATCTAGAGCGTATCTAAACTGTATCTAAAAGTTGAATCTGAATGAGTATCAGAATGACATCCGTATCTGGAGCGTGTCTGAACTGTATCTTAAAGCTGAATCTGAATGAGTATCAGAGTGGTATCCGTATCTGGAGCGTATATAAACTGTATCTGAAAGTTGAATCTGAATGAGTATCAGAGTGGCATCTGTATCTGGAGTGTATCTGAACTGTATCTGAAAGCTGAATCTGAATGAGTATCAGAATGGCGTCCGTATCTGGAGCGTATCTGAATTGTATCTGAAAGCTGAATCTGAATGAGTATCAGAATGGCTCCGTATCTGGAGCGTATCTAAAATGTATCTGAAAGCTGAATCAGAAGAAACCCGTGCAGGATTGCTTCAGCTGGTCGTGTAGATAATTATCCGGGCTTGTTTCAGGTATTAATCTCTGACCCTTTTGTAAATTGTTGATGATAGCCATCTACTGACTGATCTTTCCTGAAGAGATGAAAGATTAGTTGTATGCAATGTCATGATGTATGAAATGCATTGTACAATGATGTTCTAACAAATGAATGAAATTATGTTGTATGCATTCGTGTCATAGATGTTTATGACGTATGGATGCGATGTATGGGTATGTAAGCTATGTTGCTGTAATACTGTTGGATTAGGGAAAATAAATCCCCGTCTGCTGTTGGGGACGTGGAGTGTAAGTCTTCATGTTTCGAAGTGATGATGAGTTGATGGGCTTCTATTTGTTAGAGAAATAAACTCTGTTGCAAGGGAAACGCCGTGTATCGTGTGTGAAATCCTGTTGGGAAATCCTAAGAAATTGGGTGACTTTCACTGAGGAGTGATAACTGGAAGTTTTGTTCCGTCGGGGATGTGAGAGAGCTTGATATCATTAAGATTCACACTATGGAGGATTTTATAGTCTAAAGATATTATCCTATTTCTTAAAGCCATTAGTGATTGTCTTTCTATTTTTGTTCATTTGTAAACAGTAGTTACGTTCAAATGCATATGTTCAAAATAAATCTTTGGACGTTTTTGTAAACAAAACACAGAAATAAAGAAAAAACAGATAGTTTTGCACTTTCAAAGGGGTATCTTTGTATTAACTTGAATAAGTATTTTTTGTACAATGAGAAAAACATTCTAGTAAGGGAATGTCGTTATAAAAAATGAAAAATTGATACAAAGAAAAGATAGCTATGTGCAATAATCCCATGGGGTTCCCATTCTGCTATAGCCTTCCTGTCTCTGAGCATCTTGTCCATTTGCTGCCTTGTCCGAAGTTGATTGGATTGATCAGAACCGCTGAGTTTGTCAGTCGAAGCCAAAGGTTGTCTGTAAGGTGATACAAACGGGACATAGTCATATGCTTCAATTCCCTAACTTTTTCCTGGACCGCCATTTTGGGTTTTCAGTCCACCGGGATACCCTTTTTTGCCTAAGTCGCCCTTTCGGGTTTTCAACTTGCCGGGTGTACATATTTTTTTTGTTTTATCCATAATTTTTGCCCGAACCTTTTTGGTTCGCCGGGATGCCCTTGTTTTGCCTAGGTGTGTCAACCTAGCGGGTCTCTTATGCGTAGTATCTTTTGACTATGTCCGCGTTCACAGGGTGCGACAGGTCATCGCCATCCATAATGGTTAAGATCATTGCTCCACCAGAGAATATGCTTTTGATCCCAAATGGCACCTCGTATGTAGGAGTCCACTTGCCCCTGGGACCACCTCGCGGCAGTATGATGCGCTTGATCACCAGATCCCCGACTTGATACACTTGGCGTCTGACCTTTTTGTTGAAAGTCTTGATCATCCGTTTTTGATACATTTGACCATGACAGACAATAATAAGCCTTTTCTCATCAATCAAGTTCAGTTGATCAAGTTGAGTTTGGATCCAATCATCTTCATTCAAACCTGCATCCTTCATGATTCTCAGAGAAGGGATCTGGACCTCAATAGGCAAGACAACTTCCATACCGTATACTAGAGAGTAAGGTGTTGCCTCGTTCGATGTGCGCGCCGTGGTATGGTAACCGTGGAGAGCGAATGGTAGCATCTCATGCCAGTCCTTGTAGGTTACTGTCATTTTTTGTATGATCTTTTTGATGTTCTTATTTGCGGCTTCGACAACACCATTCATCTTTGGTCGGTAAGGGGAAGAATTATGGTGCTGGATCTTGAATTGCACGCATAGTGCGGTGATCATAGCATTGTTGAGATTCGTACCATTTTTTGTGATGATCCTCTCCGGGATACCATACTGACATATGAGATTCTGTTTGATGAACCGGGCCACAACATTCTTGGTAACGGAAGCGAAAGAAGTTGCGTCAACCCACTTCGTGAAATAGTCAATGGCCACCAAGATGAAGCGGTGTCCATTAGAAGCTGTAGGTTTGATTTCTCCAATCATATCGATTCCCCACATTGTGAATGACTAGGGAGCAGTCAGGACATTCAGAGGAACTAGAGGTACATGCACTTTGTCAGCATAGATCTGACACTTATGACAAGCTCGTGAATGTCGATAGCAATATGCTTCCATGGTAGACCAATAATAACATGCCCGTAGGATCTTCTTTGCCATCGTATGCCCACTGGAATGGGTGCCAAAAGTGCCTTCATGTAGATCAACCATGATATTTTCTGCCTCAACCTTGTCTAGGCAACGAAGCAAAACAAAGTCATGGTTGCGCTTGTAGAGAATGCCATTACTGGTGAAGAACTTAGCAGAGAGTATTCTCAAGAACTTCTTATCATTGATTGAAGCTCCTTTCGGATACTCTTGAGCCTCGAGATACCTCTTAACTTCATGGAACCAAGGTTGGTCCACTACTTTTTTAATATCGATCTCGTGACAGTAAGATGGTTCATCCATCCATTTAATGTTGATCTGGGGAGCCTCGTTACCCCACTTGAGTTTAAACATGGATGACATTGTGGCTAGCGCGTCCGCTAGTTGATTGTTTTCTCGCGGGAAATGCTCGAAGGTAATCTTCTAAAAATGTGGGATTAATGTCAACACATATTATTTGTAGGGGATGAGGTTAGGGTGTTTCGTATCCCATTCTCCTTTGATCTGACTGATGACCAAGGCTGAATCTCCGAATACACTTAAGGACTTGATCCCCAAATCTATGGCAGCTTTGAGACAAAAAATGCACGCTTCGTATTCTGCCATGTTATTTGTACAGTTAAAGCAAAGTCTTGCAGTGAAGGGAGTGTGACATCCTTCAGGGGATATGAGTACAACACCTATTCCATTACCGAGTGCGTCGGATGCCCCATCAAAAACCAGGGTCCATCGGGATCCTTGTTCAGGTCCGTCATATGGTCTGAATCCTTAATAGTTGTTTACCATCATGATGTCTACATCCGAGAATTCGAACTTCATGGACTGATAGTCATCCACATCTTGATGAGCAAGGTGATCGGCTAGCACACTGCCCTTTATTGCTTTCTGGGTAGTGTACTTAATGTCATATTCCGTCAGGATCATCTACCATCTGGCTATTCTCCCAGAGAGGGCAGGCTTCTTGAATATGTATTTTATTAGATCCATCTTGGATATCAATAAGGTAGTATAGGTCAGCATATACTATCTTAGCCGACGGGTAGCCCATGCCAGAGCGCATCAAGTTTTCTCGAGCAGTGAATATCTTATTTCACAGTCGGTAAACTTTTTGCTCAGGTAGTAAATAGCATGCTCTTTTCGGCCAGACTCGTCATGCTGCCCCATCACACACCCCATTGAATTTTCCAAAACAGTTAGATACATGATCAAGGGTCTTCCCTCGACTGGTGGCATCAAAACAGGAGGCTCTTGTAGGTACTCTTTGATCTTGTCGAAGGCAAATTGGCATTCATCATTCCAATTGACTACTTGATCTTTCTTCAGTAACTTGAAGATTGGTTCACAAGTAGCGGTTAAGTGAGAAATGAATCTGGCAATGTTGTTTAGCTGCCCTAAGAATTCTCTGACTTCCTTCTCAGTACGAGGAGCAGGCATTTCTTGTATTGCTTTCACCTTGGCAGGGTTTACTTCAATACCTTTACCGCTGACGACAAAGCCTAGGAGTTTGTCGGACCTCACCCCAAATGTTCATTTATTCAGGTTCAACCTCAGCTTGTATTTCTTTAGTCTTTCAAACAGTTCCTACAAATGGTCAAGATGTCCCTCTCCAGTTTGAGATATGGATATCATGTCGTCCACGTAGACCTCTATTTCGTGATGTATCATGTCGTGAAATAGAGCTACCATGGCACGCTGATAGGTTTCCCTAACGTTCTTCAACCCGAATGGCATAACCTTGTAACAGAATGTGCCCCATTATGTGACAAAGGTCGTTTTCTCCATGTCCTCAGGAGCCTTTTTGATTTGATTGTAGCCTGAGAAACCGTCCATAAATGAGAACACTTTATGTTGTGAAATGTTGTCAACCAAAATATTGATATTGGGAAGTGGGAAACCATCCTTAGGGCTTGACTTATTCAAATCTCTGTAGTCCATGCACCTTTGTACTTTGCCGTCATTTTTAGGCACTGGAACAACATTGGCGACCCATTGTGGATATGAGGTAACGACTAAGAAACCTGTGTTGAATTGTTTTATGACTTCAGCCTTAATCTTCTCTGACATGTCTGGTTGCATGCGACAGACTTTCTATTTTACCGGAGGGAAGTCTTCTTTTGTTGGTAGACGATGTACCACGATATCAGCATCAAGTCCTGGCATGTCTTCGTACGACCAGGCAAAGACCTCAACATAATCATGTAGCAACTGAGTCAGACGCTTTTTGACACTGGGTTCCAAATTGGCACCCACCTTGACTTCTTTCTTGTCCTCTTCGGTACCTAGGTTAACTGTGTCCACTGGTTCTTCGTGGGGCTGTATGGTCCTCTCTTCTTGTTGTAGTAACCTGGAAAGTTCCCCTGGAACTTCACAATCTTCCTCACTTCGTCTTCGGCTTTGTAGATTAGATTTTCAGAGTCACAAAAGGCCATAGCAGTATTGTTACCCATGGGATCCCGAATGGATGTAGATCTGCATTTTTAATGTGAGTGTGTGTAAGAGTATAACTATCTTTGAAAGAAATAAAAATGTAAAAAAGGAAAGACAAAGAGCAAAAAGTTTGTATGCAAAAACGTCCATGATTCATTGATGACACATGAAAATGAGGTAACAACCCTTACAAATGGACCGTTGTGCCTCGGCTAAGACACAAGGCTTTAAAAGTCTGAATTGTTTAATTATTACAGGTCAGGTAAAAATTTAAAGACAATTACTGTTGGATAAAAGTAATTGGGACAAAATCTTTAGCTTCCCAGTTGCTGAGTCCTTCATCGACAATTGGGAAAATCCACTCCTCCAGGTCGTAGCTGGCCTCATCATTCTCCACTGCATTGAATTCGTGGTTGCTGATCTTCAAGGGTGGCCCCCCGACACAAGCACGACGTACAACTTTCTGGGATCCTGAAGTGAAACCCAAACCAAATTTTTCAGATTTGTATGGGATATCCGGGAGCTGGCCCCAAATAGTACACCCACCTTCTTCGATCGCGGCCTTGGCATCTTTCAGAGAAGACATATTTAGCAGAGGTCTTGTAATCTCCTGGACTTGGGAAATAGTCTTGGTTACTGCCACGGCTTGTGGGACTTCCTCAAAATGATGAAACAGAGTTTCAATGAATTCACCATCCAATTCCACGTATCTGAAGGAGTTTAAGTGACTGACCATATACTCCTCTTCTCCATGGATAGTAATGATTTTCCCCTCAGTTGGATATTTTAGCATTTGATGTAATGTAGAGGTGACAACACCAGTGTTGTGAATCCATGGTCGTCCCAATAAGTAGGAATAGGAAGGGATAATGTCCATCATGTAAAAGTTTTAATCAAAGGTTTGAGTTTCAACCTTAATGGGGATGTCCACCTCCCCATGCACCATTCTCTTTGAACCGTCGAAGGCCCTTACCACTATGTTGCTGGGTTTTAAGGTCAAACCTTTACAGTCAAGTCTATCAAGAGCCTTCTTAGGCAGCAAATTCAAAGACGAACCGGTATCAACCAAAACATGGACCAAAGTTGTGCCCCTACATTCGACAGAGACATGCAATGCCTCGTTATGCTTCCTCCCTCTAGGTGTCAGGTCAGCATCAGAAAAGCCTAAACAATTATCCGCGGTCAAGCTGGCCCACACAGTCTTGGAACTGATCAGCATAGGTTTCTTGTGGTACATGGGCAGTTTTAAGAAATTTCACCAAGGCCTTCGCATGAGCCTCAGAGCATAACAATAAAGCCAACATGGAAATCTTTGACGGAGTCTGCCCTAGATGTTCGACTACATCGTAGTCGCTTCTCTTTATAATTTTCATAATTTATTCCATCTCCTTTTGGGAGGCCTCAGGGATAGATACTGATTGCGCCTTCATCCGGGAAGGCTCAACCAGAATTCCTTTGCCCCGAGTCTCGGTTGACTCGGCAATAGGGGTATCAACAGGTGTAACTATAGGGATTATAGTAGTAGTAGTGTGAACAGGAACATAGATAGGGATGATCACAGGGCCGGAAACAGTCTTTGGAGGAGCAATCTCTGGGGAGAATACTCTTCCACTTCGGGTTATCTTGCTGGTTCCCGCAATGTTGTTGATGTCGGGGTCAGCCTTCTCAAAAATTGAGTCTTCATCTGCCAGCCAATCCTGCTTGACACCGTGATAGTAGACATCGCCCCCATAGTTCCAGGGGACAGTTTTATCTGATGAGTACGGGATTGGTCCTGGCATAGTAATTATCAGTGGAGCCACTTTAGGAACTGATGTAATCCTAACAGGTCTTTTGGTGGAGACCCTGGAAGAATTGACGGAAATGGTTACTATTGAAACATCATTGTAAGAAATGGTTGGAACGGGAGTCTTTTCAAATAAAATCCCCTTGTCATTCATTAGGCGTTGAACCCCTGCTTTCAATAAATGACATCCAGTTGGTAGGGATGAACATAGGTGACAGCTTTCGTCACAACCCGGAAATAAACCATCCCTCAACATGTTCCTCTTGATAGTCAGGAGAGGAGTAACAAGCTCATCGACAACAGTAACAAACATATCATCTTCAACAACGTTAACATCAGGGCCATGCTTAGGCATATGAGTGGTGATAACATTTGGGATCTCAGGAGCATCAAATTCAATTTCTTTTGCTTCAAAAAGGTCTTGCACCTTGTTTTTCAAAGCCCAACAATTGTTGGTATCATGGCCTGGACTCTCTGAATGATAAGCACAACGAGCATTAGGATGGTAGTGAGGAGAGGTGGTGTTGGGATTCTTCGGAGCTTCTTTCAAAGTTACCAGATTAGATCTCAACAAATGTGGCAGGACTTGAGATAATGTCATATTAATCCGGGTAAATTCTCTTATCGGTCTTTCTGTTCTAGTTTGGTTGCTTCTTTGTTGAGTAGGCGCAGGTTTAGGGATCATGACAGCCCCCACCATTGGACGATGTTCAGTTCTATCTTGATTACTTTGAGGATACACAACACCAACTTCTTTCTTCCCGATAAATGATTTTCTTACAGCGGCAGAGGATGCGTCTTTTTGAATCTTCCCACTCTTAATCCCAGCTTCCACTATTTCTCTGGTCCAAATTAATTCAGTAAAGCTTGCTGAGGAGCTTCCAATTAAATGATTAAAGAAAGGACCGGACAGGGTACCCAGAAACAAGTCTACTAGTTCTCTTTCAGAAAGGGGAGGCTGGACTCTTCCTGCTAAGTCCCTCCATTTCTGAGCGTAGTCTTTGAAACCTTCAATTGAAACCATAGCCATACTTTGGAGTTGAGTACGAGTGGGAGCAAGATCTGTGTTGTATTGATACTGTTTATAAAAAGCAGCGGCAAGGTCTTCCCAATTATGGATATTGGCCCTTTCCAGTTGATAGAACCAATCTAGCTGAGTCCCGGATAGAATGTCTTGAAAGAAGTGGACCCACAAATCTCTGTCAGCAGTGTGAGGCTGTATCTTTCTCACATAAGATCGAAGATGTATCTTGGGACGCGAAACCCCATCGTACTTATCAAATACTGGTTCCTTGAATTTTGGTGGAATAACAATCCCAGATACCAAACCCAACTCTTCAAAGTCCATCCCGGACACTTTATGAATTTCCATCGCACTTAGATGTTCTTCCAGATGTTTGTATTTGTCGTCGGTCGGAGGATATTGCTCTTCAGAGTAATCTTCTTCTTATTCCTCTTCAGATTCTGGATGGGCAACCGCTTCCTTGCCTTTCACTTCTGGATTATCCTTTTTAGCAGATGACATTGCAAATTCTAGGGTCTGTCTGGCTTGTCCTTGGAACCTTCTTTCCATATTCAGAACTCCGGTTATTTTCTTTGCTTTCTTCTTCTTTTCTTCAACCAGCAAAGTTTTCAAATCCTCTTGTCCTTTGGCTAGAGTCAAGAACATTTGTTGAAACAGAGCATTCTACGCCTGGAGGTCTTTTACTGTCTGCTCGAGATCCATCTTACTGAAATAAACAGTAGAAAGATGAGGAGACTTGTTGTAGGAAACCTGCTTATGTTATGATGAATGGTAGATGCATATGCAATGATTTCAAGGAAATTAGAGATTTAAATTTGCTTTAGACCAAAAAGGAACACACGTTATATTAATAAATCAAAGCTTGAGTACATCATGCCTCTTTTAGGCTTACAAAGAAATACAAAAACTCTAAGATAAAAAAGTTGTACGCATCCTCTTTGGTGCGATGTAGGCGTCCAGGCTCCACTCCTCATGAAGTTGCTTAGTGAGTTCTAAAACCTTCTTCTCGCTGGCGTAGAATTGGGCCTCGAAAGTGTCCCACTCCCCCTTAAGCTGTATCCAATCCCTTTGTAAGTCTTCAAGAGAGGTGGACATGTCAGGATCAAGGATAGTGTATGGAACATCTCCTTCCACAACATGCTCTATGATAACCGGGAGAATGGATGGGTAATGCATTATAAGACTTTGAGCACGAGCTCGTACCCATTTGAGGTAAGGCTCAAGAGGGATGGAATTCTTATGACCCAATGTCTTGCTATCTACCTTGTTCAATATCCTCCAAGCTCGGATAAATCTCTGGCAGTGACCTTGATCGTCGTTCTTGTAGTCAAATACCAAACCTTGAATAAGCATTTCATGTGGGCCATCCCTTCAGGCGTAACCAAACCGTCTTAAGGCTAAACAGGGGTTGTAGGTGATATCTCCTCTAATTCCAAGTAAGGGGACATTAGGGAATTCTCCATAATGGTTGACAATAGTAACATTCTTTATAGATCGGGAACACCAATGAATGTCTGAATGTTTGAGTGTCATCAACCTATGTGACCACCTTAAATCTTGCTCGTTCTTCAATACAGATTGGGGAAGATGCGAAATAAACCATCTTGCCAAGAGAGGAGTGTTGTACCCAAAAATTTTCCCTGTCACTTATCAAGAATTTTCTCACAAGATCTCTTTGACTCAAGACTGCATTAGGGTTTGACCAGCTCAAGACACCTCCTCATGCACTGATGACCAAAATTAGGGTTTGAGTTTGCACAAGAATTTTTGGACTATCAATGCTTCATATGACTTTCATTGATCATTATGGATCCTCAATATTACTCATGTCAAGTTTCAAGCTCTGAATCACATTTTTGATCAGTCAATTGGACAATTGACCTAAAAATCAGCTGTATTAGAGAAAAAGTCAACTGTGCACTGAAAAGTCAAACTTTGACTTTTTGGTCAAATTCAAGTGCCAAGGATCATAATTCATCAAAACATGTCAAAATGTGAAACTTGTTCATCAAGAAACCAAAGATTTAAGATTTGGATTTAAAAAGTTGAAAAATTCTAACTTAGAAAATTTTCTAAGTTTAGAAAATTTCTTATTTTTTCTCAACTTTAGGCCAAAATTTCACCATGATACAAAATGATTCAAAGGAAGTTCCCAACATGAAAGTTGTAGATATCCATGAAATCTACAACTTTGCTACACACAATTTTTCCTAAAGATGCTTAGATTTCAAGATATGATTTTGTGAATACATGCTCATGAACTAAAATAACTTAGTGAATTTTGCCCTAGTTAGGCAGGTTTTTGACCTAACTTCATGGAAACTTTTCACCTAGTTCTAAGAGGAATCTTCAAAAGTATTTCAAAGATGGGTTGTAGAGAACATTACAAGATTTCCAAAATGTCCAAGAACTCCTTGAGATCATTCTTGAGTAGGGAGAATCGAAGAGATGAAGTTGGCAATTTCTCACTTTGATTTCAAACCATTTCATGAAGAACAAGTTTTCAAATTTGCAAATTGGCTGTTGTTGTACCCCAAAATTTGCCCTCTCTTTTCCACAAGAAATCACAGCTTCGGGCTTTTCCTGATTTTTCAGATTGGCTTAAGAATCGGTTAAACAGACTGTTCTCATCAGTCAGACAAAATTAGGGTTTCCATTAACTTTTGAATCAGTCCAAGCAGATTGTTAGGGTTTGGTTGAGTTTGGCTCAGGATTTGATCAGACGGACGTTTCTTTGACAGTAAATCAAGAATTAGGGTTTGCGCACGCATTCTCAGAAGGAATTAATTCTACAGTTCTTTTCAATTGACTCTGGGACATGGGTTGAGGCTTCTGATTGAAAGTTTGAAGTTTAAGTTTGATCAGTGAGATAAAGGACATATGGACGTTTGTTTGTTTAACTATGCGATGTTTTCGGTTATTCGGAACACCAGACGTTTATTGATTATTTATAATTTCTAAGTTAAAATTATTGGATAATTTCCAATTATTATAATCCAAGAAATCAAAGTAATTAAATAAATGAATGCAGAAGAATTAAAGAGATATCTGACAAAGAATTTTTTTTTATTCATTTTTAATTGTTTGTTACAAATATTATTTGAACACTGTAAATTTATTTACAATTGTTTACAATAATATTATTACAACGATTAAAAGTAAATTAAAACTATATCCTAAATCTCTGGAAATCTTCATCTTCTACTAATTGCATCCTTTGCTCAACTGATACTTATCTGCAAAGACAAAAAAAAGAAAGAAATCAGTACAGATAAATGAGAGGCATTTTCAGACAGTTAATCATAAAAACTCATCATTAAAAGTGTTGGTCGGAATCAGTTTATTCGCCCTCTCTGCAAATCACAAGAAGACTCTTGGTTCACAAAGAGGGAAAGGAAATATGTTTGCAAATATATGAATTTGTACAAGGCTGCATAATTGAACCAAATGCACAAAGCTACATGAAAAGGGACAAGCTACTGAATATGCCAAAACAAGCTGCATAATTTCAAACCAAATTGTAAACTGAAAAGGCAAACCAAACTGAAATGCCAAAACCAAGTTGTACAAATTCAAAATGTCAACCAAACTGTCCAAAAACTGTCAAAGCTGTCAAAACTGTCCAAAGAAGATATCAAAGCAATGCAGGAAATCTGGAAAGTACAATATGCAGAGGAAAGACAATATGCAAGCAATATTTCAAAATTATCATCATTTTCCAGGCCATCACTTTTTCAGAAAAAAAGGACAGTAAAGCATTAAAATATGCTTTTCTGATAGAGAGAGAAAAGAGAGAGAGAAGTAGAGGCTTTCAGGCAGGCTTAGAGATAAAGAGAACAAATCAGAACACTGTAAAAAGAAGGCAAAAAAACATAAAGAAAAATATAACAAAAAATCTCTCAAGCCTGTAACTTCAAAACAAGCTTCCAAACTACCTCAAGCAAGCTTACATTCAACCTGCCTGCATAATACAAACAAGCCTGAAAGCCTTGAAGAAAACAAACAAGCTTACAAACTGAAGCAAGACTGTAACCAGAAGCCTGTCCCAAAGCCATACAAACCAGCATAAGCTTCAATAAACTTGTCTAAAAACCAACAAACCTTCAAGCCCTTCAAGCCTGCTTAAGCTTGCCTCCAAACTGTAACATCCTGCCTAGAACACATAACAGAAACAAGCAAGCAAACTGATAAACCTCCAACCTGTTTCAAAACTGTATCAACACAAGCCTGAAGCCTACTAACACCTCAAGCCTGCTAACACCTCAAGCCTGCTAAAACTCATAAACCTGTCTAAAAACCAGTAAAAGCAAGCCTGTCAAAGCAAATCCCAACCAACCTGTCTCAAGCCTTATTCAAACAAAACTCAAACAAGCAATCAAAAAGCCTGTCAAAAACATAACAGAAGCAAGCCTAAAAGCTTGTTCATCCAAAAGCCTGCATAAGCCTTGAAGTCTATCAAACACGAGTCAAACTCACAAACTGCATAGCATTCAAAGAGCCCTCAGAACAACTTCATCATAGGGCCAACATCAAAATCAAAACACCAACAAAAACCCTCAGAATCAAATTCATCATAGGGTTAGCATATCCAACTCAGAATCAAAGCCAAAAGAGAGAGGAAAAGCAATCTCAGAATAATCATTGAAAAAAGCCAGAAGTAAAGACAACAACAAGGAAAGCAAGCAGAAGAGGAACAAGCATCTCAGATATCATCTTCACAGAGGCAAGCGATCAGAAGAGGAAAAGAAGCAAACAAGCTAGGGTTTTCAGAAAGCTATCATCATAAAACCATTCAAAGAGGCAAGCAAGATACAAAAATACCAGGAAGCAAGCTCATCAGCATCATCACTCCACGCCCTGGCCGCCTAAGGAGCCTCCTGTCCAAGCTCTCCTCCTTCCCTCCAACAAAGGTGTTGTCCTCATTTCTTTAACACCTCACACAACAATAATAACATAGAAGATCAGAATGTGTGAAAAACCAATAACGAGCGAGACTAAAATCCAAAACCCTAAAACATAAAAAAGAAACCGTTACCTTTTCGTATCGCCGCCTTGCTTAACCATGGAGGGAAGAGGAGTTGGAGGTGGCGCCTAGTGGCTATAGGCGGAGTTCGTTCAGGAGTATTGCTTAAAGAAAGATGAAGAGGACAACGAAGAAGAAGATGGGAACGGCGCCGCTCATCAAGCCTCTGTAACTCTATTCTGAGGCAAACAAGATGAAACCCTAAACAAAAAAGTCTCAAACCCGTTTGGGCCTGCTCCATGAGTTAACGCCTAAGCCCATAAAAACTGGCGTGCACACCCCCCTGTTCTGTGATTCATTTGTTGATTATTTGGGCCAGAACAAATCCCCTAAAGGCCCATTTAAACCTTTTTTTATTTTTACAAATCAATCTTTTATATTATCACTTTATTTTTTGTTTTATATAACTTAATTCCTTTTCTTTTTTCTTGTTAAATAAATAATATATTTTTCATATTAAATTTATTTTAACAATATTTTTTATTACACTTAAAATATGTAAATATTAGATTTATTAGGTTAATAGATTTTTTGTCTTAAAACTTTTTGTTTAATAAATCTTTTTATATAAATTTCTAAAAAACACTTAAAATACATAAAAAATAGATTTTTTTTTTAAGTTAAATACTTTTCTATTATTAAACCTTTTGTTTATATAATATTAACAAAAACACAAAAATAAATAAATACTTAACTTGCATCATTTGTAAATAATCACATGCACTTTCACTAATACTTTTGATTCTCTTTTATCCTTATACTTGGCTATACTTTACATTGAGAATGCGATTCGATTTGGTTGTAAATATTATTTGGACATTACTATCCTGATAAGACTCATCCCATTTGTAAATATTTGTACCCCCATTCTCGAATACTTATTTGTAATAGCTTAGACTTTAAATTCCCGCAATTTATCGCTTTCTATATACTGTATAGTAATTAGGGTTTGTATGCGAAGATTCAAAATCAACCGCTAGATAACCTAATACAAGACAAATGCATGAAAATCAATACACAATTCAAACTTGCACCCCTAGGGTTCCTCCACTTGTTGCCTTCAAAAATGGGCCATGTTACATGTTGGGTTCTTTGGCAAAACAAAAACAAATCAAATGATCTAGTCCCTCGATGACGCTTTTGAAGTTGCCTAAACAAAATGATCATAGTCCCTCAAGCAAATTGCCAAAATACTTGACACTATTGCATTCATGGTCTAAAACGATGACCCGCGCCCGTCCCGTTAACATCCTAACACAAGGTTGTTCACCAAATACAATGGTGAAACAACACTGTTAAAAGGGTTAAAACATGAGAAAGATCTTTGAGTAAATTTAGGGGTAGACAACTCTTAGTTACTTGATCAAACTTGCAAAACACACTTGCCTACTTTAAAAACACACTCCACCACACAACTTTCAAAACAACTTTCAAAAACCTTGAAACATCTTTTCAAAAAGACAAACACCTTTGTAAAACATTCGAGTAAAGAATTGTTACAACGGTTGCCTAGACAAGGCATCTTTTTCAAAACATTTTCAAAACCACACACACAAAGCACCATTTCAAACAATTGAAAATCAAGGCAAGTGATCTAAAACAAGTAACTAAGAGCCCATGGATAACCATGGATGAAAAGGGTACTAGCACCTTCCATTTTCATAATCTACCCCCCGAACCCACGAAAACATCTCAAAGGTTTTTCCTATGCTTTTTAACCTTTCCTTAGGATAAATAAAAAGTCGGTGGCGACTCTTGCTAAACCGAACAAGTGTGAATACAAACGCAAAACCTCAAGTCAGTTCTCCCACCGTATCACAGTTGTACAATCTTCACTTTTCAGGACTCAAACTTGTTTGTCACTCCACCATTAATGAATTGCACAAGGTTTCATGCCCTAAAGCCAAGCATTCAATGCATTGTACAAGGAAATAGCCATTTTTGGAAGAAAGGCAACATTGCCATTTTAGAAAAGCAAGCTTTTTGCATTTTGTCATTTCTGGAGCCTTGGACTTGTTCTTTCTGCACAAACCAAGTCTCTAAACCTGAGCAAAATGTGTTTAGAGCTTCAAGCCACCCTATAAGCTCAGATTGATGCCTTAAGAAGTCACTTCTCACACTTGCTTAAAAAACAAGAAATGTAGCAAGACATGTGATCTTGTACTTCTGAGCAAGCACAAGTCCTCTAACCTCTTGCTCTATATAAAGCCGTCATTTTGCAACTAAAACCACGCATGGCCAAGCCTTGAAACACCCTAGAATCAGAAGTTACATGCCAAGCCTCCAAACTTGCCATTTTTGACTTGTGAACTGAATCTTCCATTTCACTCGTGCGTTTTCAGGCCTTTTGCTTTCCCAAGCTTCCTTACCTTACAAGTAAACCATCCCACATCCTAAAACATCACTGTAACTCCATCTTCCCCATTGTTGAAGTTCAAAAACAGAGTAACACTGGTGGACTTCTCCAGACCATTCCAACCACCCTCAAGACAAACTAAGCATTGCATTAGCTTCCTAGAGGTTCAAGGAAGCTAACCTGATCATCACAGCATCCTAAAGCAAGCTCATTTTCAAAACACGATTTCCATTTTTAAGGTGAGTTTTCTGTTTTTCTAACTCTTGATACATGCATAGTTAGATTTCCATTTATGAATATAGAATGTAGACATCATTGCTACGAAGCTGTACATATCCATAGCTTGCATTTATTTGGCCTGAGTTTAGAGAATTTTGAGTTTGAAGTTTCTGGAAAAATTAGGTTAAGATTTAGGGCCAACAAAATTCTCCCTGATCTTGGACTTATAGCTTTAGTTATGTACATGGTTGGAATCGTGAGATAAAATGCTATAATGTTCATGTTATCATTTTCCATTTTTATTGAGAAATGAAAAAGTTACAGGAGGTCCGGCTGGCTAGAGGTTGAAGATGAAGTACAAGGCAAGGAAATTTTTTATGTTATGTATTTTTGTTTTCATTTGAACTAACGGATGTACAGCCACCCAAGTGGCAAGGCAGTGCACATAAATGCCTTAGGTCACGGGTTCGAGCCTTGGCGCTGCCTTTTGCAATTTTCCACATTTTTTCATATTTTTGTTGTTGTTTGCAGCGTGGGCTTATGAGCATTGGGCCTGATATTTTTACTAACTTTCTGCCTCCAGTTTACTCATGGCACCCCTGGCCCATACATTTTATTTAATATTTTTATTTTCATTATATTTTATCAAATATATTTATCTTAATAATATAAATTCATAAAAAATATAAAAATGATAAATATTATATTTTGTTTATTTTATTTTATATTCTCATAAAAATATTTTTATTTAGTTATATATTAACTATTTTTCTTAATAAACTTGTGAATTAAACTAGAATTAGGTTAATTATTTATTCTTTTTTCTCACACTTATTAATATTTTATTTTAATATATAAAAAGACCAAAATATTTCATAAGTACCATATATTATTTTCAAGACAAAAATACAAAAATACTTAAAGAAGTTTATTTTCTTTTAATAAATTAGAATTAGGGTTTAATCAAAATCTTTTCAAAAAAACAATTTCCTTCTTCAATTAATTTGAAATAATCTTGATTTATTTATTAGGTTTAGGCTTAAAACTTTTTCACATAAAAACCAAACAAAATCTTCTTTGCATTCATACATATTTACATATTTAATTTATTTTGTACATTATTTATTTTAATACTTGTATAAATTCAATTTGGTTGTAATAGATTAATTAGGTTTATATTATTGCAATCCCCATTCATCAATTGTATACCCCCTCCCACAAAAATATTGTAATAGCGTAGTAATCTTTAAATTTCGCAATTTATCGCTTTACATAACATGTTAGTAATTAGGGTTTGTATGGCAAGATATAATCAATCAAATAGAAAACCCTAATCCAAGACAAAATCAAGCATGAAAATGACACACTTGCACACAAGACACCCTTAGGGTTATCCCACTTGGTTGCCTTATACAAAATGGCCATATTACGCATGTAAAGTGTTTTAGAAAAAACAAACAAATACAAGATCATAGACCCTCGATGACGCTATTCAAAGTTTCCTTACAAAAATGATCTTAGTCCCTCAAAAATGTTAGATACTTTGCAACATTGCTAATCATGGCTATACGATGACCCACGCCTGTTCCGTTTACATCCAAAGATAGGGTTGCTTACCAAATCAATGGTAAGACAACAATATCAAAAAGAAAATGAACAAGAAAGACATTTGAGTAGGTAGATTACTTTTAGTTACTTGCTCCATTTCAAAACAAATATCCTTGCTATTTTCAAAACAATCACATACACTTTCAAACATCTTAAAAACTTGAAAACATTTCAAAAAGACAAACATCTTTGTATACATTCTTACAAACGAGAATCATTACAAAGATTGCCTAAACAATGGCCTCTTTTTTTCAAAATACTTTCAAAACCACACAAAGCACATTTTCAAACAAAAGCAAGTGATTTACCAAGTAACTAAGAGCCCATGGAAAACCATGGATGAAAAGGGTGCTAATACCTTTCCTTTTCATAATCTACCCCCCCCCCCCCCCCCCCCCCCCCCGAACTCAAGAAACAACCTCAAAGGTCTTTCATGTGCTTTTTCATCTTTCCTTTTGGATAAAAGAAAAGTAGGTGGCGACTCTTGCTAACCGCAACATTTGCAATAAAACGCAAAACCTTCAAGTCAGTTCTCCCACCGTATCACAGAACCGGCGACTCTGCTGGGGAAAATTCTAAAAGTGGGTTTACCTTAAGGATTAGATCACATTTACTTGCTTACATTGTTTGACTTGTATGCTTTACATTATGGTTCTTTGTTTGGATTTGAATCCTCTACCCGGATTTGGGATACATTATAGGTAAGTAGCAATACATTGTGGAAACTGTGCGGGGTATACCGACATGGTCTAAGCAATAGCTACGTTAGTGCGACATATTTGTGGGTACCGGTAGCCTTTGAGTTAATCAAATAGAATACGGGACCGCTGAGTGATGTCATGAAGTACTAATGAACTTCTGGAACCTTTACTTGACTAACTTGGCCTTTAGGATGTAGTAAGATGACCGACTTTGGTGCAGTTCGAAGTTGGTAGATACTCGATACTACACTCATTGAGGTTTGGTTTCTTGGGATATTTTGGTCGCCATTAAAGAGGCTTGAGTTGAAACAATGACCGAGGAAACAATCCAGTGATATTGAGCTCCTTAGAACCCGATTACTATTACTAGGACAGGTTTGAGCCAACTAAACTTCAAGAGGGTACTTACCTATAAAACTCCATGCAAGCCTAAACCTAGGACTTGTTTGATTTGCTTGTATATGCATACTTGTACATAACATCATGGAAATCATGAACATCATATACATCCACTAACCATTTCAATGATTTTTTGGATTCATCTTTGTTTTTGTTTTGTAGGATATGGATTCACTTCGCAGGAAAACTATTCGAGTAAACCTTGTGAAAATTCCTCCATAACTAAAGGAGCTAGTTTCAAGAATTCCTGAGAACTCTCCATTCACCGAGAGACATGGTCATCTACTCAACTTGGTAACATCCAACATAGATGAGGATATGATGAAGGTGCTCTTTCAGTTCTTTGATCCTTTGCACCATTGCTTCACATTTCCCGACTATCAACTTGTGCCTACTTTGGAAGAATTCTCCCAACTCTTGAGGATTCCTATTCTCAATCAACTACCTTTCAACGGTACGAAAAGAGATCCAAAGCCAAAAGAGATTGCTCAAGCTCTATACTTGCAATCATCTGATGTCACAACTCATTGGGAAACAAGGAGTGGTGTCAAAGGTTTCTTAGCAAAGTTCCTGTTTGAGAAAGCCCAAAGCTGTTGGAATTCCCTAGACTTGCAAGCCTTTGAGGAAATTGTGGCTCTCCTCATCTAGGGAATGATTTTGTTTCCAAATCCTGACCAACTCATAGATGTCAACGCCGTCAAAATCTTCATATCACGCAACCCGGTGCCTACATTGCTAGGGGATATCCTACACTCTTTTCACACTCGCACAATGAGGAAAAGAGGTGTCCTTATATGTTGCACTCCTGTCTTGGCAAGATGGTTTATTTCTCATCTTCCCCAATCAGTCTTAAAGAATGAGCAAGGTTCAAGGTGGTCACAAAGGTTGATGACGCTCAAACATTGAGACATTCATTGGTGCTCCCGTTCCAAAGAGAATGTTATCATTGTCGACCGTTGTCGAGAATTTCCTAATGTCCCTTTACTTGGCGTTAGGGGAGGAATCACCTACAATCCATGTTTAGCCTTAAGGCAGTTTGGTTATGCCCGAAGGGATGGCCCGCACGAGATACTGATTCAAGGTTTGGTATTCGACTACGATAACGACGATCAAGGTCTTCGCCAGAGATTTATCTGAGCTTGGAGGATGCTAAACAAGGTGGATAGCAAGACTTTGGGACACAAGAATTCCATCCCTCTTGAGCCTTACCTCAAATGGGTACGAACCCGTGCTCAGAGTCTTATGATGCCTTACCCCTCCATTCTCCCGGTAATCATTGAGCCTGTTAAGGAAGGAGATATTCCATACACTATCCTACATCCTGACATGCCCATATCTCTTGAAGACCTACAAAGGGATTGGATACAACTCAAAGGAGAGCGAGATACTTTCGAAGCCCAATTCTACACAAGCGAGAAGAAGGTTTTGGAACTCACTGGGCTACTTCATGAGGAGCAGACTCTGAATGCCTACATTGCACCAAAGAGGATGCACACTACTTTTCTATCTTAGAGTTTTGTATTATTTTGCCCAAGGGGAATTGATGTACTCAAACTTTATCTTATTAATATAACGTGTGTTTCCTTTTTGTATAAAGCAAATTTAAATCTTTGGAATCCTTAAAAACATTGCATATGCATATATCATTAATCATAACATAAGCAGGTTTTTGCAACAAGTCTCCTCATCTCTCTACTGTTTATTTCATTAAGATGGATCTCGAGCAAATAGTGAAAGATCTTCAAGCTCATAATACGTAGTTTCAACAGTTGCTCATGACCTTAGCCAAGGGGCAAGAAGAGTTGAAGACTCTGCTGGATGGAGAAAGGAAGAAGAAAACAAAGAAGGTAACTGGAGTCTTAAACATGGGGAGAAGATTTCAGGGGCAGACTAGAAGGACTTTGAACTTTGCAACAACATCCAGTGAAGGAGAAGGGAAAGGCAAAGAAACAGCTGTCTCGTCAGAATCAGAAGAAGAGGAGGATGAAGAGGAAGACTACTCTGAGGAACAATATCCTCCAGTTGATGAAAAGTACAGACATCTCGAAGAGCGTTTGAGCGCGATGGAAATACAAAAGGTTCCGGGATTATACTTTGAAGAATTTGGATTAGTGTCGGGGATTGTGATTCCTCCGAAATTCAAAGTGCCTATGTTTGCAAAATATGATGGAGTGTCATGCCCTAAAATGCATCTCCGATCATATGTGAGGAAAATTAAACCCCATACCGCTGATAAAGAATTATGGGTGCACTTTTTCCAAGACAGTCTATCTGGAACACAACTCGACTGGTTTTACCAACTAGAAAGAGCCAACGTCCATAATTGGGAAGATCTTGCCACAACTTTCTACAAGCAATATCAATACAATGCTGATTTGGCGCCTACCCGTACTCAACTCTAGAGTATGGCCATGGCTTCCAATGAAGGTTTCAAGGACTATGCACAAAAATGGAGAGATTTGGCTGGAAGAGTTAACCCCCCTCTGCCTGAAAGGGAATTGGTAGACATATTCTTAGGCACCTTATCTGGTCCCTTTTTCAACCATCTAATCGGAAGTTCATCTGCAGGCTTTACTGAACTAATATTAACCGGAGAGAGGGTGGAAGCTGGCATAAAAAGTGGAAAGATTCAGAAGGATTCATCTTCTTCTGCAGCTGTAAGAAAGCCTTTCATCGGGAAGAAAGAGGTAGCTGCTGTATATCCGCAAAGGAACCAAGATAGGGCTGAACGCCGACCAATGGTGGGGGCTGTTATGATTCCCAAGCCTACATCTGATCAACAAAGAAGTATTCAACCAAGGGTGGAAAGGCCAGTCAGGCAATTCACCAGAATTAACATGACTCTGTCTCAAGTATTACCGCATCTTCTGAGATCCAACTTGGCAACCTTGAAAGAAGCTCCGAAAAACCCCAATACAACATCCCCTCATTATCACCCCAATACCCGTTACGCATATCACTCTGAAAGTCATGGTCACGATACTAATAACTGTTGGGCCTTGAAAAATAAAATACAAGACCTCATTGAAGCAAAAGAAATTGAGTTTGATGCGCCCGAGAAGCCAAATGTCATTTCTGCTCCTATGCCCGGACATGGTAACAATACCAATGCTATTGAAGAAGATTTGTTTGTTACCACAGGTGATGAACTCATGACTCCACTACCAATCATTAAGATGAATTTGTTGAAAGTCGGTGTGTTCCCGGGCTGTAATGAAGCTTGCCATCTCTGCTTATCCTCACCAACTAATTGCCCTTTTGAAAGAAGGCATTTAGCGCCTGATAGATAACAAAGAGATTTTGTTTGAAAGTACTTCTGTTTCACCTATTCATGTTGAAGATGTTTCAATCATTACCATTTCCGCCAATTCTTCCATGGTCTCCACCAAAAGACCCGTTAGAATTACATCGGTTCCAAAAGCAGCTCCTCTAATAATCACAATGCCTGGGCTAGTCCCATATAAATCAGAAAAGACCGTGCCATGGAATTATGGAGGGAATATTTACTACCATGGCATCAAACAAGACTTGCCGACCGCCGAAGAGATAAACTCCGAAGAAGAAGATTCCGACATCAGCAATATTGCTGGAACTAGTAAGATTACCCGAAGCGGTAGGATTTTTTCTCCAGAAATTGCTCCCCCAAAGGCAGTTTCTGGACCCATGGTTGTTCCAAAGGTTACCTCCGTACCCATAATCATCTCTGTAAATGCTCCTATTGACGAAGCTATTACAACCCCTGTTGTCATTCCTACCAACACTCCTGCTGCTGAAACTCGAGGAAAGAGTATTCAAGTGGAGCCTGTCCGGAAGAAGGCTCAGTCATTAATTATCCCTGAAACCTCTAAGAAGGAAATGGAGGAGATCTTAAAAATTATAAAGAGAAGCAACTACGATGTAGTTGAACAACTGGGGCAAACTCCCTCTAAGATCTCCATGCTAGCATTGCTACTGTGTTCCGAGGCACATGCGAAAGCCTTGGTGAAGTTCCTAAAAACAACCCATATGCCTTAAGAGACGTCTGCTGATCAATTCCAAGACTGCGTGGCCAGCCTAACTGCGGATAACGGCCTAGGCTTCTCGGATGCTGATCTAACACCGAGGGGAAGAAAGCATAATGAGGCATTACATGTCTCAGTGGAATGCAGGGGCACAACTTTGGCCCATGTTTTGGTGGATACTGGCTCATCCATGAATGTATTACCCAAAAAAGCTCTTGACAGACTTGTCTGTGAAGGTTTGACTTTGAAGCCAAGCAACATAGTGGTAATGGCTTTTGACGGCTCGAAGAGGATGGTACACGGGGAAGTGGATATCCCCATAAAAGTTGGGACTCAAACTTTCAATTCATCCTTTTATATAATGGATATCCGCCCTTATTACTCCTGCTTGCTAGGCCGACAATGGATCCATAATGTTGGCATTGCTACCTCTACATTGCACCAGATGCTGAAGTATCCGGTCCAACAGAAAATTATCACCGTACATGGAGAGGAAGAATACATGATCAGCCATCTCAATTCCTTCAGATATGTGGAGTTGGATGGCGAATTCATTGAAACTCCTTTTCAACACTTTGAAGAGGTCCCCCAAGAGGTGGCGGTGACCAAGGCTGCTCCCAAGACTACAAGGCCTCCACTCCGGATGTCATCACTGAAGGACGCCAAAGCAGTAGTAGAAGAAGGAGGATGCACTATCTGTGGACAACTTCCAGATATCCCGTATAAGTCTGACAAGTTTGGCTTAGGTTTCACTTCAAGTGCTCAAAAGGCTATACGCTGTGCCCGTGCTGGAGGGCCACCCTTGAAGATTAGCAACCGTGAGGTCAACGCGGTAGAAGATGGTGAAGATGATTGCAACCTGGAGGATTGGATCTTTCCGACTATCAATGGAGGTCTCAACAATTAGGAGGCCAGAGATTTCATCCCAATCACTTTCATACCTCAGTAATTTATCTTTACATTTTTGTTGGATCTGTAATATTTAAAACAATTCGCACTCTTAAAACCTTGTGTCTTACCCGAGGCACAATGGTCCATTTGTAAGGGTTATTATTTCATCTTCATATGACATCAATGAATCATGAATGTTTTTGCATTCAAACTTTTATGCTCATTGTTTTTTTCTTTTACATTTTATTTTCTTTCAAAGATAGTTATACCCTTACACACACCCACACTCACAATGCAGGTATCCATCCATTCTGGATCCCATGGACAACGATACTGCTATAGCCTTTCGTGACTCTGAGAATCTAATCTACCAAGCTGAAGACGAAAGTGAGGAAGATTGTGAAATACCAGGGGAACTTGCCAGATTGCTACAATAAGAGGAGAGAACCATTCAGCCTCACGAGGAACCCGTGGATACGATCAACCTAGGTACCAAAGAAGATAAAAAAAAGGTCAAAGTGGGTGCCAATCTGGAACCTAGTGTCAAGAAGCGTCTGATTCAGTTGTTGCATGATTATGTCGAAGTCTTTTCCTGGTCGTATGAAGACATGCCAGGACTTGATGAAGATATTGTGGTACATAGTTTGCCTACAAGAGAGGATTGCCCGCCAGTAAAACAAAAGGTTCGTCGAATGAGGCCGGATATGTTAGAAAATATTAAAGCATAAGTCATGAAGCAATTCAACACTGGATTCTTGGTTGTCACCTCTTACCCCTAATGGGTTGCCAATGTTGTTCCTGTACCTAAAAAGGACGACAAAGTACGGATGTGTGTGGACTACAGAGATTTGAATAGGGCAAGCCCTAAGGATGACTTTTCACTCTCCCACATTAATATCCTAGTTGATAATACGGTACAACACAAAGTGTTTTCCTTCATGGGCGGATTCTCGGGATACAACCAAATCAAAATGGCACCTGAGGACATGGAGAAAACAACATTTGTCACACAGTGGGGCACATTCTGCTACAAGGTGATGCCATTCGGACTGAAGAATGCTGGGGTAACCTATCAGCGCGCCATGGTAGCTTTATTTCACGACATGATACATCATGAAATAGAAGTCTACGTGGACGATATGATATCTAGATCGCAAACAGAAGAAGAGCATCTTGATCACTTACAAAAACTGTTTGAGAGACTGAAGAAGTACAAGCTAAGGTTGAATCCAAACAAGTGCACATTCGGGGTACGTTCTGGTAAGCTCCTAGGTTTTATTATCAGCAACAAAGGTATTGAGGTCGATCCCGACAAAGTTAAAGCAATACAAGAGATGCCTGCTCCTCATGCTGAAAAGGAAGTCAGAGGATTCTTGGGACGTTTGAATTATATCACCAGATTCATTTCTCACCTGACAGCTACTTGTGAGCCAATCTTCAAACTATTGGAGAAAGATCAAGTAGTCAAATGGAATGATGAATGCCAAGTTGCTTTTGATAAAATCAAAAAGTACTTACAAGAGCCTACTGTGTTGATGCCACCAGTCGAGGGAAGACCGTTGATTATGTATCTGACTGTTTTAGAAAATTCAATGGGGTGTGTATTGGGGCAGCATGACGAGTTTGGCCGAAAAGAGCACGCTATTTACTACCTGAGCAAAAATTTTACCGATTGTGAAACCAGATATTCACTACTCGAGAAAACTTGCTGCGCTCTGGCATGGGCTGCTCGCCGGCTAAGACAGTATATGTTGACTCATACTACCTTGTTGATATCTAAGATGGATCCGATAAAATACATCTTCGAGAAGCCTGCTCTTTCTGGGAGAATAGCGAGATGGCTGATGATCTTGACAGAGTATGACATACAATATACTACCCAGAAAGCTATAAAAGGGAGTGTATAGGCTGATCACCTTGCTCACCAAGCTGTAGAAGACTACCAGTCTATGAAGTTCGATTTTCCGGATGAAGACATCATGACATTAGACAACTGCAAAGAATTCAGGCCATGTGACGGACCTGAACAAGGATCCCGATGGACCCTGTTCTTTGATGGAACATCCAATGCACTTGGTA
Source organism: Vicia faba (assembly GCA_948472305.1). Classification (NCBI taxonomy): domain Eukaryota; kingdom Viridiplantae; phylum Streptophyta; class Magnoliopsida; order Fabales; family Fabaceae; genus Vicia; species Vicia faba. The sequence continues at coordinate 1,157,743,509 of OX451736.1, read as the reverse complement.
ATGGTATCGGTGCTGTACTCATATCTCTGGAAGGGTGTCATACTCCCTTTTGAAGGAAAATTGCGATCAAAACGCAGCGGAATATAAAATTTTCCTTTAGAGATCCTTACGAATGAGCATGGTCAGTGATAGAAAGTTTTACCTCTTGTGGCGATTTAGACCTTTGATGTCGTGATCACGAGCGTTGATGAAGAACAACGCCTCTACTCAGTCCACACGAACAGATTGCTTCCGGTCACAGTGCTAGCTGATCACGAACGGAAACCTTGAGTGAGAGAGAGAGAGTCAAAAACGAAAATGCATCAAGTGAAAAAACTTCATCACAAGGGATCTATTTATAGAATCACTCGTGTGGGCTACAAGCTAAAAGCCCAATTAAGCTTATGGACATCATACCTTATGATGTACCATATATCACTCATCCACGTGGTACCTTACCACTTTCCGTATTACACTTAAGTGCACCGTACCTTACGGTGTTCCTTATTTATTCTATCTCTCATCAACCTGTCCTTATGTGTGTGACCCTGTAGGTTTTCGCGACGTTGGCAATTATATTAAATTACACATTTAATATAATAAACAGTGAGCGGTATCTAGCAACACTTCACTGTTACCCAAGTCACGAAAATGTCATGTGATCTGACCAAACCTTTTCCGTGATAATATTTGTGTTGTACAATTACCCTTTTGCCCTCATGTCTATATTGAACACAAGGCATACACTGTGTCACCCTTGTCCAGTTCAATATTGGGCCCTTAGACATTTATCCTGTTATGCAGGATGAGCAAATTCCATCTAGGTCACTCATGTCCCTTAGCATGCTTTGTGAAGTACCCATCAACCATCTTTATAGTCATCCAGTTACGGATGACGTTTGATCAGCAATAAAGTACTTGACTCTACATCTAGGGTCCATAGTGGTTTCAGGTCGAAGGGTGGTATACACCATTATCATCATGAGAATAACTTATGACACTTTGCATAACATTCTATGTAGTATTCTCATAACGGGTCAATCCAGTATAAATATTACTCCTAATATTCATACCTATGTCAAGACTTGATAACTCCTTATCTATGATCCATGAGATGTGATCATCAATCTATCTTCATAATAGTCTTAATGCTTTAATGTTATCCCACTTCACATTAAAGCTTGACTACGGATACTTTAAGAATAGTTTCTTATGTTTAATAGGATCTCATGATTAAGTCACACTTAACATTTCATTAAACCAATAAACCATTCTAGGGACTTTATTATTTTGGAAAACATAATAAAGAAATGCCTTTTATTATTAATAAATAATTCGATACAAGTACCAAAAGTATTGGCCTCTAGGGCTTACACCAACACCTTTATCACTGGACTTTGCTTCAATTGTACAAACAACATGGCAGAATACGAAGCGTGCATCTTTGGTCTCAGAGCTGCCATAGACTTAGGGATCAAATCATTGGATGTATTCGTAGACTCAACTTTGGTTATCAGTCAGATCAAAGGGGAATGGGATACCAAACACCCAAACCTTATCCCTTACAAAGAACATGTTTTGACATTGCTACCACATTTTAAGGAGATTACCTTCGAGCACTTCCCGCGAGAAGAAAATCAGCTAGCAGACGCTCTAGCCACAATGTCATCTTTGTTTAAACTTAATTGGGATGACGAGGCTCCCTAGATCACCATCGAACGAATGGATGAACCAGCACACTGTCACGAGATTAATACTGAAGAAGTAGTGGACCAGCCTTGGTTTCATGAGGTCAAGAGGTATCTCAAGAATATCCAGAAGGAGCTTCAATCAATGATAGAAAGTTCTTAAGGAGATTCTATGCTAAGTTATTCCTTAGTAATGGCATCCTGTATAAACGCAATCATGACTCGGTGTTACTTCGGTGCATAGATAGGGTTAAAGCTGAAAGGATCATGGCCAAATTACACGAAGGCACTTTTGAAACCCATTCTAATGGACATACAATGGCAAAGAAAATCCTACGGGCAGTCTATTACTGGTCTACCATGGAAGCAGATTGTTATCAACACTCTCGAACCTGCCATAAGTGTCAAATTTATGCTGACAAAGTACATGTACCTCCGGTTCCTCTGAATGTCTTGACAACTCCTTGGCCCTTTGCTATGTGGGGAATAGATATGATTGGGGAAATCAAGCGGACAACCTCCAATGGATACCGCTTCATCCTAGTGGCCATTGACTATTTTACAAAATGGGTTGAAGCAGCCTCCTTCGCTTCCGTTACCAAGAATGTTGTTGCCCATTTCATCAAGTAAAATCTCATTTGCCGGTACAGTATCCCAGAAAGGATCATCACCGACAACGATACAAATATAAACAACACTATAATCACCGCCTTGTGCGAACAATTTAAGATTCAACATCATAATTATTCTCCTTATCGGCCGAAGATGAATGGTGCTGTAGAAGCCGCAAATAAGAACATTAAAAAGATCATACAGAAAATGACAGTCACATACAAATACTGGCATGAGATGCTACCATTCGCTCTCCACGGGTATCTTACCACGGCTCGCACATCAACTGGGGCAACACCCTATTCTTTGGTATACGACATGGAGGCAGTCTTGCCTACCGAGGTCTAGATCCCCTCTCTAAGGATTATGAAGGACGCAGGGTTAAATGAAGACAATTGGACCCAGACTCGACATGATCAACTTAATTTGATCGATGAGAAGATACTTACTACTGTTTGCCATGGTCAAATGTATAAAAAACGGATGATCAAGGCTTTCGACAAGAAAGTCAGGCGCCAAGTGTATCAAGTTGGGGATCTAGTGATCAAACATATCATCTTTCCACAAAGTGATCCCAGGGGAAAATGGACTCCTACCTATGAAGGACCATTTTTAATCAAAAACATATTCTCCGGTGGGGCAATGATCTTGACCACCATGGATGGCGACGACCTGCCACACCCTGCAAACGCGGACATAGTCAAAAGATACTACGCATAAGAGACCCTCTAGGTTGACACGCCTAGGAAAAACAAGGGCATCCCGACGAACCAAAAGGGTTCGGGAAAAAGTTAGGGATAAAATAAAAAAATCTGTACACCCGACAAGTTGAAAACCCGAAAGGGCGACTTGGGCAAAAAAGGGTTTCTCGGTGGACTGAAAACCCGAAAGGGAGTGTTGTACCCCAAAATTTGCCCTCCCATCTCTCAATGACTTCTCATCACAAAGCCCTTGGAGCTCAAGATCCAGTTAGGGTTTCATCTGCTCAAGACTTCTTCTTGCACTGTTGACCCAAATTAGGGTTTGTGTTTGCACAAAGATGTTTTGACCAAAAATGCCTAAGATGACTTTCATGCTTCATATTGGACTCCCAAGTTTATCCACACCAAGTTTCAAGTCTTGATTCCAAATTTTGCCCAGTCAATTGGACATTTGACCTAGAAATCAGCTGTATTGGGGAAAAAGTCAACTGTGGCCAATTGACAGTCAAACCTCATAAAAATTGACCCACATCAACATTATGAACTCACATGGACCATCTGATCAAGTTTGGATCACAATTCCACAAGAAATTTGATCAGATCGCCAAAAGGGCAAAATGGTCATTTTTAGGGTTTTGACTGCACAAAGGCAATTTTTGACTGTTTGACCTAGCCAATGGCAAACCAAGCTCACATATGGACTTAAGGACACCATGGAATTATCTTGACATGCTCAACAAGTTCAAAAGATCCCAAATGCACAAGATTGACAGTTGAATTTCCCAGTCAATTGATCAATTTTGACTGTATACTGAAAAGTCAAACTTTGACTTTTTGGTCAAAATCAAGTGTCAAGATTCATTTTTCATCAAAACATGCCAAATCATGAAACTTGTTCATCAAGAAATCAAGAAATGCAAATTAGGGTTTAAAATGAAGATTTTTCATAAATTAGAATTTTTCTAAGTTATGAAAAACCCTAATTTTTTCCTAACTTTGCCCCACTTTCTCACCAAGATTCATTTGGATTCAAGCAAAAGTCAAAACATGAAAGTTGTAGCCTATTTAAAAATCTACAACTTTGATTCACAAAGTTTTCCCAAAAGAAGCTTGTAGCTCAAGTTACAATTTTTGGAACAAGGGTACCAAACCATTCTTAACTTAGAGAAAATTTGACATATTTTAGGCAGGATTTTTGCCTAAATTCAAGACCATTTTTCACATACTTCCACTTGGCATTTCAATTTTCACTTCAAATATGGATTGTAGTACACATTCCAAGCTTTCCAAAATGTCCAAGAACTCATCAAACAACCTCATGGTTAGAGAGAATCGAATTTGGCAATATGGGAAAAACTCACTTTGCTCTTGGCCAATTTACATGTTCATACACTTAGGCAATTTTCAGATCAGCATGCTTAAGATAGTTACAGGCCTCTAATCCCTTTTACACTCATAAATTTAATGCAAACTCTTTGTGCCAAGACCATATTCTATGTGTTCAAGCATTGCATAAAGGTTTAATCCCAAAGTAGAAAAAGCATAATGGCAATTTTTGCAAAAGTGGAACTTTATGTCAATTGGTAATCCAAGCAAGTACAATGCATATCTTCTTGGCACAAGTTATTAGACTAATTACACTGATCAAGACTAAGTGTGCAGCACATTAGGAGGGACCTGCCTTGGCCTAAGAACCAACTTGACAACTTTTGCTTAAGTAAGAAGAAAACTTGCATTTTGTACAACAACTCTCATCTCAGCAAAGATCAACCTAAGCAAACTTTGTCCTCACATTTCACACTCCCTAACTGACCTAAAGCACGAACAAACAACCCTTCATCCATCCAGTTACAGAAAATCACAGCTTTGTGGCAAAACAGGGCACATTCTGCAACTTGAATCCCACAACTCATTTCCATCGTGCATCTTGGCCAAAACCAGTTCAAACACTTTCCTTATCATCAATCCAAACTATCCAAAGCATTATAAGTGGACTGTAACTCCTCTAATCAGTTTGGCCATTTTCATTTCTTCGTCTTGCAGGTGGACTTCTGCAGCTTGGTATAGAAGGTTTCAAAGCATACCAAGTATTGGAATAACATCCTCACACTTCAAGGAAGCTGTACAAATCATCATCTTGCCATGAAAGCTCCCCCATTGCCAGACACGATTCCAGCTGAACAGGTATATTCTTGAACTTCTATCTCCCAATGTAGGCATCATTAGCTCTAAGTTTGTGAATGAAAAATGTCATGCTCATGTCCCTGAAACTATACATGTCTTTACTTTCCATTTATTTTGCTTGTGCTATGAGAATTTGAGGTCTGAACATTGATAAAAAGTTAGGTTAAGATTTGGGAATAGAGAAATTCTCTCTCATTTCTGAGAGTTAGGATGAGTTCTTTACATGTCCAGAATCGTGGCTTGATGCTTAACATTTCTTATGTTGTAAGTTTGTGCTAAAAGTCCAGGAATCCAGATGTTTGAATCATGGTGCAAAACGCGCGTTTTTGACAAAGGTTCTGGCCAGAGGTTGAAGAAGGTCCTATTGGGCTGGGCTTGTTCTATTTTTCTTATTTGCACCTTGCTTTTGCTTTTGAACCTCCCTGACCCATTTTAATTTTTACTTGTCATTTTCCATTTTTTCCTTTTGATTTCATTTCTATATTTTTTATTTAAGTATGAAAAAATATAAAAATCTTTTTTTCCACATTTTTTGCATTTATTTTGATATTTATTAGTCTTATTTAGTTTTTGTGCATAAATAATATAAATACTATTATTTAGAATAACTAAAAAAAAATAATGCAAACACATTTATTTTCTAATTTTTATTTTATTTTATCTTCTGAAAATATTTTATATAAAACATACTTTTTTTTTTGTAAATATTAAATATTATTATTTTTGCACATATTTAATATATTTGATGAATTATATAAATACATACATATTATTAGCATATTTAGTAAATAATACAAAATATACACATTTTTATTTTTATTAATATTTAATATTAAAAATACCTTTTTTATAAATATACTTCATTTTTATTTTATTTTTTGTACATAATTATTAAACATTGTATATATTGAATAATTAATACATTTACTTAATAAAATTAGGGTTTTGCCCTAAACATAAAAAACCCCCAAAAAAAATATAATAATAATAATACTTTTTATTTTGTTTATTTGACATATAAAAATACTTTTTTTTATACATATAAAAAACATTTTTGCATCTTGCATATTTATTCTTATTTCTATTTAATTTGTGCAATTAAATATCTTGTAAATTCCCAAATTGATGTAATAGTCTAGATTTAAATTCCTTGTCAAAATACCCCCCATTTGAACATTTGTACCCCCCTTCCCATATATTGTGTTGTAATAGTTTAGGACTTTAAATTTCGCACTTTAATGCTTTCTAAATATACCATGTTAAAATTAGGGTTTGTATGCGAATCAAAAACAACAAAAATAGTTTGACCTAATTTCAAGATAATCAAGCATGAAAATGGACAACACTAATCACACTTGCACCCCTAGGGTACTCCACTTGTTGCCTTCAATAATGGGCCATATTGCATGTTAGGTCTCTTTGGGCAAAACAAAATAAAACAATCAAATGATCATAGTCCCTCGATGACGCTTTCGAAAGTTGCCTAAAAAATGATCAAGTACCTTAAAGAAAAATTGCCCAAAGATACTTGGCACCATTGCAATCATGGTCTAAACGATGACCCGCGCCCGTCCCTTTCACATCCTAACACAAGATTGTCCACCAAATGCAATGGTGGAACAAAATTGTTAAAAGGGTTAAAACATAGCAAAAATCTTTGAGAACTTTAGGGTAGATAGCTCTTAAGTACTTGTCCACTTGAAAAGCAAAAACACTTGCCTATTTTTCAAACCACACTTCACAAACACTTTCAAAACAAACTTTCAAAAAAACCTTGAAACATCTTTTCAAAAAGACAAACACCTTTTGTAAAACATTCGAGTAAAGAATTGTTACAAGGGTAGCCTAGACAAGGCATCTTTTTCAAAACATTTTCAATACCACACACAAAGCACCATTTCAAACAATTGAAACCCAAGGCAAGTTGATCTAAGCAAGTACCTAAGAGCCCATGGATAACCATGGATAGAAATGGTGCTAATACCTTCCCTTTCTATAATCTACTCCCCGAACCCAAGAAAATATCTCAAAGGTTTTTTGCTGTGCTTTTTAAACCTTTCCTTAGGATAAAATAAAAAGTCGGTGGCGACTCTTGCTCAACCGAAACATTTGCGAAAACAAACGCAAAACCATAGTCAGTTCTCCCACCGTATCACAGAACTGGCGACTCTGCTGGGGACAACTTAAAAGTGGAGTAACCTTAGGGCTTAGATCACCCTCTTGCATGACTAATTGTTTGATTTGATTGCTTTATATCTTGGCTCTCTTGTTTGGGTTTACAATCCTACACCCGGATTTGGGGAAACATTCATAGATAGCAATACCTTATGGAAACTGTGCGGGGTATACCGACACGGTTGAAGCAATAGCTATATTAGTGCGACATATTTGTGAGTACCGGTAACCCTTGAGTTCAATCAAGGAGAGTACGGGGCCACTGAGTGATGTCACTAAGCACTAATGACCTAGAACCTTACTTGACCATCTTGGCCTTTTATTAGGGGTAGTGAGATGACCGGCTTTGGTGCAGTCCGAAGTTGGTAGATACTCGATACTACACTCATTGAGGGTTGTTTTCTTGGAATATTTTGGTCGCTAGTTAAGTGGCTAAACCAAAACAATGAACGATGAAAACAATCCAATGATATTGAGCTCCTTAGAACCCGGTTACTATTTATAGGACAGGTTTTTAAGCCAACTACACTCAAGAGGGTACTTACCTATGAAACCTCATGCAAGCCTGAAACTAGGGTTTGGTGTGAATTGCTTGTACATATGTTTTGTGCATACATCATAAACATCATAAAGCATCATATGCATTCACTAACCATTTCAAGGGTTTGGATCTTCATCTTTGTTCTTGTTTTGTAGGTCATGGAAATTCCTCGCAGAAAAACCATCCAAGTCAACCTTGTGAGAATCACTCCTCAACTCAAGGAGCTCACCTCAAGAATTCTGGAAAGCTCATCCTTCAGTGAAAGACATGGTAGACTGCTCAGCTTAGTCAACACCAACATTGAAGAAGACATGATGAAAGTGCTATTCCAGTTCTTTGACCCGCTTCACCACTGTTTCACTTTCCCCGATTACCAGTTGGTGCCCACTTTGGAGGAGTTTTCTCAACTCCTAAGAATCCCTATCCTTAATCAACTACCCTTCAACGGTACGGAAAAGGAACCAAAGCCGGAAGATGTTGCTCGAGCATTACATCTACAACCATCCGACATCAAGGGGCATTGGGAAACCAGAAGCGGCGTTAAAGGATTCTTAGCAAAATTCTTGTTCGAGAAGGCACAAGAATGTTGGAATTCATTGGACCTGCAAGCCTTTGAAGAGATTGTGGCACTCCTTATCTATGGGTTGGTCTTATTCCCAAATTCTGACCAATTGGTAGATGTCAACGCCGTCAAAATCTTCTTGTCCAGAAATCCAATACCAACATTGCTTGGGGACATTCTTCACTCATTTTACACACGAACAATGAGAAAGAGGGGTGTTCTCATGTGCTGTACTCCTCTCCTTGCAAGGTGGTTTATTTCGCACCTTCCACAATCTGTCTTGAAGAATGACCAAGGCTCAAGGTGGTCCCAACGGTTGATGACTCTTACTCACTCTAATGTACATTGGTGTTCTCGGTCCAGAGAAAATGTCATCATCGTCGATCGTTGTGGAGAGTTCCCTAATGTCCCATTACTTGGCATTAGAGGGGGCATTACCTACAACCCTTGCCTAGCTTTGAGGCAATTTGGATATGCACGGAGGGATGGCCCTCACGACATGTTGATTCCTGACCTAGTTTTTGACTTCGACAACGATGCGCAAGGACTTCGCCAAAGATTCATCAGATCTTGGGGAAGGCCCAACAAGGTTGATAGCAAGACACTGGGACACAAGAACTCCATCCCTCTTGAGCCTTATCTCAAGTGGGTACGAGCCCGAGCCCAGAGTCTAATGATGCCTTATCCTCATGTTCTCCCTGTGATTAAAAATCCCGTCAAGGAAGGAGAGGTTCCCTACACCATCCTATATCCTGACATGCCTACATCGTGGGAGGAAATGCAGAAGAGCTGGATTCAGCTCAAGGAGGAACGGAACACTTTTGAAGCCAGCTTCTACGCTAGTGAGAAGAAGGTTCTAGAGCTTACCCGCCGACTCCATGAGCAAGAGGCCCTCAACACCTACATCGCACCAAAGAGGATGCGCAATGTCTTTTTACCTTGAGAAGTTGTTTTTGTAATATTTGGCCCATGGGGCATTTATGTACTAACAAATTTCTTCTTATTAATATGACGTGCGTTCTTTTTTTCCGCAACAGTTTTGAATATTCTAAATCCTTGAATGCATTGCATACATAAGCATACCATTCATCATGTGCATAAGCAGGTCTCACGCCAGGTTTCCTTATCTGTCTGCTATTTATTTCAGTAGGATGGATCTCGAGCAAACAGTCAAAGACCTGCAAGCTCAAAATGCACAGTTCCAGCAACTCCTGATGACCTTGGCTAAGGGTCAGGAGGATCTAAAGACCTTGCTGGGGAATAAAGACCCAGTGAAAAAGAAGAAAAAGAGACTCGGGGTGGCTACTTTAGGGAGAAGATTTGAAGGAGAGGCCAAGAGAGTGCTTGAATTTCCTCCTACTCCTGATGAAGGAACCAGTAAAGGAGGTGGGGCTGCGGTACCTTCCGAGTCTGATGTGGAAGAAGAGGAGGCTGAAGAGGATGAAGACTACTCTGATCAACAATACCCTCCGGCTGATGATAAATACAAAGGCTTAGAAGACAGGTTGGCCGCCATGGAGCTACAGAGAGTACCGGGTTTGGATTTTGAAGACTTGGGTTTAGTTGTCGGGATTGTGATTCCCCCAAAGTTCAAAGTGCCAGTTTTTGTAAGGTATGATGGGCTGTCCTGTCCAAAAATGCATCTTAGGTCCTACGTAAGGAAGATTCAACCTTATACGGCAGATAAGAACCTTTGGATCCATTTCTTTCAAGACAACCTTTCCGGGGCTCAACTGGAGTGGTTTTATCAGCTAGAGGGAACCAGCGTCTGAAACTGGGAAGACTTGGCCACCGCCTTCTACAAACAATATCAGTATAATTCTGACCTTGCTCCCACACGTACCCAACTTCAGGGTATGTCACTGGGAACCGGCGAAGGATTCAAAGAATATGCACAAAAATGGAGGGATTTGGCTGGCAGGGTGCAGCCTCCTTTAACCGACCGTGAACTTGTTGATATGTTTCTAGGGACCCTATCTGGGCCATTTTTCAATCATCTGATTGGTAACTCTTCCGCGGGGTTTACCAATTTGATCTTAACAGGGGAAAGAATAGAAGCTGGCATCAAGTCAGGAAAGATTCAGAAGGGTGTTGCTGCAAGTGTTGAGAAGAAACCTTTCAAGAAGGAAACGGCTGTGGTATATTCTCAGAGAAGAGCAGGGAAGACTGAACGTCGGCCAACTGTGGGGGCCGTAATGATCCAAAACCCTTCAAGTGAGCAGCCTCACTATAACCAGTCCAGACCAAATCAACAACGGATGGAACGGCCACAATGGCAGTTCACCCGCATTAATATGACGCCAGCGCAAGTGCTTCCCCATCTGTTGAAATTGAATCTCGCCACTATCAAAGAGGCACCAAAAAATGTGAATACGTCCTCTCCGCATTACCATCCTAATGCTAAATGCGCCTACCATTCTGACAGTGTCGGGCACGACACCAACGATTGTTGGGCACTCAAGCATAAAATCCAAGATCTGATAGAGGCGAAGGAAGTGGAGTTCGACGCTCCGGAGAAGCCTAATGTGATATCTGCTCCAATGCCGAAGCACGGCCGAAATGTCAATGCCATTGAAGAAGATTTGTATGTTGCTGATGTCAATGATCTGATAACTCCATTGTTAACCATCAAGTTGAATCTGTTAAAGGCCAGGATTTTCCCGGGATGTAAAGAAGACTGCTATTGTTGTTACTCTCCGCCGTTTGATTGTCCGTTACTGAAAAAAGGCATCCAAGGCCTAATGGACAGTCGACAAATTTTGTTTGAAAACGTTTCTGCTATTCCAACCCATACTGAAGATGTCTCAATCATAACCATTCACGCCAATCTTTCCAAGGCCATCAGAAAGCCTGTTAAGATTACACCAGCTACGAAATCTGTTCCTTTGAAGATAACAATGCCAGGGCCTGTCCCCTATGTTTCTGAGAAGTCAATACCATGGAACTATGGCGATGACGTCTACTACCATGGTATTAAACAAATCGAAATAACTGAAGAAAGTTCGGATGATGAAGAAGCCAGCATTGGAAACATTGCAGGCACGAGCAAAATCACCCGGAGCGGGAGAATATTTTCTCCAGAGATTGCCCCTCCAAGAGCAATCTTTGGACCCTCATCTGCTGACAAGGTCATCCCTGCACCAATAAAACTCTCCGCTAGAACCCCTTTGATTGAAGATGTTGTTGTTCCTAGTATTGTCCCTCCTACCGCTGCTGATAAAGGTAAGGGAATCCAAGATGAGCTCGTCAGGACGAGGGCTCAACCCTTGGTTATCCCGGAAACCTCCAAGAAGGAAATGGAAGAGATCTTGAGGATAATCAAAAGGAGTGATTACGATATGGTAGAACAACTGGGGCAAACCCCCTCAAAGATCTCCATGCTGGCACTACTACTTTGCTCGGAAGCGCACGCTAAGGCTATGATAAAATTCCTGAAGGCAGCCCATGTGCCCCAGGAAACCTCTGCGGATCAATTCCAAAATTGCGTGGCCAGCCTTACTGCGGACAATGGATTAGGTTTCTCTGATGCCGACCTAACTCCTAAAGGTAGAAACCACAATGATGCTTTGCACATTTCAGTCGAGTGCCGAGGAACTACTCTCGCACATGTCTTGGTCGACACTGGTTCATCGCTGAATGTACTGCCTAAGAAAGCTTTGGACCGACTAGATTGTGAAGGGTTAGAGTTGAAGCCGAGTGATATTGTTGTCAGAGCTTTTGATGGTTAGAAGAGGATGGTCCATGGGGAGGTTAAAATTCCCATCAAGATAGGCACTGAGGTGTTTAAATCTACTTTCTATGTGATGGACATCCGTCCGTCATACTCTTGCTTGTTGGGTAGGCCTTGGATACACCATGCTGGGGCAGTCACCTCCTCCTTACATCAGTTGTTGAAGTATCCCGTCAAGGGAAAGATTATAACCGTCCGTGGCGAAGAGGAGTACATGATCAGCCACTTAAACTCCTTCCGGTACGTGGAGGTAGAAGGTGAGTTCATTGAGACGCCTTTCCAGCATTTCGAAGAAGTCCTTCCTGAAATAACAGTAGCAAAGTTGGCAGCGGAAGTACCAAAGCAGATGGCCAGGATGGCATCTCTGGAGGACGCAAAGGCCGCAATAAAGGAGGGGAAGAATTCAGCATGGGGGCAGTTGCCTGATATTCCACATAAAACAGACAAATTTGGATTAGGGTTCACTACCGCGGGCCAGAAAGCTATTCGCCGTTCGAAGATTGAAAGAGCGCCAGTCAAAATTTCTCCCTACGGAATCAACGCTTTGGAGGACAAAGACAAAGAGAGCAGCATCGAAGAGTGGATTTACCCGACTGTCAAAGGAGGATTGTGCAACTGGGAGGCAAAAGACTTTGTCCCCATCACTTTTATTCATCAGTAATTTATCTGTCAAACATTTCCTATTGGTCTGTAATATTCATTTTCGAACAATCCGTACACTATCTTTTTACCTCATGCCTTGCCCGGGGCATGTAGGTCCATTTGTAAGGGTTTTGATTACTTTCATATCCATATGCCATGTTTAATGATTCATTGGACGTTTTTCATTTGATAAACTGATGTGTTCATTTTCTTTCCTTTTGCATTTTTGTTTAAAGATGGCTATCCCTTACACACACCCACACTCACAAATGCAGGTACCCATCCACTCCGGATTCCATGGGTGACTATTCTGCTATATCCTTCAATAACTCTGAAGATCTGGTCAATCAAGCCGAGTATGAAGATGACGAAGGTTGTGAAGTACCAGGGGAACTTGCCAGACTTCTACAGCAAGAGGAAAGGGCCATCTTACCTCACGAAGAGTCATTGGAAACTGTCAATTTGGGAACCGAGGAAGACCGGAAGGAGGTACAAGTGGGTGCCAATCTGGAACCAAGTGTCAAGGAGCGCCTGATACAATTGTTGAATGAGTATGTTGAAATCTTCGCTTAGTCTTATGAAGACATGCCGGGTTTAGACGCAGACATCGTGGTTCACCGTCTCCCCACAAGAGAGAATTGTCCACCGATCAAGCAAAAAGTCCGCCGAATGAGGCCTGACATGTCTGAAAAGATCAAAGCAGAAGTGATGAAGCAATTCGACGTTGGCTTTCTGGCTGTTACGTCCTATCCTCAATGGGTCGCTAACATCGTGCCAGTACCTAAGAAAGATGGCAAAGTCAGGATGTGTGTGGACTACCGGGATTTGAATAGGGCCAGCCCCAAAGATGAGTTTCCACTTCCACACATTGACATTTTGATCGACAACACCGCTCAGCACAAAGTGTTTTCCTTCATGGATGGATTCTCGGGCTACAATCAAATCAAAATGGCCCCCGAGGATATGGAGAAAACAACTTTTGTCACACAATGGGGCACTTTCTGTTACAAGGTGATGCCGTTCGGGCTGAAGAATGCAGGGGCAACTTATCAACGCGCCATGGTAGCACCTTGAACATCTAGAAAAGCTGTTTGCCAGATTAAAAGAATACAAACTCAGGCTGAATCCAAGTAAGTGCACTTTTGGAGTTAGTTCTGGTAAACTTCTAGGATTCATTGTAAGCAACAAAGGCATTGAAGTCGATCTAGCAAAAGTGAAAGCAATACAAGAGATGCCTGCTCCCCGTATTGAAAAGGAGGTTAGAGGGTTCTTGGGGCGCTTGAACTATATTGCCAGATTCATCTCTCATCTGACTTCTACCTGTGAGCCAATTTTCAAACTCTTAAAGAAAGATCAGGTAGTCGAATGGAACGACGATTGCCAAGCTGCTTTTGATAAGATCAAGGAGTATTTGCTAGAACCTCCTATTCTGATGCCACCCGTCGAAGGAAGACCATTGATCATGTATCTAACCGTCTTGGATAACTCAATGGGGTGTGTTTTGGGCCAGCATGACGAGTCTGGTCGAAAAGAGCATGCTATTTATTACCTTAGCAAAAAGTTTACCGACTGTGAGACTCGCTACTCACTGCTCGAGAAAACTTGCTGCACTTTGGTATGGGCTGCTCGCCGACTAAGGCAGTATATGTTGACTCATACTACCTTGTTGATTTCCAAAATGGATCCTATCAAGTATATCTTCGAAAAGCCCGCTTTATCTGGAAGAATAGCCAGATGGCAAATGATTCTAACTGAGTATGACATCCAGTACACCACCCAAAAAGCTATAAAAGGGAGTGTACTAGCTGACCATCTGACTCATCAAGCTATCGAAGATTATCAACCCATGAGATTTGACTTCCCAGACGAGGACATCATGAATTTGGACAACATTGAAGGTAACGGACCGTATGACGGACCCGAAAAGGGATCCCGATGGACCCTGTACTTTGATGGTGCTTCAAATGCACTTGGAAACGGTATCGGCGCAGTACTCATTTCTCCGGAAGGCTATCACACACCTTTCACGGCCCGACTTTGCTTCAGCTGCACAAACAACATGGCTGAGTACGAAGCTTGCATCTTTGGTCTCAAGGCTGCTATAGACTTGGGGATCAAATCTTTGATCGTATTTGGGGACTCGGCTTTGGTTATCAGTCAAATCAAAGGAGAGTGGGATACCAAGCATCCTAATCTTATCCCGTACAAAGAACATGTCTTGACATTGCTGCCTCATTTCGAGCAAGTTACCTTCGAGCATTTCCCGCGAGAAGAGAATCAGCTAGCAGATGCTCTAGCTACAATGTCCTCCATGTTTAAACTCAACTGGGATAACGAAGCTCCCCAAATCACCATCGAGCGAATGGATGAACCTGAGCATTGTCACGAGATTAATACCGAAGAAGTAGTGGAACAACCCTGGTTCCATGAAATCAAAAGGTATCTCCAGACTAGAGATTATCCCGAAGGAGCTTCCGTAAATGACAAGAAGTTCTTAAGGAAATTTGCTGCCAAGTTCTTCCTGAGCAATGACATCCTTTACAAACGAAGCCATGATTGTGTATTACTCTGATGCGTAGATAAAGCTGAAGCAGAGTTGATCATGACTGAAATACACAGCGGAACATTTGGCACTCACTTGAGCGGGCATACAATGGCTAAGAAGATCCTAAGGGCAGGCTATTACTGGTCTACCATGGAAGCTGACTGCCATCAACATTCCCGTACTTGCCATAAATGTCAAGTCTATGCTGACAAGGTTCACATCCCTCCGGTTCCTCTCAACGTTCTGACTGCTCCTTGGCCATTTGCAATGTGGGGCATCGACATGATTGGAGAAATCAAGCCCACGGCTTCCAACGGACATCGTTTCATCCTGGTTGCCATTGACTATTTCACCAAATGGGTCGAAGCGGCTTCCTTCGCCTCTGTTACTAAAAATGTGGTTGCCCGATTCATCAAGCAAAATCTCATATGCCGGTGTGGTGTTCCAAACAGGATCATCACGGACAACGGTATAAATCTGAATAACACGATGATCACCGCATTGTGCGAACAGTTCAAAATTTATCATCACAATTCATCTCCCTATCGGCCGAAGATGAACGGTGCTGTTGAAGCTGCGAACAAAAACATCAAGAAGATCATTCAGAAAATGACAGTCACTTACAAAGACTGGCATGAGATGTTACCGTTTGCTCTACATGGATACCGTACGACGGCACGTACTTCAACCGGGGCAACCCCATTTTCTTTGGTATATGGCATGGAAGTTGTCCTGCCTATGGAGGTTCAGATTCCTTCTCTAAGGATTATGAAGGACACAGGTTTGAATGAAGATGATTGGATTCAGACCCGACTTGATCAACTCAATCTGATCGACGAGAAGCGACTCGCTGCTATATGCCATGGTCAGACGTATCAAAAACGGATGATCAAGGCCTTCAATAAGAAAGTCAGACGTCAAGTGTATCAAGTCGGAGATCTAGTAGTCAAGCGGATTATCTTGCCACAAAGTGATCCCAGGGGCAAATGGACTCCTACATATGAAGGACCATTTGTGATCAAGAGCATATTTTCGGGTGGTGCAATGATTCTGACCACCATGGACGGTGATGATTTGCCGCACCCTGCGAACGCAAACATAGTCAAAAGATACTACGCATAAAATAACCCGACAAGTCAAAAACCCGAAAGGGAGGCTTGGGCAAAAATGGGCATCCCGGTGAACCGAAAACCCGAAAGGGCGGTTCAGGCAAAAGTTAGGGATAAAAACAAAAAAATCTGTACACCCGGCAAGTTGAAAACCCGAAAGGGCGGCTTGGGCAAAAAGGGGTTTCCCGGTGGATCGAAAACCCGAAAGGGCGATTCAGGAAAAAGTTAGGGAATTAGAGTGTATGACTATGTCTCGTCGGATCACTTCACAGACAATCTCTTCATCAACCAGTTCCAGGCTTCTGATCAATCCAGTCATCGGCAAACGAAGCATTGGATGGACAGATATTCAGAGTTGTGAAGGCTATAGCAGAATGGAATCCCATGGAATTATTTCACATAGCCATCTTTATTTTGTATAAATCTTTCAATATTTACGACAAAATCCTCTTACTAGGATGATTGTCTCCTTTGTACAAATATACTCAGAGAAAGTTAATACAAATACTTTTCCCAGAAATTTGTGTCATTTCCTTTTTCTTTTTCTCTTGCACTAATTGTTTTATTTTGAGAAACGTCCAATGTTTTGTTAAATAGGCATATGCATTTGAACATAATCATTTCCTTATGAATCCAGAAAGAGGATTACTGATAGGTTGAAGGTGCAGTTGGATATCTTGATACCCTTTCAAAGGAAACCCCCAGGAGATTTGGAATCCATATCCCCAGCAAGTCTTGAAGCTTATCCCCAGTAGATTCTGGAAGCTTATCCCCTGCAGAGTACAGACGTCTCTCCCGAGCTTTATTCAAAGTTATTCCTCACAAGGGCTTGTAGCTGGGTTATCCTCAGCTAATTACCACGGAAGATCGCACTCGGCAAAATTCTTCCTATCCCCAGTGGAGTTCATCAAAGTTCCCCAACATAACTTATCGATACAATCCCCCAGAGGAGCTTATCTTTGTTATCCCCAGCCAGAGAATCCTCCAGAACTCAATTCCCCTCAGAGTTTAAGTTTCAGTATCCCCAGCCGAGCTAAAACTTCAAACTATCCATCCCCAGTGGAACCAGACTAGTGAACCTTCTCCCCACTGAGATACTTCCCACCAAGCTGAAGATTCTCAAATCATACTTCCCCAGCATGGGTCTACCAGGTTCTAAAATCCCCAGTAGAAATCATCAGAAATTCTTTTACCCTGCAAGTCACCAAGGGAATTCCAAGTCCCTGCAAGTGGTTCTAAGACCCCTCGACGTTTGAAGGTCTGGTATTCCCCAAGCAAATCTGCAGACTTTCAGTTTTCAGTTCCTCATTGTATATTCGAAGTTTCTCCAGTGAAGAATTCCTCAAGACAGGAATTACCCAGAAGGTTGGTATGCAACCCAAGCTCCTTATTCCCCAATGTGATCGATGGATCTAGAACTGACTGTTTAACGCTGGTTCGCTAAATGTCGCGGAAGCAAGAGTCGCCACCGTCTTTTATTTTCTCCAAATGGAAAGGACAAAAGCACAGAAAAATTCCTTATAGAGATTGCTCTCGGTTCGGGAGGTAGGTTATAGAAAGGGAAGGTGTTAGCACCCTTTCTATCCATGGTTATCCATGGGCTCTTAGATACTTGCTCATTGTGTTTTCAAAAATGGTTTGTTTGCTTTTCAATCGTGGGTTTTAAAAAGTTTCTTTGAAAATTCCAGTTCGACTCTTGTATCGGTCCTCAAGAGTGTTTGAAAAATTGCTTTCGAAAGCTTTTGAAAATGTGTCGGTGTGAAAAATATTTTTGATTTGTTTTTGAAATTAGAGCAAGTATCTAGAGTCGTCTACCTACCCTAAGGAATTCGTCTGTGTAAATGTCCTTTAAGGTAGTGCCATCCCACCATTGAGAGGTAGGTAGCACCACCATTGGAGGTGTTCGGGTCAATTCGAGGTTCGGGACATGGTGATCACCGGAGCAATGGGAAGATACCTTAGAAGCTACCCTCATGCCAGGTTCCCGGATCATGAGGACTTACTAAGATATCCTCTACTCGACGATCATCTTTCGAGGCAAGGCAACAGTGAGGCGTACCCTAGGGGTGGTGTGTGATTTGTGTGTCGTTTTCATTTATTTTTGTCTTGTCATGTCAAAGTGATCTATGCGTTTGTTTTTATTTTTGTCATTCATTCTTGCATGCATTTTATTAACAGTTAAAAAAAATGCGGAAATTAAAAGTTCTAAACTATTACAAAGGCGCGGGTCCCCATCGCCAAATTTAATCCAGGACCCGATTTGACAGAAAATAAAGAAGTAAAGTAAAGTGCGAAAGATAAATATTACACGGCTTTGGGAGAATTACATCAATATTTAAAAGAAAGAATAAATAAAATGCGCGAAGAGAAATAAAAAAATCGCAAGCGAGGGCGTTGGACCCTTTTTAATGAAATTAAAAAGCTAATTAATTATTTAATAAAAGGAAAGAAATGTTTTTTAGTTTTTTGTATTTATGAAATAAAGAAAATTAAAATTAAAAGAAACTCTAATTCTAAGTTTTTTTAATTATTAATGAAAATGTTAAAGTTTAACCTAATTTACTAAATATTTAATGTACATGTTTATTTACAAAAATATTTAATAATTAATAACAATAATAATAAGAAAAAATTATTTATTAAAAAGATGATGAAAAGTTAAAAACCCTAATTTCTACATATTTTAATTTGTTAAGAAAAAGACTTAAGTTTTAAAACCTAATTTAACTAAATTAATTATTTAACATTTATTTACAAAAATATTTAATAAGTAAATTAATTAACATATTCTTAGTTTTTGATTTTCTGGTTTTATATTATAAAAATTAATTCATGAATTTAAAGAAAACAATTAAAACAATTAAAAGAATGAAAAAGAAAATCAAATAAAAAATAAAAATGATGCAAACCATGGGGGGTGTCTGGCCCTTTTTGGAGGTGAATTGGAGTGGTTTGACCATTTATGTTCTGGCTGTTGGCCATTTGTGTTCTGGCCTCATCATGCATAAGTTGTTCTACTTTGGCCATTTGGCTTTTGGCTTTTGGCCTCAACGTTCCTTAATGAACCTGCATGGGATCCTGTCTAAATCTGCAGTGTTGAATCTCACGAACACATTAAATAAAATTATAAAATGCAAATAAAGCCAATATATGAAGAAATTTAATGTTTAGGCACAATATGGCATGTATGAATGATTATACCCTTTTGATCATGGAAATCAAATCAATCTTACCCTTACTGGAAAATTAGTGACCTGAATGCTTTTATGCCTTACTGGAAAATTAGGATCAGGGAGATCAAGCCAGCCTTATCCTTACTGAAGAAGTGGTGAGGTGTTGGTTTGTAACTGTGATGACTTGTTTGTAGTGAGAGAGAGATTTGTAATAAGGATCTCAATGTTTTAGGGTTCTTGAAAGAATTTGATATTCTAACAGTGTTGTGGCAAGGTTTTTTCTCCCTTTTTCTCCTCTTTTTCTCCTCCCTGGTTTGTGTGAAAAGAAGGTGATTATATAATGGAAATTAGGGTAAAGAAAATGGGCTTTGAATGTGCAATTGGGCCTCCAATGTTCACTTGAGTTCGTCACCTTCCAGGCTAAATCGCAGGGACTTAAGTGTAATTTTTGAAGTTGAAATGTGAAAACAAAATGTAGCCGACATCGATAACTAACTCCTGTCCGAAAATCGGCTCAATCGGATAAACGGTGAATTAGTTATGAATTTTTGAAGTTTCAGCTCAGACAAACTTATTTTGGGCTCCAGTGTCGACTCTGACACGTTCTTCAATAAAAAACTGGTATTGATCGGAGCATAATCCGGTCTCGACTTTTGAAGCAAAGTTGTAGATCTACGAGTCAGGGACCTTGTGTAAAAATATGAGCCCAATCCGATAAAAATTGACCGAGTTATGAATTTTCAAAGTTTCGGCCCAGATGAAATAATATTCAGCATTCAGGATTTTCGGCGTGTCACGCACTCTGAGCAAAAAATGAAGGCCTTTTGAATACCTTTTGAACTCAATACCTTCTGTGAAAATGTAGCCAACTCAATTTGTGAAATTTTGGCGCCAGAACCAGCTCGATACGATGAAAATCGACCAAGTTATGATTTTTTGAACATAACGCAAATAAACTTCTGTCACAAATTTTCTGCACGAAAATACTTGATAAATCCACATTTTTGAAGACCTTCTGATCGAAATTGGCTTCCATCTGTGAGAGATGAAAACGTAGATAATGTCAAGATGGAATTTCGGCCACCGGAACGGGTTCAAAACGAGTCACGATCTTCAAGTTATGAATTTTTTAGCGCGTAAAAACTGCACTTTCAGCACACTTTTTCACTATATTTCTTCAAGAAAACACACATTCGGATACCTTCTTTAAAGAATTGACTCTTGAGCCGAACCTGAATTTGAGAATATGTTATCAGAGATATCTTGGCGAAAGAACACCTGAATATAACGCGCCGGGTTGGACTTGTGAATTTTCTTGAAATGTTTTGAGAAATATGGGAGGGCAAATTTTGGGGTACAACAGTTGCCCCTGTTCAATCTTCTTAGACCTGAGGATGCAGATTGGCTGACGTGCCTTTCGTAATCCGAAGGTGGAAGATGATTGAACACTAGAGTGCCCAGAAATTTGCGCTCACATAGTAGCAGTGTGATGATGGGAATGGGCTTATAGATGCCATTTGGAGTTTGATGGATAGGATGATGTGCTTATAGATGCCATGCTGAGAGATGATGGATGGTGGATGGGCTTATAGATGCCATCTGGATGTTGACCGCGTAAGAGATTCCTTAGCGAGAGCTTGCGTACCTGCAAAAGAAAATGATTACCTGACCTGTTACAGGAGCTGGTCTTCAGATTCTTTGTATAGATGTGTCCTGACTGGTTACAGGAGCTGGATCTGGATCTTCAAAAGGTGATGAATGAACCAGGGATGGTTACTACCTCAACGGGAACGTCGGGAGAACCTTGGACGATTACTACCTCAACAGGAATGCTGAGAGAATCTGGGGACGATTACTACCTCAACAGTAACGGGAGAGAACCATAGGCGACTTCAACCTCAACAGTATCATTGAGAAAATCTTGGACGACTTCAACCTCAACACTAACGCTGAGAGAATCTGGGGACGATTACTACCTCCGCAGTAACGGGGAGAGAACCAAAGGCGACTTCAACCTCAACAGTAATCATTGAGAGAATCTTGGGCGACTTCAACCTCAACAGTAATCATTGAGAGAATCTTGGGCGACTTCAACCTCAACAGTAATTATTGAGAGAATCTTGGGCGACTTCAACCTCAACAGTAATCATTGAGAGAATCTTGGGCGACTTCAACCTCAACAGTAATCATTGAGAGAATCTTGGGCGACTTCAACCTCAACAGTAATCATTGAGAGAATCTTGGGCGACTTCAACCTCAACAGTAATCATTGAGAGAATCTTGGGCGACTTCTAGCTCAACAGTAATCATTGAGAGAATCTTGGGCGACTTCAACCTCAACAGTAATCATTGAGAGAATCTTGGGCGACTTCAACCTCAACAGTAATCATTGAGAGAATCTTGGGCGACTTCAACCTCAACAGTAATCATTGAGAGAATCTTGGGCGACTTCAACCTCAACAGTAATCATTGAGAGAATCTTGGGCGACTTCTACCTCAACAATAATCATTGAGAGAATCTTGGGCGACTTCAACCTCAACAGTAATTATTGAGAGAATCTTGGGCGACTTCAACCTCAACAGTATCATTGAGAGAATCTTGGATATCTTCTACTGAGTCTTCATCAGGAAAATCTGTTAGGGGTCGATTTAGCTGGACTAGAGAAGGCCTTTGACTGGGTAAGAAACAGGAAAATCTTAGGGTCGATTTAACTGAACCGGTCTAGGTCTTGAAATCTTCAACTGGATAAGAAACAGGGAGATCTTAGGGTCGATCTGACTGAACCAGAGAAGGCCTTTGACTGGATAAGAAATAGAAAAATCTTAGGGTCGATTTAACTGAAACGGTCTAGGTCTTGAAATGTCTTCAACTGGATAAGAAACAGAGAGATCTTAGGGTCGATCTGACTGAACCAGAGAAGGCCTTGGACTGGATAAGAAACAGTAAAATCTTAGGGTCAATTTAACTGAACCGGTCTAGGTCTTGAAATAGCTGAGAACTTAACTGGATCTTTCCTGAAAGGTAAAGGTCAGTCATATGCAATGCATGATATGATTCAAGCAATGATGTTCTCAACATAAATGAGATTTGTGAGATATGATGCATAGATGCATGCTATAATGTATGAAAATATGACGTTTATGAACATATATTTTCGTCTTAGGAAAATAAATCCTTGACGGGTGCCGGGAAGTCACTCCTGGGCTGATACTGAAGAATAGATTTTGTTTCCGCTGGGGATGATAGTTGCAAGAATACCAGTAGGAGAAGATAACTTCGTTGGGGAATAAACTTGGCGAATGGATTACTCTGCGGGGAGAAAAGTACTCTAACGATCTTGCTGGGAAACCATACTCTGTGGGGAGAGAGGTACTTTGTTGAGCTGTTGATAATAACTTGCTGGGGATACCCTTGTTGCGTTGGAAGTGTTAATAGACTTCGCTGGGGATAAGAAGACTTCGTCGAGGACGCTCTTTCCATGGCTTTTGGCTGAGGATAACCCAGTTATATCCTGGTAGGGAAATAACTCTTTGAATAAAGCCGGGGAATGCGTTCGTGCTCTGCGAGGGATAAGCTTCCAGAATCTACTGGGGATAAGCTTACTGCTTGGGGAGATGGATTCCAACTTTTCCTGGGGAAATTGGGTTGGACTCTCCTGGGGAAAATTTTGAACTGTATCGGAAGTAACTCCACTGAATGTTTGATATACCGCCAGGGAACAATCTTTAGACCAAGATTGCCGGGGATGCTTGTTAAGAATGCATACATATTGTTGGGGAATGTTGAGATCTGTTGGAGAATACCCAACTTCCCTAAGGCTGATGATAGCTTTGCTTGGGGAGAGTGCACTGACTTACTGACTCACTCTCTGTGGAATTAAGGTGTCTTGGTTATTCTTCAGCCGAATCTATCTTAGTACCTTGACGGATAGAGCAATTAGATCGTTTGGACAACTCATTATTGCCCCTGTTTCTGAGGTGGGAGAGGAAGACCTGTGAGGTACTGATGGTTGTTGATGGACAAACCTTCTTCTGGTAGACAGGTGACAAGATGACGGGACATAGTCGTACGCTTTGATCCCTAACTTTTGCCTGGACCGCCCTTTCGGGTTTTCAGTCCACCGGGATACCCTTTTTTTCCCAAGCCGCCTTTTCAGGTTTTCGACTTGCCGGGTGTACAGATTTTTTCATTTTCATCCCTTATTTTGCCCGAACCCTTTTGGTTCGCCGGGAAGCCCTTATTTTTTCCTAGGTATGTCAACCTAGCGGGTCTTTGATTTTGTGTAGTATTTTTTTTCGACTATGTCCACGCTCTCAGAATGTAGGGAGATGCCCCTTTCAGTAGTGTTTTGTCATGCCCCAGCAGATGTTTCATCAGGCCAGATTCGTTGCTGGGGTGCCCCAAGTGACTCGGGCGGAGATTTGCCCCAGGTTATTTGACCTTTGAGAGATTCTCCGAATCTTGATTGGACTGCCCCAGATAGTAGACCATGGTCATGTCTGCCCCTTGATTGGAAGTGCTTTTGTTCATCAGGCATTCATCATGCGAATTTCCCTGCTGTTCAAACAAATAGTCATATACAAACAATGTTATATCAAAAATGCAAAGCTTATGTCTGTCTTGAAGATTTTGAAAATGCATTCTTTTTCATAAAACAAGTGAATGTTTGTAAAACGTGATGTCAACTCCGTATTTACCGTAGGCCTTAAGGAGTCAGGATACCTTTCGTAACAGTATGCTTTCGAACTAACCCATGCTTCAGCTAGGACTTTTAAGGGTTATAACGTGGCCTGGTTCATGGTTTAAGAAACAAAGGATAAAGGCTCAAATTATTTGTACCCACCCGCTCTTCGTGATGTTCTTCAAACCTAAACTCAGCTGATCGTGCGTTAGACCTTGTTTGAATCTTTGCTTTGATTTTTCGGTGATGATTCGGATGTTAATAACTTATTTTGAATAGGCAGTCATTTTCTTTTGTCGTTGAGGGTTTGTAGGACCTCTTCCTTTTTTGATTTTGTTTATCCCTATTTTTTTGCCTGAGCTGTTTCCCTTTTTTTTGGAATTACAGTCAGCGGGAAGCCCCAGTTTTGTAAGTCTCCTTCATGGGTTTTGACTTATTGGGTTTTGATTTTGAGAGTTAATGACTGCCTGTCCGTATGATTGTTCGGAACCATCACTGTCCTTCTTTTTTTTGTAAGGATCCATTTGATGCCGTTTGTTGTGCACTTGGATCGACTGAGAGAACTACCCTGCCCCAGGTTATGATTAAGGGTTTTAAATTTCGAAAAGAAAAACTCCTACTTCTTTGGCTCAGAGGGGTTGACGAGGGATTATCATCCTTATAACTCCAGTGTTTAGGAATTGAAACAATGCCTGTACCTCATCAGCGGGGTCTGTTCAAAAGCATACTGTAAAGATCGTGGTATCGTTTTCGTCATCCTCCCTCAAGAGGCTTAGAATTATTAATCGAGCGTTGATCATCAGAAAAAATATGAAAATAATTTGCATATAGTGAATACGAATATATGGCTTCAAAACAGACATATGCGATGCATTAATGAAATAACAACGTTTAATATGAGCAAATGTTCGAATAAAAGACAATTACAACTTGAAAATCCTAATGAACAAAAGTCTCTTCATCTCAGGGCTTGTTACTTCAACTGGTGCATCCGATAGGGATGGCAGGAGCATTCAGCTTGGCCCATCTGGGTGAAATCCACCGCTCTTTCCTCGATCAGGTCTTGGATCCTATTCTTCAGAGCCCAACAGTCGTCGGTGTCATGGCCCGGACTGCCAGAGTGGTATGCACATCTTTCCTTAGACTTGTATTTTGGGGAGGCTGTGTTGAGATTCTTAGGAGGGTCCCTTAACGTCACCAGATCCAACCTCAACAATTGTTGTAAAGCTTGAGACGGTGACACGTTGAGCTGGGTGAAATGCCTTTTAGGCTTGTCTGGTTTGCTCTGATCAGTCCGTTGTTCTGGGCGAGGTCGTTATTGGACCTGTGAAGTAGTAGCAGCTTGGAGAGGCCCAAACCTTTGACTTCTTGGAAGTTGATTAATGACCGGGTCCCTGACTTGGGCTGGTTGCTTCATGTCTTGATGAAGCTGACTGATCATGGCCCTCAGCTCTCCTTGCTCCTGAGCTAAACTTTGGATGAGAGCCCTTTGCCCCAGCATCTGGGTTTTCAATGTGTCTACCTCAGCTTGTAGACGTTTCAGCCGTTCGTCTTTGTCGTCCTCAGCCTTGTTCCTGACTAAAGTCCCCGTGAGAAGAGTCCTCAACTCCTCCTGCCCCTTGGATAAATTCAGGAGGATTTCCCCGAGCTGAGTCTCTTGAGCAAGAAGGTCCTGGTTATCTTGTTGGGAAGCCATTGCTTAAATAAACAGCGAAGACGGGTAAGTGACCTGCAACAAGGATACCTGTTATGCAATGATGTGTATGATATGCATGCAATGTTTTCAAGGACCTCGCGGGGTAAACAAGAAAATTGTTAGAGTTTGCATTTTGTAGCTTGATTGAAGGAACTGCATATTATTGAGAGTCCTTCTTCAAAGGGTCAAAAGCTCACCATATCCAGTGGGTCATAGCCCCTGACAACCTTGGCTAGAGGAAAATAAATCCCCTATGCCCCTTGTTTAGACATTCTGGTTCATCATGACCTGCATCACAAGCCCTTGAGATCCTTGAAATGGGTTAGGATGTATGCAATGGTATGATGTTATGGTATGCATGGGGTAATGTGAGTAACCCTGCTATGAGTCTCAATTAAGGACTATAAACAAAACCTGTGAGAAATTCAGTACACTTTGTTTTGAGTCCCAATTAAGGACTATAAACAAAACTTGCAAGCAACTTAGTAAACCCTGTTATGAGTCCCAATTGAGGACTATAAACAAAACCTGCAAGAAATTCAGTACACTTTGTTATGAGTCCCAATTAAGGACTATAAACAAAACCTGCAAGCAACTTAGTAAACCCTGTTATGAGTCCCAATTGAGGACTATAAACAAAACCTGCAAATAGCACATGGGTCAGATGACAAGCATGCAAGTAGTCAAGTACGAAGGCACACAAGTCATACAAGACAAGCCCTTAGGGTTTAGGCCAGCATGGGGTCTGGGTATTACCCTCCTGAAGTTGGTGGGCTCAACCTGTCCTATTAGAAGTAACCGGGTTCTAAGGGTCCCAATATCACCGGATTGCTTTCGTTGTTCATCGTTTCAATTTAGCCACTGAACTGGCGACCGAAATATTCCAGGAAAGCAACCCTCAATTGAGTGTAGTATCGAGTATCAACCAACCTCGGACTGCACCAAAGTCAGTTATCTCACTACCCTAAAGAGGCCAAGATAGTTCAATTAAGGTTCCTAAGGTCTGTTGATGCTTCACGACACCACGCGGAGGCCCCGTACTCTCCTTGACTGAACTCAAGGGTTACCGGTACACACCAAAGTGCCACATCAACGTAGCAGACTGTTTCAACCATGTCGGTATACCCCGCACAGTTCCCTCACAGCCTTGTTGCTACTTTCTAAGAAGGTATCCCCAGATCCAGGTTAGGATCTATAGAACTCCCAAGACAGTCCCACAATTTAAAGCAAGCAAATCAATATAATTGAAAACACAGTTATGAACTATCCCTAAGGTACACCTCACTTTATAAAGAGTCCCCAGCAGAGTCACCAGTTCTGTGATCGGTGGATCTGGAACTGACTGTTTAACGCTGGTTCGCTAAATATCGCGGAAGCAAGAGTCGCCACCGTCTTTTATTTTCTCCAAATGGAAAGGACAAAAGCACAGAAAAATTCCTTATAGAGATTGCTCTCGGTTCAGGAGGTAGGTTATAGAAAGGGAAGGTGTTAGCACCCTTTCTATCCATGGTTATCCATGGGCTCTTAGATACTTGCTCATTGTGTTTTCAAAAATGGTTTGTTTGCTTTTCAATCGTGGGTTTTAAAAAGTTTCTTTGAAAATTCCAGTTCGACTCTTGTATCGGTCCTCAAGAGTGTTTGAAAAATTGCTTTCGAAAGCTTTTGAAAATGTGTCGGTGTGAAAAGTATTTTTGATTTGTTTTTGAAATTAGAGCAAGTATCTAGAGTCGTCTACCTACCCTAAGGAATTCGTCTGTGTAAATGTCCTTTAAGGTAGTGCCATCCCACCATTGAGAGGTAGGTAGCACCACCATTGGAGGTGTTCGGGTCAATTCGAGGTTCGGGACATGGTGATCACCGGAGCAATGGGAAGATACCTTAGAAGCTACCCTCATGCCAGGTTCCCGGATCATGAGGACTTACTAAGACATCCTCTACTCGACGATCATCTTTCGAGGCAAGGCAACAGTGAGGCGTACCCTAGGGGTGGTGTGTGATTTGTGTGTCGTTTTCATTTATTTTTGTCTTGTCATGTCAAAGTGATCTATGCGTTTGTTTTTATTTTTGTCATTCATTCTTGCATGCATTTTATTAACAGTTAAAAAAAATGCGGAAATTAAAAGTTCTAAACTATTACAAAGGCGCGGGTCCCCATCGCCAAATTTAATCCAGGACCCGATTTGACAGAAAATAAAGAAGTAAAGTAAAGTGCGAAAGATAAATATTACACGGCTTTGGGAGAATTACATCAATATTTAAAAGAAATAATAAATAAAATGCGCGAAGAGAAATAAAAAAATCGCAAGCGAGGGCGTTGGACCCTTTTTAATGAAATTAAATGAAATTAAAAAGCTAATTAATTATTTAATAAAAGGAAAGAAATGTTTTTTAGTTTTTTGTATTTATGAAATAAAGAAAATTAAAATTAAAAGAAACTCTAATTCTAAGTTTTTTTAATTATTAATGAAAATGTTAAAGTTTAACCTAATTTACTAAATATTTAATGTACATGTTTATTTACAAAAATATTTAATAATTAATAACAATAATAATAAGAAAAAATTATTTATTAAAAAGATGATGAAAAGTTAAAAACCCTAATTTCTACATATTTTAATTTGTTAAGAAAAAGACTTAAGTTTTAAAACCTAATTTAACTAAATTAATTATTTAACATTTATTTACAAAAATATTTAATAAGTAAATTAATTAACATATTCTTAGTTTTTGATTTTCTGGTTTTATATTATAAAAATTAATTCATGAATTTAAAGAAAACAATTAAAACAATTAAAAGAATGAAAAGGAAAATCAAATAAAAAATAAAAATGATGCAAACCATGGGGGGTGTCTGGCCCTTTTTGGAGGTGAATTGGAGTGGTTTGACCATTTGTGTTCTGGCTGTTGGCCATTTGTGTTCTGGCCTCATCATGCATAAGTTGTTCTACTTTGGCCATTTGGCTTTTGGCTTTTGGCCATTTGGCTTTTGGCCTCAACGTTCCTTAATGAACCTGCATGGGATCCTGTCTAAATCTGCAGTGTTGAATCTCACGAACACATTAAATAAAATCATAAAATGCAAATAAAGCCAATATATGAAGAAATTTAATGTTTAGGCACAATATGGCATGTATGAATGATTATACCCTTTTGATCATGGAGATCAAATCAATCTTACCCTTACTGGAAAATTAGTGACCTGAATGCTTTTATGCCTTACTGGAAAATTAGGATCATGGAGATCAAGCCAGCCTTATCCTTACGGAAGAAGTGGTGAGGTGTTGGTTTGTAACTGTGATGGCTTGTTTGTAGTGAGAGAGGGATTTGTAATAAGGATCTCAATGTTTTAGGGTTCTTGAAAGAATTTGATATTCTAACAGTGTTGTGGCAAGGTTTTTTCTTCCTTTTTCTCCTCCCTGGTTTGTGTGAAAAGAAGGTGATTATATAATGGAAATTAGGGTAAAGAAAATGGGCTTTGAATGTGCAATTGGGCCTCTAATGTTCACTTGAGTTCGTCACCTTCCAGGCAAAATCACAGGGACTTAAGTGTAATTTTTGAAGTTGAAATGTGAAAGCAAAATGTAGCCGACATCGATAACTAACTCCTGTCCGAAAATCGGCTCAATCGGATAAACGGTGAATTAGTTATGAATTTTTGAAGTTTCAGCTCAGACAAACTTATTTTGGGCTTCAGTGTCGACTCTGACACGTTCTTCAATAAAAAACTGGTATTGATCGGAGCATAATCCGGTCTCTACTTTTGAAGCAAAGTTGTAGATCTACGAGTCAGGGACCTTGTGTAAAAATATGAGCCCAATCCGATAAAAATTGACCGAGTTATGAATTTTCAAAGTTTTGGCCCAGATGAAATAATATTCAGCATTCAGGATTTTCGGCGTGTCACGCACTCTGAGCAAAAAATGAAGGCCTTTTGAATACCTTTTGAACTCAATACCTTCTGTGAAAATGTAGCCAACTCAATTTGTGAAATTTTGGCGCCAGAACCAGCTCGATACGATGAAAATCGACCAAGTTATGATTTTTTGAACATGACGCAAACAAACTTCTGTCACAAATTTTCTGCACGAAAATACTTGATAAATCCACATTTTTGAAGACCTTCTGATCGAAATTGGCTTCCAGCCGTGAGAGATGAAAATGTAGATAATGTCAAGACGGAATTTTGGCCACCGGAACGGGTTCAAAACGAGTCACGATCTTCAAGTTATGAATTTTTTAGCGCGTAAAAACTGCACTCTCAGCACACTTTTTCACTATATTTCTTCAAGAAAACTCACACATTCAGATACCTTCTTTAAAGAATTGACTCTTGAGCCGAACCTGAATTTGAGAATATGTTATCAGAGATATCTTGGCGAAAGAACACCTGAATATAACGCGCCGGGTTGGACTTGTGAATTTTCTTGAAATGTTTTGAGAAATATGGGAGGGCAAATTTTGGGGTACAACACCCAGCAACAACCAGGAATTATTCTTCCCGGCAGCAGTCAAGAGGCTTTTATCTTCAGCCATCTCGGGTTCATCTATCCTCTGCAAGAAGGCTCTCCAGCTTACATGCACATTCATTTACATTCATATCATATAACATACATTGTATCATGCATCATGACATTGCATATAACTAACTCTTTACCTTTTCAGGTAAGATCAGTCGACAGACAAAAATCATTATCTTCCGAGATTCTTTCCAGGAATAGTTCAGATGTGATCAAGACATGGCAACATCCTGATGCTTATTCCAGATTTATCCAGATGCAGTTTTACACGAGCTCATGATCAGGAAACCCTACACCGGTTCTTCCTCCACCTTCAAGATTTCTGAAAACAGTTCACGGGTTCTCCAAGTAACGGATGTTAACCCATCGCTTGTTCAGTTTCTTCTCAAGACTTCTGAAAACAGTTTATGGATTCGTCCCAATAATGGATGTTAATCTATCGCTTGTTCAGATGCAACTTTTGAAAACAGTTTACAGACGCTTCCCAACAACAGACGCTGCTCTATTGCTTATTCAACTTCAAGATTTCTGAAAACAGTTCACGGGTTCTCCAAGTAACGGATGTTAACCTATCGCTTGTTCAGATTCTTCTCAAGACTTCTGAAAACAGTTTATGGATTCGTCCCAACAACGGATGTTAATCTATCGCTTGTTCAGATGCAACTTTTGAAAACAGTTTACGGACGCTTCCCAACAACGGATGCTGCTCTATTGCTTATTCAACTTCAAGATTTCTGAAAACAGTTCACGGGTTCTACAAGTAACAGATGTTAACCTATCGCTTATTCAGATTCTTCTCAAGACTTCTGAAAACAGTTTATGGATTTGTCCCAACAACGGATGTTAATCTATCGCTTGTTCAGATGCAACTTTTGAAAACAGTTTACGGATGCTTCCAGATACGGATGTCAATCTATTGCTTATTCAGACCCCAGTTCAGAGATGGTCCTAAACATGGGCACCTTTCTGATACTCATTCCAGATGGCATATTTAAGCCCATCCCCGACAAGTTTCTGTCACTCCTCCCGATGGCATCGTTAAGCCCATCTCCAAATGGCATCTCTAAGCCCATTCCCGCATCCATTGCTTTGACGAGTGCAAATTTAAGGGCACTCTAGTGTCCAATCTCCTTTTACCCTCGAGTCGCGAAAGGCAAACTTGCCAATCTAACTCTTCGGATTCAAGAAGATTGAACAGGGTCAACTGTTGTACCCCAAAATTTGCCCTCCCATCTCTCAATGACTTCTCATCACAAAGCCCTTGGAGCTCAAGATCCAGTTAGGGTTTCATCTGCTCAAGACTTCTCCTTGCACTGTTGACCCAAATTAGGGTTTGTGTTTGCACAAAGATGTTTTGACCAAAAATGCCTAATATGACTTTCATGCTTCATATTGGACTCCCAAGTTTATCCACACCAAGTTTCAAGTCTTGATTCCAAATTTTGCCCAGTCAATTGGACAGTTGACCTAGAAATCAGTTGTATTGGGGAAAAAGTCAACTGTGGCCAATTGACAGTCAAACCTCATGAAAATTGACCCACATCAACATTATGAACTCACATGGACCATCTTATCAAGTTTGGATCATAATTCCACAAGAAATTTGATCAGATCACCAAAAGGGCAAAATGGTCATTTTTAGGGTTTTGACTGCACAAAGGCAATTTTTGACTGTTTGACCTAGCCAATGGCAAACCAAGCTCACATGTGGACTTAAGGAAACCATGGAATTATCTTGACATGCTCAACAAGTTCAAAAGATCCCAAATGCACAAGATTGACAGTTGAATTTCCCAGTCAATTGATCAATTTTGACTGTATACTGAAAAGTCAAACTTTGACTTTTTGGTCAAAATCAAGTGTCAAGATTCATTTTTCATCAAAACATGCCAAATCATGAAAATTGTTCATCAAGAAATCAAGAAATGCAAATTAGGGTTTAAAATGAAGATTTTTCATAACTTAGAATTTTTCTAAGTTATGAAAAACCCTAATTTTTTCCTAACTTTGCCCCACTTTCTCACCAAGATTCATTTGGATTCAAGCAAAAGTCAAAACATGAAAGTTGTAGCCTATTGAAAAATCTACAACTTTGATTCACAAAGTTTTCCCAAAAGAAGCTTGTAGCTCAAGTTACAATTTTTGGAACAAGGGTACCAAACCATTCTTAACTTAGAGAAAATTTGACATATTTTAGGCAGGATTTTTACCTAACTTCAAGACCATTTTTCACATACTTCCACTTGGCATTTCAATTTGCACTTCAAAGATGGATTGTATTACACATTCCAAGCTTTCCAAAATGTCCAAGAACTCATCAAACAACCTCATGGTTAGAGAGAATCGAATTTGGCAATATGGGAAAAACTTACTTTGCTCTTGGCCAATTTACATGTTCATACACTTAGGCAATTTTCAGATCAGCATGCTTAAGATAGTTACAGGCCTCTAATCCCTTTTACACTCATAAATTTAATGCAAAGTCTTTGTGCCAAGACCATATTCTATGTGTTCAAGCATTGCATAAAGGTTTAATCCCAAAGTAGAAAAAGCATAATGGCCATTTTTGCAAAAGTGGAACTTTATGTCAATTGGTAATCCAAGCAAGTACAGTGCATATCTTCTTGGAACAAGTTATTAGACTAATTACACTGATCAAGACTAAGTGTGCAGCATATTAGGAGGGACCTGCCTTGGCCTAAGAACCAACTTGACAACTTTTGCTTAAGTAAGAAGAAAACTTGCATTTTGTACAACAACTCTCATCTCAGTAAAGATCAACCTAAGAAAACTTTGTCCTCACATTTCACACTCCCTAACTGACCTAAAGCACGACCAAACAACCCTTCATCCATCCAGTTACAGAAAATCACAACTTTGTGGCACAATAGGGCACATTCTGCAACTTGAATCCCATAACTCATTTCCATCGTGCATCTTGGCCAAAACCAGTTCAAACACTTTCCTTATCATCAATCCAAACTATCCAAAGCATTAGAAGTGGACTGTAACTCCTCTAATCAGTTTGGCCATTTTCATTTCTTCCTCTTGCAGGTGGACTTCTGCAGCTTGGTATAGAAGATTTCAAAGCATACCAAGTATTGGAATAGCATCCTCACACTTCAAGGAAGCTGTACAAATCATCATCTTGCCCTGAAAGCTCCCCCATTGCCAGACACGATTCCAGTTGAACAGGTATATTCTTGAACTTCTATCTCCCAATGTAGGCATCATTAGCTCTAAGTTTGTGAATGAAAAATGTCATGCTCATGTCCCTGAAACTATACATGTCTTTACTTTCCATTTATTTTGCTTGTGCTATGAGAATTTGAGGTCTGAACATTGATAAAAAGTTAGGTTAAGATTTGGGAATAGAGAAATTCTCTCTTATTTCTGAGAGTTAGGATGAGTTCTTTACATGTCCAGAATCGTGGCTTGATGCTTAACATTTCTTATGTTGTAAGTTTGTGCTAAAAGTCCAGGAATCCAGATGTTTGAATCATGGTGCAAAACGCGCGTTTTTGACAAAGGTTCTGGCCAGAGGTTGAAGAAGGTCCTATTGGGCTGGGCTTGTTCTATTTTTCTTATTTGCACCTTGCTTTTGCTTTTGAACCTCCCTGACCCATTTTAATTTTTACTTATCATTTTCCATTTTTTCCTTTTGATTTCATTTCTATATTTTTTATTTAAGTATGAAAAAATATAAAAATATTTTTTTCCACATTTTTTTGCATTTATTTTGATATTTATTAGTCTTATTTAGTTTTTGTGCATAAATAATATAAATACTATTATTTAGAATAACTAAAAAAAAATAATGCAAACACATTTATTTTCTAATTTTTATTTTATTTTATCTTCTGAAAATATTTTATATAAAACATACTTTTTTTTTTGTAAATATTAAATATTATTATTTTTGCACATATTTAATATATTTGATGAATTATATAAATACATACATATTAATTAGCATATTTAGTAAATAATACAAAATATACACATTTTTATTTTTATTAATATTTAATATTAAAAATACCTTTTTTTATAAATATACTTCATTTTTATTTTATTTTTTGTACATAATTATTAAACATTGTATATATTGAATAATTAATACATTTACTTAATAAAATTAGGGTTTTGCCCTAAACATAAAAAACTCCCAAAAAAAAATAATAATAATAATACTTTTTATTTTGTTTATTTGACATATAAAAATACTTTTTTTTATACATATAAAAAACATTTTTGCATCTTGCATATTTATTCTTATTTCTATTTAATTTGTGCAATTAAATATCTTGTAAATTCCCAAATTGATGTAATAGTCTAGATTTAAATTCCTTGTCAAAATACCCCCCATTTGAACATTTGTACCCCCCCTTCCCATATATTGTGTTGTAATAGTTTAGGACTTTAAATTTCGCACTTTAATGCTTTCTAAATATACCATGTTAGAATTAGGGTTTGTATGCGAATCAAAAACAACAAAAATAGTTTGACCTAATTTCAAGATAATCAAGCATGAAAATGGACAACACTAATCACACTTGCACCCCTAGGGTACTCCACTTGTTGCCTTCAATAATGGGCCATATTGCATGTTAGGTCTCTTTGGGCAAAACAAAATAAAACAATCAAATGATCATAGTCCCTCGATGACGCTTTCGAAAGTTGCCTAAAAAATGATCAAGTCCCTTAAAGAAAAATTGCCCAAAGATACTTGGCACCATTGCAATCATGGTCTAAACGATGACCCGCGCCCGTCCCTTTCACATCCTAACACAAGATTGTCCACCAAATGCAATGGTGGAACAAAATTATTAAAAGGGTTAAAACATAGCAAAAATCTTTGAGAACTTTAGGGTAGATAGCTCTTAAGTACTTGTCCACTTGCAAAGCAAAAACACTTGCCTATTTTTCAAACCACACTTCACAAACACTTTCAAAACAAACTTTCAAAAAAACCTTGAAACATGTTTTCAAAAAGACAAACACCTTTTGTAAAACATTCGAGTAAAGAATTGTTACAAGGGTAGCCTAGACAAGGCATCTTTTTCAAAACATTTTCAAAACCACACACAAAGCACCATTTCAAACAATTGAAAACCAAGGCAAGTTGATCTAAGCAAGTACCTAAGAGCCCATGGATAACCATGGATAGAAAGGGTGCTAATACCTTCCCTTTCTATAATCTACTCCCCGAACCCAAGAAAATATCTCAAAGGTTTTTGCTGTGCTTTTTAAACCTTTCCTTAGGATAAAATAAAAAGTCGGTGGCGACTCTTGCTCAACCGAAACATTTGCGAAAACAAACGCAAAACCATAGTCATTTCTCCCACCGTATCACAGGGAGGTCCAGGTAAAAGTTAGGGAATTAAAGCGTATGACTATGTCCCGTTGGATCACTTTATGGACAACCTTTGGCTACCACTGACAAATACATAGGTTCTGATCAATTCAATCATTTTCGGACAAGGCAACAAATAGACAAGACACTCGGAGAAACGAAGGCTATAGTAGAATGGAAACCCCATGGGATTTTTTGTACACTTAGCTATCTTTTATTTGTATCAAAATTTTCATTTTTTTACGACAACATTCTCTTACTAGAACATTTTCCTCCTTGTACAAAAAATACTAATTCAAAATCAATACAAAATATTCCTTTGAAAGTGCAAAAAAACTATTTGTCTTTTCTTTACGCTTGATTTGTTTACGAAAACGTCCAATGATTCATTGATGAGCATATGCATTTGAACATAATTACCGGTTACAAATAAACAAAACGAAAAGAGGCAATTACTGATAGGTTGAAAGGATAGAGAAATGCCTCTAGGCTGTTCCATAAGTAACCTCCTGCAGTACGTCGTTTAAATCCCTAGCGGAACAAAATTTCGAATTATTGATCCCCAGTAGAAGTCGTCAAATTTCTCAGGATTCCCCAACAGGATTCTACAAGCAGTACACGGCATTTCCCTTACAACAAAGTTTATTTCTCAAAACATAAATTCATCAACACTTAGAAGACTTATACGCCACACCCTCAGCAGCAGTCAGGGATTTATTTTACCCAATCCAACAACAATACAGCAAATTAGCTCACATACACATACATCACATTCATATATCATAAATATTGATAAGCACGAATGCGTACAACATAATCCCATTATACATACATTTCATGTATCATGACTTGGAACTTTAGCTAACATTTTTACCTTTTCAGGATAAGATTAACATCTATCATTAACAATGTTCATAGCTTTCAGATACAGTTCAGATACGCTCCAAACATGGACACCATCCTGATACTCATTCAGAGTTCAACTTTCAGATACATTTCAGATACGCTCCAGACACAGACGCCATTCTGATACTCATTCAGATTTCAAATTTCAGATACAATTCAGATACGCTCCAGACACGGACGCCATTCTGATACTCATTTCGATTTCAAATTTCAGATATAGTTCAGATACACTCCAGACAGGGATGCCATCCTGATACTCATTTAGAGTTCAACTTTCAGATACAGTTCGGATACGTTTCAGACACGGACGCCATTCTGATACTCATTTTTCCAGCTTACAAATTACAATTCAACAGTCGCTCTTGGATGGAATCTTTTAAGCCCATCTCCAATAACTTTCTGTCACCTCTCCAAATGGCATCTACAAGCCCATTCCTTCCATCATTACATCATCGAGTGCAAATTTATGGGCACTCTAGTGTCCAATCATCTTCCACCTTCGAGTCACGAATGGCAAAACTCGCCAGTCTAACTCTTCAGGTTTAAGAAGATTGAACAGGGGCAACTGTTGTACCCCAAAATTTGCCCTCTCACTTATCAAGAATTTTCTCACAAGATCTCTTTGACTCAAGACTGCATTAGGGTTTGACCAGCTCAAGACACCTCCTCATGCACTGATGACCAAAATTAGGGTTTGAGTTTGCACAAGGATTTTTGGACTATCAATGATTCATATGACTTTCATGGATCATTATGGATCCTCAAGATTACTCATGTCAAGTTTCAAGCTCTGAATCACATTTTTGATCAGTCAATTGGGCAGTTGACCTAAAAATCAATTGTATTGGGAAAAAAGTCAACTATGCACTGAAAAGTCAAACTTTGACTTTTTGGTCAAATTCAAGTGCCAAGGATCATAATTCATCAAAACATGTCAAAATGTGAGACTTGTTCATCAAGAAACCAAAGATTTAAAATTTGGATTTAAAAAGTTGAAAAATTCTAACTTACAAAATTTTTCTAAGTTTAAAAAATTTCTTATTTTTTCTCAACTTTAGGCCAAATTTTCACCATGATACAAAATGATTCAAAGGAAGTTCCCAACATTAAAGTTGTAGATCTCCATGAAATCTACAACTTTGCTTCACACAATTTTTCCTAAAGATTCTTGGATTTTAAGATATGATTTTGTGAATACATGCTCATGAACTAAAATAACTTAGTGAAATTTTGCCCTAGTTAGGCAGGTTTTTGACGTAACTTCATGGCATATTTTCACCTAGTTCCAAGAGGAATCTTTAAAATCATTTCAAAGATGGGTTGTAGAGCACATTACAAGATTTTCAAAATGTCCAAGAACTCCTTGAGATCATTCTTGAGTAGGGAGAGTCGAAGAGATGAAGTTGGCAATTTCTCACTTTGATTTCAAACCATTTCATGAAGAACAAGTTTTCAAATTTGCAAATTGGTTGTACAATCTTCACTTTTCAGGCCTCAAACTCGTTTGTCACTCCACCATTAATGAATTGCACAAGGTTTCATGCCCTAAAGCCAAGCATTCAATGCATTGTACAAGGAAATAGCCATTTTTTGAAGAAAGGCAATATTGCCATTTTAGAAAAGCATGCTTTTTGCATTTTGTCGTTTCTTGAGCCTTGGAATTCTTCTTTCTGCATAAACCAAGTCTCTAAACCTGAGCAAAATGTGTTTAGAGCTTCAAGCCACCCTATAAGCTCAGATTGATGCCTTAAGAAGTCACTTCTCACACTTGCTTCAAAAACAAGAAATGTAGCAAGACATGTGATCTTGTACTTCTGAGCAAGCACAAGTCCTCTAACCTCTTGCTTTATATAAAGCCATCATTTTGCAACTAAAACCATGCATGCCAAAGCCTTGAAACACCCTAGAATCAGAAGTTGCATACCAAGTCTCTGAACTTTCCATTTCTGACTTGTGAACTTAATCTTCCATTTCACTCGTGCGTTTTCAGCCTTTTGCTTTCCCAAGCTTCCTTACCTTACAAGTAAACCATCCCACACCCTGAAACATCACTGTAACTCCATCTTCCCCATTGTTGAAGTTCAAAAATAGAGTAACATAGGTGGACTTCTCCAGACCATTCCAGCCACCCTCAAGACAAGCTAAGCATTGCATTAGCTTCCTAGAGGTTCAAGGAAGCTAACCTGATCATCACAACATCCTAAAGAAAGCTCATTTTTAAAACACGATTTCCATTTTTAAGGTGAGTTTTCTGTGTTTCTAACTCTTGATACAAGCATAGTTAGCTTTCCATTTGTGAATATAGAATGTAGACATCATTGCTACGAAGCTATACATATCCATAGCTTGCATTTATTTGGGCTGAGTTTAGAGAATTTTGAGTTTGAAGTTTCTGGAAAAATTTGGTTAAGATTTAGGGCCAACAAAATTCTCTCTGATCTTGGACTTATAGCTTTAGTTATGTACATGGTTGGAATCGTGAGATAAAATGCTATAATGTTCATGTTATCATTTTCCATTTTTATTGAGAAATGAAAAATTACAGGAGGTCCGACTGGCTAGAGGTTGAAGATGAAGTACAAGGTAAGGAAATTTTTTATGTTATGTATTTTTGTTTTCATTTGAACTAACGGATGTACAGCCACTCCAATGGCAAGGCAACACGTAGAAATGCCTTAGGTCACGGGTTCGAGCCTTGGCGCTGCCTTTTGCAATTTTCCACATTTTTTCATCTTTTTTTGTTGTTGTTTGCAGCGTGGGCTTATGAGCATTGGGCCTGATATTTTTACTAACTTTCTGTCTCCAGTTTACTCATGGCACCCCTGGCCCATACATTTTATTTAATATTTTTATTTTCATTATATTTTATCAAATATATTTTTCTTAATAATATAAAATCATAAAAAATATAAAAATTATAAATATTATATTTTGTTTATTTTATTTTATATTCTCATAAAAAATATTTTTATTTAGTTATATATTAACTATTTTTCTTAATAAACTTGTGAATTAAACTAGAATTAGGTTAATTATTTATTCTTTTTTCTCACACTTATTAATATTTTATTTTAATATATAAAAAGACCAAAATATTTCATAAGTACCATATATTATTTTCAAGACAAAAATACAAAAATACATAAAGAAGTTTATTTTCTTTTAATAAATTAGAATTAGAGTTTAATCCAAATAGTTTCTAAAAAACAATTTCCTTCCCCAATTAATTTGAAATAATCTTGATTTATTTATTAGGTTTAGGCTTAAAACTTTTTCACATAAAAACCAAACAAAATCTTCTTTGCATTCATACATATTTACATATTTAATTTATTTTGTACATTATTTATTCCAATACTTGTATAAATTCAATTTGGTTGTAATAGATTAATTAGGTTTATATTATTGCAATCCCCATTCATCAATTGTATACCCCCTCCCACAAAAATGTTGTAATAGCGTAGTAATCTTTAAATTTCACAATTTATCGCTTTACATAACATGTTAGTAATTAGGGTTTGTATGGCAAGATATAATCAATCAAATAGAAAAACCTAATCCAAGACAAAATCAAGAATGAAAATGACACACTTGCACACAAGACACCCTTAGGGTTATCCCACTTGGTTGCCTTATACAAAATGACCATATTACGCATGTAAAGTGTCTTAGAAAAAACAAACAAATACAAGATCATAGACCCTCGATGACTCTATTCAAAGTTGCCTTACAAAAATGATCTTAGTCCCTCAAAAATGCTAAGATACTCTGCAACATTGCTAATCATGGTTATACGACGACTCACGCCCGTCCAGTTTACATCCAAATATAGGATTGCTTAACAAATCAATGGTAAGACAACAATATCAAAAAGAAAATGAACAAGAAAGACATTTGAGTAGGTAGATTAATTTTAGTTACTTTCTCCATTTCAAAACAAATATCCTTGCTATTTTCAAAACAATCACATACACTTTCAAACATCTTACAAACTTGAAAATATTTCAAAAAGACAAACATCTTTGTATACATTCTTACAAACGAGAATCATTACAAAGATTGCCTAAACAATGGCCTCTTTTTTTCAAAATACTTTCAAAACCACACAAAGCACATTTTCAAACAAAAGCAAGTGATCTAGCAAGTAACTAAGAGCCCATAGAAAACCATGGATAAAAAGGGTGCTAATAACTTCCCTTTTCATAATCTACCCCCCAAACTCAAGAAACAATCTCAAAGGTCTTTCCTGTGCTTTTTCACCTTTCCTTTTGGATAAAAGA
Source organism: Vicia faba (assembly GCA_948472305.1). NCBI lineage: Eukaryota > Viridiplantae > Streptophyta > Magnoliopsida > Fabales > Fabaceae > Vicia > Vicia faba. The sequence goes on along the minus strand of OX451736.1, from coordinate 1,157,702,434 downwards.
AAAGTAGGTGGTGACTCTTGCTAACCACAACATTTACGATAAAATGAAAAACCTTCAAGCCAGTTCTCCCACCGTATCACAAGGAGTACAACACATAAGGGTACCTCTTTTCCTTATAGTGTGAGTGTGAAAAGAATGTAGGATGTCTCATAGAAAAGTAGGCACCGGCTTACGAGACATGAAGATTTTGACGGTGTTCACATCTATGAGTTGGTCAAAATTTGGAAACAAAACCATCCCATAGATGAGGAGAGCCACAATTTCCTCAAAAGGGTGCAAATCCAAAGAGTTCCAACAGTTTTGGGCTTTCTCAAACAAGAACTTTGCTAGGAAACCCTTGACACCACTCCTTGTTTCCCAATTAGTTGTGATATCAGATGGTTGTAAGTGTAGAGCTTGAGCAATCTCTTCTAGCTTTGGATCTCTTTTCGTATCGTTGAAAGGTAGTTGATTGAGAATGGGAATCCTCAAGAGTTGGGAAAATTCTTCCAAAGTTAGCACAAGTTGATAATCAGGAAATGTGAAGCAATGGTGTAAAGGATCAAAGAACTGGAAGAGCACCTTCATCATGTCCTCATCAATGTTGGAGGTAACCAAGTTTAGTAGGAGACCATGTCTTTCGGTGAACGGAGAGTTTTCAGGAATCCTTGATGCTAGCTCTTTAAGTTGAGGAGGGATCCTTACAAGATTGACTTGAATGGTTTTCCTGCGAATAGAATCCATGTCCTACAAAATAGAACAAAGATAAATCCCTAGATCCTTGAAATGGTTAGTGAATATGAGTATGATGTTATGATGTTTATGATATTATGTACAAGTAAATATATACAAACAAAGCAAACAAGTCCTTAGGTTTAGGCTTGCATGGAGTCTCATAGGTAAGTACCCTCTTGAAGTTTAGTTGGCTCAAACCTGTCCTAGTAATAGTAACCGGGTTCTAAGGAGCTTAATATCACTGGTTTGTTTCCTTGGACATTGTTTCAGCACAAGCCTCTTTAATGGAGACCGAAATATCCCAAAAAACCAAACCTCAATGAGTGTAGTATTGAGTATCTACCAACTTCGAACTGCACCAAAGTCGGTCATCTCACTACGTCCTAAGGGCCAAGTTGGTCAAGTAAAGGTTCTAAAAGTTCGTTAGTGCTTCATGACATCACTCAGCGGTCCCGTATTCTCCTTGACTACTCAAGGGCTACCGGTACCCACAAATATGTCACACTAACGTAGCTATTGCTTAGACCATGTCGATATACCCCGCATAATTTCCACAACGTTTTGATACTTACCTATAAGGTATCCCAAATCTGAGTAGAGGATTCAAACCCAAACAAAGAACCATAATGTAAAGCATACAAGTCAAACAATGAAAGCAAGTAAATATGATATAACCCTAAGGTAACCCCACTTTAAGAATATTCCCCAGCAGAGTCGTCAGTTCTGTGATACGGTGGGAGAACTGACTTTGTTGTTTTGCGTTTGATCGCAAATGTCGCGGTTTAGCAAGAGTCGCCACCGACTTTTCTTTTATCCAGAAGGAAAGTTGAAAAAGCACAAGAAAGACCTTTGAGATGTTTTCTTGAGTTCGGGGGGTAGATTACGAAAAGGGAAGGTATTAGCACCCTTTTCATCCATGGTTTTCCATGGGATCTTAGTTGCATGCTAGATCACTTGCTTTTGTTTAAAAATGTGCTTTGTGTGGTTTTTGAAAGTATTTTGTAAAGAGGCCTTTGTCTAGGCAAACTTTGTAATGATTCTCGTTCATAAGAATGTATAAAAAGTGTTTGATCTTTTGAAAATGTTTTCAAGTTTGTAAGATGTTTTGAAAGTGTTGGTGTTTATTTTGAAAATAGCAAGGATGTTTTGGTTTTGAAATTGAGCAAGTAACTAGGAACATTCTACCTGCTCAAACGTATTTCATGTTCATTTCCTCTTTCCTTTGATATTGTTATCTTACCATTGATTTGGTAAGTAACCCTATCTTTGGATGTAAAAGGGACGGGCGTGGGTCATCGTATAACCATAATTAACAATGTTGCAAGATATCTTAGCATTTTTCTTTAGGGACTAAGATCATTTTGAAAGGCAACATAGATAGCGTCATCGAGGGACTATGATCTTGTCTTTTGCTTGTTTTTGCTAAGATACCTCACATGCATAATATGGCTATTTTATAAGGAAACAAAGTGGATTTACCCTAGGGGTGTTTGTGTGTAAGTGTATTGATTTACATGCATTGTTTTTGTCTTGATTAGGGTTTGCTATTTGTTGGTTTTAGTCTTTCCATACAAAACCCTAATTACTAGCATTTGTATATAAAGCATTTAAATTGCGGAAAATAAAAATACTAAGCTATTACAATAATTAGGGGAGGGGGTGTACAAATTACAAATGGGGAATATTGCAAGAAATTAAATCTAAATAATTATTACAACCATATTGAATTTGAATAAATTTATAAAATAAAGATAAAATGCAAAAAATATGAAATGTAAGGAGAAATGTGATTTTTTTGTTTGGTTTTTCATGAAAAGGGTTTTTTGACCTAATTAGTTAAAATAAAATAATTAACTAAAAAAGAAAATTAATATTAAGTTAGTAAAATAAATTAATTTAAAGAAAACAAGTTTTTTAGGGTTTTGGTGAATTTAATAAAAATAATTAAATTAATAAAAAAATATAAATTCTAAATTGATTTTAATTTACAAAATAATATAATAATAAATTAAATTAAATTATCTAAGTATTAAAAAAAGAAATTAATCAAAGAAAATGTTTTTGTTCTTTTATTCTTTCAAAGAAAAATAAACTAAATAAATATAAATAATAAAATATAAATATTTTTTGGATTTTTCTTATTAATGAAATAGTAATAATAATAATAATATTAATAATAATAATAATAAATAAAAGATAAAAATAAAAAGAAAAGAAAATAAAAATAACATATAAAGAAAGTCAGGGGAGGTTAAAAAGTAGTCAGGAGTGTGCAAGTGTAGCAAAAATCCCAAGCCCAATGGAGGAAGGCCCAAGCGTCTGTTTCAGCAAAAAATGAAGAAAAATGTGAAAAAAGTGCAAAAGGTCACGCTGGGGCTTGAATCCAGGACCTAAGGGTCACTGGCGCGTGCTTTAACCACTAGGGTGGTGATACATCCATTAACTTATGTCAAACCATAAATATATATTAGAAACTGCTTCACGAAAACAACTTCATCTTCAACCTCTGCCCGAACCACCTGCATCTTATTCATTTATCATCCATTTGCAAAACTGTAAACATGAAACTTTTGGCAAATTTCCTCATGATTTCAGAAATGTAAATAACTTAAACTAATTCTCAAAAATGAGCATGAATTTTGAATGGTACCAAATTCTAACCTAACTTTTCCAGGATGTTTAGATTCAAAATTCTAACTACTTAAGCAATATAAATGAAATCTAAAGACATGGTTAGCTTCAGGAAAATGATACCTACATTTCTTATTCATAAATAAACCATTAATGATGCTTGTATGAAGAGTTCAAAAGTCAGAAAACTCACCTTGCAAGAGGGTATCATGTTTCGAGTTTGAGCAGCTTTTAATGAGTTCCAATGATTGGATTAGCTTCCTCAAGTTCCCAGGAAGCTAATGTGATGCTTAGCTTGAGCTGAAAGTGCCTGAGGAGTTCTGGAGAAGTCAAGATGCAAGGTGCTGTTTTTGAAAATGGAGGATGGTGTTAAGGGTGTTACAGTCTTGTAACAGGGTGTGGGATGAGTTCTAAATGATGTTTAGAAGCTTTAGGAACAAAAAGTCTTGAAAACGCACGAGGGAGATGTGAGTTTCAATCTTTTGGCCAGGTTATGCAAAAATGGAGGTATGTGATACAGTTCTGAGTTCTTGGTGTTTTTTGGGCTTGTATATGCGTGTGTTTTCTTGCAAATGACCTGTGTATCTATAATCAAAAGGTTGGAGAGGTTTTGCACAAAGGATTTATGAGTTATAGAGTTATGGCTAGGTTGCTTGATTTTGAAGAAAAGTGAAAGTATGGTTCCAAGATGAAGTACAAGTATGAGCTGAGTGATTGTAAGGCTTGAGACAAACTTCTCTTGAGTTATAGGACGTGTATGATCAGAAGAAAACAATTTCAAGGCTCAAGAACAAGTTTTGTGCATAAAGCTACTTTTTCAAAATGGCATTGTGCACTTTCTTCCTAAAATGGATATAAAGCAAGACATTGCATTGAATGCTTGAGTTGAGGCCTCTAACAGCCGCGCAAGCAATTAATTATGGAGTTCCTAACAAGTTTGAGGCCTGCAAAGCAAGGATTATGCATCATAGGTTTGAGATTTGAATTTTGTTCATCACAAAATTTGCCTTGTAAAACAACTTGAAACCCCAACTTATGACATTTGATTCTCCTTGCTCACAAATGATCTCATGGAGTTATTGGACATTTTGGAAAGCTTGTAATGTGATTTACAACCCCTATTTGAATCACTTTTACAAAATCCAAATAGAACTAGGTGAAACTTGGGTCAGAAGTTAGGTCAAAATCCTGACCAAAAATGTTCAAAATTTCACTAAGTGTTTAGTTTCATGACCATGACTTCATAGATTAATAATTTGAGATCCAAGAATTTTTAGAAGAAGTTGTGTATAGCAATGTTGTAGATCTCATGGAGATATACAACTTTCATGTTGAAAGTTTCTTTTGAATCATTTTGCATCATGGTGAAAAATTGGCTCAAAGTTGTGAAAAAATATGAAGTTTTCAACACTTGGAAAATTTTCTAAGTTTGAAAACTTTGACTTTTCAAAATGAAATATTGACTTTTTGATTTCTTGATGAACAATTTTCATATTTTAACATGTTTTGATGAATTGTGATCTTTGACACTTGATTTTGACCAAAAAGTCAAAGTTTGACTTTTCAGTGTACAGTTGACTTTTGATCAGTTGACTGAAAATTAACTATCAATTCAATTAATTTTGAGCAATGTTTTGAGTCACGACATTAGGTTAAAATGATGCAATTGAACTCTTGAGATTATGCCTCAAATGAATTAACCATTTTCTAGGTCAAAAATCAGAAATTGCCCTTTCTCAGTCAAAACCCTAATTTTGACCATTTTGCCCTTTTGATGATTTAATCAAATTTCTTGAGGAATTATGGCCCAAACTTGATCAAATGATACATATGAGTTTATAATGTTGATGTGGATAAAAAATTATGAAGTTTGATTGTAAATTGGCCACAGTTGACTTTTTCCCCAATACAGCTGATTTTTAGGTCAACTGCTCAATTGACTGAGCAAAAATGTGATCCAAGGCTTGAAACTTGACATGAGCAATCTTAGGGGTCCATAATGATCCATGAAAGTCATATGAGGCATTGAAAGTTCAATTATCCTTGTGCAATCTCAAACCCTAATTCCAGTCATCAATGCTTAAGGAGGTGTTTTGAGTTGAACAACCCTAGTGCAGTCTTGAACCAAAGGAGATCTTGTGAGAAAATACTTGATAAATTAGAGGGAAAATTTTGGGGTACATTATCCAGGTATCAAATACTTACTATTCACCACCTAATACTTTGCTTGTATCTCCTTGTTCCCGCTCTTACTTGATCATCAGAGTGCCTTGCAGGTACAACCCCTTTTCCTCCTCGACTTCACAGCCCGACTACAGATCATCTTCCGGCCACTTTTCAGGTTCTGATTAACCGGTAAGATCAGTGGTGACATTTGTGGGAAATTTCTCTCCCCATCTTTCCTTCCTCGAAATTTAAGATCAAAGTAACTTTTTGAAGATTCCTTTCTCTAATCATGGCCGACCATGATGATCTTCATATGCCCGAAAAAACCATTCTTTCCCCTGCTCGTAAAATCGACAGAAGTTAGGAACATCCTCACCTCGAGGACAACTGGGGTTTCTGGGACAGATAGACCGCATCTCCAGATTCAACAGACACCCGATGCAGTGACGGCCAATTCTTGGACAAAGGACACCCCAAGAATTCCACCGAGGAGCTGCCAGAAGTCATGCGACCAGTTCCCATCCCTCTCACACCGACCCGTCCATGGCAGTGTTGCTCACTACTATCAATCATACCAACACCCTCATCCTACAACAGAATCAAAGGATAGGGGCCTGGGAGAACAGACGATCAAGATCTCCTCCTTGGAGAACCTTACGAAGAAACTCCCCCAATATATCGCCACCCATGCATGGCCCGCCACCCAAAAAAGAGAGGATCGACATTTCTTTCTTCAAGAAACGCAACCGCACACCTCCTGCCAGAGATTAAGACCCCCCTTCATTCAAGAAGAGGAAAGACAACAGGAAGATGGACTGTGCCCGTCCGCCTTCGCCCGAGCCAAAGTAGAAATGAAGGAGCCCCTCCCCTCGATGAGACCGTGATGACCGACGGGGGAGAAACTATCGCTCCCCTTCTCCATCTCCCACTGATAGTGAGGATGACGAGCCTCGTGGCCCGCTATCGAGGGAGATCACTAAGGCCCCACTCCCTATCATCCTGAGGAAGCCACCTCCATTGGATGCCTATGATGGAACAACAGACCCTGACGAGCACATCGAGAATATCAATGCTCTCCTAGACTACCGAGGGGTCAGGGGAGCCATCAAATGCAGACTCTTCCCAACCACTCTCAGGAAGGGGGAGATGTCATGGTACAAGAGCCTCCCCTACGAATCCATCACCTCATAGAAACAGCTCGAGAGGATATTTTCGAGGCATTTCACTGCCTCCCGTCGACACCAAAAATATAAGGCTTCGCTTGAAGAAATCATAGAGGGAAAAGACGAGTCTCTACGGGCATACATTGAACACTTCAACAAGGAAGCTGTCCAAGTCTCAACGACGGACAACATAAATAAATACCTCCTCGAGCGCGGGCTCTGTTCCTGCAGTGACTTTGCCAAAGCTGTAAGCATTGAGACACCGGCCACGCCCGACTCCCTCCTCCTTAAGGATCAGGTTCCACAAGAGTCACAGGCACAACACAAAGGATTGCATTGATCTCAAGGATGCAATCAAAATACTGATCAGAGACAGGCACCTCAAGCAGTATAAAAAGAAGGGGGATGCCTATGACGAAGCACTAGAAACCAAAAACGTCGAGGAAGGGAAGAAATCCCTTGACCTCGATGCCATTCCGTCGCCATGAGCATCTCACAGGAGGAAGATTTCTATTATTTGGACATGGAGAATGTCCCCCTATACTTCTCCTCCCATAGTCCTTGGGAATCCTTCCCCGCAGCCATGGTCATCTCCGGCGGAGGATTCAACAGGCACACAGTTGGATCGGTGAAGAGGAGATTCGACCAACTCATCGAGGCCAATCAGATATAGACGCCACGCTCGATAAATTCCGAGGAGGCTCTCCTCCTCTCGCCTTCTACAGGGAAAAATTGTCAGGCAGGGCCCCGAATTCAAGCATCCCACTACTCGTGAGAGCTTGTATGGCTAATTTTGACGTGCGTCGCATCCTGGTCGACTAAGGGAGTTTGGTCGACATCATGTACGCCCAACTGTTTACAACCTTACAGCTGAACGATAGCCACCTAACGCCTTACTTGGGGTCTGATCTCCAGGGCTTCAATGGAGCCAACACAAACCCTAGTGATATGTCGATCCGATCGTCACATTCGGGAGAGGGGTAACGGCCAGAGCCATCAAGAACTAATTCTTGGTGGTAGATTACCCGTCTCTCTACCAGTGCATCTTCGGAAGACCCACTCTCACTGAACTCATCTCAAGATGAAGTACTACACCACCGAAGGCTTGGTCTCCACCTTCCACGGGGACATCCAAGCAGCCAGAAGGAGTTTCGAAGCTTCAGCCAAGGGCCTCGGTTCCATCAGCATTCAACTTTGAAGAGCACTGGAGCCACACTACCCTCCAACCCCAAGGAAGTCAAGCTGCTACCGAAGGTCGACGCCATTGACCTCGACAGCCATTTTTCCAAGGAGGATCATGTCGAGCAAAGAAGAAAAGGGAAGGAGCCTATGGTCGAAGAAGAAGGGTCGACCTCCTCTACTGATCGCAATGAACTCTTGAGTCACGCACGACCCATCCCGGATGGTGACTTAGAGCTAGTTCCCCTCGGAGAAGACCCCACCGGAGGAGTAAAGATCGAAGCAGACCTCCCAGGGCTATCAAAAAGGAAACTCAAAGCTTGTCTAAGGGATAATTCTTATCTGTTCTCCTAGAGTGCGGCCGAGATGCCTAGTTTAGATCCAGAGGTTGCATGCCATCACTTGACTATAGATCCTGCCATCAAGGCGGTCACGCAGTGCAGAAGAAAGTAGTCGTTAGAGAAAGCAGAGGCTGCAGAACTAGCTGTAAAAGACCTCATACAAGCACATTTTATTTATGAAGCCCAGTACACAACCTGGATATCAAATGTAGTTATTATGAAAAAATATAATGGAAAATGGAGCACGTGTATTGATTATACTGATCTCAATCGGGCTTGCCCGAAAGATGCTTATCCCCTCCGCAATATTGATAAATTGGTCGACAACTCAGTCAGTTTTAAATTGCTATCATTCATGGATGCATACTCTGGTTATAACCAGATCCCCATGGCAAAAATTGACAAAAAATACACTTCTTTCATGACCAAGTCGGGCAATTATTACTATAATGTAATGCCCTTCGGCCTGAAAAACGCGGGCGCTACATATCAGCGCATGATGAAAAAAGTCTTTCACAATAAGATGGGTCACATGCTCGAAGTCTATATGGACGACATGATCGTCAAGTCCACCAAAGAGCTCGACCATGCCGCCCACTTAAATAATGTATTCGAGCGAGCTCGAAAGTGTCAGATGCAATTCAACCCAGAAAAATGTACCTTCGGCATACGGGCAGGAAAGTTCCTCAGATTCTATCTGATGGAACGAGGCATTGAGGCAAACCCCGACAAATGTCGGGCATTTTCCAAATTTCTGACGCCCCCTCGAAAAAGTCCATTCAGATCTTGAACGACATTCTCACTTCTCTCCCACGATTCATTGCAAAGTCCGCCTAGCATGCACTTCCCTTGTTCAAACTTCTGCGCAAGGAAGCCACCTTCGAGTGGATGCCCGAATGCGAACAAGCCCCTATTAATTTGAAACAAGCACTGTCGCAGCCGCCCGTCCTCTCTCGGCCCGAGAAAGATGAGGTCCTCTACCTCTATCTGGCCGTCGCCTCTGAGGCAATAAGCGCGATATTGATAAAAGAGACTCTAGAAGGGCAAAGGACAATTTACTTCACGAGTAAGGCCTTGCGGGGCCCAGAGGCAAGATATCAACAAATTGAAAAAGTAGCTCTATCCCTCGTTAACGCAACAAGGAGACTCAGATACTACTTCCTGGCCCACACCATAATGGTACGAAAAGATTAACCAATAAAACAACTGATCGAAAGACCAGACATGGACGGTAGAATGTTGAAATGGTCCTTGGAGCTCTCTGAATTTGATATCCAATACGAGAGAAAGAAAGAACTTAAGGCTCATGCCTTGATCGACTTCGTAGCCGAAATGACCTTGCCGGCAGATCCGAACGAATCAAGTCATTAGACGATCTTCGTCGATAACGCCTCCAGTTCAACCGAAAGTGGCGTGGGAATCATACTGGAAAACAAGGAAGGGACCCTAATCGAAGTCTCCCTCACATTGTCTTTTCCAACCTCTAACAATCAGATCGAATATGAGGCGTTCCTAGCAGGTTTACGACTGGCTGAAGATATGGGATCCGAGGAAGTGAAAATCTTCACCAACTCTCAGTTGGTCGCCTCACAATTCCGAGGAGAATATCAAGTTAAAAACGACCAACTCGCCGAATATTGGGCCCTGGTCCAGGAGAAGAAAAGGAAATTTAAATCTGTGGACGTACAACACGTTCCCCACAAACACAACACCCGCATAGATATCTTGTTTAAGTTGGCGAGTACAAAGAGAAAAGGAGGGAATAAATCGGTGATACAGGAAATACTTCCCCGATGGTGCACCCAAAAGTCGTGTACTGCCTTAGAAGTGTTCGCCATCAGGGACAGCGATTTCTGGATGACCCCTGTACACGACTATCTTACTAAGGGAAAACTCCTCGACCCGAAAGAAGCGGCTGTTGTCAGGAAGAGAGCTTTATCCTACGTTTTGGTTGAAGGAAAACTTTACAGAAGAGGATTTTCCATTCCACTTCTCAAATGCGTCGACTGAAGCGAGGCAGAGCGCGTCTTGCTCAAAATCCACGTGGGCATCAGCGGTCAACATCTAGGCGGGAGATCCTTCGTGAGAAAAGCCTTGCAGGAAAGATATTACTAGCCCACCATGCAACATGATGCAAAAGAGCAAGTGAAGAAATGCGATAAATTCCAGTGACACGGGGACATGCATTTAGCTCCTCCCAACGAGCTTAAATCCCTCTCCTCTCCCCGGCCCTTCGCTTGGTGGGGACTGGATATCCTCAGTCCATTCGTGGTTGGAACCAATCAGAACAAATACCTAATTGTAGCGGTCGACTACTTCACCAAATGGATAGAAGCCGAAGTTTTGGCCAAAATCACTGCCCAAAACTTCCTTCGCTTCTACAAAAGAAATATCCTTGCTCGCTTTGGAATCCCACAAGCGATAGTCACCGACAACGGGACCCAGTTCACGGACTACAACTTTCAAGAATTTGTCGCCAAACTGGGCATCACCCAACACTTCGCCTCCGTCGAGCATCCCCAGACGAACGACCAAGCTGAGTCTGCAAACAGAGTAATGCTCAGGGGCCTCAAGTGAAGGTTGGACGAAACCAAGAAGCGATGGGTCAAGGAGCTACACAGTGTACTCTGGGGATACCGAACAACTGCACATGCATCCACCGGGGAGACTCCTTTCCGACTAGCTTATAGGACGGAGGCTGTCACTCCTGTGGAGATCGAGGAACCTTCCAAGCAAACTGAGGCACCTCCCAACAAGGAGATGAACGATGCTGCCTTTCTCTAAGAACTGGATCTGGTGGAAGAAATCAGAAAAGGAGCATCCCTACGAGAGACATCGCTCAAATAGAAAATAGCCATGTGCTACAACACCAAGGTCATACGACGAGATTTCGAGGTCGACAGCCTTGTCTTAAAGAAAAATTGCAAAGAATCTCACGAAGGCAAGCTCGCAGCAAACTGGGAAGGTCCTTATCGCGTCTACACGAAAACGAGGACTGGAGCGTATTATTTAGAAAACTTACAAGGGGAACAATTCGTTCTATCATGGAATGCTGAAAAGCTAAAACAATATTACAGTTAAAGACACTGATTGGTCGGCGAGTTTGGTCGATAAAGACAAACTCACCCAGCCCCGACCATGCGTGCATGCCTAGGCACAAGCATAGCACCCAAGATATTCAAAGGGGGAGAGGCTTCACTCTATTGACGAGCGAACCTTCATCCTGAAGTGGATAACTCGACCGAGATCCATAGTCCTTATGCCACGACGATATAACGCTTGACTCGTAATGGGAAGTTCACGTTGCCAAACCTAGGTCCCTAGAAACGAGACCTGAGTTCCGGTCCTCGCATGGTATTCACCCTGGCCGTTTGATCAGTTTCCCCACACTGACAAACATATCAAACGAGAAAATCCCCGCTATAAACTCTTATCAAAATAAAAAAATGTCCTAAATGGGCTAGTTTGTCAACAAACATGCAAAAAACATAAGTTAAATATTCATAACAAACGACCATTGGCCAAAATTTAAATAAAACGGTCACTTGGGCCGATAATGTGCAAATATTACATAAACGGACAATAGCCCAAAAATAAAAATACAACGAATATGGCACGTAGGCCGAAAAAACATAAAACAATCATCCTTCTGCTTCCCCTTCAACAATGGGTGACAGTTGGGAGGGACCCCCGGTCGGCTGAGCGACGATATCCTTGAGATAATCAGGGACCATAATCTGATCGGAAGCTACATAATAATTGACCCCCATTCCTGAGGTGTTGAGCTCAACACCGGGGTTCAACACATGCATCTGATTCACGACATTTTTTAAGCTCCCCTCAGAAGCAGCTTGAGCGTCATCCACGTCCAGTAGAAAACGAGCAACTAGCTCGGCCCGAGTCTTCAGACCCCTAGTATCCTCCGGCTCGTCTTCAGCGGGTGTAACCTCGGCAGTCAGAGCCGCCACCTCTCCCTCAAGGTCCTTCTTCTCGAGCAAGAGAACCATGCGTTCCTCGGAGATCCTCCCCAATTCTTCCTCAAACAACTTCAAGGCTTTATCTTGCTCGACCAAGGCCTTATCGCTCGCAGTCAGCTTGACCCAAAGATTCTTCATCTCTACCTCCCGAGAGGAACTTCCCTCAGTGTAAGTGACCGCCATCTCCAAGATCGGCATCAAGCCGCCAACATCCTGAGCCAATATTGCCCTCTTCTCCGAGCGACCCATCCCCTCGAGATGAAGAGATTTGGCCTGGGTGTAGCGGTAGAAATGTTTAAGACTAAGCAATTGGATTGAATTTACTTATACACATCAAAATAAAAATCGCCACCACGCTTTATTGTTTCCAAAGGAATGGGAAAAGAGAGAATAACCCAAAAAGAGGGGGAATGATTCAAGGTAAGGGGGTTGGTTATGCAAAGGGAAGGTATTAGCACCCTAAACATCCATGGTACTCTGCATGAACCTCTTTGTAAAATCTGTATATTTTGGCTATAAAATGTTGTATGTAAAATAGATGGTGGAGGTGAGAAAAGAAACAATTTTTTATGATTTTTTTTGCACCCGCCAGGGTTGCGAACCTTTAGTGCCTATATACCACCTTTCGTGCAATAAGGGATCAGGGTACACGTAGTTCCTCTTTTAAAGATTTTTAAAACACAAGTATGTTGGTTAATTTTATGAGATAAGACATCATCGTCATTGCCCGTGTGGAAAACATACTTACTACCCACAATCATGAGAAAGGAGAATTTGCATCATCTTAAAGTGGAGGATATGACTTGGATTTTAAAACCAACAATGCCTCACTCAACACCCAAGTGGAAAATATCTCTCTTCACTGCATATTATAGAAGTATAGTTGTTTGCATCACTACAAGGATTGATAAGACTCTAATCTTTTGAGAAAAGTTTAAGATGAAAGCCAAGATGGAAAAATAGTTTGAATGAGATTGATTGATTTTTAGTCTTCTCACAAAAAAAATGTCAAGGTATTATTAATGTTGATTGAAGTTTATTTGTGAAAGATGTTTTGAAAATGCATGGACCTAAGTCCAAGTTTATTATGAAAGTGGTTCAAGTTTTTTTTAAGAGAGAACAAGAAGAGTTTTTCAAAAGGAGGGAGAAGATTTTTGAAATTAAATAAGATGGGAGGAGAAGAAGGGACTATTGTAAAACATAAGGTAAAAGCTAGGGATAAGAACCATCTAACCAACAAGAAGCCAATACTTGACATTATGAGTCAAGATAGAATTCCCTTTTTTTGGATTGAAACTAAGCAAGCAAAGATACTAGACCTCTTGAGAGAAATAAACTTCAAGTGTATTAAGTCTTCACAAAAATTGAGCAGAGTAACAGATGTATACGGGTGAATTCCAGATTACAAACAAAGAATGTAATGACAATAACCTGCACACAAAACAAACAAATAACCCAATGTCTTAAGGTAAACCTCAAGAACTCTAGACAAAATATCAATTAAGATCACAAGGTCTCTAACATAGGCCAAGGTTTCTAATCCTAAGTCCAAGAAGTCCAAAACTCCACAATGCCAAAGATAGTAACCAAATAGTCTAAGTACCATTAAAGCTTTTTAGGGTTCATGTTGATTATTAGGTGTCTTAAAAAGAAAGGCTCAAGTGAGCAAAATAAAAATGACAAGAAAATAAATGCTCAAGTGAGCAAAATAAAAATGGCATGAAATGTAATGCTTAAAGTAAATGGTACATAAAGCATAAAGTGATTTTTTTTAAATAATTAGTGGTTAGTTGGATGACCATCTTGAAACTTACATTTGGAGCTCATTAGAGGATTGGTAGAACCAAACCTCCACACAACAAGTTGAATTTGATTTTTGTCAAGTATATCATCCATTTGGAATTCTCAAAAGTACCATTTAATGATCAACAATGTTTAAGTGATCTGCGTTGACCAAAAGTGTTGTTGACCCATTAGAGGATTGGTAGAACCAAAGCCTCCACACAATGAGTCTCAAGGTTATTGGATCAAAGAGATCAAATTAACATACTTGGGCTTGCAAACATAGGTTTGGGCCACGAATGATCATTTATTCGAATCAGGACAAAATTTAGCGCTATGTTAAGCAATCGTAAGTGGACTTATGTAAAAGTCGCACCTATTTTCAGGCCGGTCAACAGCAATCTATACACCATTTGTTTTCAGATATGATATAGGGATCATGCTCCAATAACACTTAGTGCAATAAGAAAGGGATGAGATGAAGAGGGATGAGAGAGAATATACAAACCACTTTTTAATTAAATTTAAATCAAACTATTATTAAAATCATTCATCCTTTTTGTGGAGTTAGACTCAACACCATGGATCCAATGATGTTAACAAAGTTCATGACCAAAAATTTAATCCAAGATCAACTAAAAAATAATCACAAAATGATATTGCATTTAATATGTACATAAAAAGGTTTTTTAAAAAAGTTTTAAAATAGAAATAAAGGAGAAAAATATCAACTATATTCAAATTAATCAAGAAATAAAAAGTGAGACCATAGAAAAATCAAAAAAGGGCTCAAATATTTTTACAAAGTTTTTGGTAATTTTTTAATGTCAAAAACTATTTTTTAAAATTGAAAGAAATGAGTAAAATAAACCAAAAATGATAAAAAATACCAAATTCAGAAATAAAAAATAAACGAGCTCACCAATATTTGTCACAATATCATTAGATCATTCCATAATTTTTTCAGAATTTAAAAATGTATAAAAATATTTTTAAAAATTTAAAACAAATCAAATAAAGTTAAAATTTATAAAAAAAACCAAAACACAAAATAAAATTGTGAAAGAATAAAAATCAGAAAGAGAATAATCAAAAATATTTTTCATAATTTTTTTAGATTTTTTGGACTAAAAATGAATTTTCTATGATTTTTGAAGTTTAAAACAATTAAATATAAAAATCAGAAAAGAAAATAAAAGCCAACAAAATATGGGCCATCTGATCAATGTCAAAACGCGTTAGTAAACAGATCAAGTGGACCTGGCGCGCTGTGAATGTTATGGACTTTAGTGAATAATGTATATGATCATTAATTAAATCAGATTTTTGAAAAACACAGATGGCGCGCCTTCATTGGTTGGAAGATGACACATTGGTCATCTTCAACCTCCAGTCAGTCTCAAAACCAGGTTGCTCAATCTGTAAAATTAGAGCACGAGACCTATGCCATTTGCTTCGTCTCTTCAAGACGAAGACAACCAGACCTTCGCGTCAAATTGATATAAACTGTAGCTCAAGCAAATTGGAAGGAAAATTTTGAAAAGGGATTTGAAATTTCATGGTCAAAACAAGCTTCCAGATAAAAGTAAGTGTTGCAACTAGAACCAGGGAAATGAGAGCATCACAATGATATCAAAGTTTTGAAGAATTGATGAAGGAATCTACCTATTGAAGTTGAGTTGCAGAGCTCTGAAACTGGACTTCTATGGAGCAATATAGGACACGATTCTTGAATGTAATTATATGTTTAGCTTCAGGGAAGATCAAGGAAAGTAAATTGAAGGAAAAATGGATTGAAAAAGGCTTGAGAATAGATTTCGAAGTTACAAAATTCTGAGATATGGAACAAGTTTGGCAGGGTGATTTTGGCTATCCAAGCTTGAGGAAATGAATGGGGGATGACCCTCTATTTATAGGGAATCAAATGGAGTGTTCAAGCGTGTGAAATGATGAAGTTTGGAGGGAAATCGTGTGAACCTGATGCACGAGCAAAGTGTGATCTGATTTCCATTAAACTCATCCAATCCTTGCGTTTTAAGGCTCTAATCCACTTTGGCAACTTGGTTAAACATGTTTAGATCACAAACGTGTGCTAATTTGATGTTTAGAGGCCAAAATATGAATTTCAAATTCCGACTTATGAAGAAACTTCTGTTCCAAGTTACCAAGTTCAATCCAATGGCATTCTCAGCTCAAGGGGTCTTAAGGAATGATTCTTTATGCTTTAGAAAGATGAGGTTACAAGCTTTGCAATGGAAAAAGAATGGAATCAAATGGATGCTTGAGATGGAAGTTGCATTGAGTCAAAGTTGGAGAAAAAGGGTTGACTTTCCATACTTAGAAATATTTTGAATTTTTCTTCAAAAGTGACTTATAATGTTTTGCATCCAAACATGGCCTTCCACTTGGAATTTGCTCTTAACCAAAAAAGATGGCATGAAATAGACCTCTTGAATGACATTTTGAAACTTGAACCATTCAAAATCTCCAAAAGTTGAGAGAGTTATGATTTGTTGAAGTTGGCAAAAAAATCATAAAATGACCTATAATCTTTTGTATCCTTAGGGCATCTTCCTTCCATTTTCTCACTTTGCACATAAAAGAAGGAATAAAGTTCACATCCTCAAGATCATTATGGAAAAATAGTGGGCTCAAGGTGATAAAAATTGACCAAGTTATGATCATTTGAAGTCACACATGAGAAATTAGGGGTTCATCTGGAGGATCTGTAATCTTTCTTCATCATCAAGCTTCTTCCATATGAAAACTCCTTGAAACTTTTGAAGTGATTTGTTGATAACCATTTTAAGAGAAGGATGTTTTTGGAATAACTCAAAAAACCAAAATAAGAGCAAGATATACTTCTTTGAAGTTCAAAACCCTAGCTCCTAGATCAAGAAAATGCTTTGAGGAACTTTGACAATTTTGAACAACCTTCTTGTACCAACACTCTTGCTTTGTAAATATAAGTTATTGAGGATTATAATGAGAACTCATAGCCATCAAAACTACTTCTATATCTTGAGAATTTAGAGAAATATGCACTTGTGACCAATGCGAACTAGGACTTGTCCAACCATGATAACTTCTTCAATCAACCCCTTTTACTTTTGAAAAAATCTTGATAACTTTGAAATGTGGTGAACCAAAATAACCTTGCCATGCCATTTATTCCAAAACAACTTCAATGGTGAGGTTTTAACTTCTCAAGATTTATTTCCTAGGGCATGGAAATAAACTCATGAACCCATGGAGCAACTTGCTAAATCTCATTGCTTTTACCTACATTAGTAACAAGCAAGACAAACCAACATTGCATTTTATTAATTAAAAGGAAAAATCAAGACAAAATATTCATGATCATAAAAGAAAAACAAGTCAAGGTGCTTGGTGATTCCTCAAAGAGCAAAGCTAAAGATAGGGAGGAGAACCAAAAGCCCTAATGTGATATTGTTGTGATTGAATCAATATGGTATGATTAAGGGATCTCAGGGGCAAAAATTTGGGTACAAAAGCTGCCCTTATTTAAGTTTCTTCTATCTGGAGATACGAAGGTTACAAATCTTCGTGTCGATGCGATCAAAGATACTTAAATATAAAATAAACCGTATTTTTGGTCCTAAGATGCCATGCCATGCTTATGAATATGAGCGCACATGGACAACTCCAAAGGGACGCAAAAAACCACTAGGTAAGTATCAAAATAAAGAAACAAGAGAGCAACCCAGCCAGGAAAATAAATCACTAGTGGATCAAAAGACCCGACTTAGAGAGGATGGTAAAATGGTTAAAGGATACACCAACTCCTACTGAAGGTGAAGCTACAAATGTTCACTGAAGGTAGAAAGAGGAAAGAAATGACAACACCGACGTTCATTGAAGGTGAGCTACCAACATCCACTGAAGGTAGAGAGAAAGAATCATCAACGTTCACTGATGATGAACTACCAACTTTCACTGAAGGTAGAAGGAAAAGAAATATCATAGCATCGCCGTTCACTGACGATGAACTACCAACATTCACTGAGGGTAGAAAAAAAGATAAAAATCACCAACTTTCACTGAAGGCGACCTACAAACTTTCACTGAAGGTAGAAAGAGAATATACCATAACATCGCTGTTCACTGACGATGAACTACCAACGTTCACTGAGGGTAGCAAAAAGATAAAAATCACAAACTTTCACTGAAGGTGACCTACCAACTTTCACTGAAGGTAGAAAGAGAATATATCATAGCATCGCTGTTCACTGATGATGAACTACCAACAGTCACTGAGGGTAGCAAAAAGATAAAAATCACCAACTTTCACTGAAGGTGACCTACCAACTTTCACTGAAGGTAGAAAGAGAATATATCATAGCAGCACCGTTCACTGACGATGAACTACCAACGTTCAATGAGGGTAGCAAAAAGATAAAAATCACCAATTTTCACTGAAGGTGACCTACCAACTTTCACTGAAGGTAGAAAGAGAGTATATCATAGCACCATCATTCACTGACGATGAACTACCAACATTCACTGAGGGTAGCAAAAAGATAACAATCACCAACTTTCACTGAAGGTGACCTACCAACTTTCACTAAAGGTAGAAAGAGAATATATATCATAGTGATCGTGGGATTTGTACTTATGTATCCAATGATTCAGACTGCAAGTGCACAATCTTGTCGAGTAGTTTTAAAAGATATCGAACCACAGAGACTGATGAATCGATCTACCGTTTTCTATTGTTACTATGTAAATCTAAAGCTAATGAATATTTGATTTGGGTTGTAGGGAAACTAATCACTAAATTAAGTTGTATTTTAATAATCAATGAGCTAAATTACCAGTATGCATTAGTCTTACCTCGGGAACTAGCGACCTGTCGGGCGTCTTTATATTTTCAAAACAGTTTTCAGTAAAACCTATCTAGTTTAAAAACCCTCGTCTCACACTGTCGTTTTGTTGATCTAGGCTATGCAGTTAAGTCCTAACGTACGCTTCCGCCATCCCGCAGGAGTTAAAAACACTTTTTGGAAACTAAAAACAAAATCTTAATTAACTTTAAAGTGCTTCCGCTGTATTTTAAGCCAATGCCTAATTACTACTGTCCAGTTAAAAGATCTCAAACTTCGGCTTTGTTGATCCTAACCTCTATCTGTTTTTTACTTCCGTAACAAAACAATTTAACGATTTGAAAAATAGTAACTTAGGCCAGAAAAGAAAGTTTCGTAGTAAAAATAGTCCCGACTAAGTTACTCGTTCCCTCGGTTGATTGACTTTACATACCGGTATAAGATTTCTAGCCTGACATAATATTAAACCAAATCGCAGAATAATATAAAGGACAAACACAGATAAACATAATTATATTAATTAATAAGCAATAAGAATTTGTAAACATAAACCTGGTAATAACTCTGAAGATAGAAGCACTCCTGCACTAATTGTAGGCTTTGCTTCGATCGAAGAATATATTTAACCGTACAGAAGAAAATAATGCTGGAAGAATAATGCTGGAAAGAAATAACTGGGAAAAGAAAATAATGCTGAAAATAATATTTGCTTAATAAAATCTCTAAACTTTCTCTCTAAAAAGAAGAACCCTTTCTACTGTGGTCTCATGCTCTATTTATAGTGCTTGCTTGATTCCTTGCTCTCGAAAATGTAGGAACGGTTCACTTTTCTTCGTTGAGAAATAATAGGCTATTCAATTATCACGTTCGTTTCTCTTTTGACTGAGTGGGTGAGAGAATGTAGGAACTCGTTGGATTATGCTTTGAACGTGTTTCTGTCCGTTGGATGAGGAGATAGTGGAGTAATGGGCTGTGACGTTCGTCACACGCAAGTGACTATCGTCACTTGGTCTTCATGGAGCGTGACATTCGTCACAGCCCCTTGACGGTCGTCAGGGCTTGTTTGCATGTGGGCCACGTGCGCACACTTGTAATGGGCTTTTGGGCTGGTTTCTTCTCCTTAGGCTCTTTTACTACTTTTTGCACCCTTTTTTCTTCATTTCTTCAAAAGTGTTCGACTCAGTGCATATCTGCAAAAATAGAAAAATACCTGCATAATACTTATAAAATAATTTAATTCAAACTAAAGTATGAGAAATATTTGGTGTATATCAAGCCAGAAATATCACATATTTGTGTGTCATCAAACTCCCCCATACTTAAACTTTGCTTGTCCTCAATCAAATGCTAAGTACGATGTTTTTCTAAACATGGTTATGACTCGGATCGACTAATACATAGCTGCGTTGTGTTTTTGTCAGAAAATCGGTGGTTTGATTCGTGCTCCATAACTACGCCGGCGATGCTTGCCCGCCATGTCTAGAAGATTCGCCGCCATCTCTTTGGGATATGATATTATGCAAGTCGTCAACACGGAGTGTTAAGGCTCGCATATCTGTCGTTATTCTTGTGGTGAATTCCAACATACTTTGATCGTGCCTGCGAGCATAGTCATTTTGGTCTCTCTACATTTGTTGCATGAGAGTCATCATCTCGATTTGGTGTGTCTCGAGGCTTTGGTGGCATTGAGTGGACAGTTGGTTTTGTTGCATTATTGCGGCATATATTGCGTCGATGGTGGCGGGATTGTTGGCTTGCTGTGGTTGGGGCCCTTGCTGCTCTAATTCTTCTTCAATTTCGTCAGCGGTAGAGTTGTTAGCCTGACCTTGATTTCCTTGCACATTTTCTCCGGGTTCAGGGGCGTTCAGGTTATAAAGCCAGTTATCCGGATTACCCAAGTAAGTACGATTATGATTTGGCATGATCACACTGTGAACTCTTGCATTCTTAACCATGAGATAGTATCCTCCAGCTTCTCGTACTTTAACCAGGCGGCCAGCTCTACAGTTATCAATGTCCATAAAAACTGCTGGCAACGGAGGTATGAGTTGGATCCTTTCCCCCCAGTTCAAGTGAACTGCGATGGCGGTGACGATGCCTCCTGTTGTACCCCAAAATTTGCCCTCTCTTTCTTCAGGAAATCATCTTGGATTTTCAGAGTCCCTCTGAGACAAATCCAAAATCCTGAATTGTCATTTTTGCCGAGGCAAACCACCTACAAGAGCAAGATGATCACACAAAGACAACGCTTTTAGCTTGAGAAAAATTAAATTCTAAGTACTTGGAATTTTTCTCTAAAAAATGAGTGTTTAAGAAAAATCAGCGCTTCAGAACTTCTGGACCAATTCCAGATAGAAACGGTCAGAAGTTGCAAGCTTGGCTCAGCGCAGTCAGAAGTTGGCTCTTCAGCAGCTACATCAGCTCAATCAGAAGTTGTAAACGTGGTTCAATACGTAAGCCTCAGACAGAACATGACTCTTTCAGCAGTTATGCAAGCTCAGCCAGAATTTGCTAAAGGAATGCAAAAGAAGCAAGGAAGTCTGAAGGCTCTTTCAGAACATGCTGAAATCAGAAGATGAAAAGGTCAGAAGAGTGGGTGTTACACTGATACAGAATCTCTAAGCCCAGGAGGTCCAAAAGAAAATCCAAGGAGCGTATCAGAAAATCAGGAGAATCCCCAGAACTTACTAAGACAACAGGAAGCCAAGGCCAGAGCATGGTTTACGCTGTTCTTGTTGAAACAGAACTGCTGGTTCAAAGTTTCGTTTCCATTACCAGAATATTAATGTTGATAAGTCTTATCACCATTTAATGCTCATTAATGCTTCCAACCACTCCTGAACATTCATCCAAGTAATCCCTTCACGTGTGGCTTGGAAAACGCCTTTATGCAGATTCTGGCATGGGTCTACACGCCACCGCCCACTTAAGAGGTCACTTCACTCCAATCCACGCCTGCTGCTGCAGCCTAGGCTGAAGGCTATCTATTATCACAACTTCCCAAGAATTTCTGTCAAAGAACAATTCAAACTCTGTTGGCGCTTTAATGTTCAAGACACCCACAAGAACTTTGCCTATAAATAGAGAGTCATTGTCCACTGAAAAAGGGCGTTCAAGAAACAAAAAATTGCTAAGAGAGAAACAGAAATCTTTAGCAAGATAGTGTTGTGAAACTCTGCCAAAATCTCCAGTTGTCTCATAACTTTGAATTTCTCACCTTCAAACTTTATCCAATACCCAATTTTCTGTGTGAACTAAAAACCCCTTTTCAAACTTCTGACCCTATATACGTATACACCTTCACCTACCCTTTTCAAAAAGAATCTGTCTAGAATACCATCAGAGCCAAAAGCTAGCTTTCATCCACAATTTTTCCCAACAGCCAGGTAAGCACCTGCTGACCTTCATCACGCTGCCAAGCATCATCAGCTGTGCATGCTCAAATAAACATAATGTAAATATCATGTTGTTGCTGTTTGTATTCTGAGGATTTTCATACCTCAGAACATTCTGAACCAGTGTAGAACCTGCCTGTGACCTTGTTGGTCCTGCCCTCTGAAACACTTTGACATTTGCTGGAGCTGTTCCAAATATGTTTCCTGTTTTGTGGAATAATAACAAAATTGCAGATGTTCTGATTAGTACAGGGAAAAGCCAAGTGCTGACTTTGACGTTAGCGCATCTGAAGCCTGTTTTGCTGTCAATAATATCAGAACTTCTGAGAGTTATTGTCTTTCCAGCAGGATCAGAACTTCTGGTTTCTCCACTAACAAACTTCTGTTTTGCAGCGCAGGGAGGTCAGAACTTCTGATTTCCCCACTAACAGGTTTCTGTTTTGCAGGTGCCAGGGTCAGAAGTTCTGACTCATACAGTTTAACCAAAAGGTTGATCATCTGGCAGCGGGTCTGAGTCAGAACTTCTGATGACCTCTCAGCAGCGCGCTGGCTCCCTCTCTCTTTCCCTCTATCTTGTTTTTTGCTATTTTCTTTTTTGTCTATTTTTCTCGTTGAACCCCCCATGTACAAATGTGTATCCCCACTCCCTAATTGTTGTAATGGCGAAGGATTTTATATTTCCGCTTTTTATTGCTAGTAATTAGGAGATGTATGGCAAGATAAAATCAATGAAATAGAAAATCCTAATTCAAAGAAAAACTCTTGTATGCAATAAAACACACTTGCACACTAACACCCCTAGGGTTACATCCACTTGTTGCCTTTCAAAAAATGGGCCATGTTACGCATGCAAAGTATCTTGGTAAAACAAACAAAATCAAAAGATCATAGTCCCTCGATGACGGTTTCGAAAGTTGCCTTACAAAAATGATCTTAGTCCCTCAAAAGAAAAACTAAGATGCTTTGCAACATTGCTATCATGGTCTATACCGTTCACATCCTAACACAAGATGGTCCACCAAATACAATGGTGGAACAAAATTGTTAAAAGGGTTAAAACATAGAGAAAACCTTTGAGTAAATTTAGGGGTAGACAAACTCTTAGTTACTTGCCAACTTGCAAAACAAAAACACTTGCCTATTTTTCAAAACCACACATCACAACACACTTTTAAAACAACTTTCAAAAACATTGAAATCTTTTCAAAATACATACACCTCTGTATACATCCCAACATGGATCATTACAAAGGTTGCCACCACATTGGCCTCTTTTCAAAACATTTTCGAAACCACACACAAAGCACCATTTCAAACAATTGAAAATCAAGGCAAGTTGATCTAAGCAAGTAACTAAGAGCCCATGGATAACCATGGATAGAAAGGGTGCTAATACCTTCCCTTTCTATAATCTACTCCCCGAACCCAAGAAAACATCTCAAAGGTTTTTGCTGTGCTTTTTAACCTTTCCTTAGGATAAAATAAAAAGTCGGTGGCGACTCTTGCTCAACCGAAACATTTGCGAAAACAAACGCAAAACCTCAAGTCAGTTCTCCCACCGTATCACAGAACTGGCGACTCTGCTGGGGAATTTTAAAAGTGGAGTAACCTTAGGGATTAGATCACCCTCTTGCATGACTAATTGTTTTCTTTGATTGCTTTATATCTTGGTTCTCTTGTTTGGGCTTAAATTCCTACACCCGGATTTGGGGAAACATTCATAGATAGCAATACATTATGGAAACTGTGCGGGGTATACCAATACGGTTGAAGCAATAGCTATATTAGTGCGACATATTTGTGAGTACCGGTAACCCTTGAGTTCAATCAAGGAGAGTACGGGGCCGCTGAGTGATGTCACCAAGCACTAATGACCTAGAACCTTACTTGACCATCTTGGCCTTTCATTAGGAGTAGTGAGATGACCGGCTTTGGTGCAGTCCGAAGTTGGTAGATACTCGATACTACACTCATTGAGGGTTGTTTTCTTGGAATATTTTGGTCGCTAGTTAAGTGGCTAAACCAAAACAATGGATGAGACTAGGCACCCATCATGGATGAGACTAGGCACCCATCATGAGTCTCATCCATGATGGGTGCCTAGTCTCATCCATTGTTTTGGTTTAGCCACTTAACTAGCGACCAAAATATTCCAAGAAAACAAACCTCAATGAGTGTAGTATCGAGTATCTACCAACTTCGGACTGCACCAAAGTCGGTCATCTCACTACCCCTAAAAAAGGCCAAGATGG
Source organism: Vicia faba (assembly GCA_948472305.1). Taxonomy (NCBI): domain Eukaryota; kingdom Viridiplantae; phylum Streptophyta; class Magnoliopsida; order Fabales; family Fabaceae; genus Vicia; species Vicia faba. Next base: position 1,157,677,990 of record OX451736.1, on the reverse strand, counting down.
TCAAGTAAGGTTCTAGTTCATTAGTGCTTAGTGACATCACTCAGCGGCCCCGTATTCTCTTTGATTGACTCAAAGGCTACCGGTACTCACAAATATGTCGCACTAATATAGCTATTGCTTCAACCGTGTCGGTATACCCCGCACAGTTTCCACAACGTATTGCTATCTATGAATGTTTCCCAAATCCGGGTGGAGGATTTCAAACCCAAACAATAGAACCAAGTGTAAAGCAAACAAAGCAATCAAGGTAAGCAAGTAAAGGTGATCTAAACCCTAAGGTAACCCCACTTTTAAAGAAGTCCCCAGCAGAGTCGCCAGTTCTGTGATCGGTGGGAATGAGAACTGACTGTTTTTGGAATGCTGGTTCGCGTTTGCGTTTGTTTTTGCAAAATGTCGCGGTAAGCAAGAGTCGCCACCATCTTTTATTTTATCCTACAAGGAAAGGACAAAAGCACAGAAAAATTCCTTTTCGAGATGTTTCTCAGGTTCAGGAGGTAGATTATAGAAAGGGAAGGTGTTAGCACCATTTCTATCCGTGGTTATCCACAGGCTCTTAGGTACTTGCTCACTATGTTTTCAAAAGTTTGCTTTTCTTTGTGTTTGTGGGTTTGAAAAGAGTTTTTGTTTGAAAGAGAGTGTAAGTGCGAAAAGTTTTGTTTTTGTTTTCAAAAGAGCAAGTACTTAAGAACATCTACCTACTCAAAAAGGAATTAAACTGTGCAAATGTCCTTTAGACAGTGCTATCCCACTATTGAGGAGTAGATAGCACCGTCGTTGGAGTTTTCGGGTCAATTCAATTTAAGGGACGTGTGGCCACTAAAGCAATGTTAGGACGCCTTAGCGGTAACCCTAATGTCTTAGATCATTTTTCCGAGGCAACCGTTTCGAGGCAACTTATGATCTTTGGACAAAAGGGCGACCTCTAAAACATCCTATACTCAATGACCACGTTCGAGGCAACCAAGTGAGGTGTACCCTAAGAGTGGCATGTGCGAGTGTATTGTTTTTCAGTTACATTATCTTTGTATATTTAGGTGTTCTACCATTTGTTTTCAGATCTTGTCATACAATCCTAGTTAGCATACATCTAAGCAGTTAATATATGTATAGGAATTTAAAGTGCGGGAATTGTAAATCCTACGCTATTACAAGGCTTCGGGGAGGGGGATTATTTACATGTCCAAAATTGAGGGAATAAAGCAGTAAAGTGTAAAAGTCTTAGTTAAGCTATCACAAACCAGTAGGCAATTACAATAAAATAAACGCGCGCGAATCTGAACTTAACTTCTAAAAATCCTAAGAATAAAATCTTTTTGTTGTTTTATTTTATTTTGGGAAAATGATCTAAATCTTCTTAATTTTAGTTTTGAGAAAATGTTAAGATAATTAAATGATTAATTAACAAAGTTAATTTAATAGAAAAACTAGCCTAATGTTTTTGTGGTTTTTCTTTTTAATTGATTTTATGTTGATTAAAAAAAAGAAATAAAATAGTCAAAACAAAGATGAAATCGGAGGAACGGGCAGTAAATCAAGAAAGGTATAATTCTGGAGGCCTGGATCGAAAGAGGTATGGGTTGTCTTTCGATCCAGTGAAGAGGCTTGATCGAAGGTGCATGAGGGGCTGCACTTTGGGGGTGTTCGATCTGGATATGTCATCCTTCGATCTGGGAACCCTGGATCCAGTTCGAAGCTAAGCTGCTAAGCTTCGAAGCTCTGAACAAGATTCTGAGAAGATATTTCCTGCAAAATGAGACAAATGTTAAAGATCTAGGGGGGACTTTACCCCCCCGATTCGAATCTCCTCCCAATTTGAATCCTTCCTCAATTTGAATCTGCTGAATCTGGGCCTGGGTTTGTTTTATCCTGAGATTCGAAGGAGAAACTTAGATCGTGCCCCAACAATGGCACGATCTCATCTTTACGCTTCAGCTTACATGCAACATAATCAGTAATAACAAGAATACATATGTAATGTGTATTTAAATGTCATGAAGGTGCAATTTTGGTTTTGAAAACCCTTACCAATTAAAGATGTATAATCTGTGGCTCTGGGTGTGGACATGTTCGCTGAATGGCTGCTTTGGCTTGGATTACTTATGAAAATGCTGATAACCTTTGGTGGATTTGTGGGCAGCGTATCTCCAAATCCTCCCTGTTTCTCCCTTTTTCTCCTTTTTCGTTTTTCCCTCCTTTTCTGTTCACCTGGCACTGTATGCTTGCCCTTGTATTTATAGGAGTATGATGGTCTAGTAACGGCAAGAGACAACCAATTAAACAGGCCTTTAAAGCCATGAGACAAGAATCAGACATATTAAAAGATTTCCTTTTTTGAAATATTCATGTCTCTTTGGAATCTTGAATGAACCTGGACACCTTTGATTTTCGAATGCCTCCAGGCCATGCTCTTCGATTGGTCTTGAGTTGCCTCCTTCGAATGGACTTCTTATGTGCCCTTCGAATAGGCCTTCTGAACGCTTCTTCAAATGGACCTTTTTAATGTTCTTCGAATTTACCCTTTGAATGCTTCTTCAAATGGACCTTTACATGTTCTTAGAATGAGTCATTTACATGTTCTTCGAATGAGCCTCTTGCCTGGTGTGCTGGCAAGTTGAGGGGCATTTTCCTTTGTGAATCGAAACAATCTTGTAGGAGATTCTTGCCTCGTGAGTCAAAGGTAAGCCTGAAGTAGTTAATGCATAGTCGAAGCATTGTGAAATTGACTTGATCGAAGGGGGTCCAACGCTCAATCGAAGACTTGCGAACCAAAGCTTGATCGAAGGGTTCCAAACACCTAATCGAAGCTTACTAATCAAAGCCTGATCGAAGAGTGCCAAATGCCCAATCGAAGACTGGTGAGTCAAGCCTGTATCGAAGGATTTTGGATACCCAATCGAAGACTTTTCCCAAATGCCAATCGAAAGACACTTTGTACATCTTCAAAAAAAACTTTATTTTCGTGACCAAACATGTAAGGGAAGACCTTTGAAAACATGAGAGGGCAAATTTTGGGGTACAACAGCAAGGTTTCTAGATATTTTCAAACAATTACAAATAAACATTCTATTTTTAGAAGTCTTAGAAGAAATGTTTACCTATTCAAAATTCATGAAAGAGATCTGTTAAGAAAAGAAGATATATTGATGAGGGCACAATTCAATTAGAAGTTAGTTATTGTGCAATTATTCAACAAACATTGACTAAAAGAAAAATCTTCTAGAAAGAGTTACATTGCTCGTCACTATAGGCAATGTCGCTGTAGGAAAAACACTAATTAACTTAGGCGTTACAAGCAATCCAATTTCCCTATTCGTTATTAGAAAAATTGGTGATTTTGAGCTGAAAAAGACAAAAATGACCATGTAATTAGCTGACAAATTTGTAGCATTCCTCTGATATTGTTGAAGATGAATTGGTGAAAGTAGACAAATTCATATTCCCAATGGATTTCGATGTAATGGATATTGAAGAAGCTGACGAAGTCCCTCTTATTCTAGAAATATCTTTCATGAAGACAGTCTAAATGATGATCTATATCCACAATGGACAAATGAAAGTTAGAGTGCAAGAGGAAGAGGTATATTTTAATATTTTTGAAGCTATGGAACACCCTAAGAATAAAGGTATTTGTTTTCAAATAATATGTCACAGAGAAAATTTTACAAGATGTTAAAAATCAGTTGTATAACCTCATTCCTTTAAAAAAAACATTAACATGTAATTACAAAATACTTGGTACAAAGGCAGAAGATGAGATTTAAAAAGAGTGAAAAATATGGATGCCATGAAAGAAACTTCCTAGAAGGAGTCCCAAATAGAAAAAAAATTAAGGTTATACTTTTGTCTCTTAGTTTTGACCTGGGTCCAGTTTAAACTCTTAACTTTTAAAAAAAGACCATTTTGATCTCTTAACTCTACAAATTGGACCACGTTAGTCTTTTTAGTTCATTTTGTTAGTCAAAGTTAATTCTTAAGTCTATGTGGCCCTGACGTGGAATGTCACATAGCTTAGACCAATTTTGTGACTGATTTAGCGACGAAAAAATCAATCACTAAAATATTTTCTAGATTTTAATCATTATTCTTCACTTTCTTCCCTAAATATATTCACTTCATGGAAACCCAAAAAAAAACTCCAATCTGCTTTTGAAGGCACAATCAAATTTTATTGCTAAATACTTTATTTTTTTATTTAACATTAATAATCATCCAGCAACAACATATCACTGTATGTTTTTGTTTATGTGTAGGAGCTATTAACACTTGGATGTTCCTATTCTCATCATAAAAAAGAAGCTATAGTGAAACGAAATTCCAATAATTGAATAAATTCTTGAAACATGATATGATTTATGACTCCTCCTAGAATATATATTCTAAACAAAAATTAGGTCAACACAAAATTAAGTAGTAAACTTCCAAAAAAAAGGTCGAAAACCAGAATAACACATACTCAAGCAATGAAGAATGAGGTGATTCCCAATTTATTGACAAAAGCCTTAGTAATATCTGTTATTGAAGATTGATAATCAGTGGCAATATTAATTCCTTTGTGTTTGAGAGCCAACAAGATTCCCAGGACATGAGGATAGAGTTAAGGCATTTCTCGCTTGGACCCCCACTTATTTTTTATGGGTAGAAATATTTTCATTTTTATTGTCTTGTACTTTTCATTCCTTCTATTTCAATGTCAAAGAAATATTGAAATTCTGGTATGCAGATATCAGATGTCCTAAGAGATGTCGAGACACTGATATCTGATTAAAACATAATGATAAGATAAATATAATAAAGAGTATTGAAATAAAAAGAACACACAGAGTTGTTAACCCACTTCAGTGTACAACAACACCTATGTCTAGGGGATACCAAGCCAGGAAGGAAGTCCACTAAATAGTATCAGTTTGTAGATCCATAACAAACTATCACCAGTTTACAATCTACTCACCTAATCACTACTCATGCTTAACTTCTACCTAAGACACGCCTAGGTATGAGACCCTTCTCAATTCCCTTTCAATCACAACAGTGATGAAAACTCTAATACTTAGAGCATTTCAGAAGTCACACTTCAAAGACACACAATTACTCAACGCTTAAAAACTTAAGAATGATTTAATGAGCTTACAACTCAATAGAGACAATCCTGCTCTTATATCAGAATGATATTAGAGAGGCTCATAATTAACAAGAACACAAACCCTAAAATCTAACTTGAAGATACAATACATTCCACACCATATTTAGGTTTGTAGCCTTCTTTTTATATCCATGTCTGGACTGGATTTGGGCTTTAGAACGCATCTAGGCAGCTGCTAAATTCTGCATAAACTTCTCCATAAAAATAGGTCTTCAATCAAATGGTTTTTAAAATGTCTCAACATTTATAGAAACGGGATAACCTTAAGCATAAACAAAATATATGATTCATTAAACTTGGATTCCAGATAGGATAACATAACATTCCCAAAATATTATGTAATCATTAATTAAACCAAGTAAATCCAATCTGCAAATTGTTAAAACATAACAAACACGATGTCAGATCTTCTGCATAGGACATCTTGCCTCAACATGTTTCACTGCAAGTTAGAACATCTTATTCAACATGTTTCTGCCAAGTTAGTTTTACCAAAATTAATTCCAATCATAAAACTAGAGAATTAACGATCTCCCCCTTTGGAATTTTTTTGTTAAAACTCACAAACAACCCTTGCAAACACACCAATCCAGATAATACAAGAACACCATAGGTTTGTAAATAAATCAAACACACACAATAGAATATCAGAGATATGAGCAGTAGAATAAAACATCAGAGTATTAGTCAGTGTAATCTACAAACATAGCAACATTTAGAAAACTAAATTCTCATCATGTCAGATATGTTAGGACATCATGTCTGACATCTCTTCATAACAACCCAATCCTGCTAAGAAATGACTCAGAGAATCGAAATTCTCCCTCTCAATAGCAGCCGACATCAGTTACCTCTCAGTTAGTGGTTAATTCCCCCCTTTTTAGTCATAATATGACAAAGGTAACCAAAAAATTCAAACTACAATAGCACATGAAGTTAAGTAGCACAAAAGTGCACACAAGATGCTAAATTTGTTTTGGACATTTAACCCTTACAAAAACATATACCAAAAACAAATAAAAGAAAACCCAAAAACAAGGTCATGCATAAGCATCAGTGTAATATGGTGGGAGAACTAACTTGGGTGTTTTGCGTTTGATCGCAATTTTTGCGGATAGCAAGAGCCGCCACTAACTTTTCTTTTATCTAATAAGGAAAGGCTGAAAAGAACAGGAAATACCTTTCGAGATTATTTCTTGAGTTCGGGGAGTAGGTTATGAAAAGGGAAGGTATTAGCACTCTTTCCATCCGTAGTTATCTAAGGGATCTTATTTTCTTGCTAGATCACTTTTTTTTGTTTGAAAATGTGCTTTGTGATGTGGGTTTGAAAATATTTAGGAAAACGTCTTTGTAATGGTTCTCGTCTCTATAATAACGCGTACAAAGTGTTGGTTTTGAAAATAGTTCAAAGAGGTGTTTGTGGAATTTGTTTTTGAAAGTGATTTTGAAAAGTGTCTTTTTAATGATTCTCATCTCTATAAGAATGCGTACAAAGAGCTTTGCCTTTTGAAAATGTTGGTGTAAAAAATGTTTTTGTTGTGAGAAAGCAAGCAACTATGAGCGTCCTACCTACTCAAAAGGTCTAATGTTCTTTTCCCCCTCCTTTATATATTGCTATCTTACCATTGATTTGGTAAGAAGCCCCATCGTTGAATGTGGAGGGACGGGCGTGGGACGTTTGTATAGTCATAGAAGGCAGCCTATGGGACGTTTTAGCAATATCGTTTAGGGACTAGATAATTTACCGAAGGCAACATTGAGGGACATCGAGGGACTACGATCTTTTATCGAGGATCTTTACTAAACAACCCATATTCGAGGAACATGACTATTTTTCTGAGGCAACAAGTGAGATTATCCTAGAGGTGCATGTGTGAATAGTATGTTTGATTGCATGCATTGTTGTCTTTGATTTTTGGGTTGTCTACTTGTTGTTTTTATCTTGCCATACATCTTAATTACTAACATTTATACAAAAGAAATAAAAATGAAGAAAATAAATCCTACACTATTACAACCATGTTGAATAGTAAGAAAATGTAAAGACAAAACAAAATAAAAGGAGGAAAAATGAGCTTTCGATCTAGGCAGAAACACCCTTCGATTCTGCCCTTCCTGGCTACCTTCAATTTGGCCTGGAAGTGGTAAGGACATGCCTTTTGATTTCATCCCTTTCCTGTTTCCTACGATTGTAGGAATGTTAGGGTGAGCAAGTAAGCTTCGACCATGACCTTTGTCCTTCTTTTGATTGATGCCTGGGAGTCAATGTGGACATCCTTCTAGCGTCATTTTCTACTTCCTTCGAATGGACTGGAAGTTAGTGTCTGGCGAAGTCTAAGGCCATAATCTTTAATCTGCTTGCCACTGTGAAGCAGCCAGGGGTGAAGCCTAAAGCTTCGACTCATGCCTCCTTCCTCCTGTTTACCTTTGTTTGGGATTTAAATAGCAACATGGCCTGAGTCCAAGCTAGCATTTTCTTATGGCCAGGTTAGTTCTTAAAAGCATTTGATAAACCAAGACACAAAACAAAATGGGTTAGCAATGAATACAAACTAAAAGGGTGGAAACGAAAAGGAAACAAATTTTATGTACATGCTTCAAACGAAGAGTTTAAGGTCATAGTGACTTACCTTGCTTGAAGATGGAACGTGTGATGGACCTTGAGTGGCTGCCCTGAGTGCTCCTAGATTCGAAGGAAGAAACATGGGTTATGCTTCTGGTACTGGATTCGAAGGTTAAGAGGTGTGAGGGATGTGTTTGTTATTTCTGGATTCGAAGGAGAAGAGCAGGTGTAGTGTTCTTTCTACTGGATTCGAAAGAAAACAAAGTGTGGGGATTGCTTCAGATTCGAAAGACAAAAAAAAAACAAGTATTGAGTTTCTTTAGATTCTAAGGGCCAAGGAAACAGGTGTTGTGTTTCTTCTGGATTCGAAGGACCAAAGAAACAGGTGTTGTGTTTCTTCTGGATTCTGGGTTGTGTTTAGTGTTTGATAATCTTAAGAGTTTAATAGTTTTGAGAGTTTGATGATTTTTGAAGATTCTTTCCACACCACCCAATGACTCTGGATGTGTTGTCCATCCCCTTAGACATGTTATGGAGCTTCTTATTGATAGGCGAAGCTGGATGAGGTTTAGGAGGGAAAACAAAACAATTTGAACAAATTGAGTAAACTGTTTTTTGTAGCTTTCGAGGGGCAGTGTTCGTATGCCAAATTGGTGCAAGAATAGGGGCAGTGTTTCAGGACTACTGTGCTATAGTTTTTGAGTGTTATGGCCAATGTATCAGGCCTAAATTTGGCAGCAAGCATCTTTTGATATCTCCACCTTTCGTTTTGACTACCTTCGACCAGATCCTTCTTCAAGCAATATTATTTGATTTTCATCCAACAAGTGTCTTTTGAATGGGCTTTTTTTGTGCATTCTTCGGAGGAGCCAAATGTGTGCCCCTGGAATGGGTCACTAAAATATGTCTTAAGGTATGTCTTGCAGGTCCTTTGAATGGGCCATCAAACATGTCATTCGAATGGGACACCTAGACATGTCCTTTGAATGGGTCATATGTGTATCTTTGAAAGGGACAAATACGTGTCCTTCGAATGGACTATGTGTATGTCCTTCGAATGCGCCAGCTTGTGTATCCTTTGAAAAAGGAAACCCAAATATGTCAATACATGTCCTTTGAATTGGCCACCAAGGTGTGTGTCATGGTATAGAAATTATATATGTTGAAACAGACTATTTTTAAAGAAAATATTGCCCATCCGAAGCTAGCTTGAAAAATGGCCCATGCTTTGTGGACGTCATTGCCTTGTGAATGCTAGCCATGGGGAAGCCTTTTCCTTGTGCATACTGGCCTAGAGGGAATCCTGGATTTTGTGAATCGAAGGAAGCATGCAAAGGGGCGAATGGCTTCTGAATCGAAAGGAAGCTACAAGAGGCCATTGCCCTGTGCCTGCTGGCCTGAAGAAGGTCCTTGCCTTGTGAATTGGGAGCAAGCGTAAAGAAGGCACTTGTCTTCTGAATCGAATTACATCAATAGGAGGTTTTTCCTCTTTAAATCGAAGGAGGCTACAGGAGGATTTTTTTCCTTGTGCCTGCTGGCCTGGTGGGAGCCCCTTGCTTTGAAGCATGCAAGAAAGAAGTTATTGTTTAATCGAAGGCTATATGAAGTCAGCCATCACTTTGTGAATCAAAGCAAGCATGGAGGGAATTATTTGTCCAATCAACAAAGGCATGCAAGCATCAAATGTCCAATCGAAGCAGGCATGTAGGCCACCATTACATTGTGAACCATGTGAGGCCAATGATACAATTGAAGGTTGCATGCAGGAAGCTCCTGCTTTGCGAATTAAAGCCAGAGTGTCAGAGGCCAACACTCAATCAAAGGATGCAAGCCAAACTTGCATCTAAAAAGGCCAAAAGTCCAATTGAGGGATGTGAATCAAAGAAAACTTGTTTTTTCTCCATTTTTGTCAAAAAGATTATTTTTATTTGTTTTCCCCTTTTTTAACAGTTTCCTCTTTAACTTGATGCTGGAAAATCCAATAGTACTTGTGCAAGCTTGAATTTTGAGAACCCTTGTGAGAAATGCCTTGAGAAGTGAGAGGGAAAATTTTGGGGTACAACAGCTGCCCCTATTCAATCTTCTTATACCTGAAAAGCAAGTATGGCACGTTGTAGTTCGTAGCTTGAAGGTAGAAGATGATTGAACACTAGAGTGTCCAGAAATTTGCACTTGATGATGTGGTTGTTGATTGTGTAGGGAATGGGCTTAAAGATTCCATTTGGAGAGATGATGGAGAGTTGTCAGAGACGGGCTTATAGATGCCATGCAAAGGTGATTGTTGACAGGAATTAGACTAGGTCTAAGCTTGACTTCAACTGGAAAAGAATCAGAATAAATCTTGGGAGCGATTTATCTGAACCAGCGAAAGTTTCTACTGGAAAGGAATCAAGATAAACCATTCATCGATTTAAACTGAACCAGCAGAGGTCTTGAATATTCTTTAACTGGAAAAGAATCAGAATAAATTTTTGGAGCGGTTTATCTGAACCAGAGAAAGTGTCTATCGAAAATAAATCAAGATAAACCATTGATCAATTTAAACTGAACCAGCAGAGGTCTTGAATATTCTTTCATTTATGATGGGCCTGTTTAGGGCTTCTTTAGAATACATATGAGAGGGAATCCTGGGTAGGGCTGCTTCAGGATGAATCCATGTGAAACTTCATCTAGAATTTAAGAGAAGGGGTATGGGTAGAGTTACTTCATGATGAGTCCGTGTGAAACTTCATCTGGAAATGTAGAGAAGGAACCTGAGTAGGGTTGTTTCATGATGAGTCTGTGGAAACTGCACCTGGAAATGTATGAGAAGGAACTTGGGTAGGGTTGCTTCATGATGAGTCCGTGTAAAACTTCATCTGGACATGAGAAGGAACTTGGGTAGGGTTGCTTCATGATGAGTCTGTGTTAAACTTCATATGGAATTTAAGAGAAGGAACCTTGGTAGGGTTGCTTCAGGACGAGTCCGTGTAAAACTGCATCTGGAAATGTCTAAGAAGGAACTTGGGTAGGGTTACTTCATGATGAGTCCGTGTAAAACTTCATCTGGAAATGTAGAGAAGGAACCTGGGTAGGTTTGCTTCATGATGAGTTCGTGTAAAACTGCATCTGGAAATGTCTGAGAAGGAACCTGGGTAGGGTTACTTCATGATGAGTCCGTGTGAAACTTCATCTGGAAATATAGAGAAGGAACCTGGGCAGGGTTGCTTTATAATGAGTCCATGTGAAACTGCATCTGGAAATGTATGACAAGGAACCTGGGTATGGTTGCTTCAGTTGGTCGTGTAGATAGTTGCTCTGGCTTGTTTCAGGTATTGATCTTTGACCTTAGAAATAAAGATAGTTTTCCTGGCTTGTTACAGGTATTAATATTTAATCTTCTCATGTAGATAGCTTTCCTGGCTTGTTACAGGTATTAATCTACAATCGGTCGTCCACAGATAGTTGTCCTGTCTTATTACAGGTATTAATCTGGAACTGTTGAAAATTGTTGACGATAGTTATCTATTGTTTGATCTTTCTTGAAAAGGTAAAGAGTTAGCTGTATGAAATGTCATGATGTATGAAATGCATGGCGTAATGATGTTCTCAAAATAAATGAGATTATGATGTATGCATTTATCATGTATGTAAATATGATGCATGAAATGTTGTCGGAATGTAACATTGTCTTGGAAAATAAATCCTTGACAAGTGTTGGGGAGCTTTGGGAATTTAAATCCCAGAACATTGTTGGAGATGAAGAGTATGCACCTCTCCAGACCTTGTTTTTAGAATGTTTTCGCTGGGGATTCCTGTTTTGTTGTTTGAGGAGAAATCCTGCTGGGGAATGTTGATTTTGCTTGAGAAGAAAACTCTGTGGAGAGTGTTGATTCCTACTTGGGGAAAAGAGTTCAGGAGTTCCAGTTGTCCGTTGCTCTACTAGGGAGATATCTCTTTATGGAAGAGAAAGGGAGTTAACAACCTGTTGGGGACAAAGAAATTAACTGTTATCTGGTTGTCTCCCGGGTTTTGCAGCAACTCACTGGGGATTGTAGAGAAGTCTACTGGGGAAGAGGAGTTGTGTTCCCTTGATTTGTAATAGTCTGAGAGGAAAATTTAAGCTGGGGAATCTTGTCGTTTGTTGCGGAAATAAACCATGTCGCCAATCTGTTGAAGAAGTGTTTTCTTTTGGTAGAACTCCTCGAGGATTCTTGAGATCAACTCAGTTGGGGAGAAGTTTTCAGAGATTGAAACTATGGCTGGGGATCACCTTATGAAAAGGACTTTGTGGGAGATTTTTCACTACCCCTAGTAGCAAGTGTTGCAGTACTTCCAGAAAATGTTTGCTTGGCCGTACGTAACCTTTTTTTGGAATTCATGTTTAATGCCCTAAGTGATTCAGATACAGACTTGCCCCCCGGTTATTTAGCATTTCTTGAGATATTTCTCAGAATCTTGACTTGGCTTCCCCGGACAAGTTGGATAGTGACAAGTCATTCCCCCTTGCTTATAGGGGATTTATCATTGGAAGTGTCTTCCAATTTGAAGTGATTTTGTTCATTGAGAGAGCTTTCGTTTGCTGGATATTCATCGTGTGAATTTCTCCGCTATCAAACAATTAGCCATATGCAAACAATGATATCCAAATAATGCAAAGTTTATGCTTTTCTTGAAGTTTTGAAAATGTGTTTTAGCATAAAAATAATTTTTATAAAAATGTGAATTCAAATCAGGATTTTAGAGTAAAGCCTTACAGGAGTCAGGATACCTTTTATAACAGTATGCTTTCGAACTAACCCATGATTCAATTAGGACTTTTGAAGGGTTATAATGTGGCTCGGTTCACAGTTTAAGAAACAAAGGATAAGGCTCAAAGTGTATTTGTACCCGTCCATTCTTCATGATTTTCTTCAGTCTTAAACTCAGTTAATTATGCGTTTGAACTCTAATTGAGTCTGGAATGATATTTTGGTGATGGTTCGAACAAGTTAAGTTTGTCGAAAGGCAGTCATTTTTGCAACATTTTTCATGTTGTCGAGGATTTGTAGTGACCTCTTTTTGATTTATTATCCCTGATTTTTTGCCTGACTGTTCTTGTTTTGAGATTACAGTCAGCGGGATGCCCCCAGTTTTCTTAAGTCTCCTTCGTAGGTTTTGACTTAGTGGGCTTTTCTCTTGAGAGATAATGACTGCCTATTTGATAGGGAAGCCATCACTGTCTTTTGATTCAGAAGGATGTTTTTGACGTCATTTGTTGTGTACAAAGTGAAAGCTTGCGACTGAACGCGTATTTGAATTAACTGAGATGCTACCATGCCCCAGGTTTTGATTAAAGGTTTCAATTTATGTAAAAAAGAAAACTCCTACTTCTTTGGATCAAAGGGGTTAACTAGGGATTATCTTCCTTATAACTCCAGTGTTTAGGAATTGAAAGAACGCATGTACATCGTCAGCAAGGTCTGTTCAAAAGCATATTGTATGAGATTATGGCATTGTTTTTACCATCCTCCCTCTAAAGGCTTGCAACTTTTTAAAACAAGAGTCGAATATTATAAAGGGAGTAAAAAACATAGTTTAAATGAAAACGAATGGATTAATTCAAGACAAACATATGCAATGCATTAATTGAAGGGGTGAAAAACACAAGAAGGGGGGGGTTGAATTGTAAAACTGGAAACTTAAAGCAAATGACAAGGTATTTTTATCCTGGTTCGTTTGATCTCAAACTACTCCAGTCCACCCGTTCAAGGTGATTTCGCCTCTCTCCAACGAGGTCTTAATTCACTATATTCAACTGAATACAAATCTGTTTTAGCAACTGCTAAAACCTTCTTGATTCAAACCACAATCCGGTTTGTCAAGGCAACACTTTCTTACAAAGGAATAATCAAATGTGTGTGAATGTTTCTACGAAAACTATATCACAACTGTGATGTTTACACAAATGAAGCTTAGAATACTAAGTTGCTAAACGCTAATAGAGTATCAGAGTTTGGTGGTTTAGCAAAACTTGTAGAGTGAAGATTAATGATCAGCTTTTTACGTGTAGAGAGTTTGGAAGCATTAGCCGTGATAATCTTCAAAGCTTGGTTTATATAGCACTTTGAGAAGATGAACGTTGAAGCAAATATTCTTGATTCAATGCTATTTACAAGCTTTCCTTTCTGAGCAGATCTTGTCTAGAATGATGCCGTTGGTATTGATTAGCTTTCAATGCACAGTACCGTTGCTTCTTCAATGCACGATCTGGCTTGGCTCATTCTGATTCTGCTTTGCTGCTGATGAACTGATTTGATTCTGTATCAGAGTATTTTACGCGCAGTTCTGTTCATCAAGCTTCAGCATGTGCAAGCGTTGATCTTCTGATCTTGACGTTCTGATTCAGCAACTTCTGATGCTGATGCACATACTCATATTCTGATGCTGGGAACGTGATCTTGCTTATTTTAATCAGCATATCTGCAAGTCAGAGCATAGTAATTTTAAGTAGCATATAATTCAATCATGAAATCTTTAACTACTATATCTTTTCACTTTGTTATCATCAAAACTTAATTATAGGGTACTAGATTCAAACATTGTTCTAACAATCTCCCCCTTTTTGATGATGACAAAAACTAGATATTTTAAATGAAAAATAACGTGAAAAGTTATCAGATCTATGTATCAGAATAAGAAGTACGGAGAAGTCAGAGTTTAAGAAATACTCCCCCTGAGTTTGTTACTTCCCTTTGATATGCGTGTTCTTCAGAGTCAGATCCTTTTCTGTCTTTGAGCATCAGATTGTAAATCTTTGACTTATCAGAAAGCAGAGCTTCAGAGCTTTTCCTGTCAGAGCTTTGCTTCGGATCAGAGTGTTAGGTTGATCAGAGCTTCATATATCAGAACTTCATATTTGATCAGAGCAACATGGTCTTCTAGTCTTCATTGTGTTCAAGAGCTTCCTTGTGCCTGTAGACTTAAAGACAAAACAGAAAAACATTTCAAGTAATAGAGAGTTAGAATGTTTGAGAGTTTCTGTCTAGTTATCCGTTATTGATTTTAAATATCATTCTTGTTCTCCCCCTTTTTGTCAGCAATCAAAAAGTGCTGGTGATGTGCTAAAATGATTTAGATCAGAAAAACTAATAATATTAAAGATAGTTCAGAATCAGAGCAAAATAGCATTACAAACCATAGTCAAAACACAATCAAAAGTACATCAGAAAATAAGGAAAATAGAAAATGTCATGCATGAAAAAATTTCAAGGTTGTGGGGGCATGCGTGAGAACAGGCTTTCCAGCATTGCCTGAATCTTTTCAGAAGTTGCATTCTGCTTCTGAACCATGGTGACAACAGTATCAATCTTGCTGTCCTGGACATTCATTCTAGCTTCCATCTTCTGATTATTCTCATCCATCCGCTGCTGTAGACGCAAGTCATTCAGCCTTAATTCTTCCAGAGCCTGCCTGTCCAAGGCAGCTTGAGAGCTTTCAGCAGGAGGAAGCTTCTCAGAACTTTCAGCTACATCTTCTGCTGGATTCTCTTCCTGAAGAGTCTTGTCTTCTTCTGCTGGTTCCACCTGGGCAGCTTGCTCTTTCTCAGCCCAAGATTCAGAGTCCAGAGGCAGCACAACTTCTTGAGGCAGCTGACTCTCAACTTCCTTCAGCAGCTTGCTAAAGTTCTGTTGAGCCTGCTCATAGTTGACGTCCTGCAGCTTGAGTGCTTCAGCACGAACCCAAACTCTGAACTGTGACCAGAGCTGATCAGAAGCAGCTGGGTCGATCATCCCGGGACAGACTTGCTTCAAGGAAGCAATCCACTGCAGCATACCTGTTTCAAAGTCCAAAATACCAGAGCCAACATCTAATTGCTTTGGTTTGGGAATGGCCAATTTGTGTCTTAAATCAGCAAGACGTTCAAGACTTGTTAAGTCAATGAATGTTTTGCTGGGGTTTTCAGAGGATTGGCTTTCAGAGGTGTGCTGAGGCGCTGTCTGTTTTGGTGGATGGTTATCAGAGTCAGAGGATATGTCTATTGGAGTGGTTGGAGTTTTTGGAGGTGTTGATTCCTCTGATGATGGTAACTGGGGTGTGATAATGGTGGTTCCACATGGCAACTGTATTGCCAGCGGTGAAGGTTGAGGTGAGTGGGGATCAGAATGATGAGGAGATGGGGTTTCATAGCGATGAAACTCTGTTGGAGGTGAGGGAGGATTATTTTCTGGTTGAGGAGGTGGAACTTCTGATTGTTCAGGGATCAGAGGTTCTTCTGTGAGAGGTGGTTCTGGTTCTTGTTCTGGTTCTGGTTGTGGTTGAATTTCTGGTTCAGGTTGTGGAG
Organism: Vicia faba; assembly: GCA_948472305.1. NCBI lineage: Eukaryota > Viridiplantae > Streptophyta > Magnoliopsida > Fabales > Fabaceae > Vicia > Vicia faba. Next base: position 1,157,661,985 of record OX451736.1, on the reverse strand, counting down.
GAGGAATATTTGGTGGTTCAGAGTGAGTTTGAACAGAAGTATGTTCACGCTCAATGTCAGCTAGCACTCTATCAAGTGCTGGTGTTGTTGAAACAGTTGGTTGTTGTTTGGTAATTTTGAGAGGAATTTTTATTCTGGTTCTTCTGAGTTGTAAGTTCTCAGAAGGGTCTTCTGGTATGTTTTCATCAATAGTGGGGATTGGAATGGAAATTCTGTGAGAGGTTTGGGGTGGAGCAACAGATGTTGGAATAGTATTTGAAATTGAAATAGGAGCAGTAGATGGATTACCTCGTTTCTTTGGAGTCTGGTGAGATGATCCTTCTGCTTTCCTCTTCTTTGACTTCTTCTGAGCCATTTCAGGTTGAACCTGACTCAGATCTTTAATCTTCAGCTTCGAACCTGCAACTTCTTCCTTGAAAGAATCTGGATACTTGGCAACCATATCAGGGTGAGATTCCATCTCAGAAAATCTTGGGAAATCATTCAGAGGCACTCTTCTTCTGGAGATGTCAGCAGTTGAAGAAGCTCTGGGTTCCTTCCTGATATTGTCTATTAGCTTCATCTTCTTCAGATTCTTAGCATTCAGCGCTTTTCCAACAGTTGGTTCAAAATTGCCCAGTACTTTAGCTTCGCTCAGATAGTCTATCAGCTTATTCTCTGTCAGAATATCTGAGATAAGCCTCCCAAATGGTATCCAGTCTCTTTTCGTCCTTTCTTCTTCTCTAGTCTCTTTCACACTAGTCTTCAGATGATTGAACAGGAAGTGTGCCAAATTTATCTTCACCCTCTGATCAATAAAGTAGATCAGAAATTGCTGATCCACGTTTATATAGTCAGGAGAGCTTGTTGGCTTCCTGTGATTGAAACAGCCTAGAACAATCTTGGCCCACACTCTGAAGTGATCCTTCAGATCCTTGATTTTGCTGCTGGGAAGACCAAGAGTGAAAATGCAGTTTGCTATCACACCAATATCCGGACACCTATCAGCCATGTCCACACAACGGACTCCGCCACCACTCTGACCAATTAACCTAGCAATGAGGTCTTCAGAAATTATGATCTTCTTTCCCATAACCGAGGAGACGACTAGATGCTTATCAATCTTGGCATGAATCCAAAATTCTTTGACAAGCTCTGGGAAGGTTGGTCCAACCAATCTATCAAAGTACCTCTCCCACTGTTGAGTTTTGACTTCAGCAGTTAGGTCAAATCCATTTTCCTTCAAACTTTCGAAATCCACTATTAACTCAGAGAGAACCTCAAGATTCTTTACTGGTGTGAGAAGAGTTCTGGTAGGCGCTTGATATTGCTCAGAGGTTTCTTTCTTCTGATTTCCTGCAGAAATGCTGGAGGATGCCATTGTTCTCACACAAAAAGCTTGAGAGTGATTTGAGAAAAGCTAGGGTTTTGAAGGAGATATGCAGAAAAATTCTTAAGAGATTATGAGTAAGCGTAAAGATTAAGAATGAAGAGTAATGTGCTTAAATAGGATTTTCAGAAATTATTTTGAAAAATAAAACGTTTTTAAGAGAGAGAAAAAAAATAATGATTGCAATTAACAAGCGTGATTACTTTTGCATTTAATGCTTGCTGATTTTGGGGGATTTGAGAAAGATACTTAAAAACGGTTACCAGACATGTGTCTCAATGCACCCAATCAGCGTTTTCCTTTCTCAGAAACGTGCACGCGTTCTGCTTCAGGGATTTGCTGATGATTGGATGACACTTGTTTGATATAGTGATCAGCACGTCTGTCTTTGAGATTAGACTCTCAGATCTTCAGACTTGCCTCTGATACAATCTGCATGTTCTAACTTTCTGAAACAAAGATTGATCAGAAGTTCACAGTAATATAATTACATTCTGAAAGATAAACATATGGAATTAAAGCATTTTCATTCTGGGCATACTTTCATGCTGAGATGTTTCAGAATGAAATTAAACCTATCTTCTGAAAGGGGTTTTGTAAAGATATCAGCCCATTGATGGTCTGTATCTATAAATTTCAAGTTTAAAATGCCTTTCTGAATATAGTCCCTAATGAAATGATGTTTTATTTCTATATGCTTAGCTCTAGAATGTAAAATAGGATTCTTACTTAAGCAAATAGCAGAAGTATTATCACAAAGAATAGGAATGTTACTCTCAAAGATCTGGAAGTCTTCAAGCTGACTTTTCATCCAGAGCATCTGTGTGCTGCAACCAGCTGCTGCTATGTACTCAGCTTCTGCTGTTGACAGAGCAATAGTTGATTGCCTTTTGCTGGACCACGAGATCAGATTTTCTCCCAGAAACTGGCAGCTTCCAGAAGTACTTTTTCGTTCCACTCTGTCTCCAGCAAAATCAGCATCGCAGTAGCCTACTAAACTGTAATCACTAGATTTTCTATAAAACAAACCCAGATTAGTAGTACCTTTCAGATACTTGAAAATTCGCTTAACAGCTGTTAAGTGAGATTCTCTAGGATCTGATTGGAATCTAGCACAAATACATACGCTGAATAGAATATCAGGTCTTGAAGCAGTCAGATAAAGGAGAGAACCAATCATACCTCTGTAGACTTTCTGTTCTACGCTTTTGCTTACCTCTTCTCTTTCCAGAATGCACGTGGGATGCATTGGAATCTTTGATGGCTTACATTCTGAGAGGTCAAATTTCTTCAGAAGATCTCTGATGTATTTGCTCTGATGAATGTAAGTTCCCTCTGGAGTTTGATTGATCTGAATTCCTAGAAAGAACTTCAGTTCCCCCATGAGGCTCATCTCAAATTCTGCCTGCATACACTTAGCAAATTTTCTTCCAAGAGAAGGATTAGTAGAACCAAAGATTATATCATCAACATAAATCTGACAGACTAAAATGTCACTCTTAACTGTTTTACAGAATAGAGTGGTGTCCACTTTCCCTCTGGTGAACTCATTTTCAAGCAGAAAGTTACTTAGCCTTTCATACCAAGCTCTTGGAGCTTGTTTCAGACCATACAGTGACTTTTTCAGTTTGAAAACATGTTCTGGATGTTTGGTATTTTCAAAACCTGGGGGTTGGTGAACATACACTTCTTCTTCTATATAACCATTTAAGAATGCACTTTTGACATCCATCTGATACAGAGTGATGCCTCTATTAACAGCAAATGAGATTAAAAGTCTGATAGATTCTAACCTGGCGACTGGAGCAAAGGTTTCTGTATAGTCTATCCCCTCTTGCTGACTATAACCTTGTGCAACCAGTCGTGCCTTGTTTCTGACGACTTCATCTTGTTCATTGAGCTTGTTTCTGAACACCCATCTTGTTCCAATGACGTTGAATCCTTTTGGCCTTGGAACGAGATCCCAAACGTCGTTTCTGGTGAATTGATCCAGCTCTTCTTGCATTGCCAGAATCCAGTCATTATCCAGAAGTGCTTCATCAATAGAAGAAGGTTCAATCAGAGACACAAGTCCCATCAGAGTTTCTTCAGAGTTTCTGAGGCTTGCTCTTGTTCTGATTGGATCTTCCTTTCTTCCTAGAATAGATTCTTCTGGGTGATCCAAACTGCTTCTGGGAACTCTCTTCTGAGGTTGATCAGCAGCAGTTGTAGGAGTTCTAGCATTGCTTCTTTCAGACGTTGAAGGAATGTCTGTGTTGAGAGCTTCTGATGACTTGTCTTCAGAACCTGCAAATTCAATTTCTATACCTGCAAGATTTTCATTCTACAGTTCCAGAGCCAATTATCTTTCCCCTCTGATTGCCTCCAAAGCCAACGTGGCCTCCAGGCTTAAGTTCCAGGCTTTGGAACATATGCCTTCTTCCCGTCATGTGACGTGAGCAGCCAGAGTCCAGGTACCATGACTGGTGTTTCTGACTTGCTGCTAAAGATATCTGCAACATGTATTATTTTATCCTTAGGTACCCAGATCTTCTTGGGTCCTGATTTGTTAGTCTTACCAAAACTCTGGTTGAATTTTGGTTTCACAAAGTGATTGCTACTAGTATATTTGATGTCATGTGTGTGACCATACACAAAGTGTGAATTTAGAGGAGTGTACTTAATTGTTAAATCCATGACATTTTTAGGTGTAGGATTCTTACCTAGGTATCCTATTCCTTTCCTGCCGTTTCTGCTAACTCCATAGATCATTGAAGCCATTTTGCTTCTATCTATGCTTTTAGCAAGGAACTTCTGGAAACTATGATCATACTCCTTGATGATCTCATCAGCGTTGCTGGGAGTTTCAGCAATTGGTTCCTTCTGAGAGTTTTGTAAAGAGTTTTCTAATTTTAAAATTTTATCTCTCAGCTCAGAGTTTTCCAATCTGAGACTCTCAGACTTATTAGAGTCAGATTCAAGAGTCCTTTTCAGGTCTCTGAATTTAGCTCTAATCTGCTGATAACGTTCCAGAATTTCATTTAGGCTTTCAGCAAGTTCAGCCTTTGTAAAATTAACAGCGAAGTTAGGGAATACCTCTTCTGTGTCTGATTCTGAGTCTGAGTCAGAAGCTTCACTGTCATCTTGAATGTTAGCCATAAGCGCTAGGTTCGCCCTTTCATCATCTGATTCTGAGTCAGCTTCAGACGAGTCAGAGTCATCCCATGTGGCCATGAGACTTTTCTTCTTCTCTCTTCCAAACTTCCTTTTTGGCTTTTCCCTCTGAAGCTTTGGACAGTCACTCTTGTAGTGACCTTGCTCATTGCACTCGTAGCAGATGATGTCTTTTGTATTTGGCTTCTTGCTACCTGAGGAGCCTTCAGATCTTCTGTATCCAGAGGAAGAATCTGTCCTTCTGTGTCTGGAAGAAGACTCTTTATGATCAGATCTTCTGGGATTCCTGAACTTCTTTTGTCTTTGCTTCCACAGTTGATTTACTCTTCTGGAGAGAAGAGAGAGTTCGTCTTCTTCTGATGAGGATCCATCAGATGTTTCTTCAACTGCCTGCAAAACTTTAGATTCAGATTTTCTGTTAGATTTCAAAGCTATAGGCTTACCTTGCTTCTGAGGCTCGTCAGCTTCCAGCTCTATCTCATGACTTCTGAGGGAGCTTATAAGTTCCTCCAGAGTGATTTTGTTGAGATCTTTCGCCAGCTTCAGAGCAGTAACCATAGGCCTCCACTGCTTGGGTAAACTTCTGATTATCTTCTTGACATGGTCAGCAGTAGAGTACCCCTTGTCCAGAACTTTGAGACCAGCTACCAGAATCTGGAATCTAGAGAACATAGTTTCAATGGATTCAGATTCTTCCATTTTAAACGCCTCATACTTCTGAATGAGCGCCAGAGCCTTTGTTTCCTTGACTTGAACGTTGCCCTCATGCGTCATTCTGAGAGAATCAAAGATGTTCTTAGCTGTGTCTCTGTTGGAGATCTTCTCATACTCAGTATAGGAGATAGCACTGAGAAGGATGGTTCTGGCCTTATGGTGATTCTTGAAATCACGCTTTTGTTGATCAGTCATTGATTTTCTATCAATCTTCTGACCAGTTGCATTCACAGGGTGCGTGTATCCATCTGTCACCATATCCCACAGATCAGCATCATGTGCTAGAAAGAAGCTTTCAATTCTGTCTTTCCAGTAGTCAAAGTTTTCTCCATCAAAGACTGGAGGTTTGCCGCTGAATCTGTCTCTATCCTCATTGTTGTCATTGCTGAAATGAGAGTTGTTTCCTGCCATAGTGTTTTTCTGATGCTGGATCTTTTACTGACACGGTTAAGTGTTTTAGCTCAGAACCAGGCGCTCTGATGCCAATTGAAGGGGTGAAAAACACAAGAAGGGGGGGGGGGGTTGAATTGTAAAACTGGAAACTTAAAGCAAATGACAAGGTATTTTTATCCTGGTTCGTTTGATCTCAAACTACTCCAGTCCACCCGTTCAAGGTGATTTCGCCTCTCTCCAACGAGGTCTTAATTCACTATATTCAACTGAATACAAATCTGTTTTAGCAACTGCTAAAACCTTCTTGATTCAAACCACAATCCGGTTTGTCAAGGCAACACTTTCTTACAAAGGAATAATCAAATGTGTGTGAATGTTTCTACGAAAACTATATCACAACTGTGATGTTTACACAAATGAAGCTTAGAATACTAAGTTGCTAAACGCTAATAGAGTATCAGAGTTTGGTGGTTTAGCAAAACTTGTAGAGTGAAGATTAATGATCAGCTTTTTACGTGTAGAGAGTTTGGAAGCATTAGCCGTGATAATCTTCAAAGCTTGGTTTATATAGCACTTTGAGAAGATGAACGTTGAAGCAAATATTCTTGATTCAATGCTATTTACAAGCTTTCCTTTCTGAGCAGATCTTGTCTAGAATGATGCCGTTGGTATTGATTAGCTTTCAATGCACAGTACCGTTGCTTCTTCAATGCACGATCTGGCTTGGCTCATTCTGATTCTGCTTTGCTGCTGATGAACTGATTTGATTCTGTATCAGAGTATTTTACGCGCAGTTCTGTTCATCAAGCTTCAGCATGTGCAAGCGTTGATCTTCTGATCTTGACGTTCTGATTCAGCAACTTCTGATGCTGATGCACATACTCATATTCTGATGCTGGGAACGTGATCTTGCTTATTTTAATCAGCATATCTGCAAGTCAGAGCATAGTAATTTTAAGTAGCATATAATTCAATCATGAAATCTTTAACTACTATATCTTTTCACTTTGTTATCATCAAAACTTAATTATAGGGTACTAGATTCAAACATTGTTCTAACATTAATGAGAATAACCAAAGTTTGACATAAAGATAAGTGTTTAAGCAAACAAAGAAATTACAACTGAAAATTCGAATAAATAGAAAATTCCTCCGCCTAGATCATCACTTCATATGGATGCCCTTGAGGGGTGATAGAAGAGCTCCAGTTGATCATCTTGTGTAAATTCCAACACTCCTTCATCGACTAGGTCTTGAATTTTGTTCTTCAGAGCCCAACAACCATTCGTATCATGCCTAAGACTATCAGAATGGTATGCATGCCTCTCATTAGGATGGTAACTAGGAGCAGCAGTGTTAGGATTCTGGGGAGGAGCCTTTAACGTAATTAGCTCTGCCTTCAACATGTGTTGTAGCGCTTGAGCCAACGACATGCCGATCCAGGTGAATTGTCTCTTAGGTGCGACCTCCTTGTGTTGATTCCACTGTCGTTGTTGGCGAGGTTGTTGTTGGGCTCGTGATGTGGCAACAATTTAGAAAGGTCTGCTCTCCACCAAACCGGCTTCTTGTCTCATGAGAGGCTGATTAAAGACTTGATCCCCAATTCTAGTTGTTTTCCCTATGTGGTTGCATCCGTCTTGATGAAGCTTGTTGACAAGGGCTCTTAGCTCTTCTTGTCCTTGAGCCAAGTTTTAGATAAGAGCCATCTGGCCCACCACATGTCCCATCATTTGGATATTCATTGTGGCTATCTCAGTTTGTAGCCGCTCCAACTGGTCATCATTGTCGTCCTCAGGATTCTCCATGGTCATGCCCCTAGTGATGAGTGCTTTCACTTCTTCTTTCCCCTTGGATAGGTTCAAGAAAATTTCTTGAAGTTGAGCATTTTAAGTCTGAATGTCCTTGATAGTCGGTTCTAGAGCCTTCTCTACTGAAATAAATAATAAGCAGATGAGATACCTGTCTGGGAAAAGTATGTCATGGTATGTAGATGCAATGTTTTCAAGGACTTAGAAGATTTAAATTTGTTTTAGACAAGAAAGGATCAAACATTAATTGTATTAATAAGTTTAAGTTGATTACAACCATGCCCCTTGGGCTTACAATCGAGGAAATAAAGCAAAATAAACTCCTAAGACAAAAAGGTTGAACGCATCCTCTTTGGCGCAATGTAGGCATTCAAATTTCGCTTCTCATGAAGTTGTATCATAAGCTCTAGAACCTTATTTTCACTCATGTAGAATTGGGCTTTGAAGGTGTCTCGTTCTACCTTCAGTTAGATCCAAGCTCCTTGTAAGTCTTCAAGAGAAGTAGGCATGGTAGGATGAAGGATAGCATACGGAACATCTCCTTCAACTAATGGCTCCATGATGATAGGCAAAATGGCAGGGTATGGCATACCGAGTCTTTGAGCACGAGTTCATACCCACTTAAGATAAGGCTCCAAAGGAATGGAGTTCTTATGCCCTAATGTCTTTCTATCCACTTTGTGTTACCATTCTCCAAGCTCGTATGAACCCTTGACGGTAGCCTTGGTCGTCGCCCTCATAGTCGAATACCAAACCTTGGATGAGTGCATCATGAGGACCGTCTCTTCGCGCATACCAAAATTGTCGTAATGCGAGCGAAGGGTTATAGGTGATGCCTCCCCTAATGCCTAAGAGTGGGACATTAGAGAATTCCCCACAGTGGTCAATGATAGTAGTATCCTCTAAGGATCGAGAACACCAATAAATGTCAGAGTGTGTGAGGGACATTATCCTTTGAGACCATGTTAATCCTTGCTCGTTCTTTAACGTTGATCGAGGTAGGTGCGAAGTAAACCACTTGGCTAGTAGGGGAATGCAACACAAAAGAGTGCCTCTTTTCTTCATGGTGCGAGTGTGGAAACAATGTATGATGTCTCTAAGCAAATTAGGTATAGGATTACGGGAGAGGAAAACCTTGATGGCATTCACATATATGAATTGGTCTTGATTGGGAAATAGAACCAAACCATAGGTTAGAAGGGCCAAGACATCTTCGAAATCTTGAAAATCCATATCCTCCTAGAATGAACGAGCCTTCTCCAACAGAAACTTGGCTAGGAAACCCTTAACTCCACTTCTTACCTCCCAATTTGTTACAATGTCGGCTCTCTTCAGATGCAGGGCTTTGTCAATGACGTCAGGCTTTGGAGTCTCTTCTAAACCGATTAATGGTATTTGATCAAGCACGGGCACTCCTAACAGTTGAGAGAACTCTTCTAATGTAGGCACCAACTGATAGTTAGGAAAGGTGAAGCAATGATGCATGGGATCAAAGAATTGGAAGAGTACACACATCATTTCTTCTTGGAAATTGGAGGTATCCAAGCTGAGAAGTTGACCATATTTCTTGGTGAAGGGAGAATCTTCAGGCACCCTTAATGCTAATTCTTGGAGTTGAGGGTGTGCTTTTACGAAGCTGATTCGGATGGTATTCCTTCGGATGGGAGTCATGGCCTACAAAACAAAACAAAGATAAATTCCTAAATCCTTGAAATGGTTAGTGAGAATGCTTATGATGTTATGATGTTTCTGATGTTATGTATAAGTATGCAAAATAAGAAATTTGTTATGTATAAATAATCATATACACACAAAACAGACAAGTCCTTAGGTATAGGCTTGTATGGAGTTTGTAGGAAAATACCCTCTTGACGTTTAGTTGGCTCAACCTATCCTAGAAAGTAACTGAGTTCTAGGGGATCTCAATATCACTGACCTTTCTTTTAGGCATTGTCTCAGCACAAATCAATCTTTTCTTGCGGCCGTGATATCCCAAAAATCTGATCTCAATGAGTGTAGTATCAAGTATCAACCAATTTTCAGTTTCCTTTGAAACCGGCTATCTCACTACTTCCTAATGGCCAAGTTGTTCAATTAAGGTTCTAAGGTCAGTTAGTGCTTCATGACACTGCTCAACGGCCCTGTGTTCTCCTCGGTTAAACACAAGGGGTGTCGGTACCAATAACTGCGTCACACTAACATAACCATTGCTTCAACCGTATCGGTCTATGCTGTACAGTTTCCATAATCTATTGCTACTTACCTAAAAGGTGCCCCAGATCCGGGTAGAGGATCAAAACAAGCCCAAACAAGGAACCATAATGTAAAGCAAGCATGTCAAACAAGGAAAAGCATGTAAAGGTGATCTACCCCTAAGGTAACCCCACTTTTAAGTTTTTTACTCCCCAATAGAGTTGCCAGTTCTGTAATACGGTGGGAGAATTGACTTGGGTGTTTTGCGTTTGATCGCAATTGTTGCGGATAGCAAGAGTCGCCACCGACGTTTCTTTTATCCAATATGGAAAGGCTAAAAAGAACATGAAAGACCTTTTGAGATTATTTCTTGAGTTCGGGGGGTAGGTTATAAAAAGGGAAGGTATTAGCACCCTTTCCATCGTAGTTATCTACAGGCTCTTAGTTGCTTGTTAGATCACTTGATTTTGTTTGAAAATGTGCTTTGTGATGTGGGTTCGATAATATTTAGGAAAATGGCTTTGTAATGGTTCTCGTCTCGATAAGAACATGTGCTGGAAGATGGAACATATGCTGGACCTCGAGTGGCTGCCCTGAGTGCTCTTGATTCGAAGGAAAGAAACAGGGTTATGCTTCTAGTACTGGATTCCAAGGTCAGGAGGTGTGAGGGTGGTGTTTGTTATTTCTGGATTTGAAGGAGAAGAACAGGTGTAGTGTTCTTTCTACTGGATTCGAAAGAAAACAAAGTGTGTGGATTGCTTCATATTCGAAAGAGAAAAAGAAACAAGTATTTTGTTTCTTTAGATTCGAAGGGCCAAGGAAACAGGTGTTGTGTTTCTTCTGGATTCGAAGGACCAAGGAAACAGGTGTTGTGTTTCTTCCGGATTATGGGTTTGTGTTTAGTGTTTGAGAATCTTAAGAGTTTAAGAGTTTTGAGAGTTTGATGATTTTTGAAGATTCTTTCCACACCACCCAAAGTCTCTGGATGTGATGTCCAGCCCCTTACACATGTTATGGAGCTTCTTATTTATAGGCGAAGCTGGATGAGGTTTAGGAGGGAAAACAAAACAATTTGAACAAATTGAGTAAACTGTTTTTTGTAGCTTTCGAGGGGCAGTGTTCATATGCCAAATTGGTGCAAGAATAAGGGCAGTGTTTTAGGACTGCTGTGCAACAGTTTTGGAGCGTTATGGACAGTGTATCAGGCCTAAATTTGGTAGCAAGCATCTTTTGATATCTCCACCTTTCGTTTTTACTACCTTCGACCAGATCCTTCTTCAAGAAATATTATTTGACTTTAATCCAACAAATGTGTCTTTCGAATGGGCTCTTTTTGTGCATCCTTCGGAGGAGCCAAATGTGTGCCCCTTGAACGGGTCACTAAAATATGTCTTAAGGTATGTCTTACAGGTCCTTCGAATGGGCCATCAAACATGTCCTTCGAATGGGACACCCAGACATGTCCTTTAAATGGGTCATGTGTGTATCTTTGAAAGGGCCAAATATGTGTCCTTCGAATGGACTATGTGTTTGTCCTTCAAATGCGCCAGCTTGTGTATCCTTTGAAAAAGGCAACCCAGATATGTCAGTGCATGTCCTTCGAATGGGCCACCAAGGTGTGTGTCATGGTATAGAAATTATGTGTGATGAAACAGACTATTTCCAAAGAAAATATTGCCCATTCGAAGCAAGCGTGAAAAATGGCCCATGCTTTGTGGGCGCCATTGCCTTGTGAATGCTAGCCATGGGGAAGCCTTTGCCTTGTGCATACTGGCCTAAAGGGAATCCTGGCTTATGTGAAATGAAGGAAGCATGCAAAGGGGAAAATGGCTTCTGAATCAAAAGGAAGCTGCAAGAGGCCATTGCCTTGTGCCTGCTGGCCTGAAGAAAGTCCTTGCCTTGTGAATTAGGAGCAAGCATAAAGAAGGCACTTGTCTTCTTAATCGAAGGACATCAACAGGAGGGTTTTCCTCTTTGAATCGAAGGAGGCTACAGGAGGCTTTTTTCCTTGTGCCTGCTGGCCTGGTGGGATCCCCTTGCTTTGAAGCATGCAAGAAGGAAGCTATTGTTTAATCAAAGGCTACATGCAGCCAGCCATCACTTTGTGAATCAAAGCAATCATGGAGGGAATTATTTGTCCAATCAACACAGGCATGCAGACGTCAAATGTCCAATCGAAGCAGGCATGCAGGCCACCATTACATTGTGAATCATGTGAGGCCAATGATGCAATCGAAGGTTGCATGCAAGAAGCTCCTGCTTTGCGAATCAAAGCCAGAGTGTTAGAGGCTAACACTCAATCGAAGGATGCAAGCCAAGCTTGCATCGAAAAAGGCCAAAAGTCCAATCGAAGGATGTGAATCAAAGAAAACTTATTTTTTCTCCAATTTTGTCAAAAATATTATTTTTATCTATTTTCCCCTTTTTTAACAGTTTCCTCTTTAACTTGATGCTGGAAAATCCAATTGTACTTGTGCAAGCTTGAATTTTGTGAACCCTTGTGAGAAATGCCTTGAGAAATAAAAGGGAAAATTTTGAGATACAAGAATCAGCATCATCAATAGTCTCATAGTCTTCTCCTTTACCATCAACATCATCACCACAAGATGCATTATTCCCATCATCAGTCTCATCACTCTCAGATGCACTCTGTTCACCATCAGCATCATTTTTCTCTTTAGTTTACCCACCATCTAATGCATCACTGACAGCTGTAGTAACAGCACTAACAGATCCATCATGCTTTTCTTCTTCTTCCATCAAAGCCTTCATCAATTGTTAAAGCTTAATTTTCCTATAAGTGTTAGTCCTGATGGATTCATCTAAATCCCTTCTAGTCTACTTTAGTTGAGCAATAATTCCTTTTTTGGAAGTTACAGGACCAGGTACCTGAGAAGATGTCGCAATAATGTTTGGAACATGCTCACCACCAAACATTTTATAATGCAAAGTTAAAGGAGATTCCCTTTTCTTCACACTATCAACAACCAATAAAATACAAGGGTGTTGATTCAAGACTATTCCACAAATGAGAGAGGGAAAACAAAATAGTCAACTTCACAGCATATAAGGATGCTTACTTCAGAATCGGATCAAAGATGTATTTTCCAAAATCAAAAGCCCTTTCCTTTCCAACAGCATAGATGAACTTACCAAGTCTAGTAGAAATAGTAGAGGTATGGTTTGTGGAAAACCAATTAATAGTAGAATTAGAATAGCATACTTCACACTAAGTCTTCACGCTGACAACTTTCCTCCAATTGGCCAGTGTTTCATATGTCCACCAGTGATCTCCTTGCAGACTTGATCATCTGTAACCTCCAACTTAAGTTGAGGTGCTTCAGATCTACCCATAAATTTGTTGATCACATTAGGAGAGAATGTCACAACATTTCCCCTAACATACACTTTCATGTAGTCTTCACTTTTCACATCATCACATCCATCAGGAACATTCACAACAAACTCCTTGACTAATCTTTCATAGCAAGGACCAAATTTTGTGACAGTTTTCATCAAACCTACCTCCTTTATAAGTTTCGCAACCTATTGACATTTTTGGAAATTCTTACCTAATTCCATTTCCAAAGCTATCCTCCTTTGTTCAACATGCTTCCATTTATCAGCATTCTCCACAGAATGAAAAATTGCCTTGCCCACAGAAACCTTGTGAGCAGCAACACAAGTCCTCTTAGAAGTAGACTTTTTCATGGGAATGATGTCCTAGACAACCTCTTCGACTTCAAATTCAGAATCACTTGAAGCAACAACTTTCTGCTTCCTTGTTAGGGCAACACCCTTACTCCATGATCTAACAGGACCAACTGGATAATTTCCTTTGGTACTTCTAGAAGGAGTGCTTTTCATACCATCAGACTTTACTTTTACCTCCTTGGAAGGAGAATCTTTAAACGACACAACCTTTCCTTTTCTCCTCTTAAGTCTCTTGTCTATTCTAGGAGCCAAGTTCTTGATAATAGGTTCCTCATCAGATGTTAGGTCATCAATATTCACAACATTCACAATTATAAAATCAACCTTTTTCTTACTTCTTCTTTGATGAGCAACTTTCTCAGGGACACAATCATCAGTCTTTTCACTAGAGTCATCAACATGACTAGTTTCTTTTGCCAAGGATGTTCGAACATCTGGAAAGACATCTGAACCGACTTCCTTCAAGGTATATGTAACAAACTTTCAAATTGTACAACATCTAAGGCTTTAGTAAAAATATCAGCAAGCTGATTTTTAGTGCTAACATGCTTAAGTGTTATGGATTTGTCTTCAACTATATCTCTAATAAAGTGATGCCTGATGTCAATGTGTTTGGTCCTATTGTGCTGAATAGGATTTTTGGAGATATTAATAGCAATCAAGTTGTCACAGAATAATGTCATGACATCTTGTGTGACATTATATTTAGTCATCATTTATTTCATCCACATTTAGTTGAGAACAACTGCTACATGCTGCTATGTACTCAACTTCAGCAGTAGATAGGGATACACTATTCTATTTTTTGCTGAACCATGAAATCAGATTGTTTCCCAAGAATAAACATCCTCCAGAGGTACTCTTTCTGTCACCAGCACTACCAGCCCAATCAGCATAACAATACCCCACTAACATTGAATTTGAATCATAAGAATATAACATTCCATAATCACATGCACCATTCACATACTTCATAATCCTTTTTACTTAATTGATGTGAGTCACTTTGGATTCTGCTTGATATCTAGCACAAACTCCAACAACAAAAGTTATATTTGGTCTGCTTGTTGTAAGGTATAGATGAATACCAATCATGCTTTTATATAAACTTTAATCAACACTAATCCCCTTTTCATATTTGGATAACTTCAAGTGTGTAGGAGCAAGAGTTCTTTTGTGACTAGCATTCTCCAATCCAAATTTCTTCACAATATTCTTTGCATATTTGCTTTGACAAAGAAAGATTAAGTCTTCCACCTGCTTGACTTGCTGCCCAAAAAAGTATGTTAACTCACCTACCAGACTCATCTCAAACTCAGATTGAATTTGCTTGACAAAATGTTAGACTATATCATTCGATATCCCTCCTAAAACAATGTCATCCACATATATTTGAGCTATCATAAGCTTTCCACCCTTCTCTTTGACAAAGAGAGTCTTATTAATTCCACCCTTTTCTATATCCATGGTTGATGAGAAACTCAGTCAACCTCTCATACCAAGCTCTTGGAGCTTTTTTTAACCCATACAATGCCTTTTTTCTTTGAATCTTTTGACATGGTTCTTTAAATACTTCAAACACTTTAGACTTCTCTTTGATGAAATTCACCCAGGTGAACCTTGAGAAGTCATAATCAACAAAATAGGCATACCTCTTTCCTCCAATACTTTCAACCTGTATAGGACCCATCAAGTCCATATGAAGTAGCTCCAGAAATTTTGAAGTGGTCAGATGTTGGAACTTCTTATGTGATATATTTGTTTTCTTCCCAATTTGGCATTCACCACATATTTTTCCTTCATCAATTTTTAGCTTGGGAATACCTCTGTCTGCTTCCTTTGACAAAACGTTTTTCATACCTTTCTTCATACCTTTTAGGTGTAAGTGGACAAGATTGATGCCATAGCTTAACTTGATCGTCTTTTAACATCAAGCATGTGGAGAAACAATATGTTTCTTGGGGAGTCCACAGATAACATTTAGCTGTTGATATGTTTCCCTTCATGGTAACTTCATTCTTCTCATTTGTTACAAGCTATTCAGATTTAGTAAAGTTAACTTTGAGACCTTGGTCACATAGCTGACTAATACTTATCAAATTAGCATTCATCCCTTTAACAAACAACACATCATCAAGACTAGGCCGTCCTGTACAATCCATCTTTCTAACACCTTTTATTTCACATTTTGATCCATATCCAAAAGTGACATAGCTAGTGGAATATGATTTAATATCCACCAAGAATGTTTTACACCAGTCATGTGTCTAAACCAACCACTATCAAAATACCAATCCTCTCTGGCAGAAGCTCTAAGAGAGGTGTGAGCTATGAGTCCAAAAGTTCCATTTATGGAAATCCACTTTTTCTTTGCTTTAACACTAGTATGTTCTCTTCTGGGTTGTGTAAGAGGTTTGGGATAGCCATATAATCTGTAACAGTAGGGTTTTATGTGACAAAACCTTCCATAATAATGACATATCCATCGTTGAGTCTTGTTTCCTGAGTATTATTATGATGTCTTTGCTGATGTTGGGAAATTTAATTTGACATCTTTTATTCCTGTTTTTTATTTGGATGAACAAACTTTACTTCAGGACCCTTTCCTTTGTTCATAACAACTTGATTATCAAAACCAAGACCTTTAACATTTCCAGCATTCTTTCTAGTTTGAAGAATCTCAGCCAACACGTCAGAACTACTGTTAAGCATTCTTATTGACTTAGTCATATTGTCAAGTTTTGAATTGAGCAATACAACTTCATCCTTCAAATTAAAGATGATAGACAAATGCTCCACTTTTTCAGCCTTTAGTTGAGCAATGACTTCCTTTTGATCTTCTCCCAGTTGACATACTTCTTCATTTTTGAGGCATAACTCCTTGTATAAAGCAGCAAGTTCCTCAAAAGCGAGTTCTTCACAATTTGATTCTTCATCAGAATCACAAACTCCAATCAAGGTAGTAACATGTCTGGCAGATTTCTCTTTAGGATCACTTTCAGAATCATCTTTTGAACATGACGTAGATAGACCCTTCTTCTTATTCTTGAGATAAGTGAGACACTCAACTCTTATGTTTCCAAATCCTTCACATCCATGACATTGGATTCCTTTTCATTGGTTGGTATCTTCTTCAGTTCTGGGACTTCTCCCAAAATCCTGATTTTTGTTGACGTCGAGTGAATTGTTCTTGACATTTGATATTGAATTCCAGTCCATCTTCTTCATCACTTTGTTGAATTGTCTTCTAAGTAACACAACAACATTATATATCCCTTCATCTGTATCCAGGTCACATTCATCTTCTAAGTCTTCAACATTATAGACAAAGGTTGTACTTTTCTTCTTTTCAGAAGTTTCATTGATCCATAATTCAAAGGTTTGTAGAGATCCCATAAGTTCATCAACTTTCATGTTGCTTATATCTTGAGCTTCTTCAATGGTAGTTATCTTCATGACAAACCTCTTTGGAAGAGATATGGGAATTTTTTTGACCAACTTAGCTTCTGACATCTTCTCCCCCAGGGCACTTGAGGCATTGGCTATCTCAATAATATTCATGTGAACGTCATGAATGCTCTCATCCTCCTTCATTATTAAGTTCTCAAACTTGGTGGTAAGAAGTTGAAGTATTGGTATCTTCACCTTATAGTTTCCTTCATGAGTAGTCTTCAAGATCTCCCAAGCTTCTTTAGCAACAGTGCAACTACTTATCAGTCTGAATATGTTCTTGTCCACTCCATTGAACAGGGCATTCAATGCTTTGGAGTTTCCCTGAACTAATTTATCATCTTCATCATCTCAGTCTTCCTCATCATTCAGCACATCAGTAATCTTCCCATCCTTATCTCCATCCATTGGTGGATTCCATCCCTTGACAACAAATTTCCAAGCCTTGTTGTCCATGGATTTAATAAAAGCCACCATACGGGCTTTGCAATAGTCATAATTGGTTCTATCAAGAATGGATGGTATGTTTATAAATCCTTATTCCTTGTCCATTATACCAGAAAGTATCTTCCCTAAATCTCACCCAGGTATAGAGTAGGATGCCTGCTCTGGTACCAATTGAAATTCTAGTATGCAGATATCAGATGTCCTAAGAGATGTTGAGACACTGATATCTGATTAAAACATAATGACAAGATAAATACAATAAAGAGTACTGAAATAAAAAAGAACACATAGAGTTGTTAACCCAGTTCGGTATACAATAACACCTACGTCTGGGGGCTACTAAGCCATGGAGGAAGTCCACTAAATAGTATCAGTTCAGTTTGTATACTCATAAAAAACTATCACCAGTTTACAATCTACTCACCTAATCACTACTCGTGCTTAACTTTTACCTAAGACACAGCTGTGTATGAGACCCTTCTCAATTCCCTTTCAATCACAATAGAGATGAAAACTCTAATACTTAGAATATTTTAGAAGTCACACTTCAACGATACACAATCACTTAATGCTTAAAAGCTTAAGAATTATTAACAAAACTTATAACTTAATGGAGATAGTCCTACTCTTATATCAAAATGATATTAGAGAGGCTCACAATTAACAATAACACAAACCCTAAAATCTCACTTGAAGATACAATATATTCCACACCACATTTAGGTTTGTGGCCTTCTTTTTATATATATGTCTGGACTAGATTTGGGCTTCAAAATGCAGCTAGGCAACTGCCAAATTCTGCATAAACTTCTCCAGAAAAATAGGTCTTCAATCAAATGTTTCCTAAAATGTCTCAACATTTATAGAAACAGGATAACCTTAAGCATAAACAGAATATCTTATTCCTTAAACTTGGATGCCACATAGATAACATAACATCCCAAAAATATTCTATAATCATTAATTAAACCAAGGCAATCCAATCTGTAAACTGTTAAAACATAACAGGCACGATGTTGAATCTTATGCATAGGACATATTGCTCAACATGTTTCACTACAAGTTAGAATATCTTATTCAACATGTTGTTGTCAAGTTAGTTTTACCAAAATTAATGTCAATCATAAAACTAGATAATTAACAAATATTAATATGGATTAGGATGAAAGTAGTAGTGATATATTTGTTAAGGGCCCACAAGTGGCAAGAAGACCATTTTGCCAACAAGGGGAGATAGAATCCTATCGCCCACTAGAGGGGCGACATAGCCTGTAACACTCTCCACTTTCCCAGTATAGAAAAACATTGGAAATGACATATCTATAAAACAACTGGCGGAACAAATCATTGAGATAAAATCAATGAATTCTCCACTAAGTGTTTTTTTATCCCACAGGAAGAGAAAGGTAAACATCGACTAAACCTGAGAAGGGTGAAATCACGATAAAATGACCGAGAGATACGGGTAAGGGAGTCTATTACATGAGGGGAAGGTATTAGCATCCCACAAATCTGTGGTACTCCCCGGGATCCACTCTTGTTGTTCTAATCAAAGGGTGTGTTCTAATCTAAAACTTACAAGCTAAGGGAAAATCCAAAGAGGGAATGCATGCAAAAGAAAACAAGGGGAAAAGAAGGGATATTTACAAAGTTTCTCTTGCCTGGGCCCCGCGGTCAAATGCCTACATATGCCTTTCAAGGAATCAGAGTATCGTAGTTTGGCTCAAAAGTTTCTGTTTGTTGTATGTTTTTTACCTTGAAAAAGGGTTTTAAAAAGAAAAGCCAAGCGGCAAAATGAAGTTTGAATTGGTTGGTGTTTTTTACCTTGAAAAAGGATTTGAAAATGTTAAAGTGTTTTATGAATTTTCCAAGAAAAAGGTTTTAGTCTTAAGGATGCAAAAAGAAAAGAAAACATCTAAGGGAAACTATCTAGATCTATCCTGAATGTTATCATACAATGATTGGTCCTATAGTTAATGTTTGAAAAGGGAAATCTCTACCTATGTTAGCATGGATTACAACCTAATGTCTATCTCGAATCGCCTCCAAAGGTTGAATCGAGAGATCCTAAGGGAACATGGCAAAGGTTCAAAACCTAATGAAACACGCACACAAGTGTGATCACACAAAGTAGAAACCAAAACAAACAAACAAAGCTCGAGGAGTATCCACTCACTCAAGTAGCACACACCTAATCGAGGTATCATGGAATAAAGATAGGATAAGGAGAAGGATACCTAACCATGATATTGTATCATCGAGGTAGGACAAAGTAAGTGAGATACCTAACCATGATATCGAATCATGAGGGTGGGATAAAGGGATGCTTAGCCAAGACATCGAATCGTCGAGGCAAGCAAAATGAGGGAAATAGTGGTTCTTAACCGTCATATCAAATCATTAGGGAAATAAAGGAAGGGGTGTCGACTCTTAACCAAGATATCAAATAATCGAGGCAAGAGAAGAACGGGAGTGAATCATCATAAGTGACTAAACACCTGACTAAGATATCAACAATCGAGGTAGGAGATAGAAGGAAATAATGAGATCATATTAAAGCATCAACATTTTACAAACGTGAGCTGAAGACAAAGTGTGGAGGGTTAATTATGAACCCTTTTCCATCTGACTGATTCGATAACATGAGCAACACAATTTATAGCGTCAACGTACGACGTGAGCTACGAACGACCTGGGGACTAGAAATAGAGGGGTCAATTATGGAACCTCTGCCGCCTATTCCTTCTTTTGAGGACTTATCAATGGGGAATGGGAATGGGACGCCTTCATCGAGGTCTTTGGTACAAATGTAAACAAACTGAATTGTAAATAAACAAGCTCACATAGGAATTGCCTTCTAAAGGTCTTTTAAAATAGCATTTCCCGCCTAACGCAAGGACTTCCAGAACATGCATTTGTATTCCTACTTATCACGGCAAGGAAAGCGATAAATGATGTGGAAACATAAACCATAATAAGTATAATACAAAACAAACAAAAGTTCGTAGTAAGCAAGCAAATTAGAGGAACCCAGAAAACTTCGAGCAAGCTTCGCCAAGCAACAGAAAATAATTAGAAATCAAATTCTAGGGATAAGCGTCGAAGCATCACCAATGTGAAAATAAATCATAATCGGAAGCTCAAGTACATCCGCATATCACACAATAAACTTACATAAGATTCAAGGATGGATGCCCAACTTCATGCCCTTGAATCTCCTAGCTCAAGTATGATAAATTCATGCTCTTGGATGTTTTAGAAAGCTTGAAACATCCTCTATAACTTTCATGTTGGCCACTTTGACAAAATCATCTTGAAACTATGTGAAAAAATGCCAAGAAGTTGGGATAAAATCCTGACCAAAATCTGTTGAAAATTTCTCTAAGTGTTAGATGAAAATGTCATGACTTCATGGGCTTATATCTTTAAATCTAAGCGTTTTTTGGACATCAAACCTCTATTACAAAGTTGTAGAATTAATTAAGATCTACAACTTTCATGTTGAAAGTTTCCTTTGAATCATTTTGCATCATGGTGAAAAATTGGTATGAAGTTATGAAATAAACATGTACAAAACACTTAGGAAAATTTCTAAGTCTTGAAAAAATTGACTTTTCAAATTGACTTTTGACCTTCTTGACTTCTTGATGATCAAGCTTGATATTCTTGAATGTCTTGATGAATTTTGATCTTTGAAACTAAATGTTGACCAAAAAGTCAAAGTTTGACTTTTGGTATATCAGTTGACTTTTCATCAGTTGACTAAATTTCACTTATCAATCAATTGATCTTGAGAAATGTCTTGAGCCATGAAATTAGGTCAACATGTTGTATTTGAGATTTTGAGATATTTAGAAGAAAGTCTTAAAGAAAAATGGGAGAGAAAATTTTGGGGTACAACACAAACCATTATGACTGCAGCTAAAGTCTTCTTGAGAATTCATACTACACAGAGTCTCTCAAGGAACCTATCAATAACAGTTGATTACAAAGATGTGTATACAAAGATATGTATTAAACCCAAACTGAACCTAATCCAATAATAGCTTTTTGTGCACAACCTTTGTGCTATGCCAAAAATGCCATGGGCCTATGGGTGTATTTCAGTCGAGGCACCATGACCAAGTCCAACATGTTCAGTCCATCTTCAAGTCCACCATCCTTTATTCAACTCATTAAGAAAAAAACAAATAATAGTTAAAAAAATGATTAAACTAAAAATTGAAAAGGGAATAGGATTATTATTTGTGGTTGTTGGACTTCAATTGGAAACAGAAATTCTTCATCTCTCTCTTAAACGGCGCGATGCCGCTCTTTAGACTTACCTTCACTTTGATTGATTCTTCTTCCATTAACAATGGATGCTTACGGTGTCGCAAAAGTCTATCCCAATGTCGGTCCGCTGAACCACCTTCATCGCATTTTGCTCTAGACGGCTCAACTTTCCTTTCATAGCGGATTATCACCTTCGTCACGCTCTGTTTTATTTTGATTTTATCATCATCTTTGTTTTGATTCTGTCACAACGGTCGGAGACGAGTTCGTTTCTCCTCCGAGGCGGCGAAGACGATGTAAAAACCCTGATAATTTCAGGCACAACTCCTTCTTCTCCTTCTGTTTGTGTTTTGCTTGTTTCTTCCTTTATTCTTTACTCGCGTTGATGTTGTTGAAGTTATCCAGTTGAAGGTTGAAGCAAATTTATGTAGATCATTGATGAATGAAGACAAAATGATGAAGAAGTCGCATAATGAAAGTGTTATAACCTTGTAGGTGAAGTAGTGTTGGTGTTGTTAATACAGAATGATGAAGATGATTGTAGGATCGATGGAAGGCTGAGAAGTGAAGATGAATGAAGATGATGATATGATTACTCTATGTACAGATAATGTTGAAGACGATGAAGTGCAGTGATACTGTGTGATGGTGATATACGTGAAGCTTGAAGATGAGAGGAGAAGAGAGAGATTTTTCAAACATTTTGGTGGTGATTCTTCTGTGACTTGAATAATGATTATGAATTAGTGAGTTTTAGATTTACATAGTTTTTGTTAGATCTGAAAGTTGGTTAGGAAAAATCGAATTTGGGCTCTAGATTAGGAGAGTTAGTTATCACAATGGAAGGTGGGGATTAATTTAAAAACCAAATTGTTGAGATGTTATTCCATCTTATTTAATCCCATCACAGCTTTTTTGATTTCCTGATATTTGAATGAGATGGTGTTGTACCCAAAAATTTGCCCTCTCTTTTCTCAAGGAATTTCTCACAAGGATTCTCAAAAATTCAAGCTTACACAAGTACAATTGGATTTTTCAGCATCAAGTTAAAGAGGAAACTGTTAAAAAGGGAAAAGCAGATGAAAATATTCTTTTTGACAAAATTGAAGAAAATAACAAGTTTTCTTCGATATTACATCTTTCGATTGGGCACTTTGGCTCCTTCGATGCAAGCTTTGGTTCAAAGTTTTTGTTTGAACACTGGACTTCTTTTGGGCAAGTTCGTTTCCTGCTTCGTTTGGGCACTGGACTTCTTTTGGGCAAGTTCGATTCCTGCTTCGTTTGAATATTTTATTTTATTTGTGCAAGATTGGTATACATCTTTCATTTGGCCATATGTCCTCTTTCCTGCATGTTTGCCAAATTCACAAGGCAGAATTTCCCACAATGCTAGTGTGCACAAGGAAAAAGTCTCCCTATGGCTAGCACTCACTGGATTCACATTAGCACCCATAGTGCAATGGTTACCTTCATGCAAGCTCTGACTGGGCAAAGTCTCCCTTTGAAACAACTTGCTTCAAGCTTCGCCATGGCAACACTTATCTTCAACTAGCTTCAATTCACAAGGCAAAAAGCCTCCTGCTGATGTCCTTAAATTCAGAAGGCAAAAGCCTCCTGTTTGGTTTCCTTCGATTTATGAGGCAAAGGCCTCTTTTCTGGCATCCTTCGATTGCACAATTTGCCTCATGCATGCCTCTTTCGTTTGGGCATGTGGCCCTCCCTTGATGCAAGCCTCGTTTGGGCATTTTCGCTTCCTGTATGCCTCTTTCGTTGGGCATGTGGACCCCCTTTGATGCAAGCCTCATTTGGGCATTTATACCTCCTGCACGCTTCTTTCGGTTGGGCGTGTGGCTTCTTTCAATGCAAAGTTTTGGTTACACCCTTCGTTTGGACATGTGGATCCCGTCATGCAAGCTTTTGTTTGAGCAAATACCTCTTGTGTGTTTGCTTGAAGTCACAAAGCAATGGCCTCCTACATCTCTACTTCGACTCAGAAGCCATTGGTTTTCCATGTTTGCCTTTGACACCACAAAGCCAGGATTTCCTTCATGCCAGCAGGCACAAGGCAGGGACCTCCTGCATACCCCCTTTCGTTTGGCCATGTGACCTCTGGAAGGCAAGCCTTCTATTGGACAAGAGCCACCTTCACACAAAGCTTCGATTGGAGTTTTGATTCCCTTCGAATCAGCATATTTCGAACCCAACTCTGGACCCTTCCAAGCAAGTTTTTTTGAAGAACTTTGAGCAAATCTCATAGCCTTATCCTCTAAATCATACTTGTCAGGCTATGTTGCTTCCAAATCTTTACATACTCAGAGGCTTACATAAAGGTTTGAAGCTTTGTTTACTAGATAATACCATTCTTGGATAAAATAGCAAAAGGCTACGTACCCTTTTTTCATAAAGAGTACTTTAATCACAAAATCAGCTCCCAATCTGATTTATGTCTGAACGAAAGCAATGCCAGAAGCATAAGTCTAATCTCTTGCCAGCAGGCCCCCACTTGTACTTGAAACTTGGGATTAACGAAAGGGATCAAGTTTGTTTTCCTTCCAACCAAACCATGGTTTGTTATCCTACAAACCTGGTTACTTCAGCACTTCTAACCCTTTCTCTATAAATAGAGAAACATTTGCAAGCTGGAGAGGACTTTGGGTGGTGGAACGAATCTTCAAAAAATCATCAAACTCTCAAAAACTCTTAAACTCTTAAGATTCAAAAACATTACTAAACACAAAACTAGAATCTAAATAAACACAACACTTGTTTCTTTTTTCTCTTTCGAATCTGAAGCAATCCCCACACTTTGTTTTCTTTCAAATCCAGTAGAAAGAACACTACACCTGTTCTTCTCCTTCGAATCCAGAAATAACAAACACCACCCTCACACCTCCTGACCTCCGAATCCACTACTAAAAGAATAACCCCTGTTTCTTTCCTTCGAATCCAAGAGCACTCAGGGCAGCCAATTAAAGTCCAACACATGTTCCAGCTTCAAGCAAGGTAAGTCACTCTGACCATAAACTCTTCGTTTGAAGCATATACATAACATTTGTTTCCTTTTCATTTCCACCCTTTTAGTTTGTTTTCATTGCTAACCCTTTTGGTTTTGTTTCTTGGTTTATCAAACATGCTTTAAGAACTAACCTGGCCATAAGACAATGCTAGCATGGCCTCGGGCCATGTTGCTATTTAAATCCCAAATGAAGGTAAACAAGAGGAAGGAGGTTAAATCAAAGTTTTAGGCTTCCCCCTGGCTGCTTCACAGTTGCAAGCAGAACAAAGA
Source organism: Vicia faba (assembly GCA_948472305.1). Lineage (NCBI taxonomy): Eukaryota > Viridiplantae > Streptophyta > Magnoliopsida > Fabales > Fabaceae > Vicia > Vicia faba. The sequence continues at coordinate 1,157,637,183 of OX451736.1, read as the reverse complement.
GTGTGGCCTTAGGATTCGCCACACACAAACTTCCAGGCCATTCGAAGGAGCAAAAATGGAGAAATGAAAGTTTTCCACACTGACTGCCAAGCCCAATCGAAGAAGGAAACAAGGAGCTTGGGGTGAAGAGTGCACCTCATGCTAATTCCAGGCCCTAGTTGAAGGAAGCAGAAAGGAAGAGTCGGAGGCTGCATCTCATGCTTCAGGCTAAGCCCAAATCGAAAGGCACGTCCTCACTACTTCCAGGCCAAATTGAAGGAACCCAGGAAGGGCAGAATCGAAGGGTGTTTCTGCCTAGATCGAAAGCTGATTTTTTCCTCCTTTTATTTTGTTTTGTCTTTACATTTTCTTGCTATTCAATATGGTTGTAATAGTGTAGGATTTATTTTCTTCATTTTTATTGCTTTTGTACAAATGTTAGTAAATAGGATGTATGGTAAGATGAAACCAACAAGTAGACAACCCAAAAATCAAAGACAAAATGCATGCAATCAAACACACCATTCACATATGCACCTCTAGGATAATCTCACTTGTTGCCTCGGAAAAATAGTCATTTCCCTCGAATATAGGCGTTTTAGCAAAGACCCTCGATAAAAAATAGTAGTCTCTCAATGACCCTTAATGTTATCTTCGGTAAACGATCTAGTCCCTAAAAGACATTGCTAAAGCGTCCCATAGGTTGCCTTCTATGAATATACAAACGTCCTACGCCCGTCCTTTCACATCCAATGATGGGGCTTCTTACCAAAACAATGGTAAGATAGCAACATCTAAAGGAGGAGGAAAATAACATTAGACCTTTTGAGTAGGTAGGACGCTCATGGTTGCTCGCTTGCTCACAAAAAAAACATTTTTATACACCAACACTTTCATTTGAAACATTTTCAAAAGACAAAGCTTTTTTTATGCATTCTTATAGAAACGAGAATCATTACAAAGACACTTTTCAAAATCACTTTCAAAAACACATTCCACAAACACCCCTTTAAACTATTTTCAAAACCAACACTTTGTACGTTGTGATACGGTGGGAGAAATAACTTGGGATGTTTTGTGTTTGATTGCAAATGTTGCAGTTAGCAAGAGACGCCACCAACTTCTTTTATCCAAAAGGAAAGGCTGAAAAGAATAGGAAAGACCTTTGAGATTATTTCTTGAGTTCGGGGGGTAGATTATGAAAAGGGAAGGTATTAGCACCCTTTTCATCCATAGTCATCTATGGGCTCTTAGTTTCTTGCTAGATCACTTGCTTTTGTTTGAAAATATGCTTTGTGGTGAGTTTTGAAAGTATTTTGAAAAGGAGCCTTTGTTTAGGCAAACTTTGTAATAGTTCTCGTTCGTCAGAACGTATACAAAGTGTTGGACTTTTAAAAATATTTTATATTTTAAAAGTTTGTTTTTGAAAGTGTTTGATGTTTGTTTTGAAAACGAGCAAGGATGTTTGTTTTGAAAGTGAGCAAGTGTTGCACCCCAAAATTTGCCCTCCCATATTCTCCAAGAAATTGCCAAGTCAGGTCACAAAATTCCCCAAGGGTTATGCAGTTCAATTGTCTCCTATACAGTCAAAACTGGGGTTTAGGTTCTGATCAAGAAAATGAAGTGTTCAAAGGCCCAATCAAGTCTCACATGCCTACAAATGTGGTCAAGCATCTTCATATCAAGTTTCAAGGCATTCAGCTTAAAATTGCACAGTCAAAACCCTGGATTGCACTACAGTCAACTGTAGGGGCAAAATGGTCATTTGACAGTCAAAAGTTCAAATTTTTGGTCAACATATCATTTTGAAGCCACAAACATCATTTGATCAATGCTTGATCATGATTCTCAAAGTTTGGCTCAGAAATCATCAAAGATGCAAAAGTTACTATATTTGGACAGCTGAAAAAGTCAACTGAAATTGACCAGGGCATAACTTTCACATGGATTATCAGAAAAATTCCATCCAAAGCTCATTTTGAATAGAAAGACATTTCCTACAATTCATCTTCATATTCCAAGTCCAAGAAATGCTCTCACAAAAAAGTTATCAATTTCAACATTATAGGTCATTTTCAAAAGTCAACAAAAAGGGACTTTAAGTCAAAGGCCATAACTTGAGATTGGTAAATCAAAATGACATGGGACCAAAGGAATTGGTTAAAGGACTCAAAGACCTTTCCAAAATGTCAAAGAACATGTGAAAAGCTTAAAAATTGAGCAAGTTATGCCTTGTGGAAGTTGGGAAATTTTTGGATATTTTGAAAAGTCAACAATGGTTCAAATGACCTAAATTTGCTAATGGGCCCATTTTTCTTCCATGATTCATCATTCCAAGCCTATGCACGACCACTTGGCCCAAAGGGAAGTATTTTCTCATTTTTTATTTATTTATTTGAATTATTATTTATATTAATTCATTTAAATTATTTAAATACATGAAAAATATCAAACTTGACCTAAAAAATCTTTTCATGCATGTTTTACTCTCAATATCACGTGCACATCCCAATATGGCAAGATTTGGTTTGATTTGGCATGATTGAACAAAATTGCACATGGAAAAGATTCAAAAAGATCTTAAGGAAATCAAATATGCAAAACAATGAATGCCTTGGATTTTATGCAGTTTTGTTGACCTAATAGTTTCCATACATAATGAGAATCACAACCCTAATGCTAACACACTCTATGCTGCGTAGAGAACTCCATCACAAACTTGGAAAATTGTTGAAAAAGCTCAATTCTGAAATCAGTGATAGAGGACGATTCAAAGCCTAATTCCTTTTCCAATAGCTTCCTTGGCAATTCCTGAACGCATTCCAACTCCAAACATCCATCAATACGCAAAGAATTGGTAACAAGGACTTCTCCTGTACAAGGAAAAAGTCACCATCGTGTTTTCCATTCTAGGCATCCTCATTGCATTTCAATTATATATTCTTGCTCCTTGTGATGTTTCAAAGCTAATCATTATGTTCAATTTGATTTTTGTATCGTATATGGGATTTCACCATGATCGAGTTCTAGGGTTACAGGTTTGCAAAATTGGGGTTTTCTACCCAAGGCAAAATTAGGGTTCCAGACCCACACCATTACACTCAACGCATCTGGACGAAGAGATTGATATAGTCGCGCCCAATTTATGAATTACATAGCTCTAATCGCTATTTTCTGAAAACCTGCCTAAAGCCACGCCCAGAAAACCGTAGCCTATGCGTTTGATGTTTCAGGAACAGGGAGAACGATGACATCGTGGCAGCCAGTGATACGTTCTTTTGAATTTCGCGCTAAAACTTTATCCATATGCGTTACTTGTTTTATATTATTTATTTGATATTATATGTTAAACGTGATCAAACTGGCGTAGTGGCACAGGTGTTGAGCTTGCAACTTCCAAGACCTGGGTTCGAGTCCCAGGTCTGTATAACTTTCTATATTATTTTGCAAAGTGTGTTCCCATGCAGCGTCCAAGATAAAAACGTACCATGCATCCTCAAGAATCAGCAGCCACGCGTCCCATGAGATCAAGCCAAGGGCGAAGATTGGGAGAGCACCCTGAACGTGAGTCAACAAGCGCATACGTGGCCTGGGAAAGTCAAATGATGTCAAACTTATTGGGCCAACATTCACAATCACACCTCCACTTTGGGGCTACCCCCCCCCTGGTTTGCCATTCTTTTTATTTTTCTTATATTTTATTTAAATTATTATTATTTTCTTGATTGTTTAATTTAATTAATTATTTCTTTACAAAATATAAAAACTTCATTAAAAAAATCAGAAAAGACCAAAAAATAATAAATATTTTTACTATAATTATTTTCTTGTAAATAAATTAACATATAATGAATTTAGTTTTAATTAGGATTTTGCAATTTTAATTATTTTCATATTAAATATAAAAATTAGAATTAGGTTAATTAACAATTTCCATTCCTTTTAATTTTTCCCTTTTATCATAATATTATTATTTATTTATTTTCATAATTAAATTGTATATAAATAATTTAGGTTTAAATTAGGTTAAAAATTCAATATTTTTCTTAATAACTTAAAAATAATTAGAATTAGGTTTAGCATTTCATTTTAATTTTAATTAATTCTTTTTTTCCTTAAATCCTAAAAAACACAAAATACCAAAAACATTTGACTTTAATTTTAATTCCTCATTAACTTTAATTGTTCGCAAAAGGGTCCAACGCCCATGTTCGTAATTTATTTAATTTCGCGCGTTTATTTTATGTCGCTTATTATAATTATGTAATTCTCCCAAAGCGTTGTAACAATTTATACTTTTCGCACTTTTATTTCTTTTGCTTTATTTACTTTCCGTCAAATCGGGTCCGGTTTAATTTTGGCGATGTGGACCCGCGCCATTTGTAATAGCCTTAGATTTATTTTCATCGCAAATATCTTAACTGTTAACAAAAGCATGAAAGAATGTATGGACTTAAAAATAAAATCAAGCGTAGATCACAATGAACTTGACAAGACAAAATATCAATGAAAACGACACACGAATCGCACACACCACTCCTAGGGTACGCCTCACTGTTGCCTTTCGAAAGGTGATCGTCGAGTAGAGGACGTCTTAGTAAGTCCTCATGATCCGGGAACCTGGCATGAGGGTAGCTTCTAAGGAGTCTTCCCATTGCTCTGGTGATCACCATGTCCCTACAAACTCGAATTGACCCGAACACCTCCAACGGTGGTGCTACCTACCTCTCAATGGTGGGATGGCACTACTTTAAAGGACATCTACACAGACGAATTCCTTAAGGGTAGGTAGGTTCTCAAGGATACTTGCTCTAACTTAATTTCAAACAAAAATACTTTTCACACCAACACATTTTCAAAAGCTTTCAAAGCAAATTTTTCAAACACTCTGACGTACGAGTCGAACTGAAATTTTTCAAAGAAACTTTTTAAACCCACATTGAAAAGCAAACAATTTTGAAAACACATTGAGCAAGTATCTAAGAGCCCATGGATAACCATGGATAGAAAGGGTGCTAACACCTTCCCTTTCTATAACCTACCTCCCGAACCGAGAGCAATCTCTTTAAGGAATTTTTCTGTGCTTTTGTCCTTTCCATTTGGAGAAAATAAAAGACGGTGGCGACTCTTGCTTCCGCGACATTTCGCGAACCAGCTTTAAACAGTCAGTTCCAGATCCACCGATCACAGAACTGGCGACTCTGCTGGGGAGATTAACTTAAAGTGAGGTGTACCTTAGGGCTAGGTCATAACTATGTTTTCAATTGTCTTCTTTGCTTGCTTTATTATTGTGGGTTGCTTGGGAGTTCTATAGATCCTAACCCGGATCTGGGGATACCTTTCTTAGAAAGTAGCAACAAGGCTGTGAGGGAACTGTGCGGGGTATACCGACATGGTTGAAACAGTCTGCTACGTTGATGTGGCACTTTGGTGTGTACCGGTAACCCTTGAGTTCAGTCAAGGAGAGTACGGGGCCTCCGCGTGGTGTCGTGAAGCATCAACAGACCTTAGGAACCTTAATTGAACTATCTTGGCCTCTTTAGGGTAGTGAGATAACTGACTTTGGTGCAGTCCGAGGTTGGTTGATACTCGATACTACACTCAATTGAGGGTTGCTTTCTTGGAATATTTCGGTCGCCAGTTCAGTGGCTAAATCGAAACGATGAACAATGAAAGCAACCCCGTGATATTGGGAACCTTATAACCCGGTTACTTCTAATAGGACAGGTTGAGCCCACCAACTTCAAGAGGGTATTACCCAAACCTCATGCTGGCCTTAAACCTTAAGGGCTTCTCTTGTATGACTTGTGTGCCTTCGTACTTGGTTATCTGCATGCTTGTTACCTAACACTTGTTCTTGCAGGTTTTGTCTCAGTCCTTAATCAGGACTCATGACAGGGTTACTCAAATTACCCCATGCATATCATGACATCATACCATTACATACATCCTAACCCATTTCAAGGATCTCAAGGGCTTGTGATGCAGGTCGTGATGAATCAAACACCCAGCAAGGGGCAAAGGGGATTTATTTTCCTCTAGCCCAGGGTGTCAGGGGCTATGACCCACTGGATATGGTGAGCCTTTGACCCTTGAAGAAGGATTTTCTACAACAGGAAGTTTCTTCAATCAAATTACCAGTTTTCAAATCTAACAAGTTTCTCTGTTTACCCCGCGAGATCCTTGAAATCATTGCATGCATGCCATACATCTCATTGCACTATAGGTATCCCTTTGACAGGTTGCTTACCCTTCTTCGCTGTTTATTTCAGCCGATCGACATGAATCCTGAATCATCAGCTGAGCAGTCCATCAAGGCCCTCCAGGCTCAGAACGCCCAATTCCAAGGGCTGATTATGAATTTGACCCAGGGGCAACAAGATCTGAAGGCCCTGCTCTTGAAGAAGGACAAGAAGAAGAAGAGGACCGTTTTGTTCAGCCCTAGACGCAGGTCTGGGAACACACCGCAGACTGAAACTGAGAGGACTACCCCATCTGTGAGGGAAAGCAGTCACCATGAGAGAGAGGTGCCTAGTCCAGTGGTCTCCGACAACGAGACAGATTTCAACGACGAACAATACCCTCCGGCTGAGGACAAGTACAGGCAGTTGGAAGACCGTTTGAAGGCTATGGAAATACAACAAGTACCTGGGCTGGATTTCGGAGATCTGGGTTTGTCTACTGGTGTGATCATCCCTCGGAAGTTCAAGGCACCATCATTCACTAAATATGACGGGGCGTCTTGTCCCAAGCTACATCTCAGGTCTTATGTTCGGAAAATCCAACCATACTCAGCAGATAAGAACTTGTGGATCCACTTCTTCCAGGAAAGTCTTTCAGGGACTCACCTCGAATGGTTCTATCAACTGGATGGGACCAAAGTTCGTAACTGGGAGGAGTTGGCAACTGCTTTCTATAAGCAGTACCAGTACAATGCCGACCTTGCTCCCACACGTACCCAACTCCAGGGTATGTCGTTTGGGTCAAGTGAAGGTTTCAAGGAGTATGCACAAAGATGGAGAGACCTTGCTGGAAGGGTGCAGCCTCCGTTAACTGACCGGGAACTCGTTGATATGTTCTTAGGGACCCTATCCGAGCCATTCTTCAATCACCTCATTGGTAACTCCTCTGCTGGATTTACCGACCTCATCCTGACTGGCGAAAGAGTTGAAGCTGGTATTAAGAGTGGGAAAATCCAAGAGGCCACACCTTCTGATATTCATAAAAAGCCTTACACAGGGAAGAAGGAATCTAATGCTGCATACAAGAATCGTCATGACCAACATGCAGGGGCGGTCATGATCTCTGGTTCTGCACCACGCCGCCAACCACAAAGGGGAAACCAGCAAAGGCCGGACGGGCCTAAAAGGCAGTTCACCAACATTAACATGCCATGGGCACAAGCATTGCAACACATGTTGAAGATGAACCTGATTGCAGTGATCAACCCTCCTGCCAATCCTAAGACCTCCTCTCCTAGCTACAACCCAGAAGCGAGATGCGCTTATCATTCCGATAGCCCGGGGCACGATACTGAGGACTGTTGGGCACTAAAGTACAAGATTCAGAACATGATCGATGCTAAAGAGATCGAGTTCGAGCCTGCTGAAACCCCCAACGTGATCAATGCTCCATTGCCAAAACATGGCTAGAGTCGAGAGATTTTTGTTCATTTGAATTCAAGTTGTATTTTTCTTTTCTTGTTCAGATAAACAATTATCATGTTAAACTCTTTTATTTCATGAATGCATTACACGTGTCTGTCTTGATTTAATTATATTTACTATGCTTAAAACTGCTTTCATATTTTTGCAATGGTCAACTCTTAATTGAAAATTCTAAACCTCTTGAGGGAGGATGACGAAAACGATACCATGATCTACAGTATGCTTTTGAACAAACCCCGCTAATGAGGTACAGGCATTGTTTCAATCCCTAAACACTGGAGTTATAAGGATGATAATCCCTCGTCAACCCATCAGAGCCAAAGAAGTAGGAGTTTTTATTTTCGAAAATCAAAACCCTTAATTATAACCTGGGGCAGGGTAGTTCTCTCAGTTGATCCAAGTGCACAATGAATGTCACTAAGTGAGTTTTTCAAAAACAAAAGACAGTGATGGTTCAGAACAATCATAAGGACAGGCAGTCATTACAAAAAAAAATCATAAATGAAAAGCCCAAAAAGTCAAAACCAATAAAGAAGACTTACCAAATTGGGGCATCTCGCTGACTGTAATCCCAAAAAGGAAACAGTTCAGGCAAAAAAGAAAGGGATAACAAAAATCAAGCAAGAGGTCTCACAACCAAAGCAAAAATGACTGCCTATTCAAAAGAAATCATCAACATCTGAACCATCATTGGAACATCAGAACAAAGACTCAAACAAGGTCTAACGCACGATCAACTGAGTTTAGGTTTGGAGAACATCACGAAGAGCGGGTGGGTACAAATAATTTGAGCCTTTATCCTTTGTTTCTTAAACCGTGAACCAGGCCACGTTATAACCCTTAAAAGTCCTAGATGAAGCATGGGTTAGTTCGAAAGCATACTGTTACGAAGGTATCCTGACTCCTGAAGGTTTGCTGTAAAATATTGAGTTGACATCGCACTGTATTACAAAAAATGCATTTTCAAAATTCAAGACAGACATAGACTTTTGCATTCTTAAAATAACCTTGTTTGCATATGACTATTCGTTTGAACAATAGGGAAATTCGCACGATGAACACCTTGTGAACAGAAGTACCTCCAGTCAAGGGGCACAATAGGAGCATTGCCCATTATCTGGGGCATGGCAAAATACTTCCAACAGGGGCAACTCCCTACATTCTGAGAGCGTGGACATAGTCGAAAAAATACTACGCACAATCAAAGACCCTCTAGGTTGACACACCTAGGCAAAAATAAGGGCTTCCCGGCGAACCAAAAGGGTTCGGGCAAAAATAAGGGATGAAAACGGAAAAATATGTACACCCGGCAAGTCGAAAACCTGAAAGGGCGGCTTGGGCAAAAATGGGTATCCCGGTGGACTGAAAACCCGAAAGGGCAGTCCAGGCAAAATTTAGGGATTAAAGCGTACGACTATGTTCCGGTATCTCATCACGGGTCTACTCGAAGATTTGTCAATCACCCACACAGGTATCCTCTTCCCTCATCTCCGAAGCAGGGGCAGTAATGAGTTGTCCAGGCGATCCAACTGCCCTGTCAACCAAAGTACAACGGAAAGATCAACATAAGAATGATTACCATCTACCTTTACAAATTCCAGATCGTGGGCTAACGTCCGAAACCAAACAGGACAATCATCCACTTAATCAAAATCATGCAACCCAACACCGGTTTCTTCTCAACCTTCAGACAAAGTCATACACAGACTCCTCCTCCACAAGATGACCTAACCCCGGTTCATCAAAAAAAAAAGTTTTTACACGAGCTTATCCAAGTAACCTAACCCCGGTTCCTCCTGAAATCTTACATGGACCTATCTCAAGATGACCTAACCCCGGTTCATCAAGAAGTTTTTACACAAACTTATCCAGGTAACCTAACCCCGGTTCCTCCAGAAGTCTTACATGGATTTAGCTCAAGATGACCTAACCCCGGTTCGTCAAAAAGTTTTTACACAAACTCGTCAAGTAACCTTACCCCGGTTCCTCCAGAAGTCTTACATGGATTTAGCTCAAGATGACCTAACCCCGGTTCGTCAAAAAGTTTTTACACAAACTCGTCAAGTAACCTTACCCCGGTTCCTCCAGAAGTCTTACATGGATTTAGCTCAAGATGACCTAACCCCGGTTCATCAAAAAGTTTTTACACAAACTCGTCAAGTAACCTTACCCCGGTTCCTCTAGAAATCTTACACGGATCTATCTCAAGGTAACCTAACCCCGGTTCATCAAGAAGTTTTTACACAAACTTATCCCGAAGTAACCTAACCCCGGTTTCTCCAGAAGTCTCACATGGACCTATCTCAAGATGACTTAACCCCGGTTCATCAATAAGTTTTACACAAACTCGTCAAGTAACCTTACCCCGGTTCCTCTAGAAATCTTACATGGGTTTATCTCAAGCAACCTTACCCCGGTTCATCCAGAAGTTTTACACAAACTTATCCCGAAGCAACCTTACCCCGGTTTGTCAAGAAATCTCACATGGATTCACCCCAAGGTAACCTAACCCCGGTTCCTCCAGAAGTTTTACATGAAATTACCTCACCAAGCAACCCTACACCGGTTCCCCCTATTCAAGATGCAGTTTTACATGGACTCGTCACCCGGACACCCTACACAGGTTCTCCCTTTCCAAGAACGCAGTTTTACACGAACTCGTCATCAAAATAACCCTACACCGGTTCCTTCTCCATTTCAGAACGCAGTTTAACACGAACTCGTCATCAAAGTAACCCTACACAGGTTCCTTCTCCATTCCCGATGCGGTTTTACACGAGCTCATCAGCAGGCAACCCTACATATGTTCCCTCTTTCAACTTACAAAATTACAGTTCAAAATCTCCCCAGGAGAGTCCAATCTAGTTTCCCCAGGAAAGTTGGGATTCATATCCCCAAACAGTAAGCTTATCCCCAGTAGATTCTGGAAGCTTATTCCCTCGCGGAGCACGAACGCGCCCGGCTTTATTCAAAGAGTTGTTTCCTTAACGGGATATAACTGGGTTATCCTCAGCCAAAAGCCATGGAAAGAGCGTCGTCAACGCGGTTCTATCATCCCCAGCGGAAGTAAAAGCTTATTCTCCAACATCAGCCCAGGATACGACTTCCCGGCACCCGTCAAGGATTTACTTTCCTAGACGAAAGCATTCATAAAACATCACACACATCATTATAGCATGCATAGACGCATCATAACATACAAGTCTCATTTATATTGAGAACATCATTGCTTGATCCATATCATGCATTGCATATGACTGACCTTTACCTTTCAGGAAAGACGCAGTTAAAATGCTCAAACATATTTAAAAGCCTTCTCTAGTCCAGCTAAATCGACTCCCAACAGATTTTTCTGATAAAGACTCAGCAGAAGTTATGGTCCCCTCTCCGGCAAGTGCGTGAGGTGGTAATTCCTTCTTCAGATGTTTCCCTCTCCGACGATGAGTGTGAGGTGATAGTCTTCTATGGTCCCCTCTCCGACAAGTGCGTGAGGTGGTAATCCCTTCTTTAGATGTTTCCCTCTCCGACGATGAGTGTGAGGTGATAGTCTTCTATGGTCCCCTCTCCGACAAGTGCGTGAGGTGGTAATTCCTTTTTTCAGATGTTTCCCTCTCCGACGATGAGTGTGAGGTGATAGTCTCCCATGGTTCCCTCTCCGACGGTGTGTGAGGTAGTAAGTCCTTTCCAGATGATTCCCTCTCCGACGATGAGTGTGAGGTGATAGTCTCTTATGTTTCCCTCTCCGACGGTGTGTGAGATGACAATTCCTTTTCCTATGATTCCCTCTCCGACGGCGAGTGAGGTGATTCCCTTTCAGATTATAATTGCTTATGGCTCTCTTCCCGACCCTGCGAAGATGGTATTTCCCACCAAGATTTTCTCAACGAGCGTTGTTGAAGTTAAAATCATCCAAGGTTCTTTTACCATTCATGCTAAGGCAGTAACCATACCTGGTTCATTCATCAGCGTTTGAAGCTCCAGACTCAGCTCCTGTAACCAGTCAGGACACATCTACGCCAAGCATCTGAAAATCAGCTCCTGCAACGTGTCAGGTACTCATTTGTTTCTTTTGCAGGTATGCAGGTTCTCGCTAAGGAATCTCCTACGCAATCAACATCCAGATGGCATCTATAAGCCCATCATCCTATCCAGCAACCTCCAAATGGCATCTATAAGCCCATTCCCCCATCACTGCTACTATGTGAGCGCAAATTTCTGGGCACTCTAGTGTTCAATCATCTTCTACCCTCGGATTACGAAAGGCACGTCAGCCAATCTGCATCCTCAGGTCTAAGAAGATTGAACAGGGGCAACTGTTGCACCCCAAAATTTGCCCTCCCATATTCTCCAAGAAATTGCCAAGTCAGGTCACAAAATTCCCCAAGGGTTATGCAGTTCAACTGTCTCCTATACAGTCAAAACTAGGGTTTAGGTTCTGATCAAGAAAATGAAGTGTTCAAAGGCCCAATCAAGTCTCACATGCCTACAAATGTGGTCAAGCATCTTCATATCAAGTTTCAAGGCATTCAGCTTAAAATTGCACAGTCAAAACCCTGGATTGCACTACAGTCAACTGTAGCGGCAAAATGGTCATTTGACAGTCAAAAGTTCAAATTTTTGGTCAACATATCATTTTGAAGCCACAAACATCATTTGATCAATGCTTGATCATGATTCTCAAAGTTTGGCTCAGAAATCATCAAAGATGCAAAAGTTACTATATTTGGACAGCTGAAAAAGTCAACTGAAATTGACCAGGGCATAACTTTCACATGGATTATCAGAAAAATTCCATCCAAATCTCATTTTGAAGAGAAAGACATTTCCTACAATTCATCTTCATATTCCAAGTCCAAGAAATGCTCTCACAAAAAAGTTATCAATTTCAACATTATAGGTCATTTTCAAAAGTCAACAAAAAGGGACTTTAAGTCAAAGGCCATAACTTGAGATTGGTAAATCAAAATGACATGGGACCAAAGGAATTGGTTAAAGGACTCAAAGACCTTTCCAAAATGTCAAATAACATGTGAAAAGCTTAAAAATTGAGCAAGTTATGCCTTGTGGAAGTTGGGAAATTTTTGGATATTTTGAAAAGTCAACAATGGTTCAAATGACCTAAATTTGCTAATGGGCCCATTTTTCTTCCATGATTCATCATTCCAAGCCTATGCACGACCACTTGGCCCAAAGGGAAGTATTTTCTCATTTTTTATTTATTTATTTGAATTATTATTTATATTAATTCATTTAAATTATTTAAATACATGAAAAATATCAAACTTGACCTAAAAAATCTTTTCATGCATGTTTTACTCTCAATATCACGTGCACATCCCAATATGGCAAGATTTGGTTTGATTTGGCATGATTGAACAAAATTGCACATGGAAAAGATTCAAAAAGATCTTAAGGAAATCAAATATGCAAAACAATGAATGCCTTGGATTTTATGCAGTTTTGTTGACCTAATAGTTTCCATACATAATGAGAATCACAACCCTAATGCTAACACACTCTATGCTGCGTAGAGAACTCCATCACAAACTTGGAAAATTGTTGAAAAAACTCAATTCTGAAATCAGTGATAGAGGACGATTCAAAGCCTAATTCCTTTTCCAATAGCTTCCTTGGCAATTCCTGAACGCATTCCAACTCCAAACATCCATCAATACGCAAAGAATTGGTAACAAGGACTTCTCCTGTACAAGGAAAAAGTCACCATCGTGTTTTCCATTCTAGGCATCCTCATTGCATTTCAATTATATATTCTTGCTCCTTGTGATGTTTCAAAGCTAATCATTATGTTCAATTTGATTTTTGTATCGTATATGGGATTTCACCATGATCGAGTTCTAGGGTTACAGGTTTGCAAAATTGGGGTTTTCTACCCAAGGCAAAATTAGGGTTCCAGACCCACACCATTACACTCAACGCATCTGGACGAAGAGATTGATATAGTCGCGCCCAATTTATGAATTACATAGCTCTAATCGCTATTTTCTGAAAACCTGCCTAAAGCCACGCCCAGAAAACCGTAGCCTATGCGTTTGATGTTTCAGGAACAGGGAGAACGATGACATCGTGGCAGCCAGTGATACGTTCTTTTGAATTTCGCGCTAAAACTTTATCCATATGCGTTACTTGTTTTATATTATTTATTTGATATTATATGTTAAACGTGATCAAACTGGCGTAGTGGCACAGGTGTTGAGCTTGCAACTTCCAAGACCTGGGTTCGAGTCCCAGGTCTGTATAACTTTCTATATTATTTTGCAAAGTGTGTTCCCATGCAGCGTCCAAGATAAAAACGTACCATGCATCCTCAAGAATCAGCAGCCACGCGTCCCATGAGATCAAGCCAAGGGCGAAGATTGGGAGAGCACCCTGAACGTGAGTCATCAAGCACATACGTGGCCTGGGAAAGTCAAATGATGTCAAACTTATTGGGCCAGCATTCACAATCACACCTCCACTTTGGGGCTACCCCCCCTGGTTTGCCATTCTTTTTATTTTTCTTATATTTTATTTAAATTATTATTATTTTCTTGATTGTTTAATTTAATTAATTATTTCTTTACAAAATATAAAAACTTCATTAAAAAAATCAGAAAAGACCAAAAAATAATAAATATTTTTACTATAATTATTTTCTTGTAAATAAATTAACATATAATGAATTTAGTTTTAATTAGGATTTTGCAATTTTAATTCTTTTCATATTAAATATAAAAATTAGAATTAGGTTAATTAACAATTTCCATTCCTTTTAATTTTTCCCTTTTATCATAATATTATTATTTATTTATTTTCATAATTAAATTGTATATAAATAATTTAGGTTTAAATTAGGTTAAAAATTCAATATTTATCTTAATAACTTAAAAATTCAATATTTTTCTTAATTATGAACCCTTTTCCATCTGACTGATTCGATAACATGAGCAACACAATTTATAGCGTCAACGTACGACGTGAGCTACGAACGACCTGGGGACTAGAAATAGAGGGGTCAATTATGGAACCTCTGCCGCCTATTCCTTCTTTTGAGGACTTATCAATGGGGAATGGGAATGGGACGCCTTCATCGAGGTCTTTGGTACAAATGTAAACAAACTGAATTGTAAATAAACAAGCTCACATAGGAATTGCCTTCTAAAGGTCTTTTGAAATAGCATTTCCCGCCTAACGCAAGGACTTCCAGAACATGCATTTGTATTCCTACTTATCACGGCAAGGAAAGCGATAAATGATGTGGAAACATAAACCATAATAAGTATAATACAAAACAAACAAAAGTTCGTAGTAAGCAAGCAAATTAGAGGAACCCAGAAAACTTCGAGCAAGCTTCGCCAAGCAACAGAAAATAATTAGAAATCAAATTCTAGGGATAAGCGTCGAAGCATCACCAATGTGAAAATAAATCATAATCGGAAGCTCAAGTACATCCGCATATCACACAATAAACTTGCATAAGATTCAAGGATGGATGCCCAACTTCATGCCCTTGAATCTCCTAGCTCAAGTATGATAAATTCATGCTCTTGGATGTTTTAGAAAGCTTGAAACATCCTCTATAACTTTCATGTTGGCCACTTTGACAAAATCATCTTGAAACTATGTGAAAAAATGCCAAGAAGTTGGGATAAAATCCTGACCAAAATCTGTTGAAAATTTCTCTAAGTGTTAGATGAAAATGTCATGACTTCATGGGCTTATATCTTTAAATCTAAGCGTTTTTTGGACATCAAACCTCTATTACAAAGTTGTAGAATTAATTAAGATCTACAACTTTCATGTTGAAAGTTTCCTTTGAATCATTTTGCATCATGGTGAAAAATTGGTATGAAGTTATGAAATAAACATGTACAAAACACTTAGGAAAATTTCTAAGTCTTGAAAAAATTGACTTTTCAAATTGACTTTTGACCTTCTTGACTTCTTGATGATCAAGCTTGATATTCTTGAATGTCTTGATGAATTTTGATCTTTGAAACTAAATGTTGACCAAAAAGTCAAAGTTTGACTTTTGGTATATCAGTTGACTTTTCATCAGTTGACTAAATTTCACTTATCAATCAATTGATCTTGAGAAATGTCTTGAGCCATGAAATTAGGTCAACATGTTGTATTTGAGATTTTGAGATATTTAGAAGAAAGTCTTAAAGAAAAATGGGAGAGAAAATTTTGGGGTACAACACAAACCATTATGACTGCAGCTAAAGTCTTCTTGAGAATTCATACTACACAGAGTCTCTCAAGGAACCTATCAATAACAGTTGATTACAAAGATGTGTATACAAAGATATGTATTAAACCCAAACTGAACCTAATCCAATAATAGCTTTTTGTGCACAACCTTTGTGCTATGCCAAAAATGCCATGGGCCTATGGGTGTATTTCAGTCCAGGCACCATGACCAAGTCCAACATGTTCAGTCCATCTTCAAGTCCACCATCCTTTATTCAGCTCATTAAGAAAAAAACAAATAATAGTTTAAAAAATGATTAAACTAAAAATTGAAAAGGGAATAGGATTATTATTTGTGGTTGTTGGACTTCAATCGGAAACAGAAATTCTTCATCTCTCTCTTAAACGGCGCGATGCCGCTCTTTAGACTTACCTTCACTTTGATTGATTCTTCTTCCATTAACAATGGATGCTTACGGTGTCGCAAAAGTCTATCCCAATGTCGGTCCGCTGAACCACCTTCATCGCATTTTGCTCTAGACGGCTCAACTTTCCTTTCATAGCGGATTATCACCTTCGTCACGCTCTGTTTTATTTTGATTTTATCATCATCTTTGTTTTGATTCTGTCACAACGGTCGGAGACGAGTTCGTTTCTCCTCCGAGGCGGCGAAGACGATGTAAAAACCCTGATAATTTCAGGCACAACTCCTTCTTCTCCTTCTGTTTGTGTTTTGCTTGTTTCTTCCTTTATTCTTTACTCGCGTTGATGTTGTTGAAGTTATCCAGTTGAAGGTTGAAGCAAATTTATGTAGATCATTGATGAATGAAGACAAAATGATGAAGAAGTCGCATAATAAAAGTGTTATAACCTTGTAGGTGAAGTAGTGTTGGTGTTGTTAATACAGAATGATGAAGATGATTGTAGGATCGATGGAAGGCTGAGAAGTGAAGATGAATGAAGATGATGATATGATTACTCTATGTACAGATAATGTTGAAGACGATGAAGTGCAGTGATACTGTGTGATGGTGATATACGTGAAGCTTGAAGATGAGAGGAGAAGAGAGAGATTTTTCAAACATTTTGGTGGTGATTCTTCTGTGACTTGAATAATGATTATGAATTAGTGAGTTTTAGATTTACATAGTTTTTGTTAGATCTGAAAGTTGGTTAGGAAAAATCGAATTTGGGCTCTAGATTAGGAGAGTTAGTTATCACAATGGAAGGTGGGGATTAATTTAAAAACCAAATTGTTGAGATGTTATTCCATCTTATTTAATCCCATCACAGCTTTTTTGATTTCCTGATATTTGAATGAGATGGTGTTGTACCCAAAAATTTGCCCTCTCTTTTCTCAAGGAATTTCTCACAAGGATTCTCAAAAATTCAAGCTTACACAAGTACAATTGGATTTTTCAGCATCAAGTTAAAGAGGAAACTGTTAAAAAGGGAAAAGCAGATGAAAATATTCTTTTTGACAAAATTGAAGAAAAAAACTAGTTTTCTTCGATATTACATCTTTCGATTGGGCACTTTGGCTCCTTCGATGCAAGCTTTGGTTCAAAGTTTTTGTTTGAACACTGGACTTCTTTTGGGCAAGTTCGTTTCCTGCTTCGTTTGGGCACTGGACTTCTTTTGGGCAAGTTCGATTCCTGCTTCGTTTGAATATTTTATTTTATTTGTGCAAGATTGGTATACATCTTTCATTTGGCCATATGTCCTCTTTCCTGCATGTTTGCCAAATTCACAAGGCAGAATTTCCCACAATGCTAGTGTGCACAAGGAAAAAGTCTCCCTATGGCTAGCACTCACTGGATTCACATTAGCACCCATAGTGCAATGGTTACCTTCATGCAAGCTCTGACTGGGCAAAGTCTCCCTTTGAAACAACTTGCTTCAAGCTTCGCCATGGCAACACTTATCTTCAACTAGCTTCAATTCACAAGGCAAAAAGCCTCCTGCTGATGTCCTTAAATTCAGAAGGCAAAAGCCTCCTGTTTGGTTTCCTTCGATTTATGAGGCAAAGGCCTCTTTTCTGGCATCCTTCGATTGCACAATTTGCCTCATGCATGCCTCTTTCGTTTGGGCATGTGGCCCTCTCTTGATGCAAGCCTCGTTTGGGCATTTTCGCTTCCTGTATGCCTCTTTCGTTGGGCATGTGGCCCCCCTTTGATGCAAGCCTCATTTGGGCATTTATACCTCCTGCACGCTTCTTTCGGTTGGGCGTGTGGCTTCTTTCAATGCAAAGTTTTGGTTACACCCTTCGTTTGGACATGTGGATCCCGTCATGCAAGCTTTTGTTTGAGCAAATACCTCTTGTGTGTTTGCTTGAAGTCACAAAGCAATGGCCTCCTACATCTCTACTTCGACTCAGAAGCCATTGGTTTTCCATGTTTGCCTTTGACACCACAAAGCCAGGATTTCCTTCATGCCAGCAGGCACAAGGCAGGGACCTCCTGCATACCCCCTTTCGTTTGGCCATGTGACCTCTGGAAGGCAAGCCTTCTATTGGACAAGAGCCACCTTCACGCAAAGCTTCGATTGGAGTTTTGATTCCCTTCGAATCAGCATATTTCGAACCCAACTCTGGACCCTTCCAAGCAAGTTTTTTTGAAGAACTTTGAGCAAATCTCATAGCCTTATCCTCTAAATCATACTTGTCAGGCTATGTTGCTTCCAAATCTTTACATACTCAGAGGCTTACATAAAGGTTTGAAGCTTTGTTTACTAGATAATACCATTCTTGGATAAAATAGCAAAAGGCTACGTACCCTTTTTTCATAAAGAGTACTTTAATCACAAAATCAGCTCCCAATCTGATTTATGTCTGAACGAAAGCAATGCCAGAAGCATAAGTCTAATCTCTTGCCAGCAGGCCCCCACTTGTACTTGAAACTTGGGATTAACGAAAGGGATCAAGTTTGTTTTCCTTCCAACCAAACCATGGTTTGTTATCCTACAAACCTGGTTACTTCAGCACTTCTAACCCTTTCTCTATAAATAGAGAAACATTTGCAAGCTGGAGAGGACTTTGGGTGGTGGAACGAATCTTCAAAAAATCATCAAACTCTCAAAAACTCTTAAACTCTTAAGATTCAAAAACATTACTAAACACAAAACTAGAATCTAAATAAACACAACACTTGTTTCTTTTTTCTCTTTCGAATCTGAAGCAATCCCCACACTTTGTTTTCTTTCAAATCCAGTAGAAAGAACACTACACCTGTTCTTCTCCTTCGAATCCAGAAATAACAAACACCACCCTCACACCTCCTGACCTCCGAATCCACTACTAAAAGAATAACCCCTGTTTCTTTCCTTCGAATCCAAGAGCACTCAGGGCAGCCAATTAAAGTCCAACACATGTTCCAGCTTCAAGCAAGGTAAGTCACTCTGACCATAAACTCTTCGTTTGAAGCATATACATAACATTTGTTTCCTTTTCATTTCCACCCTTTTAGTTTGTTTTCATTGCTAACCCTTTTGGTTTTGTTTCTTGGTTTATCAAACATGCTTTAAGAACTAACCTGGCCATAAGACAATGCTAGCATGGCCTCGGGCCATGTTGCTATTTAAATCCCAAACGAAGGTAAACAAGAGGAAGGAGGTTAAATCAAAGTTTTAGGCTTCCCCCTGGCTGCTTCACAGTTGCAAGCAGAACAAAGAGTGTGGCCTTAGGATTCGCCACACACAAATTTCCAGGCCATTCGAAGGAGCAAAAATGGAGAAATGAAAGTTTTCCACACTGACTGCCAAGCCCAATCGAAGAAGGAAACAAGGAGCTTGGGGTGAAGAGTGCACCTCATGCTAATTCCAGGCCCTAGTTGAAGGAAGCAGAAAGGAAGAGTCGGAGGCTGCATCTCATGCTTCAGGCTAAGCCCAAATCGAAAGGCACGTCCTCACTACTTCCAGGCCAAATTGAAGGAACCCAGGAAGGGCAGAATCGAAGGGTGTTTCTGCCTAGATCGAAAGCTGATTTTTTCCTCCTTTTATTTTGTTTTGTCTTTACATTTTCTTGCTATTCAATATGGTTGTAATAGTGTAGGATTTATTTTCTTCATTTTTATTGCTTTTGTACAAATGTTAGTAAATAGGATGTATGGTAAGATGAAACCAACAAGTAGACAACCCAAAAATCAAAGACAAAATGCATGCAATCAAACACACCATTCACATATGCACCTCTAGGATAATCTCACTTGTTGCCTCGGAAAAATAGTCATTTCCCTCGAATATAGGCGTTTTAGCAAAGACCCTCGATAAAAAATAGTAGTCTCTCAATGACCCTTAATGTTATCTTCGGTAAACGATCTAGTCCCTAAAAGACATTGCTAAAGCGTCCCATAGGTTGCCTTCTATGAATATACAAACGTCCTACGCCCGTCCTTTCACATCCAATGATGGGGCTTCTTACCAAAACAATGGTAAGATAGCAACATCTAAAGGAGGAGGAAAATAACATTAGACCTTTTGAGTAGGTAGGACGCTCATGGTTGCTCGCTTGCTCACAAAAAAAACATTTTTATACACCAACACTTTCATTTGAAACATTTTCAAAAGACAGCTTTTTTTACGCATTCTTATAGAAACGAGAATCATTACAAAGACACTTTTCAAAATCACTTTCAAAAACACATTCCACAAACACCCCTTTAAACTATTTTCAAAACCAACACTTTGTACGTTGTGATACGGTGGGAGAAATAACTTGGGATGTTTTGTGTTTGATTGCAAATGTTGCAGTTAGCAAGAGACGCCACCAACTTCTTTTATCCAAAAGGAAAGGCTGAAAAGAATAGGAAAGACATTTGAGATTATTTCTTGAGTTCGGGGGGTAGATTATGAAAAGGGAAGGTATTAGCACCCTTTTCATCCATAGTCATCTATGGGCTCTTAGTTTCTTGCTAGATCACTTGCTTTTGTTTGAAAATATGCTTTGTGGTGAGTTTTGAAAGTATTTTGAAAAGGAGCCTTTGTTTAGGCAAACTTTGTAATAGTTCTCGTTCGTCAGAACGTATACAAAGTGTTGGACTTTTAAAAATATTTTATATTTTAAAAGTTTGTTTTTGAAAGTGTTTGATGTTTGTTTTGAAAACGAGCAAGGATGTTTGTTTTGAAAGTGAGCAAGCAACTAGGAACAATCTACCTACTCAAAAGTCTTTGTTCATTTCTTCCTTCCTTTGATATTGCTATCTTACCATTGATTTGGTAAGAAGCCTTATCTTTGGATGTAAAGGGACGGACGTGGGTCATCGTATAGTCATGATAGCAATGTTGTGAGATATCTTAGCATTTCTCTTTGAGGGACTAAGATCATTTGAAAGGCAACATTCGTAGCGTCATCGAGGGACTATGATCTTGTATTTTTTTATTTGTTTTTGCTAAGACACCCCACATGCATAACATGACCATTTCTGTAAGGCAACAAAGTGGAGTTAACTCTAGGGGTGCAAGTGTGTAAATGTGTTTGATTTACATGCATTGATTATCTTGAATTAGGATTTACTAATTGTTGATTTTAGTTTTGCCATACAAACCCTAATTACTAACATTTATATGAAAGCGATAAATTGCGGAAAGTAAAATTACTATGCTATTACATCATTAGGGGATGGGGGTATACAAATTTACAAAAGGGAATTGCAAGAAAATTAAACCTAATTATCTATTACAACCATATTGAATAATGTACAAGAATTGAAAATATAATGTACAAGAAGATAAATGGAAAAGAAATGATTTTTGTTTGGTTTTAATGAAAGGGTTTAGTTTTGACCTAATTAAGAAAAATGATTAATTAAAATTAAATAAAATAAAACCTAAACTAATTAAGAAAAGAAATTAAGTTAGAAAGCATTTTTAGGGTTTTTTATGAAAGGTTTTAAGTTTAATAAAAATAATATGAAAGTTAATTAATTAAAAGAAACCTAAATTTTAAGTTGATTTTAAATGAAAAAAGAAAAATAATTAAACCTAAATCTAATTATTAATTTATTAAGAAAAAGAAATTAAATTTGTTAAGAAAATGTTTTTTTGGTCTTTTTATCTTTAAACGAAATAAAATAAAAAGTATTTTAAATATGTAAAATAAACAAAATAAAATATTTTTGGATTTTTGATTAATAAAAATAATAATAATAATAATAATAATAGTAATAAAAATAATAAAGAGAAATGAAATGAAAATAAAATAAGAAAAAGAAAATAAATTAAAATGAAATTGTTGTACCCCAAAATTTGTGTTAGAACAATGTTTGAATCTAGTACCCTATAATTAAGTTTTGATGATAACAAAGTGAAAAGATATAGTAGTTAAATATTTCATGATTGAATTATATGCTACTTAAAATTACTATGCTCTGACTTGCAGATATGCTGATTAAAATAAGCAAGATCACGTTCTCAGCATCAGAATATGAGTTTGTGCATCAGCATCAGAAGTTGCTGAATCAGAACGTCAAGATCAGATGATCAACGCTTGCACATGCTGAAGCTTGATGAACAGAACTGCGCGTAAAATACTCTGATACAGAATCAAATCAGTTCATCAGCAGCAAAGCAGAATCAGAATGAGCCAAGCCAGAACGTGCATTGAAGAAGCAACGGTACTGTGCATTAAAAGCTAATCAATACCAACGGCATCATTCTAGACAAGATCTGCTCAGAAAGGAAAGCTTGTTAATAGCATTGAATCAAGAATATTTGCTTCAACGTTCATCTTCTCAAAGTGCTATATAAACCAAGCTTTGAAGATTATCACGGCTAATGCTTCCAAACTCTCTACACGCACAAAGCTGAACAGTAATCTTCATTCTACAAGTTTTGCTAAACCACCAAACTCTGATATTCTATTAGCGTTTAGCATCTTAGTATTCTAAGCTTCATTTGTGTAAACATCACAGTTGTGATATAGTTTTTGTAGAAACATTCACACACATTTTTGATTATACCTTTGTAAGAAAGTGTTGCCTTGACAAACCGGATTGTGGTTTGAATCAAGAAGGTTTTAGCAGTTGCTAAAGCAGATTTGTATTCAGTTGAATATAGTGAATTAAGACCTCGTTGGAGAGAGGCGAAATCACCTTGAACGGGTGGACTGGAGTAGTTTGAGATCAAACGAACCAGGATAAAAATACCTTGTCATTTGCTTTAAGTTTCCAGTTTTACAATTCAACCCCCCCCTTCTTGTGTTTCTCACCCCTTCAATTGGCATCAGAGCGCCTGGTTCTGAGCTAAAACACTTAACCGTGTCAGTAAAAGATCCAGCATCAGAAAAACACTATGGCAGGAAACAACTCTCATTTCAGCAATGACAACAATGAGGATAGAGACAGATTCAGCGGCAAACCTCCAGTCTTTGATGGAGAAAACTTTGACTACTGGAAAGACAGAATTGAAAGCTTCTTTCTAGCACATGATGCTGATCTGTGGGATATGGTGACAGATGGATACACGCACCCTGTTAATGCAACTGGTCAGAAGATTGATAGAAAATCAATGACTGATCAACAAAAGCGTGATTTCAAGAATCACCATAAGGCCAGAACCATCCTTCTCAGTGCCATCTCATATACTGAGTATGAGAAGATCTCCAACAGAGACACAGCTAAGAACATCTTTGATTCTCTCAGAATGACGCATGAGGGCAACGTTCAAGTCAAGGAAACAAAAGCTCTGGCGCTCATTCAGAAGTATGAGGCGTTTAAAATGGAAGAATCTGAATCCATTGAAACTATGTTCTCTAGATTCCAGATTCTAGTAGCTGGTCTCAAAGTTCTGGACAAGGGATACTCTACTGCTGACCATGTCAAGAAGATAATCAGAAGTTTACCCAAGCAGTGGAGGCCTATGGTTACTGCTCTGAAGCTGGCGAAAGATCTCAACAAAATCACTCTGGAGGAACTTATAAGCTCCCTCAGAAGTCATGAGATAGAGCTGGAAGCTGACGAGCCTCAGAAGCAAGGTAAGCCTATAGCTTTAAAATCTAACAGAAAATCTGAATCTAAAGTTTTGCAGGCAGTTGAAGAAACATCTGATGGATCCTCATCAGAAGAAGACGAGCTCTCTCTTCTCTCCAGAAGAGTAAATCAACTGTGGAAGCAAAGACAAAAGAAGTTCAGGAATCCCAGAAGATCTGATCATAACGAGTCTTCTTCCAGATACAGAAGGACAGATTCTTCCTCTGGATACAGAAGATCTGAAGGCTCCTCAGGAAGCAAGAAGCCAAATGCAAAAGACATCATCTGCTACGAGTGCAATGAGCAAGGTCATTACAAGAGTGACTGTCCAAAGCTTCAGAGGGAAAAGCCAAAAAGGAAGTTTGGAAGAGAGAAGAAGAAAAGTCTCATGGCCACATGGGATGACTCTGACTCGTCTGAAGCTGACTCAGAATCAGATGATGAAAGGGCGAACATAGCGCTTATGGCTAACATTCCAGATGACAGTGAAGCTTCTGACTCAGACTCAGAATCAGACACAGAAGAGGTATTCCCTAACTTCGCTGTTAATTTTACAAAGGCTGAACTTGCTGAAAGCCTAAATGAAATTCTGGAACGTTATCAGCAGATTAGAGCTAAATTCAGAGACCTGAAAAGGACTCTTGAATCTGACTCTAATAAGTCTGAGAGTCTCAGATTGGAAAACTCTGAGCTGAGAGATAAAATTTTAAAATTAGAAAACTCTTTACAAAACTCTCAGAAGGTACCAATTTCTGAAACTCCCAGCAACGCTGATGAGATCATCAAGGAGTATGATCATAGTTTCCAGAAGTTCCTTGCTAAAAGCATAGATAGAAGCAGAATGACTTCAATGATCTATGGAGTTAGCGGAAACGGCAGGAAAGGAATAGGATACCTAGGTAAGGTTCCTACACCTAAAAATGTCATGGATTTAGTTATTAAACACACTCCTATAAATTCACACTTTGTGTATGGTCACACACATGACATCAAATATACTAGTAGTAATCACTTTGTGAAACCAAAATTCAATCAGAGTTTTGGTAAAACTAACAAATCAGGACCCAAGAAGATCTGGGTACCTAAGGATAAAATAATACATGTTGCAGATATCTTTAGCAGCAAGTCAGAAACACCAGTCATGGTACCTGGACTCTGGCTGCTCACGTCACATGACGGGAAGAAGGCATATGTTCCAAAGCCTGGAACTTAAGCCTGGAGGCCACGTTGGCTTTGGAGGCAATCAGAGGGGAAAGATAATTGGCTTTGGAACTGTAGGTAACGGAAATCTTCCCTCTATTAATAATGTTCTGCTTGTTGATGGATTGATGCATAACTTGTTATCCATAAGTCAATTAAGTGATAACGGTTATGATATAATCTTTAATCAAAAATCATGTAAAGCTGTTAGTCAGAAAGATGGGACTATCCTATTTAATGGTAAGAGGAAAAACAACATTTACAAAATCAAACTTTCTGAACTTAAGAGTCAGAACGTAAAATGTCTTCTGTCTGTTAACAACGAGCAGTGGATCTGGCACAGAAGATTGGGGCATGTTAGTATGAGAAGAATATCTCAGATTAACAAACTCAATCTGGTCAGAGGACTTCCAAATTTGAAGTTCAATTCAGATGCTCTGTGTGAAGCATGTCAGAAAGGCAAATTTGCAAAACCATCTTTTAAATCCAAAAATGTTGTTTCTACCTCTAAGCCATTAGAACTTCTGCACATTGACTTATTTGGACCAGTTAAGACTGCTTCTGTCAGTGGCAAGAAGTATGGGTTAGTAATCGTAGATGACTATAGCAGATGGACATGGGTAAAGTTCTTAAGACACAAGGACGAGTCACACTCTGTGTTTGTTACCTTGTGTAACCAAGTTCAGAATGAAAAAGATCTTAGAATCGTTAAAGTCAGAAGTGATCATGGTGGAGAATTTGAAAATAAAGATTTTGAGTCATTCTTTAATGACAAAGGCATTCTGCATGATTTCTCTTGTCCTAGAACTCCCCAACAAAATGGAGTTGTAGAACGAAAGAACAGAACATTGCAAGAAATGGCCAGAACCATGATCAACGAGACAAACGTTGCTAAGACTTTCTGGGCAGAGGCAATAAACACAGCGTGCTACATTCAGAATAGAATCTCAATAAGACCTATTCTGGAAAAGACTCCATATGAATTGTGGAAGAACAGAAAGCCCAACATTTCGTATTTTCATCCATTTGGATGTACTTGCTATATGTTAAATACTAAGAATTATTTGAACAAGTTTGATTCTAAGGCACAGAAGTGTATTATGTTAGGATACTCTGAACGCTCAAGAGGGTACATAGTATACAATACAGAAACACAGATTGTGGAAGAATCAATCAGTGTTCGTTTTGATGACAAGCTTGACTCTGAAAAGTCAAAGCAGAATGAAAATCTTGCAGGTATAGAAATTGAATTTGCAGGTTCTGAAGACAAGTCATCAGAAGCTCTCAACACAGACATTCCTTCAACGTCTGAAAGAAGCAATGCTAGAAATCCTACAACTGCTGCTGATCAACCTCAGAAGAGAGTACCCAGAAGCAGTTTGGATCACCCAGAAGAATCTATTCTAGGAAGAAAGGAAGATCCAATCAGAACAAGAGCAAGCCTCAGAAACTCTGAAGAAACTCTGATGGGACTTGTGTCTCTGATTGAACCTTCTTCTATTGATGAAGCACTTCTGGACAATGACTGGATTCTGGCAATGCAAGAAGAGCTGAATCAATTCACCAGAAACGACGTTTGGGATCTCGTTCCAAGACCAAAAGGATTCAACGTCATTGGAACAAGATGGGTGTTCAGAAACAAGCTCAATGAACAAGGTGAAGTCGTCAGAAACAAGGCACGACTGGTTGCACAAGGTTATAGTCAGCAAGAGGGGATAGACTATACAGAAACCTTTGCCCCAGTCGCCAGGTTAGAATCTATCAGACTTTTAATCTCATTTGCTGTTAATAGAGGCATCACTCTGTATCAGATGGATGTCAAAAGTGCATTCTTAAATGGTTATATAGAAGAAGAAGTGTATGTTCACCAACCCCCAGGTTTTGAAAATACCAAACATCCAGAACATGTTTTCAAACTGAAAAAGTCACTGTATGGTCTGAAACAAGCTCCCAGAGCTTGGTATGAAAGGCTAAGTAACTTTCTGCTTGAAAATGAGTTCACCAGAGGGAAAGTGGACACCACTCTATTCTGTAAAACAGTTAAGAGTGACATTTTAGTCTGTCAAATTTATGTTGATGATATAATCTTTGGTTCTACTAATCCTTCTCTTGGAAGAAAATTTGCTAAGTGTATGCAGGCAGAATTTGAGATGAGCCTCATGGGGGAACTGAAGTTCTTTCTAGGAATTCAGATCAATCAAACTCCAGAGGGAACTTACATTCATCAGAGCAAATACATCAGAGATCTTCTGAAGAAATTTGACCTCTCAGAATGTAAGCCATCAAAAATTCCAATGCATCCCACGTGCATTCTGGAAAGAGAAGAGGTAAGCAAAAGCGTAGAACAGAAAGTCTACAGAGGTATGATTGGTTCTCTCCTTTATCTGACTGCTTCAAGACCTGATATTCTATTCAGCGTATGTATTTGTGCTAGATTCCAATCAGATCCTAGAGAATCTCACTTAACAGCTGTTAAGCGAATTTTCAAGTATCTGAAAGGTACTACTAATCTGGGTTTGTTTTATAGAAAATCTAGTGATTACAGTTTAGTAGGCTACTGCGATGCTGATTTTGCTGGAGACAGAGTGGAACGAAAAAGCACTTCTGGAAGCTGCCAGTTTCTGGGAGAAAATCTGATCTCGTGGTCCAGCAAAAGGCAATCAACTATTGCTCTGTCAACAGCAGAAGCTGAGTACATAGCAGCAGCTGGTTGCAGCACACAGATGCTCTGGATGAAAAGTCAGCTTGAAGACTTCCAGATTTTTGAGAGTAACATTCCTATTCTTTGTGATAATACTTCTGCTATTTGCTTAAGTAAGAATCCTATTTTACATTCTAGAGCTAAACACATAGAAATAAAACATCATTTCATTAGGGACTATATTCAGAAAGGAATTTTAAACTTGAAATTTATAGATACAGACCATCAATGGGCTGATATCTTTACTAAACCCCTTTCAGAAGATAGGTTTAATTTCATTCTGAAACATCTCAGCATGAAAGTATGCCCAGAATGAAAATGCTTTAATTCCATATTTTTATCTTTCAGAATGTAATTATATTTCTGTGAACTTCTGATCAATCTTTGTTTCAGAAAGTTAGAACATGCAGATTGTATCAGAGGCAAGTCTGAAGATCTGAGAGTCTAATCTCAAAGACAGACGTGCTGATCACTACATCAAACAAGTGTCATCCAATCATCAGCAAATCCCTGAAGCAGAACGCGTGCACGTTTCTGAGAAAGGAAAACGCTGATTGGGTGCATTGAGACACATGTCTGGTAACCGTTTTTAAGTATCTTTCTCAAATCCCCCAAAATCAGCAAGCATTAAATGCAAAAGTAATCACGCTTGTTAATTGCAATCATTATTTTTTTTCTCTCTCTTAAAAACGTTTTATTTTTCAAAATAATTTTTGAAAATCCTATTTAAGCACATTACTCTTCATTCTTAATCTTTACGCTTACTCATAATCTCTTAAGAATTTTTCTGCATATCTCCTTCAAAACCCTAGCTTTTCTCAAATCACTCTCAAGCTTTTTGTGTGAGAACAATGGCATCCTCCAGCATTTCTGCAGGAAATCAGAAGAAGGAAACCTCTGAGCAATATCAAGCGCCTACCAGAACTCTTCTCACACCAGTAAAGAATCTTGAGGTTCTCTCTGAGTTAATCGTGGATTTCGAAAGTTTGAAGGAAAATGGATTTGACCTAACTGCTGAAGTCAAAACTCAAAGGTGGGAGAGGTACTTTGATAGATTGGTTGGACCAACCTTCCCAGAACTTGTCAAAGAATTTTGGATTCATGCCAAGATTGATAAGCATCTAGTCGTCTCTTCTGTTATGGGAAAGAAGATAATAATTTCTGAAGACCTCATTGCTAGGTTAATTGGTCAGAGTGGTGGTGGAGTCCGTTGTGTGGACATGGCTGATAGGTGCCCTGATATTGGTGTGATAGCGAACTGCATTTTCACTCTTGGTCTTCCCAACAGCAAAATCAAGGATCTGAAGGATCACTTCAGAGTGTGGGCCAAGATTGTTCTAGGCTGTTTCAATCACAGGAAGCCAACAAGCTCTCCTGACTATATAAACGTGGATCAGCAATTTCTGATCTACTTTATTGATCAGAGGGTGAAGATCAATTTGGCACACTTCCTGTTCAATCATCTGAAGACTAGTGTGAAAGAGACTAGAGAAGAAGAAAGGACCAAAAGGGACTGGATATCATTTGGGAGGCTCATATCAGATATTCTGACAGAGAATAAGCTGATAGATTATCTGAGCGAAGCTAAAGTACTGGGCAATTTTGAACCAACTGTTGGAAAAGCGCTGAATGCTAAGAATCTGAAGAAGATGAAGCTAATAGACAATATCAGGAAGGAACCCAGAGCTTCTTCAACTGCTGACATCTCCAGAAGAAGAGTGCCTCTGAATGATTTCCCAAGATTTTCTGAGATGGAATCCCACCCTGATATGGTTGCCAAGTATCCAGATTCTTTCAAGGAAGAAGTTGCAGGTTCGAAGCTGAAGATCAAAGATCTGAGTCAAGTTCAACCTGAAGTGACTCAGAAGAAGTCAAAGAAGAGGAAAGCAGAAGGATCATCTCACCAGACTCCAAAGAAACGAGGTAATCCATCTGCTGCTCCTATTTCAATTTCAAATACTATTCCAACATCTGTTGCTCCACCCCAAACCTCTCACAGAATTTCCATTCCAATCCCCACTATTGATGAAAACATACCAGAAGACCATTCTGAGAACTTACAACTCAGAAGAACCAGAATTAAAATTCCTCTCAAAATTACCAAACAACAACCAACTGTTTCAACAACACCAGCACTTGATAGAGTGCTAGCTGACATTGAGCGTGAACATACTTATGTTCAACCTCACTCTGAACCACCAAATATTCCTCCTCCACAACCTGAACCAGAAATTCCACCTGAACCAGAAATTCAACCACAACCAGAACCAGAACAAGAACCAGAACCACAATCTCAACAACCTATCACAGAAGAACCTCTGATCCCTGAACAATCAGAAGTTCCACCCCCTCAACCAGAAAATAATCCTCCCTCACCTCCAACAGAGTTTCATCGCTATGAAACCCCATCTCCTCATCATTCTGATCCCCACTCACCTCAACCTTCACCGCTGGCAATACAGTTGCCATGTGGAACCACCATTGTCAGACCCCAGTTACCATCATCAGAGGAATCAACACCTCCAAAAACTCCAACCACTCCAATAGACATATCCTCTGACTCTGATAACCATCCACCAAAACAGACAGCACCTCAGCACACCTCTGAAAGCCAATCCTCTGAAAACCCCAGCAAAACATTCATTGACTTAACAAGTCTTGAACGTCTTGCTGATTTAAGACACAAATTGGCCATTCCCAAACCAAAGCAATTAGATGTTGGCTCTGGTATTTTGGACTTTGAAACAGGTATGCTGCAGTGGATTGCTTCCTTGAAGCAAGTCTGTCCCGGGATGATCGACCCAGCTGCTTCTGATCAGCTCTGGTCACAGTTCAGAGTATGGGTTCGTGCTGAAGCACTCAAGCTGCAGGACGTCAACTATGAGCAGGCTCAACAGAACTTTAGCAAGCTGCTGAAGGAAGTTGAGAGTCAGCTGCCTCAAGAAGTTGTGCTCCCTCTGGACTCTGAATCGTGGTCTGAGAAAGAGCAAGCTGCACAGGTGGAACCAGCAGAAGAAGACAAGACTCTTCAAGAAGAAAATCCAGCAGAAGATGTAGCTGAAAGTTCTGAGAAGCTTCCTCCTGCTGAAAGTTCTCAAGCTGCCTTGGACAGGCAGGCTCTGGAAGAATTAAGGCTGAATGACTTGCGTCTACAGCAGCGGATGGATGAAAATAATCAGAAGATGGAAGCAAGAATGAATGTCCAGGACAGCAAGATTGATACTGTTGTCACCATGGTTCAGAAGCAGAATGCAACTTCTGAAAAGATTCAGGCAATGCTGGAAAGCCTGTTCTCACGCATGCCCCCACAACCTTGAAATTTTTTTCATGCATGACATTTTCTATATTTTCCTTATTTTCTGATGTACTTTTGATTATGTTTTGACTATGGTCTGTAATGCTATTTTGCTCTGATTCTGAACTATCTTTTAATATTATTAGCTTTTTTCTGATCTAAATCATTTTAGCACATCACCAGCACTTTTTGATTGCTGACAAAAAGGGGGAGAACAAGAATGATATTTAAAATCAATAACGGATAACTAGACAGAAACTCTCAAACATTCTAACTCTCTATTACTTGAAATGTTTTTCTGTTTTGTCTTTAAGTCTACAGGCACAATGAAGACTAGAAGCTCATGTTGCTCTGATCAAATATGAAGTTCTGATATATGAAGCTCTGATCGACCTAACACTCTGATCTGAAGCAAAGCTCTGCTCTCTGATAAGTCAAAGACTTACAATCTGATGCTCAAAGATAGAAAAAGATCTGACTCTGAAGAACACGCATATCAAAGGGAAGTAACAAACTCAGGGGGAGTATTTCTTAACTCTGACTGCTCCGTACTTCTTATTCTGATACATAGATCTGATAACTTTTCACGTTATTTTTCATTTAAAATATCTAGTTTTTGTCATCATCAAAAAGGGGGAGATTGTTAGAACAATGTTTGAATCTAGTACCCTATAATTAAGTTTTGATGATAACAAAGTGAAAAGATATAGTAGTTAAATATTTCATGATTGAATTATATGCTACTTAAAATTACTATGCTCTGACTTGCAGATATGCTGATTAAAATAAGCAAGATCACGTTCTCAGCATCAGAATATGAGTTTGTGCATCAGCATCAGAAGTTGCTGAATCAGAACGTCAAGATCAGATGATCAACGCTTGCACATGCTGAAGCTTGATGAACAGAACTGCGCGTAAAATACTCTGATACAGAATCAAATCAGTTCATCAGCAGCAAAGCAGAATCAGAATGAGCCAAGCCAGAACGTGCATTGAAGAAGCAACGGTACTGTGCATTAAAAGCTAATCAATACCAACGGCATCATTCTAGACAAGATCTGCTCAGAAAGGAAAGCTTGTTAATAGCATTGAATCAAGAATATTTGCTTCAACGTTCATCTTCTCAAAGTGCTATATAAACCAAGCTTTGAAGATTATCACGGCTAATGCTTCCAAACTCTCTACACGCACAAAGCTGAACAGTAATCTTCATTCTACAAGTTTTGCTAAACCACCAAACTCTGATATTCTATTAGCGTTTAGCATCTTAGTATTCTAAGCTTCATTTGTGTAAACATCACAGTTGTGATATAGTTTTTGTAGAAACATTCACACACATTTTTGATTATACCTTTGTAAGAAAGTGTTGCCTTGACAAACCGGATTGTGGTTTGAATCAAGAAGGTTTTAGCAGTTGCTAAAGCAGATTTGTATTCAGTTGAATATAGTGAATTAAGACCTCGTTGGAGAGAGGCGAAATCACCTTGAACGGGTGGACTGGAGTAGTTTGAGATCAAACGAACCAGGATAAAAATACCTTGTCATTTGCTTTAAGTTTCCAGTTTTACAATTCAACCCCCCCTTCTTGTGTTTCTCACCCCTTCAATTTGCCCTTTCATTTTATCAAGATTTCTCCTCACAAGACTCTTTGAACTCAAGACCAAGTTAGGGTTTACTCTGCTCAAGACATCTCCTTGCACTGTTGACCTCAATTAGGGTTTGAGTTTGCACAGGGATTTTTGGACTTTCAATGATCAAAGTGACTTCCATACTTCATGTTGGACTTATAAGATTGTCCATACCAAGTTTAAGGCCTTGAATCAAATTTTTGCCCAGTCAATTGGACAGTTGACCTAGAAATCAGTTGTATTGGGGAAAAAATCAACTGTGCCCAATTTACAGTCAAACCTCATAAATTTTGATCCATATAAACATTATAAGCTCATATGAACCATTTGATCAAGTTGGGACCATAACTCCTCGAGAAATTTGATCAGATCACCAAAAGGGCAAAATGGTCATTTTTAGGGTTTTGACTGCAGAAGGGCAATTTCTGACTTTTGACCTAGCCAATGGCAAATTAGGTTCAAACATGGATTCAAGGACTCAATGGCATCATCTTGACCTATTCACAAGGTTCAAAAGATCTCAATTGCATTGGATTGACAGATGAATTTTCCAGTCAACTGATCAAAATTTGACTGTACACTGAAAAGTCAAACTTTGACTTTTTGGTCAAAATCAAGTGCCAAGGGTCATTTTTAATCAAGATATGTCAAAACATGAAACTTGTTCATCAAGAAACCTAATTTTTCAAATTAGGGTTTAAGATTGAAAAGTTTCATAACTTAGAATTTTTCTAAGTTATGAAAATTTCTTAATTTTTCCTAACTTTGCCCAATATTTTCACCATGATGCAATTGGATTCAAACAAAACTTCTAACATGAAAGTTGTAGTCCTCCATAAAGTCTACAACTTTTATTCACAAAGTTTTACCAAAAGAAGCTTGGATCTCAAGTTATGATTTTTGGAACAAGGGTCCATGAAACTTTTAACTTAGTGAAATTTTGCCCTAGTTTAGGCAGGATTTTGACCTATCTTCATGACCATTTTTCACCTAGTTCCACTTGGAATCTCAAAATTCATTTCAAATATGGATTATAGATCATGTTACAATATTTCTAAAAAGTCCAAGAACTCTCCAAAATCATTTGTGGTTAGGGAGAATCGAAGGCTTGAAGTTGGCAAAAACTCACTTTTGATCCATGGCATTTTCATTTTGATACAAGTTGCAAACTCTAATGAGCCTTGTTTGTACTTGATTACAGGTCTCAAAACCCTTCCATACTCAATAATTAAATGCAAATCCATTGGTCTAAGGCTTTGTTTTTGTCATTACAGGATTATACAATAGATTAATCCAAAAATAGTAAAAGGTAACATTGCCATTTTTGTCAAAATCTTGCTTTATGTCAAATAGAATCCTTGAGCCTTGAACAAGATCTTATGCAGCAGATCAAATCCACAAACTTGGGGCCAAGCTTACACAATGTATGCAGGGTTAGAGCTAGCCTGTACAGGCCTGCTCTTTGTCACTTCTCATTTTGCTTCATAACCAAGAAACTTGTCAAACATAACACAACTTGCACATCTGAGAGAACCAACTTTGGCAAGCATTTAAGACAAGTTTCACACATTCCCTTGAACCTAAAACACGAGCCTTTGAGTCATGAAGCCTTCCAAAACACTAAATCACCTTCCATTGGCAAAACAGGGCACTCCCTGCAGTTTGACTTCCATAGCAAAAACCCCTCGTGCATTTTGCCTCAAACTGGTTCAAACACATTCCACATAACCTATCCAAGCTATCCCAACCATTGAAGACTGACTGTAACTCCATTTTCAAGGTTTACCATTTTTGATTTCAGCTTGTGTAGGTTGAGTTCTACAGGCTTGTTCAAGCACATTCAAGGCAAACTAGGCATTGGGGAAGATCAGAGGAAGTTCAAGCAAGCTCTCAAACATCTCAGGCCTCACTGAAAAGCTCCACATTTCCATACACGAAGTCAACTGAAATAGGTTTTTTTCAACTTCCTATCTCTCTATTTAGGAATCATTAGGCTTAGGTTTGTGAATAAAAAATGTAGTATTCATAGCCATGAAGTTGTACATATGCTCAGTTTTCATTTAAGTTAAACGTGTTAAGAGAATTTGATTCATGAACTTCTTGAAAAAATTAGGTTAGAATTTAGGGCCAGAGAAATTATCTCTGGTCTTTGAGAGTTAGATCAAGTTCTTTACATGGTTGGATTCGTCTTGAAAAATGCTACAACTTTGATGTTATGAGTTTTTGCATTAGAGCACGTATGCAGGATCTGGCATTTTTTACAGGCGCGCGCGTTTTTTGAACGAGAGGTTGAAGATGAAGTCTGGAATTGGGCTGGGCATTTGCTTCTAGTTTTTAGCACCCCCTCATTGCTGACTGCACCCCCTGGCCCATTTCTTCATATTTTTATATTTTTGTATTTATTTTTAATTTCTGATTTTATTTTATTATTCTCCAAACATAAAAAACATCAAAAATATTTTTATAAATTTTCACATTTATTTTTGTATTTTATTTTATTTTTTCTAACATAAAAATAATTTAGTTAGTATATACTTTTATTTTATTTAATAAAAACTTGAAAATAATTCATGAAAATATTATACCTTTATTTTTTATTATTCATACTTAAATAATATTTTATTTTCTAAATATATTTTTATTTTGTACATATTCCATTATTTTATTTTATTGTAAATAAATAATATAATTAATATTTTCCTAAAAAACAAAATTAGGGTTTTCTACTCTTTCCAAAAAAATAATTTTTTATTTTCTTTTTTTAGTACATTAAATATCTTATATTTTCACATGCATATAAAAATAAATAAAAAACATTTTTCTTGCATATTTAGATTATTTTGCACATTTATTTAATTGATCATTTAAATATTTGTCTATTTATTGATTTGTACCATTATTCAATTTGGATGTAATAGTAAATATTAGGGTTTTATTTCTTGTAAATATCCCCCATTTCAAAAATTGTATCCCTCTCCCCATATTAAATGTTGTAATAGCTTAGATTTATTTTGCGCACTTTATGCTTTCAAATATGCCATGATTAGAGATTAGGGTTTGTATGCAAAAATTAAAAATCAAACAAATAGCTTGACTAATACAAAGACAAAAAGCATGTAAATTGACAACACAATACACACATGCACCCCTAGGGTTTCATCCATTTGTTGCCTTAAAATGGCCATGTTATGCATGTTGAGTATCTTGGCAAAACAAAAATAAAACAAAAGATCATAGTCCCTCGATGACGCTATCTTGGTTGCCTATACAAAAATGATCTAGTCCCTCAAAATTTCTAAAGATACTTAGCACAATTGCTATCATGGTACATACGATGACCTGCGCCTGTCCCGTTTAACATCCTAATACAAGGTTGTTTACCTGGTAAAACAACACTGTCAAAAGGGTTAAAAATGTGTAGGAAATACCTTTTAGTAAAATAGGGTAGACAACTCTTAGTTACTTGATCAAAACTTGCAAAAACATCCTTGCTATTTTCAAACACACCTCACAACACAATTTCAAAACTCTTCCCAAAAACAAACTTTCAAACATTGAAATATCTTTTCAAAAGACAAACACCTTTGTATATATTCAAACAAGAATCATTACAAAGGTTGCCACAATGATGACCTCTTTTCAAAACATTTTCAAAACCACACATACAAATCACCATTTCAAACAATTGAAAAGCAAAAGCAAGTGATCTAAACAAGTAACTAAGAGCCCATGGATAACCATGGATGAAAAGGGTGCTTGCACCTTCCCTTTTCATAATCTACTCCCCGAACCCAAGAAAACATCTCAAAGGTCTTTCCTGTGCTTTTTGACCTTTCCTTTGGATAAAATAAAAAGTCGGTGGCGACTCTTGCTAAACCGAAACATTTGCGAACACAAACGCAAAACCTCAAGTCAGTTCTCCCACCGTATCACAGAAATGATAAAAGAAAGTTTGGGCCAGGTGTGTGAAAGCAGACAGGGGGTTAAGAGTCATCAAAAATGACAAAGCATAATGATTGAAGGCCCGTGTGCGCCTGTTTGTGACAAAAAAAGGAGGAAAATGTGAAAATGTGAAAAGTGGCAGCGCTGGGACTTGAACCCACGCCCTAGACATGAAACGCGCGTTGCCTTGCCACTGGGGTGGCTGTACATCCGTTAACATAAGTGAAACAATAAATACATAACATAAGTCAAGTCCTGAAAATGACTTCATCTTCAACCTCCAGGCATGGTTCCTGTAACTTGCTCATTTCTCAACAAAAATGAAAGATGCAAACATGAAAGTTGCTCCATTTTTCCATACGAATCCAACCATATAAATATCATAAGCTATAAATCAAATATGAATGAGAATTTCTAAAAGTACCAAATTCTGACCTAACTTTTTTCATAGATTCAAACCTAAAATTCTCTAAGCTTAATCAATATAAATGAAATTTATGGACATGTACAGTTTCAAGGCAATGATATCTACATTTTATCTTCAAAAATGCAAACTTAACAATGCCTAAATGAAAAGATAGAAGTTCATAAAAGATACCTCAAAACTGGAAATTGTGAAATGCAAATGATCTTGATTCAAGGTGCTACAATGATCAGGTTAGCTTCCTCAAGTTCCCAGGAAGCTAATGCAATGGTTAGCTTGAGCAATGGATGGCTGGAATGGCCTAGAGAAGTCAACTTATAGTGCTCTGTTTTTTAGTTTGGAAAATGATGAAGATGGAGTTACAGTTGTGGAAAGGGGATAGATATGGACTATATTTGATGTGTATGAGCTTTGTGATTGATTAGGAATGAAAACGCACGAGGGAAATGTGAGTTTTAGTTTCAAAGTCAGAATGTGCACATAAATGGAGTTTTGATGCAAGTTCTGATTTGAGGGAGTTTGGGAGAGTTTCAGGGTGCTTAAGCTCATGTCTTAGCTTACAAATAGTGCCTCTATTTATAAGAAACAAGTTTTAAGACTTGTAGTTGATCAGAATTCAAAATCAAATGTTTAAGCTCAACATGTGATTTTCTTGAAAAATCAAGTTTCAATGCTTTGTACTTGCTATTGTATAGTGGTTATGCTTTAAACAAGCTTTCTTTTGACTTTGTAGATGGAGTTTGATCAGAGGGAACAAGTGAGAGGCTCAACAATTGACTTTGTGCATAAAGCTTGCTTTTCAAGAATGGCAATGTTAGCTTTCTTCTCAAAATGGCAAATGGAGTTGGACAATGCTTAAACCACTTGGGTTATGGCTCAAAAGTTTGTGTAATCCATTAATTATGGATAGATACATAAGTTAGAAGACCTGCAAAGAAATATTATGCAGCCTAACATTGAGATTAGATTATGTGATCATCAAGAAATGACTTGT
This sequence comes from Vicia faba, assembly GCA_948472305.1. Lineage (NCBI taxonomy): Eukaryota > Viridiplantae > Streptophyta > Magnoliopsida > Fabales > Fabaceae > Vicia > Vicia faba. The sequence continues at coordinate 1,157,599,202 of OX451736.1, read as the reverse complement.
AATTTAAATTTGAAACCGTAACTTCTTGCCTTCGATTATCCTAGCTCAAGTATGATCTCAATGAGTTCTTAGACATTTTGGAAAGATTGTAACACCCTCTACAACATCTATGTTGGACATTTTTGAAGATTCATATTGGAACTATGTGAAAAATTGTCATGAAGTTAGGTCAAAATACTACCTAATATAGGGCAAATTTTCACTAAGTCTTCAAGTTTCATGAACATGTCTTCACAAAATCATAACTTGAAATTCAAGCTTTTCTAGAAAAATTTCTCCCCTTCAATGTTTTAGATCTCATTTAGATCTACAACTTTCATGTTGTAAGTTTCCTTTGAATCATCTTGCATCATGGTGGAAATTTGGCATAAAGTGATGAAAAAACATGAATTTTCAACACAGAAAAAATTCTAAGTTTAGAAATTTTGACTTTTCAAAATGAAATCTTGAATTTTTGATTTCTTTATGAACAAGTTTCAAATTTTGACATGTCTTGATGAATTGTAATCTTTGAAACTTGATTTTGATCAAAAAGTCAAAGTTTGACTTTTCAGTATACAGTTGACTTTTCATCATTTGACTGAAATTCAACTATGAATCAATTGAGCTTGAGAAATGTTTTGAACCATGCCATTAGGTCAAAATGAAGCATTTTAATCCTTGATATCATTCCTTGAACCAATAAGTCAGTTGTTAGGTCAAAAATCAGAAATTGAACCTTCCCAGTCAAAACCCTAATTTTGACCATTTTGTCCTTTTGATAATTTGATCAAATTTATTGAAGAATTGTGATCCAAACTTGATAAATTGACAAATATGAGTTCATAATGTTGATATGGGCCAAAAATTATGAAGTTTGATTGTAAATTGACCACAGTTGACTTTTTTCCAAATACAACTGATTTTAGGTTATCTAATCAATTGACTGAGCAAAAATGTGATCCAAGATTTGAAACTTGACATGAGCAATCTTGAGGGTCCAAAATGATCCATGAAGGTCATATGGGGCATTAAAAGTCCATTTGTCCTTGTGAAAACTCAAACCCTAATTTAAGTCATCAGTGCTTAAGGAGGTGTCTTGAGCTGATCAAACCTTGTGTAGTCTTGAACTAATGGAGATCTTGTGAGAGATTTATTTTTTGAGAAATGAGAGGGAAAAATTTGGGGTATAACAGCTTCCCTTGTTCAATCTTCTTAAACCTGAAGTGTTAGATTGGCGGGTCCGCCATTCGTGACTTGAAGGCGAAAGATGATTGAACACTAGAGTGCCCAGAAATTTGCACTCGAAGATGTATTAGGAATGAGCTTATAGATACCATTTAGAGGAACGATGGTAAATACAGGAAGAAGTATCAACACAAATATTTGGTCAATTTATACTAATACCTAATGTTTTACCTGTGGGGGGAAAAGGGTTAGTTAAATGCAGATGTATGCATGATGTTCACAAGATGTGGTATTATGTTGAATGCATTTTGTATGTATATGCTATGATGTATGAATGTGGGATGCATGTTTGTCCAGGAAAATAAATCCCTGACTACTACTGAGTAGTTTTGGGGATCTTAATCCCAGATTGCTGTTGGGGATGAAGAATATACATATCTTCAAACTTTGTTGACAAAATGCTTCTGTTGGGGAATATCTCTTGAATGATAGTTGTTATCTGGTCGGGTCCAGGCTTCACGACATTGCTGAGGATGAGGAAGTCAACTGCTATCTGGTCGGGTTCCAGGCTTCACGGTAACTTACTGGGGAAGAATAAATTAATTGTTATCTGGTCGGATTCCAGGCTTCGCATAAGATTTCTTGAAATTGAACTGTTATCTGTTCAGATCCAGGCTTCGCAGATTTCTTAAAGTGGTAACTACTATCTGGTCGGGTCCAGGCTTCATAGTTTTTGAAAAGTTATACTATTATCTGGTCGGGTCCAGGCTTTATAGTGTCTTGTTGGGGATTGTAGCTAGTTGTTATCTGGTCGGACTCTAGGCTTCATAATAACTCACTTGACTAAACGAAGTTGAACTGATATCTGGTTGAATCCAGGCTTTACAGATTTTAAGGTGGATGAAGTTAATTGCTATTTGGTCGGGTCCATGCTTCATAATAAACTTGTCTGAAGAGATAGAGTTGAGCTGATATCTGGTCGGGTCCAGGCTTCACAATAAACTTGTATGAAGAGATAGAGTTGAACTGATATCTGGTCGGGTCCAGGCTTTACAGTAACTCGCTTGGAACTTAGTTGTTATCTGGTCGGATTCCAGGTTTCACAACAAACTTCTGATGGGAATTGTTATCTGGTCGGATCCAGGCTTCACAATAACTTACTTGAAAAAGATGAAGTTGAAAACTGATATCTGGTCGGATCCAGGCTTCACAGTAACTTGCTGAGGTAGAGGCAAACTCTACTGGGGAAAAGAAGTCAAAACCTGGTCTGGTTGAGTCCAGGTCCTTCTATATCTTGAAGAGTTAAACTATTATTTGGTCGGGTCCAGGTTTTATAGTATTTGAAAGTTGACTATTATCTGGTCGGGTCCAGGCTTCATAGTACTTGAAAGGTTACACTATTATCTGGTCGGGTCCAGGCTCTATAGTAACTTGAGAAGTTGACTATTATCTGGTCGGGTCCAAGCTTCATAGTAGTTTAAAAATTGTACTATCATCTGGTCGGGTCCAGGCTTCATAGTATCTTGAAAATTGTACTAATATTTGGGCGGGTCCAGGCTTCATAGTACCTGAAAGTTGTACTATTATCTGGTCGGGTCCAGGCTTCATAGTATCTTTTGGAGATAGTAAAGGTTTTGTTGACTACTTTACTGGAGATTAGGGGTTGTGGCCCTCTGATTTGTAATAGTCTGAAAGGTAAACTCAAACTGGAGAGGATAGACTCAGCCGGGGAAGACATGCTCAGCTGGGTAAGATAGATTATGTCAGGGAATTTTTTTGTTCGTTGATTGTTGTATGTTATATGTTGTATGTTGTATGTTGTTTGTTGGGGAAATAAACCATGTTGGGGAAATAACCTTGTTCATGAATACTTGATGAACTACTGACGAGGTGAGTTCTTTTTCTTGTAGGATCAACTTAGCTAGGGAAGGAGCTGTCAAAAGATTGAGACTCTGGTTGGAGATCAACCTATGCAAAGAGACTTTATGGTTAACTTTGTTGAGGATTGGTTTATTGTAGCCGTCCTTGTGGGGATAATGCTAATGAAATAACTTTGGGGGGATTTTCCATATACATTAAAGAGATGCTTACTGCTGCTTAGCAGGACACATGTGCCAAATAGTTTTAATTATGTTCACATGCATATGTTCGTTCAATTTTAGTCATTGGACAACTTTGCATTCAAAACAAAAACAGACAGTTTGCACTTCAAAGTATATTTGTATTGATATTTTTCCCATGTATAGGCGTTTTTGTACAAAGAGACGGAGATCCTAGTAAGAGGAAATCCTCGAAAGGAAAACAAGAATTGAAAACAAAACAAATAGCCATTTGGAAATGATCTCATTGCATTCCAACTCTACTATTGACCCAATGTCTTCGAATGCCCCTTGTCATTGACTGAAGTTGATTGGATTGATCTTGGACCGTTTGAACTCAGACCTTGGTAATAAAGTCGATTGTGGTGGTTCCACGAGACATAGTCATACGCTTTCAATCCTTAACTTTTGCCTGGACTGCCCTTTCAGGTTTTCAGCCCACCGAGATACCCATTTTTGCCCAAGTCGCCCTTTCGGGTTTTCGACTTGCCGGGTGTACAATCCTTTGCATATATCCCAAATTTTTTCCCAAACCTTTTGGTTTGTTGGGATGCCCTTATTTTTCCTAGGTGTGTCAACCTAGCGGGTCTCTTATGCGTAGTATTTTTTAACTATGTCCGCGTTCATAGGATGCGGGAAGTCTTCACCGTCCATGGTAGTCAGCATCATGGCACCGCCAGAGAACACTCTCTTGACAATAAATGGCCCTTCGTAGGTGGGAGTCCATTTTCCTCTGGGGTCACCTTGTGGCAGAATGATGCACTTTATTACCAAGTCACCAGCTTGATATATTCGAGGCCTGATCTTTTTTGTTGAAAGCCTTGATCATATGTTTTTGGTACATCTGACCATGACACACAGCAGCCAGCCGCTTTTCATCGATCAAGTTCAACTGATCCAATCTTATTTGAATCCAATCGTCTTCTCCTAGGCCTGCCTCATTCATAATCCTTAATGAGGGAATCTGAACTTCCACTGGCAGAACAACTTCCATGCCATAGACCAAATAAAAGGGAGTTTCCCCAGTTGATGTTCGAGCTGAAGTACGGTAGCCATGAAGAGCGAACGATAACATCTCCTGCCTGTCTTTGTAGGTTACTACCATCTTCTGCACAATCTTCTTAATGTTTTTGTTGGAGGCTTCAACTGCGCCATTCATTTTAGGTCTATAAGGAGAAGAATTGTGATGCTTGATTTTGAACTGAGTGCAAAGTTCTGTAATCATAGCATTGTTGTGGTTAGTCCCATTATCGAGATGATCTTTTCGGGGATACTATAGTGGCATATGAGGTTGTGTTTGATGAATCTGGCTACCATGTTCTTGGTGACTGAGGCAAATGAGGCGGCTTCGACCCATTTGGTGAAATAATCAATAGCGACCAGAATGAAGCAATGTCCATTGGAAGCAGTGGGCTTGATCTCTCCAATCATGTCAATGCCCCACATTGCAAATGGCCACGGAGCGGCCATGATATTCAGAGGGATTGGAGGCACATGGACCATGTCAACATAGATTTGGCATTTGTGACAAGTTCTTGAATGTTGATGGAAATCAGTCTCCATTGTTGACCAATAGTAACCAGCTCTCAAGATTTTCTTGGCCATGGTATGTCCGCTTGAGTGAGTGCCAAAGAGACCATCGTGCATGTCTTCCATAATTTCCTCTACCTCCTTCTTGTCCATGCATCGTAGTAGAGTAGAATCATGGTTGCGCTTGTATAATATTCTGTTACTTAGGAAGAATTTGGTTGAAAATCATCGTAAGAACTTTCTGTCATTGATGGATGTTGTTAGAACAAAGTTTGGTTCTAATCATATCTTAGAGTTTTGATGATAACAATGAAATAAATTTTGTATAATATATTTTATACTCTGGTGTGCATGTTTTCTAATTCATATGATGTTCTGACTCAAGCATTCTCAAAAGTGAAACATCTTTCTACGCTGAGCAGAAAAAGGATAAAGAAGTTCTTAAGAAATTTTATGTAAACACAAGTCTGAAGCAAACTCTGAAGAAAGCACTCCAAGGCAAACTCTGATAAAAAGTAATCTTAAGCAACCTCTGATAAATCTAGCTGAAGCAAAGATTTGAAAGAAGCACGCTTAAAGCAATATCTGATAATGCAAGCTGAAGCAAACTCTGATGAAGAAAACTCTGACATAAGAAGTGATATAGCAAACTCTGATAGAAGAAAAGCTAAAGCAAACTCTGATGTTGCAGCTCTGCAAGAAAACTCTTAAACTTCAAGAGACAAACTCTGACAGTACTGTTGATCATTTAACGCTAAGACTTCTAACGCACTCAAGTGGTACTACACACGAGAGCATTGGAAACATAAAGGCCACGTTAACAAGCATCATTAATGCATGCTCTCTCTTCAAGGCAATAACGGTCAAAATTTAAAGCTATATATAGAAGACCATATGTTTCAAAGCAAGGTTACTGATCCATGCAAAATATACTGAAGCTCATTATTTTCATTCTTGTAAACTCTTTGTTATAAGTGGTAATTCTTAAGTACTGGGCTAAAATCTTAGTGATAAATCACAGTTTGTGATATAGCTTATTAGAAGCATTCTGATTCACTACTGTTAAGAGATAATATTTTTAATTGTTCCTTGAGAGACCAGTTGGGTCAGATTTCTCAAGAGGGCTAGGACTAGTTGAGTCTTAGAGGTGTTAGTCACAACAGTTTGGTTGTGCATTGTAATTGTTCCTTGAGAGACCAGTTGGGTCAGATTTCTCAAGAGGGTTAGGACTATTTGAGTCTTAGAGGTGTTAGTCACTTACAGTTGGCTTGTGCATTGTATTGTTAGTCACAACAATTTGGTTATGCATTTGTAATCGATTTTGATTATAGTGGATTAAGTCCTCGTTGAGAGAGGCGAAATCACCTTGGCGGGTGGACTGGAGTAGTTTGAGTTTCAAATGAACCAGGATAAAATTACTTGTGTCCTTCCATTATTATTGCGCGAGAAAAAGGAAAAACTTATTCAACCCCCCTTCTAAGTGTTTTCTCACCCTTCAATTGGCATCAGAGCTCTAGTTCTGGGTCCAAACACCTAACAGTGTCAGAAAAAGATCCAGAAGGAAAACACTATGGCAACTAAACAAAACAACAACAACTGCACCAAACCTCCTGTGTTTTATGGAGAAGACTTTAAATACTGGAAGGATAGACTAGAAAGTTTCTTTCTAGGTCATGATGTTGATTTATGGGATATGGTCCTAGATGGTTACACACATCTAGAAGAAAAAGACGGAAACAAGATTAACAGAAAGAACATGGATAAACAACAGAAATTAGATTTCAAAAATCACCACAGAGCCAGAAATATCTTTCTGAACGCTATCTCTAAAACTGAATATGAGAAAATCACCAACAGAGATACAATACATGACATGTTTGAGTCTCTCAAAATGACTCATGAAGGCAATGCTCAAGTAAAAGAGACAAAAGCTCTGGCTCTCATCCAGAAGTATGAAGCCTTCAAAATGGAAGAAAATGAGTCCATTGAAGATATGTTCTCAAGATTCCAAACTCTGACCGCTAGCCTGAGAGTTCTGAACAAAGGATACACCAAGGCAGACCATGTTAAGAAAATTATCAGAAGTTTACCCAGAAGATGGGCACCTATGGTTAGTGCATTTAAAGTGTCAAAAGATTTGAATGATGTATATCTTGAAGAACTTATTAGTGCATCAAGAAGTCACGAGATAGAACTTGATGAACATGTGCCTCAGAAGAAAGGTAAGTCTGTTGCCCTTAAATCTATTAAAAAATGTGAAATTAACGCTTTTCAGGGAGAAGAAGGAAACTCTGAAGACTCTGCATTAGAAGAGGATGAGTTATCTTTGCTCTCCAGAAGGATCAACCACATGTGGAAGCACAGACAAAAGAAGTTCAGAAACTACAAGAGGTCAGAAGATAAACCAGAATCTTCTGGACATGAGAAGTCAAGCAGAAGAGATATAATCTGATATGAATCTAAAGAACCAGGACACTACATAAGTGATTGTCCTAAGCTACAAAAAGAAAGACCAAAGAAAAGGTTTGGAAGAAAGAAAGGCATGATGGCCACCTAGGATGATTCAGAATCTTCTGAAGCTGAATCTGACTCAGAAGATGAGCATGCTAACCTAGCGTTTATGGCTAACATAGCAGATGACGATGACTCAGACTCTGATTTAGAACCGAAAGAGGTATTCTTTGAATTCTCTAGAGTCGAACTTGTAGAAAGCTTATCAGAACTTCTTGAAAACTACAGTCAACTCAAAATCAAATACAAGAAACTCAAAAAGAATCTTGCATCTGATTTTGAGAAACTTGAAACAGAAAACTCTGAACTTAAAGAAAACAATGTTAAACTCAAAAAGGAAGTTCAAAAAGTTCAAAAGATTTCTATTTCAGATTCTGCTTCAAGTTCAAGAGATATTCTTAAAGAATATGACTCTAGTTTTCAAGCATTTCTTGCTAAAAGCATAGATAGAAGCAAAATGGCTTCAATGATCTATGGTGTTAGTGTAAATAACAGAAGAGGAATTGGATATCAAACTCCCAAAGGGAAAGAAACATATAAACCTAAACATGTTGAGGAAATGGTTATCACATATAAACCACTGCACAAACAATTTAGTTTTGGGCACACACATGATATCAAATACACATCTCACTCTAAAATTTTTTATGCTAAATCAAAGTTCAAACAGAACTTTAGAAACTCTAACCAAAAAGGACCCAAAAGGATATGGGTACCTAAGGAGAAAATAATATATGTTGCAGATGTCCTTAACAGCGCAGTTGAAACACCAGTCATGGTACCTGTACTCTGGATGCTCACGACATATGACAGGAAGAAAGTCAATGTTCCAAAGTCTGGAACTTAAATCTGGAGGAGATGTCAAATTTGGAGGAAATCAGAAAGGAAAGGTTATTGGTTCTGGAACCATTGGAAACGGTAACCTTCCTTCTATAACTAATGTTTTGTTGGTAGAAGGATTAGCGCATAACTTGTTGTCCATAAGTCAATTAAGTGACAACGGTTATGACATAATCTTTAATCAAAAATCTTATAGAGTTGTTAGTAAAAAAGACAGAACATTCCTTTTTACTGGAAAGAGAAAGAACAACATCTATAAAATTAATTTTTCTGACCTTATAACTCAGAATGTAAAATACCTTATGTTTGTTAGCGATGAGCAATGGGTCTGGCACAGAAGATTGAGACATGTTAGCATGAGAAGAATATCTCAAATTAACAAAATCAATCTGGTCAAGGAACTTCCCAATATGAAGTTCAACTCAGAAGCTATGTGTGAAGCATGTCGGAAAGGAAAATTTTCAAAACCTTATTTTAAGTCAAAAAATGTTGTTTCTTCCTCTAGGCGGTTGGAACTTCTTCACATTGATCTGTTTGGACCAGTTAAAATTGCATCCATCAGAGGCAAGAAGTATGGATTGGTCATTGTTGATGACTACAGCAGATAGACATGGGTTAAGTTTTTAAAACACAAAGATGAGTCACATTATGTGTTCTTTGACTTCTACAACCTAGTGCAAAATGAAAAAGAGTTTAGAATCATAAAAGTTAGAAGTGATCATGGAGGAGAATTTGAAAACCATTATTTTGAAAAGTTTTTTTAAAGAAAATGACATTTCTCATGATTTCTCTTGTCCTAGAACTCTCCAACAAAATGGAGTTGTAGAAAGAAAGAATAGAACTTTGCAAGAAATGGCCAGAACCATGATTAATGAAACCAATATGGCTAAACACTTCTGGGCAGAAGCAGTGAACACAGCATGTTATATTCAAAATAGAGTCTCTATAAGACCTACTCTTCAAAAGACTCCTTATGAATTGTGGAAAAACAGAAAACCCAACATTTCATATTTTCATCCTTTTGGATGTACTTGCTATATTCTGAATACTAAAGATAATTTGAACAAGTTTGATTCTAAGGCACAAAAGTGTTTTCTGCTTGGATATTCTGAACGCTCAAAAGGCTATAGGGTATACAACACAGAAACTCTAATTGTTGAAGAATCAATCAAATTCAGATTTGATGATAAGCTTGGCCAGCAAAAGCCAAAGTAGAATGAAAATCCAGCAAGTACAGAAGATCATCTTACAAACTATGAAGAGTCAGAAGTAAAGGACAACTCAGAAGATCCTTCTATTGCAAATGCTCTGGACAGTCTAAGAATTTCAGAACAAACCTCACAAAAAAGATTCCCCATAATCACATCAGCACATCCAGAAAATGTGATTATTGGAAAGAAGGAAGATCCCGTCAGAATAAGATCCTCCCTCGGAAACAATGAAGAATCACTGTTTAGATTGGTCTCTCTGATTGAGCCAACCTCAATAGAGGAAGCTCTGCAAGACAATGATTGGATCTTAGCTATGCAAGAAGAACTAAATCAATTTTTCAGAAATGATGTGTGGGATCTAATTCCAAAACCTAAAGGATTCAATATCATAGGAACAAAATGGGTATTCAGAAACAAGTTAAATGAGAAAGGAGAGGTTGTTAGAAACAAGGCACGACTGGTTGCACAAGGTTATAGTCAACAAGAAGGAATTGATTATAAAGAAACTTTTTCCCCATTCGCCAGGTTAGAATCAATTAGATTATTAATTTCTTTTGCTGTTCAACATAACATCTCATTATATCAAATGGACGTTAAAAGTGCATTTTTAAATGGTTACATAGAAGAAGAAGTTTATGTCCATCAACCTCTGGGTTTTGATGACTCAAAATATCCAGAACATGTTTTTAAATTGAAAAAGTCTCTGTATGGTCTCAAACAAGCTCCCAGAGCTTGGTATAAACGTCTAAGTAACTTTCTTTTAGAAAAGAATTTTACCAGAGGGAAAATGGACACTACCTTATTAAGAAAAACACTTAAAAATGACATTTTAATTTGTCAAGTATATGTAGATGATATTATTTTTGGAACTTCTAATGTCTCTCTTGGAAGAGAATTTGTTGAGTCTGTGCAGGCTAAATTTGAGATGAGTATGATGGGAGAACTAAAATTCTTTCTGGGAATTCAAATAAATCAGACTCCAGAAGGTACTTATATACATCAAACAAATTATGTTAAAGAACTCCTGAAGAAATTCCAGCTATCAGAAAGTAAAGAAGCAAAGACACCAATGCATCCTGCATGCATTTTGGGAAAAGATGAGGTAAGTAAGAAAGTAGATCAGAAACTCTACAGAGGTATGATTGGATCTCTTCTCTATCTGACTGCATCTAGACCAGATATATTATTCAATGTATGTTTATGTGCAAGATTCCAATCAGATCCTAGAGAATCTCACTTAACTGTTGTTAAGCGAATTCTGAGGTATCTGAAAGGTACTACTAACCTTGGACTGTGTTACAGGAGATCCAAAGAGTTTAAACTAGTAGGTTATTGTGATGCTGACTTTGCTGGAGATAGAATAGAACTAAAAAGCACCTTTTGAAGCTGTCATTTTATGGGTGATAACCTTATCTCATGGTACAGCAAGAAGTAAGCCACTATTGCACTATCAACAACTGAAGCAGAATATATATTTGTTACTGGATGTAGCACTCAATGATCTGGATTAAGAGCCATTTGGAAGATTATCATCTCTATGAAAGTAAGATTCCTATCTTCTGTGATAATACCTCTTCTATTTGTCTTTCAAAAAATCCTATCTTACATTCTAAGGCAAAACATATAGAAATTAAACATCATTTCATAAGGGACTATATTCATAAAGGAATTTTAAGTTTAAACTTCGTAGACACAAACCATCAATGGGTTGATATTTTTACTAAACCTCTTTATGAAGATAAATTTAAATTCATTCTGAAAAACATCAGTATGGAACTTTGTCCTGAATGAAATTTTTTTCTCTATATATGTTTTCAGAAGTTTTGAAATGAATGTTCTGATTAACAACTCTTCAGAAGTTAGAAGAGGAGTTACTTCAGAAACCATCTATAATGTTTGAAATGTGTCTAACATTTCATTACAAAAATGGTTCAGAAGTTCATTACATTAAAACAGTTGTCACACGCTATCCTCAGAAGTTGAACGCATGTTTGAACTCTGAAAGGTCACGCATGCGTGCACTGCTATTGAGACGTCGTTCCTAGGTAACTGTTTAGATTTGATCAAATATCATGCATCCCCTCAATGTCAAATCTCATTAATTGCTTGTAATGATTTTTTTTTAATTCAATCGGTCTAAATTCTTTAATTGTTTTATTACTTTAGAATTCTTTTTCTTAAGCTATAAATACTTTGCAAAATTCCTTTTTTACTTTTTATTCTCTCTCTCTCTCTCTCTCTCTCTCTCTCTCTCTCTCTCTCTCTCTCTCTCTCTCTCTCTCTCTCAAATTTCAATCACTTCTGCGTATTTGCAAACTCTCTCTCTTTTTTTTAAAAATCCTAAACCTAAGCGTTCTAAGTGGCCTCATCTTCATCCCTTTCCGAAAGCATTCCTATTTCTTCAAGCAGCTCTCAACATGCAGAGAAATATGTCACTCCTGAGAGAATAACACTCATCCCTGTTGATAGCTTGGAAGTGGTTAGCGAACTAATGGTTGATTTTGAAAATCTGAAAGCAAATGGGTTTGATTTGTTTCTGGCTGTAGAGTTCCAAGGGTGGCAAGTTTTCTTTGATCGTCTAGTTGGACCAGTGTTCCCTCATCTTGTCAAGGAATTATGGATCCATGCTGTGATCGGTGGATCTGGAACTGACTATTTAACGCTGGTTCGCGAAATGTCGCGGAAGCAAGAGTCGCCACTGTCTTTTATTTTCTCCAAAAGGAAAGGACAAAAGCACAGAAAAATTCCTTATAGAGATTGCTCTCGGTTCGGGAGGTAGATTATAGAAAGGGAAGGTGTTAGCACCCTTTCTATCCATGGTTATCCATGGGCTCTTAGATACTTGCTCACTTGTGTTTTCAAAATGTTTGTTTGCTTTTCAACTGTGGGTTTTAAAAAAAGTTTCTTTGAAAATTCCAGTTCGACTCTTGTATCGGTCCTCAAGAGTGTTTGAAAAATTGCTTTCGAAAGCTTTTTGAAAAGGTGTCGGTGTGAAAAGTATTTTTGAATTTGTTTTGAAATTAGAGCAAGTATCTAGAGTCGTCTACCTACCCTAAGGAATTCGTCTGTGTAGATGTCCTTTAAAGTAGTGCCATCCCACCATTGAGAGGTAGGTAGCACCACCGTTGGAGGTGTTCGGGTCAATTCGAAGTTCGGGACATGGTGATCACCAGAGTAATGGGAAGACACCTTAGAAGCTACCCTCATGCCAGGTTCCCGGATCATGAGGACTTACTAAGACATCCTCTACTCGACGATCACCTTTCGAGAGGCAAGGCAACAGTGAAGCGTACCCTAGGGGTGGTGTGTGATTTGTGTGTCATGTTCATTTATTTTTGTCTCGTCATGTTATGGGTGATCTACGCTTTTGTTTTTATTTTGACATTCATTCTTGCATGCAATTATTAATAGTTAAAAAGTTGCGAGAAATATAAAGTTCCTAAACTATTACAACGGCGCGGGTCCACATCGCCAAATTAAATCCAGGACCCGATTTGACATAAAATAAAATAAGGTGCGAGAAATAAAACGTCCAATTTACACGGCTTTGGGAGAATTACATAAAAATGATAAGAAAGGAAATAAATGCGCGAATTGGAATTATTAGCGAATGCGAAGGCGTTGGACCCTTTTTAATGAAATTAAATTATTATTAACAAATTAATTAAAATAAAATAAAAAGAAATTATTTTTGAGGTTTTTTGTATTTATAGATTTTTAATAAGAGAATTAAATGAAATTAAGAAATTAATTAATTAACCCTAATTCTAACTATTTTTATTTATTAAGAAAAAATATTAAAATTGAACCTAAAATTAAACCTAATTAATTAATGCAATTTTATTTAAAAAAAAATATTTAATAATTAATTATGGTGAGAGAAAAAAGAAAAAGAATGAAAAATACCTAAAACCCTAATTCTACATCTTTTTAATTTATTAAGAAAAATATTTGAATTAAACCTAAATTTAAACCTAATTAATTAGTGAGATTTATTTATAAAAAATAATACTTAAATAAAATATATTTTGATTTCTTTTTTGTCTTTTCTGATTTTTATATTATTTTTTATGTTGAGAAAAATATTAATTTAAAGAATTAAGAAAGAAACAATTGAATTAATACAAATAATGAAAAATAAAAAAAAGAGAAGAATTGCAAACCCTGGGGGGTTCTGTCCCCAAACTGGAGGTATGTTCCTAGCAATTCTGGCCCAATTGTTTCAAGTCCTTTTGACTTTTCCTGGAAGCGTGCAGGTGCGTTGACTGATGCCCATGGTGTTCATCAGATCTGGGCCTTTAGATTGCCTTCAGTGGCCATGTGGCACACTTGGACTGTGGACGTACAGTGGGCGCTTGGAAGCGAGCTACATAGGAACGTTGTTAGAAGAAAAATATGGAATAAGAAAGGGGGACCTGGGGTTCAAACCCAGGTCCCAGGGGTTACCAATACACATGCCTGCCACTTGAACCACCTGAACGCTTTGTTTATTATATGACCAATAAATAATATCAATCAAAACAAGAGTTAATGATATTTTTCCGCGCGAAATTCAAACGCTCCATTCACCTGCCTACACATCATCATCTTCCCCAATTATTTGCTGCGCCTGAAATAAAAACAAATTGAATAGCGGGGGTTTTAAACCCCCACTAAATACTGTATACAAAAATAGCGATTAGCACCCTGCTAATCATAAATTAATCGCGAGGTATGGAAACGATTCTCATGAAGCTTCTGAGTCCAACAGTCCTGGTCTTAGGGTCTAATTTTTCTGGACGAGGAAACCCCCAATTTTTCAGTTTCGTAACCCTCGTAAGCTTCCATGGTGAATTCTCCTATAGTGCACGAAAACTCAATCGACGTATATGGTTAGCTTTAGAATGATCCAATTAGTATAAATCAACATCAAAAACATATGAAAAATGCATAGAATTCATGATACGATTATGAATATTTTCGTGAAAAGTATGACTTTGATATACCAATTCCTTGAGTATGGGACAATGTTCTTGATTGGAATAGTCTCCTCGTGGCCTTGGCAAGCTAGTGGAATGGTTATATGGCCTTGAAACGCCTTGGAATGGTGTTTTCAGTTTTGAATTTTTCACAAAAAAAGTGCAACTTTGTTCTTGAGAGGAGGCGCAGCATTTTGGTTCTCAGCACTAGGGTTTACATGAGTATAAGTATTGGAACTGATTAGGGTTAAAAATTGGATCCAAAACCCTTTGCATTGATGTACAAGATATTTGATTTTTATGCATATATTTTTCAATATTTTCCATGCATATTTGATACCAATCATGTCCAATCAACTTGATTCTTTCCCTATCTGATCATGCACGAAATCTTGAGGTTATTCCATGCATAAAAAGATTTAAAAAGTTTGCTTTGGTATTTTCCACATATTTATTTTAATTAAATGAATTATTAGCAATTAAAAATTCAAATAAATAAATAAAAATGATGAATAACTTCCCTTTGGGCCAAATGGTCGTGCACATGCTTTGGATGATGAATCTTGGAAGGAAATGTGGCCCATTAGCAATTTTAAGACATTTGAAGCAAAGTTGACTTTTCAAAATACCCAAAAATTTCCCAACTTCCACAAGGCATATCTTGCTCAATTTTTAAGCTTTGATCATGTTCTTGGACATTTTGGAAAGGTCTTGAAGTCCTCTAACCAATATCTTTGGTCCCATGTCATTTTGATTTACCAATCTCAAGTTATGGCCTTTGACTTAAAGTCCCTTTTTGTTGACTTTTGAAAATGACCTATAATGTTGAAATTGATAACTTTTTGTGAGAGCATTTATTGGACTTGAAGTGTGAAGAGGAGTTGTAGTAAATGTCTTTCTCTTCAAAATGAGCTTTGGATTGAATTTTTCTGATAATCCATGTGGAAGTTATGCCTTGGTCAAGTTACAGTTGACTTTTTCAACTATCCAAATATGGAAACTTTTGCATCTTGAGACTTTTTGAGCCAAGCTTTGAGAATCATGATCAAGCATTGATCAAATGATGTTTATGGCTTCAAAATGAGATGTTGACCAAAAATTTGAACTTTGGACTGTCAAATGACCATTTTGCCCTTGCAGTTGACTGTTGAGCAATTAGGGTTTTTGACTGTGCAATTTTGTGCTGTAAGTCTTGAAACTTGGTATGAGGATGCTTGACCATGTTTATAGGCAAGTGGGACTTTATTGGACCCTTGGAAACTTCATTTTCTTTTTCAGAACCAAAACCCTAGTTTTTGACTGTTAGGAGGCCCTTGAACTGTGCAACCCTTGGGGAATTTTGAAGCATGCTTTTGGCAAATCTTGAAGAATATGGGAGGGCAAATTTTGGGGTACAACAGTTGCCCCTGTTCAATCTTCTTAGACCTGAGGATGCAGATTGGCTGACGTGCCTTTCGTAATCCGAAGGTGGAAGATGATTGAACACTAAAGTGCCCAGAAATTTGCGCTCACATAGTAGTGTGATGTGGGGAATGGGCTTATAGATGCCATTTGGAGATTGATGGATAGGATGATGGGCTTATAGATGCCATGCTAAGAGATGATGGATGGTGGATGGGCTTATAGATGCCATCTGGGCATCGATCGCGTAAGAGATTCCTTAGCGAGAGCTTGCGTACCTGCAAAAGAAAAATGATTACCTGGCATGTTACAAGAGCTGGTCTTCAAATTCTTTGTGTAGATGCGCCCTGACTGGTTACAGGTATTGAATCTGGAACTTCAAAAAGGTGATGAATGAATCAAGGATGATTACTACCTCAATAGGAATGCTGAGAGAACCTTGGACGATTACTACCTCAACAGTATCGCTGAGAGAATCTTGGGCGACTTCAACCTCAACAGTAACGCTGAGAGAATCTTGGGCGACTTCTACCTCAACAGTAACGCTGAGAGAATCTTGGATATCTTCTACTGAGTCTTTATCAGGAAAATCTGTTATGGGTCGATTTAGCTGGGCTAGAGAAGGCCTTTGATTGGATAAGAAACAGAAAAATCTTAGGGTCGATTTAACTGAACCGGACAAGGTCTTAAAATCTTCAACTGGATAAGAAACAAGGAGATCTTAGGGTCGATCTGACTGAACCAGAGAAGGCCTTGGACTGGATAAGAAACAGAAAAATCTTAGGGTCGATTTAACTGAACCGGTCTAGGTCTTGAAATCTTCAACTGGATAAGAAACAGGGAGATCTTAGGGTCGATCTGACTGAACCAGAGAAGGCCTTTGACTGGATAAGAAACAGTAAAATCTTAGGGTCGATTTAACTGAACCGGTCAAGGTCTTGAAATCTTCAACTGGATAAGAAATAGGGAGATCTTAGGGTCGATCTGACTGAACCAGAGAAGGCCTTGGACTGGATAAGAAACAGAGAAATCTTAGGGTCGATTTAACTGAACCGGTCAAGGTCTTGAAATGTATTCAACTGGATAAGAAACAGGGAGATCTTAGGGTCGATCTGACTGAACCAGAGAAGGCCTTTGACTGGATAAGAAACAGTAAAATCTTAGGGTCGATTTAACTGAACCGGTCAAGGTCTTGAAATGTAGCTGAGAACTTAACTGAATCTTTCCTGAAAGGTGAAGGTCAGTCATATGCAATGCATGATATGGATCAAGCAATGATGTTCTCAACATAAATGAGATTTGTAAGATATGATGCGTATATGCATGTTATAATGATGTATGCGATGTTTATAAATGTATGTTTTTGTCTAGGAAAATAAATCCTTGACGGGTGCCGGGAAGTCACTCCTGGGCTGATGTTGAGGAATAGATCTTTGCTTCCGCTGGGGATGATAATTGCAAGAATACCGGTAGGAGAAGATGACTCCGTTAGGGAATAAACTTGGCGAATGGATTACTCTGCGGGGAAAAAAGTACTCTGACAATCTTGCTGGGGAGCAATATTCTGTGGGGAGAAAAGTACTCTAACGATCTTGCTGGGAAGCAATATTCTGTGGGGAGAGAGGTACTTTGTTGAAATGTTGATGGTAACTTGCTGGGGATACCCTTGTTGTATTGGAAGTGTTGATAGACTTCGCTGGGGATAAGAAGACTTCGTCGAGGACGCTCTTTCCGTGGCTTTTGGCTGAGGATAACCCAGTTATATCCTGGTAAGGAAATAACTCTTTGAATAAAGCCGGGGGACGCGTTCGTGTTCTGCGGGGATAAGCTTCCAGAATCTACTGGGGATAAGCTTACTGCTTGGGGAGATGGATTCCAACTTTCCTGGGGAAACTGGATTGGACTCTCTTGGGGAATTTTTGAGATGTACTGGAAGTAACTCCACTGAATGTTTGATATATCGCCGGGGAACAATCTTCAGACCCAGATTGTCGGGGATGCTTGTTAAGAATATCCGTATATTGCTGGGGAATGTTGAGATCTGCTGGAGGATACCCAACTTCCTTAAGGTTTGATAATATAGCTTGGGGAGAGTGCACTGACTTGCTGGCTCACTCTCTGGGGAATTAAGGTATCTGGTTATGTTCTTTAGCTGAACCTACCTTGGTACCTTGGTGGACGGAACAATTAGATCGCTTAGACAACTCTTTATTGCCCCTGTTTCTAATGTTACCTGTAATTAATCCTTCGTTTCGTATGCAAATATTCATGAGTTAGCAAATTATTGTCAATGCATATATCACAAATTGAACCTTGGACGTTCTTCGCAAAACAAAACAGAAAAGGAAAAACAATTTGGCAATTTTAATTGAAAAGTGATTTTGTATTGATTTTGAATTTGCCTGTAAAATAGGCGTTTATGTACAAGAGGCCGACGTCCTAGTAAGAGAACGCCGCCGAACAAAAGAGTTTATACAAATTTGTACAAGAGAAAATAAAACAGCCGTGTGAGATGAATGATCCACTGGGTTTCAACTCTGCTATCGCCTTTATGTCTTTGAGCGTCTCATCACTTGATGACCTTAGTTGAAGATGAAGTTGATTGATCAATGCCGTCTGAACTTGATGTAGATACCGGATTCTGGATGCAAAGTGATCCAATGAGACATAGTATTACGCTTTATCCCTAACTTTTGCCTGGACCGCCCTTTCAGGTTTTCGGTCCACCGGGATACCCATTTTTGCCCAAGTCGCCTTTTCAGGTTTTCGACTTGCCGGGTGTACAGATTTTTTTCATTTCATCCCTTCATTTTGCCCGAACCCTTTTGGTTCGCCGGGAAGCCCTAACTTTTGCCTAGGCATGTCAGCCTAGCGGGTCTTTTTTCATGCGTAGTATCTTTTTACTATGTTTGCATTGGCGGGGTGAGGAAGGTCGTCACCATCCATGTTGGTTAGAATCATGGCTCCTCCTGAGAACACATGTTTAACCACAAATGGCCCTTCGTACGTAGGGGTCCATTTGCCCCTTGGATCACTCTGAGGAAGGATGATTCGCTTGATTACCAGATCCCCAACTTGATATTCCTGTGGTCTGACCTTTTTGTTAAATGCCCTGATCATCCGTTTTTGATACGTCTGACCATGACAGATAGCAGCAAGTCTCTTTTCATCAATAAGGTTTAGCTGATCAAGTCGTGTCTGGATCCAATCATCTTCATTTAGATTTGCATCCTTCATTATCCGGAGAGAGGGTATTTGCACTTCGATCGGTAAGACTGCCTCCATGCCGTAGACCAAGGAGAAAGGAGTTGCCCCGGTTGACGTCCTGGCTGAGGTACGGTACCCATGTAGAGCGAACGGTAACATCTCGTACCAATCCTTATAAGTCACTGTCATCTTCTGCACGATTTTCTTAATGTTCTTATTTGCTGCTTCTACAGCCCCATTCATCTTCGGTCTGTAAGGAGAAGAGTTGTGGTGTTGTATCTTAAACTGTTCGCAGAGCTCAGTGATCATCTTGTTATTGAGATTGGTACCGTTGTCTGTAATGATTCTTTCTGGGACGCTGTATCGACAGATCAAGTTATGCCGAATGAACCGTGCCACGACGTTCTTGGTTACTGTGGCGTAGGAAGCTGCTTCAACCCACTTCGTGAAGTAATCAATCGCCACCAGAATGAAGCGATGCCCATTGGACGCTGTAAGTTTAATCTCACCGATCATATCTATGCCCCACATTGCAAACGACCAAGGTGTTGTCAAGACGTTCAGAGGAATTGGAGGAACATGCACCTTGTCTGCATAAATCTGGCATTTATGGCACGTCCGAGAATGTTGGTAGCAGTCAGCTTCCATGGTGGACCAGAAATACCCTGCCCAAAGGATTTTCTTTGCCATAGTGTGTCCACTGGAATGTGTTCCGAAGGTCCCTTCATGTAGCTCTTCCATGATCCTTTCTGCTTCAGTCTTATCCACACAACGCAGTAAGGTCGAATCATGGTTTCGCTTATACAAGATGTCGTTGCTAAGGAAGAACTTCGCTGCGAACCTTCTCAAGAACTTTTTATCGTTGACAGATGCACCTTCAGGGTATTCCTGAGCTTCCAAATATCTCTTCACCTCATGGTACCAAGGCTTCTCAGTTACCAACTCAGTCTCGAGATCACAACAGTATGCCGGTTCATCCAGTTTCCAGATGATGATCCGGGGAGCCTCATTATCCCATTTGACCTTGAACATAGAAGACATTGTAGCTAACGCGTCCGCCAGCTGATTCTCCTCTCTCAGAAAGTGTTCGAAGGTTATCTTTATGAAGTGGGGGATCAAGGTCAACACACATTCCCTGTAAGGAATAAGATTCGGATGTTTCGTATCCCACTCTCCTTTAATCTGATTGATCACAAGAGCGGAATCTCCAAAGACACTCAGAAACTTGATCCTTAAGTCGATTGCAGCTTGAAGACCCATGATGCACGCCTCATACTCCGCCATGTTGTTGGTACAGTTGAAACATAGTCGGGCAGTGAGTGGAGTATGAGTGCCTTGAGGGGATATGATTATGGCACCGATACCGTTACCCAAAGCATTTGAGGCTCCGTCAAAGTGCATAGACCATCGGGATCCTTCCTCAGGTCCTTCATCCGGTCCAGGTACTTCACAATCAGTCACAATCATGATGCTCTCGTCTGGAAACTCGAAGTTCATTGATTGATAGTCGTCTACGGCCTGATGTGCCAAGTGGTCTGCCAATACACTTCCTTTGATGGCTTTCTGGGTTGTGTACTGAATGTCGTATTCTGTCAAGATCATTTTCCATCTTGCAATTCTCCCAGACAGAGCAGGCTTTTCAAATATGTACTTTATAGGATCCATCTTTGAGATCAACAAGGTAGTGTGAGTCAGCATATACTGTCTCAGCCGGCGAGCAGCCCATACCAAAGCGCAACAAGTTTTCTCAAGCAGTGAGTATCGGGTCTCACAGTCGGTAAACTTTTTGCTAAGGTAATAAATGGCGTGCTCTTTTCGGCCGGACTCGTCATGCTGCCCCAGCACACACCCCATTGAGTTGTCAAGTACTGTCAGGTATAGTATCAGAGGTCTCCCCTCAACCGGTGGCATAAGGATGGGTGGTTCTTGGAGATACTCCTTGATTCTGTCAAAAGCAGCCTGACATTCATCATTCCAACGTACTACCTGATCTTTCTTCAGCAGCTTGAAGATTGGCTCACAGGTAGCAGTCAGGTGTGAGATGAATCGGGCAATGTAATTCAGGCGTCCTAAAAAGCCTCTGACCTCTTTCTCTGTTTTGGGAACTGGCATCTCTTGAATAGCTTTAACCTTGGCAGGGTCCACTTGAATACCCTTATCACTTACAACGAAGCCTAGCAACTTTCCAGATCTTACCCCGAAGGTGCACTTGTTCGGGTTCAACCTCATCTTGTACAACTTCAGACGGTCAAACAACTTCTGCAGATGATCTAGGTGTTCTTCCTCAGTTTGGGACCTTGCAATCATGTCGTCAACATACACTTCTATCTCATGATGGATCATATCATGAAATAAAGCAACCATGGCACGTTGGTAGGTTGCCCCAGCGTTCTTCAGTCCGAAAGGCATGACCTTGTAGCAGAAGGTGCCCCACTGAGTAACAAAGGTAGTTTTTTCCATGTCTTCAGGTGCCATCTTGATCTGATTGTAACCTGAAAAACCATCCATGAAAGAGAACACCTTATGCTGAGCTGTATTGTCAACAAGGACATCAATGTGAGGTAAAGGGAAGTCATCCTTGGGGCTGGCCCTGTTCAGATCCCTGTAGTCAACACACATTCTGACCTTTCCGTCTTTCTTTGGTACCGGCACCACATTAGCAACCCACTGAGGGTAAGAAGTCACTGCAAGGAACCCAGCATCAAACTATTTCATAACCTCGACTTTGATCTTCTCAGACATCTCTGGACGCATACGGCAGACCTTTTGCTTAACCGGAGGGCAGTCTTCCTTAGTAGGCAAATGATGGACCACAATATCGGTATCCAGCCCGGGCATGTCTTCGTAGGACCATGCAAAGATCTCCATATAATCATGTAACATCTTAGTCAACCGTTGCTTCACGCTGAGCTCTAGGTTGGCACCAATCTTTACCTCCTTTCTGTCTGTATCAGTACCCAGGTTTATTGTTTCCACTAGCTCTTCGTGTGGTTGAATTACCCTCTCTTCCTGGAGCAACAGTCTTGCAAGCTCGCCAGGCACTTCGCAATCATCTTCACCTTCGTCTTCGACTAAGTTGATCGGATTTTCGAAGTCATAATTGGCAGTAGCAGAGTCGTTACCAGTGAGATCCAGAGTGGATTGGAACCTGTATGAGTGAGTGTGTGTAAATACAGCTATTTTGAAATATATAAAGGAAGGGAAGAAAGAAAAGGAGCATAAGATTTGAAATGCGAGAAAACGTCCAAGATCTTTATTCATGATATATGAAATGACAATTTATATGCCCTCACAAATGAAGCCACGGTGCCCCGGGTAAGACACCGGGCCATAGAGTTTTAATTGTTTATTACAAATAACAAAACAAAGAAGTTTATTACTGCGTAACAAAAGTAACAGGAGTATGGTCCTTAGCAATCCAATTGGTCAATCCGCCATCAGTTGTCGGGTAGATCCAGCTATTGAACTCAGCTTCATCCACTTCATTATCCTCCCAACAGCATTCACTCCTAGATTAGTAATGAGCACAGGAGGTCTTCTGGTCTTTGCCTTCCGCATAGCTTTCTGTCCCTCTGCAGTAAAACCCAGTCTGAACTTGTCAGTTTTCTGTGTAAAATCAGGAAGCCTGCCCCAGTTAGCACATTCACCTTTCTGAATCACAGCCCGGGCATCCCTTAGGGAAGCCATCTTCAAAGGAACATCCTCTTCGACCACTGTTTCTGCTGCTGCTAAAGTTGGAGGTACCTCTTCGAAATGCTGAAAGGGGGTTTCAATAAACTCCCCGTCCATCTCAATATACCTGAAGGAATTCAAATGGCTCACCATATATTCCTCCTCTCCCTGCACAGTGACGATCTTCCCTCTGACGGGGTATTTGAGCTTCTGGTGCAAGGTAGAGGTCACGGCCCCAGCTTTGTGGATCCAAGGTCGACCCAGTAGACAAGAATAAGATGGACGGATATCCATCACATAGAAGGTAGAGTCGAATACTTGAGAGCCCACACGAATAGGAATGTCAACCTCTCCATGAACCATCCTCTTGGAACCGTCAAAGGCTCTGACGATAATGTTGCTAGGTTTCAGCTCCAGGCCCTCACAATCCAAACGGTCTAAGGCCTTCTTGGGTAGCACATTCAAGGAAGAACCAGTGTCCACCAACACGTGCGCAAGAGTAGTGCCCCTGCATTCAATAGAGACATGCAGGGCATCATTGTGGTCCCTTCCCTTAGCAGCAAGGTCAGCATCTGAGAAACCCAAACCATTGTCCGCTGTCAGATTTGCTACGCAATCAGTAAACTGAACTGCAGATGTCTCCTGTGGCACATGGGCCGTCTTGAGAAATGAAATTAAGGCCTTAGCATGGGCCTCTGAGCACAGTAGCAAGGAGAGCATGGAGATCTTGGAGGGCGTATGCCCCAGCTGCTCGACAACATTAAAGTCACTCTTCTTGATTATCTTCAGGATTTCCTCCATCTCTTGTTGGGAGGCCTCAGCATTTACAGGTCTTGGTGCCTCCATCCGGGCAGGCTCATCTTCAGTCCCTTTGCCCCGAGCATTAGATGACTCGGCAGCAGGGGAAACAACTTGATCAGAAATAGGAACAGGTACACTTATAGGTGTTATAGTGAGGGGTCTTCGAACAGTGGGTGGTGCAATGTCAGGCGAGAAGAGCCTGCCACTGCGGGTAACCTTGGCTGGACCAGTAATATTGCTGATACTGGTGCCAGTATTGAACTCTTGCTTGATTCCATTCACATACACATCTGCCCCATAGTGCCAGGGGACAGCCTTATCAGATTCGTAGGGGAGAGGCCCCGGAACAGTAATAACAACAGGTGCGACAGTCATGATTTGAACAGGCTTCCTTGGGAGAGCCCTGATTGGATTATTAAAGATTGTAATAACAGAAACTTCTTCTACCGGAACAAACTGAACGGCGGACTTCTTGAACAGAATCTCCTTGCTGTCCATTAGGCTTTGGATGCCCAACTTCAGCAAAGGACAACCAGAAAGGGAAACAACACAGAAAAGGCAACCTTCACTACAACCCGGAAATAAACCGGCCAGCAGTAGGTTCCTCTTGACAGTCTTCAAAGGAGTAGCTACATCATCCACAGAAACGGCGTATACATCTTCATCAACAGCATTTACTCCATGCTGGGGCATAGGAGCAGTCACCACATTTGGCCTCTCAGGCGCTTCAAACTGTATCTCTTTTGCATCAATAAGGTCTTGCACCTTATTTCTTAAGGCCCAACAGTCATCAGTGGAATGTCCCGGGCTATCGGAGTGATAAGCACAGCGGGCATTCGGATTGTATTTGGGGGAAGCAGTGTTTACAACCTTTGGGGCCTCCCTGACAGTCACTAGGTTGGTGGACAGCAACTGCGGCAAGATTTGTGATAGAGTCATACTCAAACGGGTGAACTCCCTTCTGGGTCTTTCAGCCCTTTGAGGATTGGTTTGTCGAGGAGCGGCAGCAGGCTTAGCAATCATCACCGTGTTGACAGATTGGCGGCGCTCAGGTTTCTCTTGTCTTCTAGAGCCATATACAGCACTAGCCTCCTTCTTAAAGGGCTTCTTCTCAGAACTTGACGATGCACCCTTCTGAATTTTACCAGACTTCATCCCCGCCTCTATTCTCTCTCCAGTCAGAATAAGATCAGTAAACCCTGCAGATGAGTTACCGATAAGATGGTTGAAAAATGGCCCAGATAGGGTCCCCAAGAACATGTCTACCAACTCCCGGTCAGTCAACGGAGGCTGCACTCTACCAGCCAGATCCCTCTACTTCTGTGCGTACTCTTTAAAACCTTCGCTTGACCCTAGCGACATACCCTGGAGTTGGGTACGTGTAGGGGCAAGGTCGGCATTATATTGATATTGCTTATAGAAAGCAGTAGCCAACTCCTCCCAGTTACGAACTTTGGTCCCATCCAGCTGATAGAACCATTCGAGGTGAGTCCCTGAAAGACTCTCTTGGAAGAAGTGGATCCACAAGTTCTTATCCACTGAGTACGGTTGAATCTTCCGCACATACGATCTGAGGTGTAACTTGGGACAAGACGCCCCGTCATACTTGGTAAAGGATGGTGCTTTGAACTTATGAGGAATGATCATACCAGTAGACAAACCCAAGTCTCTGAAATCCAGCCCAGGCACTTGTTGGATCTCCATAGCATTCAGTCTGTCCTCCAACTGCTTGTATCTGTCTTCTGCAGGAGGATACTGTTCCTCATCAAAATCAGTCTCGTTGTCAGAGACTACCGGACTAGGACCTTTTCCCCCTTGGGGACTACCTTCGCCTATAGAAGAACCAGCCTCTTCATTCTGCAGAGTGTTGCCAAACCTTCGGCCCGAGTTAAAAAGAACAGTTCTCCTCTTCTTCTTCTTCTCCTTCTTCAGGAGCAGAGCCTTCAGCTCTTCTTGGCCCTGAGCCAAACCCATGATTAGTTCCTGAAATTGCGCATTCTGCGCCTGAAGAGCCTTGATGGACGTCTCGGTTGATGATGAGTTAGGATTCGTGATGCTGAAATAAACAGCGAAGAACTGTAAGCAACCTGAAAAGAAGAAAACCTGCTATGCACATGATGAATGGAATGCGTATGATTTATGTTTTCAAAGACAATCGGGAATCAACTTTGTAAACAAAAAGGAACACACTTCATTAGATTCAACTTTGAAACTTAAATTGTTCAACAGGTTGCCCTTAGGCGTTACATAAAAGGGAAATACTGAAAAGGGAAATGAAACTGTAAAAGAACATCCAGAGCTCCTTATTGATCCCATGGTCTCCTCTTCTCAGTATGGATGTAAGCATTCAGAGCTCGCTCATTCTCCAACTGCTTTGTCAGCTTCTGGATCTTCAATTCCTGCTCGTTGAACTTTTCCCGGTAAGAATCCCGATCTTCTCGCAGTTGCGACCAAGATCTCTTTAATGTCTCATAATCAGTAGGTATCTGAGGAGGGAGGATAGTTGGAGGAACACCATCTTTGTCAGGATACTCAAGAATGATAGGTCTGACGGCTTCGTATGGCATACCTAACTTCTGAGCCCGGATACGAACCCATTTGTAGTAGGCTTCCATAGGTAAAGAAGTCTTTGGCCCCAACTCTTGTGAGTCAGCTTTATGAACTTTGTCCCAAGCCTTGATGAACCTATGACGCAGCTCGTCACTATCCACTTGAAACTCAAAACTGATGTGAGGCACCAACATCTCATGAGGCCCTGCTCTTCTGGCTCTTCCAAACTGACAGAGAGCTAGACATGGATTGTAAGAGATTCCTCCTTGAGTACCAATCAAAGGAACATTAGGGTATTCTCCTCAGCGATCAATAACGGCTATCTCATCCAAACCTCTGAAAGTCCAAATGATGTCCTTGTCAGTGAGAGACATCAACCTATGAGCCCAACCTCTTCCTTCTTGGTTCTTCAGAACGAACTTAGGGAGGTGCGAAATAAACCAGCTCACCAACAAAGGGATACAACACCATAGAGTTCCTCGTCTTTGGGTAGTACGAGCATAAAGTTGTTGCAGGATGTCACCCAAGAGAGTGGGCACAGGATTCTGAGACATGAAGATCCTTATGGCAGTGACATTGATGAAGTTGTCAGGATTAGGAAACAAGACTAGCCCATAGATTAAGAGAGCCAAGATATCTTCATATGCCCTAAAGTCCAGGTCATTCCAGAAGCTGTTAGCTTTACCAATCAGAAACTTGGCCAAGAAACCCTTAACTCCGCTTCTAGTTACCCAGTTGTCCATTACCTCTTGATGTGTCAAGGGAAGAGCTGCAGCAACCTCCTCAAGCCTGAGGGTCTTTTCCCAACCAGTAAAGGGAGTCTGATCCAAGATAGGGATACCAAGCAAATCAGAGAACTCTTCCAGGGTAGGGACCAGCTGGAAGTCTTGAAAGGTGAAGCACTGGTATAGAGGGTCATAGAACTGGGTCAGAACACTCATCAACTGTTGATCCCGCTTTGCAGTGACTAAACTGAGAAGAGAACCATGCCTCTGAATGAAGGAAGTGGTATTTGGAATTCTGCTAACCAACTCTTCAAGCAACTCAGGTGAGTGAACAAAGTTGAACCGGATAGTATTCCTTCGCACAGGCATCATGGTGTCCTACAAAACAGAGCAAAGGTGAAACCCTCTTGTCTTTGAAATGGTCAGTCCTTATGCAGGATGCATGCAATGCTCATGATGTTATGATGTTATGATAAAGCACACCACAAATAGATACAAAGGCAAACATGATAAGGCACACAAGTAACACAAGGCCAACCCTTAAAGTTTAGGCCGGCATGAGGTCTAGGTATTACCCTCTTTCAGTTTGTTGGTTCATACCTGTCTGTTGTACCCCAAAATTTGCCCTCCATATTCTTCAAGAATTGCAAAGAGCAAGCTTCAAAATTCCCCAAGGGTTGCACAGTTCAAGGACCTCCTAACAGTCAAAAATTAGGGTTTTGGTTCTGACAAAGAAATTGAAGTTTCCAAGTATCCAATCAAGTCCCACATGCTTATAAACATGGTCAATCATCCTCATGTCAAGTTTCAAGACTCACAGCACAAAATTGCACAGTCAAAAACCCTAATTGCACTACAGTCAACTGCAGGGGTAAAATGGTCATTTGACAGTCAAAAGTTCAAATTTTTTGTCAACATCTCATTTTGAAGCCACAAACATCATTTGATCAATGCTTGATCATGATTCTCAAAGCTTGGCTCAAAAATCATCAAGATGCAAAAGTTTCCATATTTGGACAGTTGAAAAAGTCAACTGTAACTTGACCTAGGCATAACTTCCACATGGATTATTAGAAAAATTCCATCCAAAGCTCATTTTGAAGAGAAAGACATTTCCTACAACTCCTCTTCACACTTCAAGTCCAAGAAATGCTCTCACAAAAAGTTATCAATTTCAACATTATAGGTCATTTTCAAAAGTCAACAAAAAGGGACTTTACGTCAAAGGCCATAACTTGAGATTGGTAAATCAAAATGACATGGGACCAAAGACATTGGTTAGAGGACTCAAAGACCTTTCCAAAATGTCCAAGAACATGAGCAAAGCTTAAAAATTGAGCAAGTTATGCCTTGTGGAAGTTGGGAAATTTTTGGATATTTTGAAAAGTCAACATTGCTTCAAATGTCCTAAAATTGCTAATGGGCCTCTTTTTCTTCCAAAATCCATCATCTAAGGCATGTGCACGACCATTTGGCCCAAAGGGAAGTTTTTCATCATTTTTTTATTTATTTGAATTTTTAAATGCTAATAATTCATTTAATTAAAATAAATATGTGGAAAATACTAAGCCTAACTTTTTAAATCTTTTTGTGCATGAAATAGTCTCAAGATTTTGTGTATAGTCAGATTTGGAAAGAATCTTGATAATTGGACATGATTTGAACCAAAATAGCATGAAAAAGATTGAAAACTCATGGCTTGAAAATCAAATATCTTCTCCATCAATTCAAGGATTCTTTGGACAAAAAATTGAACCCTAATCATTCACACATAAATACTGATGCAAACCCTAGTGTTCATGACCACAAAGCTGCGCAGGAAAGCCATAGCCAAACTTGCAATTTTCTCAAAAAAGTCCAATACTGAAAACTAGGTTCTAGGGCGATTCAAGCCAAAATAACTATACCATTGTCTTGCTGAGACATCAAGGAAGGAGTCTGAATCGAAATCATAGCTTGAAACATCAAGAATTGGTAGTTATAACTCAAACTGTTTTCAATAATATGCATATTCGTGTTTTGATTTTCAAGCATTCTCATGGCATTTTATTTATGGATTTATACTAATTGGATGATTCTGAAGCTAACCCTATAATTTGATTGAATTTTTGTGCACTATTGGAGATTTCACCATTGATGCCAATTAGGGTTCTTCAAGTTTTAAATTAGGCGTTTCTTAATACTGTAAAATTAAGACACTTCAAGGTCATGGTTGAAATCAGCGTGCTTGGACGAAAACAACACACCCATCGCGCCTAATTTATGTGGGCATATGGCCTAATCGCTATTATTAAAAACTGCCTGTTTTGGGGGGGTTTAAAACCCCCGCTAACCCTTTTATGTTTCAGGTGAAAACACAAACGAGGAAGACGAAGACTAGGTGTAAGGCAGCAATTGGTTGATTTGAAAATTCGCGCTAAAAAGTCCACTAACACACGTTTTATTTCATATTATTTATTGGTTATCTTATAAACAAAACGCGCTCACAGCTCCACTGGCAAGGCATAGTATTGGTAATCCCTGGGACCTGGGTTCGAATCCCAGGTCCCCCACCCCTTTCCATATTATTTTTCTATTAACGCTTATGTGCAGTTTCAGTGCTAGGGTGCATCATACATCCACAAGATCCAGCGTGCCACATTACCTGTAACCATTATCCCAGGGACCAGATGTGAAGAACATGATGGACATGAGTCAACGCATATGCATGCTACCCTGGAAAGTCAATAAGGCCAAGGATAATTGGGCCAGAATTGCTAGGGCCTTACCTCCCATTGGGGACAGAAACCCCCTAAAGTATTGTATTTTCTTTCTTTTCCTTATTTTTATTTCAATTATTTCTTTATTTAATTAATTCCCTTAATTTTACTTATTTTCATAAAATATAAAAAATAGTAAAAAACAGAAAAGTCATAAAAATCAAACTTTATTTATTTAATTAATATATTTTTTTGTAAATAAACCTCACTAATTAATTAGATTTAAACTTAGGGTTAATTTTAATATCTTTTCTTAATAAATTTAAAATTGGTAGAATTAGGTTTTTTAAGTATTTTTATCCTTTTTTCTTTTCTTTCACAAAAATTAATTATTAGATATTATTTTTGTAATTAAATTACCATGTAAATAATTAGATTAATCTTAGGTTTAATTTTAACATGTTTTCTTAATAAATTAAAAAAACAATTAGAATTAGGGTTAATATTTTAATTTAATTTTTCTCATAAAGATTCATAAATATAAAAACCTCAAAAACAACTTTTTTATTTTAATTTAATTAGTTTAATCATTTAATTTAATTCCATTAAAAAGGGCCCAATGCCCTCGCTTTCAATTTTAATTCCAATTCGCGCATTTTATTTTATTTCTTGTAAATATTAATGTAACTCTCCCGAAGCCGTGTAAATTAAATTTCTCGCACTTTACTTTAATTATTTACTTTCTGTCAAATCGGGTCCTGGATTTTAATTTTGGCGATGTGGACCCGCGCCTTTGTAATAGTTTAGGAATTTTATCTTTCCGCACTTTTTTTTAACTGTTAAATAAATGCATGCAAGAATGAATGACGAAAATAAAAACAAACGCATAGATCACTTTGACATGAACAAGATAAATGCAAATGAACATAACACACGAATCACACACCACCCCTAGGGTACGCCTCACTGTTGCCTTGCCTCGAAAGGTGATCGTCGAGTAGAGGATGTCTTAGTAAGTCCTCATGATCCGGGAACCTGGCATGAGGGTAGCTTCTAAGGTGTCTTCCCATTGCTCTGGTGATCACTATGTCCCGAACCTCGAATTGACCCGAACACCTCCAACGGTGATGCTACCTACCTCTCAATGGTGGGATGGCACTACTTTAAAGGACATTTACACAGACGAATTCCTTAGGGTAGGTAGACGACTCTAGATACTTGCTCTAATTTCAAAAACAAATCAAAAATACTTTTCACACCGACATCTTTTCAAAAAGCTTTCGAAAGCAATTTTTCAAACACTCTTGAGGACCGATACAAGAGTCGAACTGGAATTTTCAAAGAAACTTTTTAAAACCCACATTTGAAAAGCAAACAAACCATTTTTGAAAACACAAATGAGCAAGTATCTAAGAGCCCATGGATAACCATGGATAGAAAGGGTGCTAACACCTTCCCTTTCTATAATCTACCTCTCGAACCGAGAGCAATCTCTTTAAGGAATTTTTCTGTGCTTTTGTCCTTTCCATTTGGAGAAAATAAAAGACGGTGGCGACTCTTGCTTCCGCGACATTTCTCGAACCAGCGTTAAACAGTCAGTTCCAGATCCACCGATCACAGAACTGGCGACTCTGCTGGGGATATCTTTATAAAGTGAGGTGTACCTTAGGGATAGTTCATAACTGTGTTTTCAAGTGCTTTCTTTGCTTGCTTTAAATTGTGGGACTGTCTTGGGAGTTCTATAGATCCTAAACCCGGATCTGGGGATACCTTCTTAGAAAGTAGCAACAAGGCTGTGAGGGAACTGTGCGGGGTATACCGACATGGTTGAAACAGTCTGCTATGTTGATGTGGCACTTTGGTGTGTACCGGTAACCCTTGAGTTCAGTCAAGGAGAGTACGGGGCCTCCGCGCGGTGTCGTGAAGCATCAACAGACCTTAGGAACCTTAATTGAACTATCTTGGCCTCTTTAGGGTAGTGAGATAACTGACTTTGGTGCAGTCCGAGGTTGGTTGATACTCGATACTACACTCAATTGAGAGTTGCTTTCCTGGAATATTTCGGTCGCCAGTTCAGTGGCTAAATCGAAATGATGAACAATGAAAGCAATCCCGTGATATTGGGACCCTTAGAACCCGGTTACTTCTAATAGGACAGGATGAACCCACCAACTTCAAGAGGGTACTACCCAGACCCCATGCTGGCCTTAAACCCTAAGGGCTTGTCTTGTGTGCCTTGTGTGCCTTACATGTTTGTCTTTGTAAATATCTGTGGTGTGTTTAATCATAGCATCATGACATCATCCAGCATCATATGCATTGACTAACCATTTCAGGGGTTCGAATCTTCATCTTTGTTCTTGTTTTGTAGGATATGGAAACTGTTCGCAGAAAGACAATTCAAGTTAGCCTTGTAAGGGTCCCTCCTCAGCTTAAGGAGCTTATATCCAGGATTCCCGAGAGCTCTTCATTCAGTGAGAGACATGGAAGACTCATCAGCTTGGTCAATACCAACATTGAGGAAGATATGATAAAGGTCCTGTTCCAGTTCTTTGACCCTCTGCATCACTGTTTCACTTTCCTGGATTATCAGCTGGTACCTACATTGGAGGAGTTCTCCCGGCTCCTGAAGATCCCTATCCTTGATCAACTACCCTACAACGGTACAGAAAAGGAACCTAAGCTTGAAGAGATTGCTAAAGCCTTGCACCTACAGTCATCTGACCTCAAGGGACATTGGGAAGTTAGAAGTGGTATCAAAGGGTTCTTAGCCAGGTTTCTGTTTGAAAAGGCCCATGAATGTTGGAACTCCCTTGACTTGCAAGATTTTGAAGAAGTTATGGCCCTCCTTGTCTATGGTTTGGTGTTGTTCCCTAACCCAGATCAGCTTATAGATATCAGTGCTGTCCAGATCTTCATGTCCAGGAATCCTATACTTACGTTACTGGGGGACATCCTTCACTCATGTTACACTCGAACCATGAGAAAAAGAGGTGTCCTTATGTGTTGCACTCCTCTCCTGGGAAGGTGGTTTATTTCGCACCTTCCACAATCAGTTTTGAAGAATGAACGGGGTTTGAGATGGTCACAACGGTTGATGACCCTTACACATGCAGATATACATTGGTGCCCTCGGTCCAGAGAAGATGTCACTATCATTTATCGTTGCGGGGAGTACCCTAATGTTCTTTTACTTGGAATCAGAGGAGGTATTACTTACAACCCATGCTTGGCTTGGAGACAGTTTGGTTATGCTCGGAGGGATGGTCCTCATGACATGTTAATTCCTGACATAGTTTTTGACTTCGACAACGATGCACGAGGACTTCGCCAGAGATTTATCAGAGCTTGGAGGATGCCCAGTAGGATAGACAGTAAGACACTGGGGCACAGGAACTCCATCCCGTTGGAACCTTATCTCAAGTGGGTACGGGCCCGCTCCCAGAAGTTAGTAATGCCATATCCTCATATGCTCCCTGTGATTAAAGAGCCAGTCTCGGAAGGAGAGGTGTCCTACACCATTCAGCATCCTGACATGCCCACATCTTGGGAAGAGATGCAAAAGAGCTGGATTCAGCTTAAGGAAGAACGGAATTCTCTGGAGACCAGTCTACATGCTAGTGAAAAAAAGGTCTTGGAGCTCACCCGCCTGTTGCATGAGGAGAGGAATCTCAACACCTACATAGCTCCAAAGAGGATGCGTAGTGTCTTTTGGAATTGATTTGCTTTGTAATTTGTGCCCATGAGGCTTTGATGTACTGAACAATTATTTCCTTAATGATAACGTGTGTTCTTGTTTGTCTACAACAAATTTGAACTTTCGAACCCTTGAATGCATTGCATAAACACATATCATTCATCATGTGCATAATAGGTTTTCTTCTTTTCAGGTTGCTTACCGTTCTTCGCTGTTTATTTCAGCATCATGAATCCTGACTCATCATCAACTGAGATGTCCATCAAGGCTCTTCAGGCGCAGAATGCGCAATTTCAGGAATTAATCATGGGTTTGGCTCAAGGCCAAGAAGAGCTGAAGGCTCTGCTCCTTAAGAAGGAGAAGAAGAAGAAGAGAAGAACTGTTCTTTTCAACTCGGGCCGAAGGTTTGGCAACACTCTGCAGAATGAAGAGGCTGGTTCTTCTATAGGCAAGGGTAGTCCTCAAGAGGGAAAAGGTCCTAGTCCGGTAGTCTCCGACAACGAGACTGACTTTGATGAGGAGCAGTATCCTCCAGCTGAAGACAGATATAAGCAGTTGGAGGACAGGTTGAATGCTATGGAGATCCAACAGGTGCCTGGGCTGGATTTTGGAGATTTGGGTTTGTCTACTGGTGTGATTATCCCTCATAAGTTCAAAGCACCATCCTTTACCAAATATGACGGGGCGTCTTGTCCCAAGTTACATCTCAGGTCATATGTGCGGAAGATTCAACCGTACTCAGTGGATAAGAATTTGTGGATCCACTTCTTCCAGGAGAGTCTTTCAGGGACTCATCTCGAATGGTTCTATCAGCTGGATGGGACCAAGGTTCGTAACTGGGAGGAGTTGGCTACTGCTTTCTATAAGCAGTATCAATATAATGCCGACCTTGCCCCTACGCGTACCCAACTCCAGGGTATGTCGTTAGGTTCAAGTGAAGGTTTTAAAGAGTACGCTCAGAAGTGGAGGGATCTGGCTGGCAGAGTGCAGCCTCCGTTGACTGATCGGGAGTTGGTAGACATGTTCTTGGGGACCCTATCTGGGCCATTTTTCAACCATCTTATCGGTAATTCTTCTGCAGGGTTTACTGATCTTATTCTGACCGGAGAGAGAATTGAGGCTGGGTTGAAGTCTGGTAAGATTCCGAAGGGTGCATCGTCTAGTTCTGAGAAGAAACCCTTCAAGAAGGAGGCCAGTGCTGTATATGGCTCCAGGAGACAAGAGAAATCTGAGCGCCGCCAATCTGTCAGTGTGGTAATGATTGCTAAACCTGCTGCCGCTCCTCGGCAAACCAATCCTCCAAGGGCTGAAAGACCTAGAAGAGAATTCACCCGTTTGAGTATGACTTTGTCGCAGATCTTGCCACAGTTGCTATCCACCAACCTAGTGACTGTCAGAGAGGCCCCAAAGGTTGTAAACACTGCTTCCCCCAAATACAATCCAAATGCCCGCTGTGCTTATCACTCCGATAGCCCGGGGCATTCCACTGATGACTGTTGGGCCTTAAGGAACAAGCTGCAGGACCTTATTGACGCCAAGGAGGTACAATTCGAGGCATCTGAGAAGCCTAACGTAGTGACAGCTCCCCTGCCTGCTCATGGAGTAAATGCTATTGGGGACGAGGATGAAGTGGATGAATCTGAGTTTGATAGCTGGATTTACCCGGCAACCGACGGTGGACCTAGCAATTGGAGTGCAAAGGACAATCTACCTGTTTCTCTTGTTACTGAGTAATGAATTCCTATGTTTTTGGTATTTGTAATAAACAATAATTTAAACTCTATGGCCCAGTGTCTTACCCGGGGCACCGTTGGCTTCATTTGTGAGGGCATATAAATTGTCATTTCATATATCATAAATGAAAATCTTGGACGTTTTCTCGCATTTCAAATCTTATGCTCCTTTTCTGTCTTTCTTTCCTTTATATATATTTCAAAACAGCTGTATTTACACACACTCACTCATACAGGTTTCAATCCACTCTGGATCTCACTGGTAACGACTCTGCTACTGCCAGTTATGACTTCGAAAATCCGATCAACTTAGCCGAAGACAAAGGTGAAGATGATTGCAAAGTGCCTGGCGAGCTTGCAAGACTGTTACTTCAGGAAGAGAGGGAAATTCAACCACACGAAGAGCCAGTGGAAATAATAAATCTGGGTACCGAGACAGACAGGAAAGAGGTAAAGATTGGTGCCAACCTAGAGCTCAGCGTGAAGCAACGGTTGACTAAGATGCTACATGATTATATGGAGATATTTGCCTGGTCCTACGAAGACATGCCCGGGTTGGATACCGATATTGTGGTCCATCACTTGCCTACTAAGGAAGACTGCCCTCCAGTTAAGCAAAAGGTCCGTCGTATGCGTCCAGAGATGTCTGAGAAGATCAAAGCCGAGGTTATGAAACAGTTTGATGTCGGGTTTCTTGCAGTGACTTCTTACCCGCAGTGGGTTGCTAATGTGGTGCCAGTACCAAAGAAGGACGGTAAGGTTAGAATGTGTGTCGACTACAGGGATCTGAGCAGGGCCAGCCCCAAAGATGACTTCCCTCTACCTCACATTGATGTCCTTGTTGACAATACGGCTCAGCACAAGGTATTCTCTTTCATGGATGGCTTTTCAGGTTATAATCAGATCAAGATGGCACCTGAAGACATGGAAAAGACTACATTTGTTACTCAGTGGGGCACCTTCTGCTACAAGGTCATGCCTTTTGGACTGAAGAACGCTGGGGCAACCTACCAACGTGCCATGGTTGCTTTATTTCATGACATGATCCATCATGAGATAGAAGTGTATGTTGACGACATGATCGCAAGGTCCCAGACTGAAGAAGAGCACCTAGATCATCTGCAGAAATTGTTTGACCGTCTGAAATTGTACATACTGAGGTTGAACCCGAACAAGTGCACCTTCGGGGTAAGATCTGGAAAGTTGCTAGGCTTCGTTGTAAGTGATAAGGGCATTCAAGTGGACCCTGCCAAGGTCAAAGCTATTCAAGAGATGCCAGTTCCTAAGACAGAGAAAGAGGTCAGAGGCTTTCTAGGACGCCTGAATTACATTGCTCGGTTCATCTCACACCTGACTGCTACCTGTGAACCAATCTTCAAGCTGCTGAAGAAAGATCAGGTAGTACGTTGGAACGATGAATGTCAGGCTGCTTTTGACAGAATCAAGGAGTATCTCCAAGAACCACCCATCCTTATGCCACCGGTTGAAGGGAGACCTCTGATACTATACCTGACAGTACTTGACAACTCAATGGGGTGTGTGCTGGGGCAACATGACGAGTCTGGCCGAAAAGAGCATGCCATTTATTACCTTAGCAAAAAGTTTACTGACTGTGAGACCCGATACTCACTGCTTGAGAAAACTTGCTGCGCTTTGGTATGGGCTGCTCGCCGGCTGAGACAGTATATGCTAACTCACACTACCTTGTTGATCTCAAAGATGGATCCTATAAAGTACATAATCGAAAAGCCTGCTCTGTCTGGGAGAATAGCAAGATGGCAGATGATCTTGACAGAATACGACATTCAATACACAACTCAGAAAGCCATCAAGGGAAGTGTATTGGCAGACCACTTGGCACATCAAGCCGTAGACGACTATTAGTCAATGAACTTCGAGTTTCCGGATGAGAGCATCATGATTGTGACTGATTGTGAAGTACCTGGACCGGATGAAGGACCTGAGGAAGGATCCCGATGGTCTATGCACTTTGACAGAGCCTCCAATGCTTTGGGTAATGGTATCGGCGCTGTAATCATATCCCCTCAAGGCACTCATACTCCACTCACTGCCCGGCTATGTTTCAACTGTACCAACAACATGGCGGAGTATGAGGCATGCATCATGGGTCTTCAAGCTGCGATCGACCTAAGGATCAAGTTTCTGAGTGTCTTCGGAGATTTCGCTCTCATGATCAATCATATCAAAGGAGAGTGGGATATGAAACATCCGAATCTTATTCCTTACAGAGAATGTGTGTTGACATTGATCCCCCACTTCACAGAGATAACTTTTGAACACTTTCCGAGAGAGGAGAATCAGCTGGCAGACGCGTTAGCTACCATGTCTTCTATGTTCAAAGTCAAATGGGATAATGAGGCTCCCCGGATCATCATCTGGAAACTGGACGAACCGGCATACTGTTGTGATCTCGAGACTGAGTTGGTAACTGAGAAGCCTTGGTACCATGAGGTGAAGAGATACTTGGAAGCTCAGGAGTACCCTGAAGGTGCATCTGTTAATGATAAGAAGTTTCTGAGAAGGTTCACAGCGAAATTCTTCCTTAGCAACGGCATCCTGTATAAGCGAAACCATGATTCGACCTTGCTGCGTTGTGTGGATAAGACTGAAGCAAAAAGGACCATGGAAGAGCTACATGAAGGGACCTTTGGTACACACTCCAGTGGACACACTATGGCAAAGAAAATCCTACGGGCAGGGTATTTCTGGTCCACCATGGAGGCTGACTGCTACCAACATTCTCGGACATGCCATAAATGCCAGATTTATGCAGACAAGGTGCATGTTCCTCCAGTTCCTCTAAATGTTCTGACTGCGCCTTGGCCGTTTGCAATGTGGGGCATAGACATGATCGGTGAGATTAAACCTACGGCATCTAACGGGCACCGCTTCATCCTAGTGGCAATTGATTACTTTACGAAATGGGTTGAGGCAGCTTCCTATGCTACGGTAACCAAGACTGTTGTGGCACGGTTCATTCGGCACAACCTGATCTGTCGATACGGCGTCCCAGAAAGAATTATTACAGACAACGGTACCAATCTTAATAACAAGATGATCACTGAGCTCTGCGAGCAGTTCAAGATACAGCACCACAACTCTTCTCCTTACAGACCGAAGATGAATGGGGCTGTAGAAGCAGCAAATAAAAATATCAAGAAAATCGTGCAGAAGATGACAGTGACTTATAAAGATTGGCACGAGATGTTACCGTTTGCTCTACACGGGTACCGTACTTCAGCCAGGACATCAACCGGGGCAACTCCTTTCTCCTTGGTCTACGGTATGGAGGCAGTCTTACCGATCGAAGTGCAAATACCCTCTCTCCGGATAATGAAGGATGCAAATCTGAACGAAGATGATTGGATCCAGACACGACTTGATCAGCTAAACTTAATTGACGAAAAGAGACTCGCTGCTATCTGTCATGGTCAAACGTACCAAAAACGGATGATCAGGGCATTTAACAAAAAGGTCAGACCACAGGAATATCAAGTTGGGGATCTGGTAATCAAGCGAATCATCCTTCCTCAGAGTGATCCAAGGGGCAAATGGACCCCTACGTACGAAGGGCCATTTGTGGTTAAACATGTGTTCTCAGGAGGAGCCATGATTCTAACCAACATGGATGGTGACGACCTTCCTCACCCCGCCAATACAGACATAGTAAAAAGATACTACGCATAATAAAGACCCGCTAGGTTGACATGCCTAGGCAAAAATTAGGGCTTCCCGGCGAACCAAAAGGGTTCGGGCAAAATGAAGGGATGAAATGAAAAAAATCTGTACATCCGGCAAGTCGAAAACCTGAAAAGGCGGCTTGGGCAAAAATGGGTATCCCGGTGGACTGAAAACCCGAAAGGGCGGTCCAGGCAAAAGTTAGGGATAAAAGTGTAATACTATGTCTCATTGATCACTTTGCATCCAGAATCCGGTATCTACATCAAGTTCAGACAGCATCGATCAGTCAACTTCATCTTCAACTAAGGTCATCAAGTGATGAGACTCTCGGAGATATAAAGGCAATAGCAGAGTTGAAACCCAGTGGGATCATTCATTTCACACAGCTGGTTTATTTTCTCTTGTACAAAATTTGTATAAACTCTTTTGTTCGGCGGCGTTCTCTTACTAGGACGTCAGCCTCTTGTACATAAAACGCCTATTTACAGGCAATTTAAAAATCAATAAAAAATCACTTTTCAATTAAAGTTGCTAATTGTTTTTCCTTTTCTGTTTTGTTTTGCGAAGAACGTCCAAGGTTCAATTTGTGATATATGCATTGACAATAATTTGCTAACTCATAAATATTTGCATACGAAACAAAGGATTAATTGCAGGTAACACTAGAAACAGGGGCAATAAAGAGTTGTCTAAGAAATCTAATTGTTCTATCCTCCAAAGGTATCAAGGTAGGTTCAGTTAAAGAATACAACCAGATATCTTAATTCCCCAGAGAGTGAGCCAGCAAGCAGTATACTCTCCTCAAGCCAAGCTATATCAATCAAACTCAAGGAAGTTGGGTATCCTCCAGCAGCTCAACATTCCTCAGCAGTATATATGTTCTTAATAAGCATCCCCGGCAGTCTTGACCTAAAGATTGTTCCCCGGCGGTATATCAAACGTCCAATGGAGTCACTTCCTCGATACAGTTCAAAACTTCCCCAAGAGAGTCCAATCCAGTTTCCCCAGGAAAGGTTGGAATCCATCTCCCCAAGCAGTAAGCTTATCCCTAGTAGATTCTGGAAGCTTATCCTCGCGGAGCACGAACGCGTCCCCCGACTTCATTCAAAGGTTATTTCCCTACCAGGATATAACTGGGTTATCCTCAGCCAAAAGCCACGGAAAGACCGTCTTCGACGAAGTCTTCTTATCCCCAGCGAAGTCTATTAACATTTCCAACACAACAATGGTATCCCCAGTGAAGTTACCATCAGTATTCCAGCAAAGTACCTCTCTCCCCACAGAGTATTGTTCCCCAGCACGATCGTTAGAGTACTTTTCTCCCTGCAGAGTAATCTATTCGCCAAGTTTATTCCCTAACGGAGTCATCTTCTCCTACTGGTATTCTGGCAACTATCATCCCCAGCGGAAGCAAAGATCTACTCTTCAAACATCAGCCCAGGAGTAACTTCCCGGCACCCGTCAAGGATTTACTTTCCTAGACGAAAAACATATATTCATAAACATCGCATTTCCACACATCATAGCATGCATATACGCATCATATCTTACAAATCTCATTTATGTTGAGAACATCATTGCTTGATCCATATCATGCATTGCATATGACTGACCTTTACCTTTCAGGAAGAATTCAGTTAAATTCCCAGCTATATTCAAGACCTTGACCGGTTTAGTTAAATCGACTCCAAAGATTTCTCTGTTTCTTATCCAGTCAAAGGCCTTCTCTGGTTCAGTCAGATCGACCCTAAGATCTCCCTGTTTCTTATCCAGTTGAAGACATTCAAGACCTAGACCGGTTCAGTTAAGTCGACCCTAAGACTTTTGTGTTTCTTATCCAGTCAAAGGCCTTCTCTGGTTCAGTTAAGTCGACCCTAAGATCTCCCTGTTTCTTATCCAGTTGAAGATTTCAAGACCTAGACCGGTTCAGTTAAATCGACCCTAAGATTTTACTGTTTCTTATCCAGTCCAAGGCCTTCTCTAGTCCAGTTAAATCGACCCCTAACAGATTTTTCCTGATAAAGACTCAGTAGAAGATATCCAAGATGCTCTCAATGATTACTGTTGAGGTTGTAGTCGCCTATGGTTCTCTCCCCGATAATACGGAGGTAGTAATCATCCCCAGATTCTCTCAATGATTACTGTTGAGGTTGAAGTCGCCCAAGATTCTCTCAATGATTACTATTGAGGTTGAAGTCGCCCAAGATTCTCTCAATGATTACTGTTGAGGTTGAAGTCGTCCAAAATTCTCTCAATGATTACTGTTGAGGTAGAAGTCGCCCAAGATTCTCTCAATGATTACTGTTGAGGTTGAAGTCATCCAAGATTCTCTCAATGATGACTGTTGAGGTTGTAGTCGCCTATGGTTCTCTCCCCGTTATTGCGGAGATAGTAATCGTCCCCAGATTCTCTCAATGATTACTGTTGAGGTTGAAGTCGTCCAAGGTTCTCTCAGCGTTCCTGTTGAGGTAGTAATCGTCTGAGGTTCTCTCAGCGTTCCTGTTGAGGTAGTAACTATCCCTGGTTCATTCATCACCTTTTGAAGATCCAGATTCAGCTCCTGTAACCAGTCAGGACACATCCATACAAAGAGTTTGAAGACCAGCTCCTGTAACATGCCAGGTACTCATTTTTTCTTTTGCAGGTATGCAAGCTCTCGCTAAGGAATCTCTTACGCGATCAACACCCAGATGGCATCTATAAGCCCATCCACCATCCATCATCTCTTAGCATGGCATCTATAAGCCCATCATCCTATCCATCAATCTCCAAATGGCATCTATAAGCCCATTCCACCATCACACTACTATGTGAGCGCAAATTTCTGGGCACTCTAGTGTTCAATCATCTTCCACCTTCGGATTACGAAAGGCACGTCAGCCAATCTGCATCCTCAGGTTTAAGAAGATTGAACAGGGGCAACTGTTGTACCCCAAAATTTGCCCTCCCATATTCTTCAAGAATTGCAAAGAGCAAGCTTCAAAATTCCCCAAGGGTTGCACAGTTCAAGGACCTCCAAACAGTCAAAAATTAGGGTTTTGGTTCTGACAAAGAAATTGAAGTTTCCAAGGATCCAATCAAGTCCCACATGCTTATAAACATGGTCAAGCATCCTCATGTCAAGTTTCAAGACTCACAGCACAAAATTGCACAGTCAAAAACCCTAATTGCACTACAGTCAACTGCAGGGGTAAAATGGTCATTTGACAGTCAAAAGTTCAAATTTTTGGTCAACATCTCATTTTGAAGCCACAAACATCATTTGATCAATGCTTGATCATGATTCTCAAAGCTTGGCTCAAAAATCATCAAGATGCAAAAGTTTCCATATTTGGACAGTTGAAAAGTCAACTGTAACTTGACCTAGGCATAACTTCCACATGGATTATCAGAAAAATTCCATCCAAAGCTCATTTTGAAGAGAAATACATTTCCTACAACTCCTCTTCACACTTCAAGTCCAAGAAATGCTCTCACAAAAAGTTATCAATTTCAACATTATAGGTCATTTTCAAAAGTCAACAAAAAGGGACTTTAAGTCAAAGGCCATAACTTGAGATTGGTAAATCAAAATGACATGGGAACAAAGACATTGGTTAGAGGACTCAAAGACCTTTCCAAAATGTCCAAGAACATGAGCAAAGCTTAAAAATTGATCAAATTATGCCTTGTGGAAGTTGGGAAATTTTTGGATATTTTGAAAAGTCAACATTGCTTCAAATGTCCTAAAATTGCTAATGGGCCTCTTTTTCTTCCAAAATCCATCATCTAAGGCATGTGCACGACCATTTGGCCCAAAGGGAAGTTTTTCATCATTTTTTTATTTATTTGAATTTTTAAATGCTAATAATTCATTTAATTAAAATAAATATGTGGAAAATACTAAGCCTAACTTTTTAAATCTTTTTGTGCATGAAATAGTCTCAAGATTTTGTGTATAGTCAGATTTGGAAAGAATCTTGATAATTGGACATGATTTGAACCAAAATAGCATGAAAAAGATTGAAAACTCATGGCTTGAAAATCAAATATCTTCTCCATCAATTCAAGGATTCTTTGGACAAAAAATTGAACCCTAATCATTCACACATAAATACTGATGCAAACCCTAGTGTTCATGACCACAAAGCTGCGCAGGAAAGCCATAGCCAAACTTGCAATTTTCTCAAAAAAGTCCAATACTGAAAACTAGGTTCTAGGGCGATTCAAGCCAAAATAACTATACCATTGTCTTGCTGAGACATCAAGGAAGGAGTCTGAATCGAAATCATAGCTTGAAACATCAAGAATTGGTAGTTATAACTCAAACTGTTTTCAATAATATGCATATTCGTGTTTTGATTTTCAAGCATTCTCATGGCATTTTATTTATGGATTTATACTAATTGGATGATTATGAAGCTAACCCTATAATTTGATTGAATTTTTGTGCACTATTGGAGATTTCACCATTGATGCCAATTAGGGTTCTTCAAGTTTTAAATTAGGCGTTTCTTAATACTGTAAAATTAAGACACTTCAAGGTCATGGTTGAAATCAGCGTGCTTGGACGAAAACAACACACCCATCGCGCCTAATTTATATGGGCATATGGCCTAATCGCTATTATTAAAAACTGCCTGTTTTGGGGGGGTTTAAAACCCCCGCTAACCCTTTTATGTTTCAGGTGAAAACACAAATGAGGAAGACGAAGACTAGGTGTAAGGCAGCAATTGGTTGATTTGAAAATTCGCGCTAAAAAGTCCACTAACACACGTTTTATTTCATATTATTTATTGGTTATCTTATAAACAAAACGCGCTCACAGCTCCACTGGCAAGGCATAGTATTGGTAATCCCTGGGACCTGGGTTCGAATCCCAGGTCCCCCACCCCTTTCCATATTATTTTTCTATTAACGCTTATGTGTAGTTTCAGTGCTAGGGTGCATCATACATCCACAAGATCCAGCGTGCCACATGGCCTGTAACCATTATCCCAGGGACCAGATGTGAAGAACATGATGGACATGAGTCAACGCATATGCATGCTACCCTGGAAAGTCAATAAGGCCAAGGATAATTGGGCCAGAATTGCTAGGGCCTTACCTCCCATTGGGGACAGAAACCCCCTAAAGTATTGTATTTTCTTTCTTTTCCTTATTTTTATTTCAATTATTTCTTTATTTAATTAATTCCCTTAATTTTACTTATTTTCATAAAATATAAAAAATAGTAAAAAACAGAAAAGTCATAAAAATCAAACTTTATTTATTTAATTAATATATTTTTTTTGTAAATAAACCTCACTAATTAATTAGATTTAAACTTAGGGTTAATTTTAATATCTTTTCTTAATAAATTTAAAATTGGTAGAATTAGGTTTTTTAAGTATTTTTATCCTTTTTTCTTTTCTTTCACAAAAATTAATTATTAGATATTATTTTTGTAATTAAATTACCATGTAAATAATTAGATTAATCTTAGGTTTAATTTTAACATGTTTTCTTAATAAATTAAAAAAACAATTAGAATTAGGGTTAATATTTTAATTTAATTTTTCTCATAAAGATTCATAAATATAAAAACCTCAAAAACAACTTTTTTATTTTAATTTAATTAGTTTAATCATTTAATTTAATTCCATTAAAAAGGGCCCAACGCCCTCGCTTTCAATTTTAATTCCAATTCGTGCATTTTATTTTATTTCTTGTAAATATTAATGTAACTCTCCCGAAGCCGTGTAAATTAAATTTCTCGCACTTTACTTTAATTATTTACTTTCTGTCAAATCGGGTCCTGGATTTTAATTTTGGCGATGTGGACCTGCGCCTTTGTAATAGTTTAGGAATTTTATCTTTCCGCACTTTTTTTAACTGTTAAATAAATGCATGCAAGAATGAATGACGAAAATAAAAACAAACGCATAGATCACTTTGACATGAACAAGATAAATGCAAATGAACATAACACACGAATCACACATCACCCCTAGGGTACGCCTCACTGTTGCCTTGCCTCGAAAGGTGATCGTCGAGTAGAGGATGTCTTAGTAAGTCCTCATGATCTGGGAACCTGGCATGAGGGCAGCTTCTAAGGTGTCTTCCCATTGCTCTGGTGATCACCATGTCCCGAACCTCGAATTGACCCGAACACCTCCAACGGTGATGCTACCTACCTCTCAATGGTGGGATGGCACTACTTTAAAGGACATTTACACAGACGAATTCCTTAGGGTAGGTAGACGACTCTAGATACTTGCTCTAATTTCAAAAACAAATCAAAAATACTTTTCACACCGACATCTTTTCAAAAAGCTTTCGAAAGCAATTTTTCAAACACTCTTGAGGACCGATACAAGATTCGAACTGGAATTTTCAAAGAAACT
The DNA here is from genome assembly GCA_948472305.1 of Vicia faba. NCBI lineage: Eukaryota > Viridiplantae > Streptophyta > Magnoliopsida > Fabales > Fabaceae > Vicia > Vicia faba. The sequence goes on along the minus strand of OX451736.1, from coordinate 1,157,554,334 downwards.
TTTTAAAACCCACATTTGAAAAGCAAACAAACCATTTTTGAAAACACAAATGAGCAAGTATCTAAGAGCCCATGGATAACCATGGATAGAAAGGGTGTTAACACCTTCCCTTTCTATAATCTACCTCCCGAACCGAGAGCAATCTCTTTAAGGAATTTTTCTATGCTTTTGTCCTTTCCATTTGGAGAAAATAAAAGACGGTGGCGACTCTTGCTTCCGCGACATTTCGCGAACCAGCGTTAAACAGTCAGTTCCAGATCCACCGATCACACTGTCCTATCAAAGTAACCGGGTTCTTAGAGGGTCCCAATATCATTGACTACCCTCAATCGGTCATAACTCCAGCATCGCAATCTTTTCTTGCGGCCAGAACCATCACGAGAGTTTAGCCTCAATGGGCGTAGCATACTGCTACTGTTCTAATGGCCAAGTTGTGTCATTTAAGGTTCTAAGGTCTGTTGGTGCTTAATGACTCCTTGGAAGACCCATATTCTCCTCGTTGTGACACAAGGGATATCGGTACAGACCAAGGTGCCACACCAACGTAGCCACTGTTTCACCCGTGTCGGTCTACGCCGGACAGGTCCCTCACAGCTTATGCTACCTAAACAGGGTATCCCCAGATCCGGGTTAGGATCTATGTAACTCCCATGCAACCCACAATAGTAAAGCAAGCAAGTCAATACAATTGAAAACACAGTGATCTTAGTCCTAAGGTACACCTCACTTTAAGTAATATCCCCAGCAGAGTCGCCAGTTCTGTGATCGGTGGATCTGGAACTGACTGTTTAACGCTGGTTCGCAAAATGTCGCGGAAGCAAGAGTCGCCACCGTCTTTTATTTTCTCCAAATGGAAAGGACAAAAGCACAGAAAAATTCCTTATAGAGATTGCTCTCGGTTCGGGAGGTAGATTATAGAAAGGGAAGGTGTTAGCACCCTTTCTATCCATGGTTATCCATGGGCTCTTAGATACTTGCTCACTTGTGTTTTCAAAATGTTTGTTTGCTTTTCAACTGTGGGTTTTAAAAAAAGTTTCTTTGAAAATTCCAGTTCGACTCTTGTATCGGTCCTCAAGAGTGTTTGAAAAATTGCTTTCGAAAGCTTTTTGAAAAGGTGTCGGTGTGAAAAGTATTTTTGAATTTGTTTTGAAATTAGAGCAAGTATCTAGAGTCGTCTACCTACCCTAAGGAATTCGTCTGTGTAGATGTCCTTTAAAGTAGTGCCATCCCACCATTGAGAGGTAGGTAGCACCACCGTTGGAGGTGTTCGGGTCAATTCGAAGTTCGGGACATGGTGATCACCAGAGTAATGGGAAGACACCTTAGAAGCTACCCTCATGCCAGGTTCCCGGATCATGAGGACTTACTAAGACATCCTCTACTCGACGATCACCTTTCGAGAGGCAAGGCAACAGTGAAGCGTACCCTAGGGGTGGTGTGTGATTTGTGTGTCATGTTCATTTATTTTTGTCTCGTCATGTTATGGGTGATCTACGCTTTTGTTTTTATTTTGACATTCATTCTTGCATGCAATTATTAACAGTTAAAAAGTTGCGAGAAATATAAAGTTCCTAAACTATTACAACGGCGCGGGTCCACATCGCCAAATTAAATCCAGGACCCGATTTGACATAAAATAAAATAAGGTGCGAGAAATAAAACGTCCAATTTACACGGCTTTGGGAGAATTACATAAAAATGATAAGAAAGGAAATAAATGCGCGAATTGGAATTATTAGCGAATGCGAAGGCGTTGGACCCTTTTTAATGAAATTAAATTATTATTAACAAATTAATTAAAATAAAATAAAAAGAAATTATTTTTGAGGTTTTTTGTATTTATGGATTTTTAATAAGAGAATTAAATGAAATTAAGAAATTAATTAATTAACCCTAATTCTAACTATTTTTATTTATTAAGAAAAAATATTAAAATTGAACCTAAAATTAAACCTAATTAATTAATGCAATTTTATTTTAAAAAAATATTTAATAATTAATTATGGGGAGAGAAAAAAGAAAAAGAATGAAAAATACCTAAAACCCTAATTCTACATCTTTTTAATTTATTAAGAAAAATATTTGAATTAAACCTAAATTTAAACCTAATTAATTAGTGAGATTTATTTATAAAAAATAATACTTAAATAAAATATATTTTGATTTCTTTTTTGTCTTTTCTGATTTTTATATTATTTTTTATGTTGAGAAAAATATTAATTTAAAGAATTAAGAAAGAAACAATTGAATTAATACAAATAATGAAAAAAAAAAAGAGAAGAATTGCAAACCCTGGGGGGTTCTGTCCCCAAACTGGAGGTATGTTCCTAGCAATTCTGGCCCAATTGTTTCAAGTCCTTTTGACTTTTCCTGGAAGCGTGCAGGTGCGTTGACTGATGCCCATGGTGTTCATCAGATCTGGGCCTTTAGATTGCCTTCAGTGGCCATGTGGCACACTTGGACTGTGGACGTACAGTGGGCGCTTGGAAGCGAGCTACATAGGAACGTTGTTAGAAGAAAAATATGGAATAAGAAAGGGGGACTTGGGGTTCGAACCCAGGTCCCAGAGGTTACCAATACACATGCCTTCCACTTGAACCACCTGAACGCTTTGTTTATTATATGACCAATAAATAATATCAATCAAAACAAGAGTTAATGATATTTTTCCGCGCGAAATTCAAACGCTCCATTCACCTGCCTACACATCATCATCTTCCCCAATTATTTGCTGCGCCTGAAATAAAAACAAATTGAATAGCGGGGGTTTTAAACCCCCACTAAATACTGTATACAAAAATAGCGATTAGCACCCTGCTAATCATAAATTAATCGCGAGGTATGGAAACGATTCTCATAAAGCTTCTGAGTCCAACAGTCCTGGTCTTAGGGTCTAATTTTTCTGGACGAGGAAACCCCCAATTTTTCAGTTTCGTAACCCTAGTAAGCTTCCATGGTGAATTCTCCTATAGTGCACGAAAACTCAATTGACGTATATGGTTAGCTTTAGAATGATCCAATTAGTATAAATCAACATCAAAAACATATGAAAAATGCATAGAATTCATGATACGATTATGAATATTTTCGTGAAAAGTATGACTTTGATATACCAATTCCTTGAGTATGGGACAATGTTCTTGATTGGAATAGTCTCCTCGTGGCCTTGGCAAGCTAGTGGAATGGTTATATGGCCTTGAAACGCCTTGGAATGGTGTTTTCAGTTTTGAATTTTTCACAAAAAAAGTGCAACTTTGTTCTTGAGAGGAGGCGCAGCATTTTGGTTCTCAGCACTAGGGTTTACATGAGTATAAGTATTGGAACTGATTAGGGTTGAAAATTGGATCCAAAACCCTTTGCATTGATGTACAAGATATTTGATTTTTATGCATATATTTTTCAATCTTTTCCATGCATATTTGATACCAATCATGTCCAATCAACTTGATTCTTTCCCTATCTGATCATGCACGAAATCTTGAGGTTATTCCATGCATAAAAAGATTTAAAAAGTTTGCTTTGGTATTTTCCACATATTTATTTTAATTAAATGAATTATTAGCAATTAAAAATTCAAATAAATAAATAAAAATGATGAATAACTTCCCTTTGGGCCAAATGGTCGTGCACATGCTTTGGATGATGAATCTTGGAAGGAAATGTGGCCCATTAGCAATTTTAAGACATTTGAAGCAAAGTTGACTTTTCAAAATACCCAAAAATTTCCCAACTTCCACAAGGCATATCTTGCTCAATTTTTAAGCTTTGATCATGTTCTATGACATTTTGGAAAGGTCTTGAAGTCCTATAACCAATGTCTTTGGTCCCATGTCATTTTGATTTACCAATATCACGTTATGGCCTTTGACTTAAAGTCCCTTTTTGTTGACTTTTGAAAATGACCTATAATGTTGAAATTGATAACTTTTTGTGAGAGCATTTCTTGGACTTTAAGTGTGAAGAGGAGTTGTAGGAAATGTCTTTATCTTCAAAATGAGCTTTGGATGGAATTTTTCTGATAATCCATGTGGAAGTTATGCCTTGGTCAAGTTACAGTTGACTTTTTCAACTATCCAAATATGGAAACTTTTGCATCTTGAGACTTTTTGAGCCAAGCTTTGAGAATCATGATCAAGCATTGATCAAATGATGTTTATGGCTTCAAAATGAGATGTTGACCAAAAATTTGAACTTTTGACTGTCAAATGACCATTTTGCCCATGCAGTTGACTGTTGAGCAATTAGGGTTTTTGACTGTGCAATTTTGTGCTGTAAGTCTTGAAACTTGGTATGAGGATGCTTGACCATGTTTATAGGCAAGTGGGACTTGATTGGACCCTTGGAAACTTCATTTTCTTTGTCATAACCAAAACCCTAGTTTTTGACTGTTAGGAGGCCCTTGAACTGTGCAACCCTTGGGGAATTTTGAAGCATGCTTTTGGCAAATCTTGAAGAATATGGGAGGGCAAATTTTGGGGTACAACACATGCCATCACTTCACCAAAGGTCATTCTATCATTCGTAATGGGCAAAGAGATTTCCATCACTGAGAATCTCATAAGGAGGCTACTAGGTTTTGAAGGTAATGGTGTTAATGGAATGTCAAGTGGAAGAATGGATATGTCTAAAGTTTATGCTGAGATTTTCACTACTGGGCAAGCATCCAACAAGGTCAGAGATTTGAAGAACAAATACAAAATTTGGGCAAGAATAATTCATGGCTGCATTCATCACAGGAAGGAAACCAGTTCCCCTGACTACATTAATTCTGACCAATAATATCTTATGTTCTGTCTTGGCACAAATGTGAAGATTGATCTGCCCTATCTTCTGTTCAACCATCTCTAGACGCATGTAAAGTAAACCAGGGAAGCTGAAAGAGTCAAAAACCCTAAGTCTAAAAGAAATTGGATCCCTCTGGGAAGATTAATCTCAGATATTCTGACAGAGAATGGTCTGATAGCTCATCTAGAAGAAGCAAATTTGCTTGGAGAATTGGAGCCCACTTGTGGAAAAGCTCTGACTGGGAAGAACCTTCTCAAAAGGAAGCTGATTGACAAACTTCTGGTGGAACCTACTCCAAATGTGTGAGCAACTGTCACCAGAAGGAGAATCCTTGTTGCAGATTTTCCTCTCTTTAACTCTGGTGATCATCCTGAGATCATTCTGCACTTTATTGAAGCTTGCAAGGAAAGTGGCATTCCTATTGACCCAGCATGGCTTCAAGGAAGGAATGTACCTGCTCCAGAAGTTTTCCTTCAGAAGCAGAAGAAAAGGCAAGCAGGAGAAGATCCCTCTACACGTCCTCAGAAGAGGAAGAAGAAATCTTCAGGTATATCCTCTGAAACCATCTTTGTTTGTGATTCTGTGTGTATAACAACATCTGTTGAACCCCAAACTCTAGGAGATATTGAAGTTGACATAGACCTCACAATTCCCTCTGAACCCCTAAATAATAACCCTCAAATTGATCAGGTATTATCTGACATAGATAATTTTGATATTGTAGTTCCTCTATAAACTCAAACACAACCACCACTCTCTCCACATATCTCTCAACCTGAAATCTCCACTTCTTCTCCCCACCAACAAAATCCAAATATTCCTGCTGAAAACCCTCTTCAAACATCCCCCATCAGACCTCTATCCCCAAAATCCTCTGAGTGGCATGATGGTTCTTGGATATTACCAGGAATCAATGTGCCTATGGCTACACAACCTCTGTCTTTCATCATTCCCTCTGAAGACATTTTTGCTCTAAATAAATCCCCGGAACCTATTCCTTCTTCCTCAGCTCAAACCACCACCATTATCTCTCCTGAAATCACACCACCTACCTCACCAGAACCCTCATCACCTCACTCTCCAGAACCTACCTTCAGTCCATCTTCATCAGAACCTCTTGAACCATCTGACTTTCTTAGGACTATAGTTGATCTTGAATCTCTACTTTATCTATAAATTAAATCAACCAAGAAGGTTGTTCCCAAACCAACCCCAAAACCTGTTCAGTCAGATGTTAATATACGCTTCCATAATTTTGCAACAGAAATGCAGACTTGGATAGACCTGCTGAAGACAAACAGTGTCAGCAACTTGAACCCAGCTGCATCTGATTTTCTATGGGAAGCATTCAGAAGGAAATTCAATGATGAATCCTTTAAAATGCAAGATTTGTGCTATTCTCAGGTTCTTGAGAATTTCACCCAGAATCTGAATGCCTTCAAGACAGAAGTGGCAGATATCTGGGATAAGAAGTCTCTTCTGCAGATTACCAATGCTCCTTTACCACTTGCTGATCACATGGAAATTTTAGAAGATAAATCTGAAGATGGCTCTGAGTCGGATCCAAATCCCTTGGAAATGACTCTGTATCACCAACCTTCTACTCAATTTGCCTCTGAGAATGTGCCAACTCTTCTGATTGATCTTAGAAATCTTCTCTCCAATGTTGTAGGCTCGGACTCTTCTGGTTTTGCTCCAAAGGTTGTATCTTCTGAAGCTGCTTCAACATTTGCTCCAACTTCGCTGGTGATTGACACGCTGAATGAGCTAAAGAAGGAAAATGAAGCCATACATGAACGTCTGGACAAACAGGATAAAACCAACAAAGAAATCAGAACTTAGATGATGAAACAAGAGGAATCCTCAATAGAAATCAAGAATCTTCTTCTTTATCTTGTCTCTCATCAATCTTAGTTTTATTTTTTTCCCATTTTTTGTACTTCTATCCTTTAACATCTTCTATATAAAAATCTTTTGAATCTCTTTAATTTTTTTTTGCTTTTTGATTATGACAAAAAGGGGGAGAAAATGTGATTTTGATTTGATCCATGATAGCAGTTATGGGACTAAATCTCAAACATTCCTAACAAAATACAAAGTTTTTTTTCCTATTTAAGAGATATGCAGGTACCTCAAGACTCTGAAAGACTAAGCTCTTAACATCATCTGGTAAAGATCTGATAAAGAAACTCTGAAGAAAAGATCAGGAGCTCTTAAAGAAACTCTGAAAGAAAAATGTCCCAAAGCTCTGAAGAAAAATCTCAAGAATTCCTCTTATGCATTTAAGTTTTTTATTATTTATTCCAGAAGAAGAAATATTTATCTCAGGGGGGAGATTATCAATCTCAGGGGGATATTCTCACTCTTGTACAAAAAATTTTAAAAATCAAAATATGAATTGTTTTGTCATCATCAAAAAGGGGAAATTGTTAAAACAAAGTTTGGTTCTAATCATATCTTAGAGTTTTGATGATAACAATGAAATAAATTTTGTATAATATATTTTATACTCTGATGTGCATATTTTCTAATTCAGATGATGTTCTGACTCAAGCATTCTCAAAAGTGAAACATCTTTCTACGCTGAGCAGAAAAAGGATAAAGAAGTTCTTAAGAAATTTATGTAAACGCAAGTCTAAAGCAAACTCTGAAGAAAGCACTCCAAGGAAAACTCTGATAAAAAGCAATATTAAGCAACCTCTGATAAAGCTAGCTGAATCAAAGATTTGAAAGAAGCACACTGAAAGCAATATCTGATAATGCAAGCTGAAGCAAACTCTGATGAAGAAAACTCTGACAGAAGAAGTGATATAGCAAACTCTGATAGAAGAAAAGTTAAAGCAAACTCCGATGTTGCAACACTGCAAGTAAACTCTTAAACTTCCAGAGACAAGCTCTGACAGTACCGTTGATCATTTAATGCTAAGACGGCTAACACACTCAAGTGGTACTATGCACGAGAGCATTGGAAACATAAAAGCCACGTTAACACGCATCATTAATGCATGCTCTCTCTTCAAGGCAGTAACGGTTAAAATTTGAAGCTATATATATAAGACCATTTGTTTCAAAGCAAGGTTACTGATCCATGCAAAATATACTGAAGCTCACTATTTTCATTCTTGTAAACTCTTTGTATATAGTGGGTAATTCTTAAGTACTGGGCTAAAATCTTAGTGATAAATCACAGTTTGTGATATAGCTTATTAGAAGCATTCTGATTCACTACTGTTAAGAGATAATCTTTGTAATTGTTCCTTGAGAGACCAGTTGGGTCAGACTTCTCAAGAGGGCTATGACTAGTTGAGTCTTAGAGGTGTTAGTGTAGCGGTAGAAATGTGCAAGACTAAGCCATTGGATTGACTAGACTTTATACAAATCAAAATAAAAATCGCCACCGCGCTTTATTGTTTCCAAAGGAATGGGAAAAGAGCGAATAACCCAAAAAGAGGGGGAAAGATTCAAGGTAAGGGGGTTGGTTATGCAAAGGGAAGGTATTAACACCCTAAACATCTACGGTACTCCGCAGGAACCTCTTTGAAAAATCTGTATATTTTTGCTATAAAAATGTGTTGTATATAAAATGGATGGTGGAGGTGAGAAAAGAAATATTTTTAGCAAGGTGGATTTGGCTATCAAAAGCTTGAAATTTGAATGAGATGAGGGCTCTATTTATAGAGTTTAGGATTGGGATTAGTGGTAATTTGGTAATTTATTCTTGGAGCCAAAATTTGAATTAATGATAATTCTTTCAAATATTAGAGCCAAAATTTGAATTAATGATAATTCTTCTTAAAAATGAAAGATTGGCACTAAAATTTGAATTAATGATACATCTTTAAAAAATGAAGGAAAATTGGAGCCAAAAATTTGACAAGTTTAAAAATTGTTGATTTTTTTTCAAATTTCACGCTGTGCAATCGATTGCACTATAGTGCAAATCGATTTGCACAATGTCTTTTTTCAAAAATGGCGCAAAATGCACTATGTGCAATCGATTGCACTCTAAGAGCAATCGATTGCATCAGTGAAAAAAATGAAAATTTTTAATTCTTTTTCTTTGCAAATAGAGATTATAGGAAAATGATACCAGAAATCCTTATTTGTCAGATGCTTCAACTTGGTACCTACAAAACACAAATATGCAAAGACAAAGACAAATATTTTTTGTATTTTGATTAGAAGTTAGTTAACAACACAAGAGCAAACTTAAAGATAGGATGCAAATGTGATGAATGAAGCTATTTATTAATGATTGTGACCAAAATGACAAAATATGGTATGAAAGTGCGACTGAAAAAGTTAGGGGCAAAATTTAGGGTACAACAGCTGCCCCTATTTAATTATCTTTTAGCCAGATAGGCGGAAAGTAATTAAATACAAACAGACCTGAATTTTGTCCCTGATGCGATGAGATGATAGCATATGTTATGAATGAATGCATGGACTCTTTTTTTTTACATATATATTTTTTGAATGATGTATGAGATGAGACAGACTCTGTGGAAATATGGAAAGACTCGAAACTGGAAACTTATGGTAGTTCAGATGAAATGATGTGGAAAGACACGTCGGGGAACAACAAGATACTTCTGGATATCTGTCAGGGAGACAAAGAGTAACCATCAATACTTGGAAAAAAGAGATAAAACTCGAGAAGGCAAGCAGCGACATCCAAGAATGGCATTGAATGAGGCGAGAAACTCTCTTGAAAAGGCAATCAGAAGCATCTAGAAGAACATTAGATGTGGGATGAGACCAAATCTGAAGCTACATCAGAGTCGTCCAGGAAAGATGTTGGATGGAAAAGAAACACGACATCCAATACTGGCTTTGAATGAAGGGAAAACTCAACGTCTAATAATGGCTTTAGACGAGAGAAACGATCACAACATCCAATACTGGCTTTGGATGGAAACAAAAGATCCTGAAATTCAATACTGGCTTTGAATGAAAGAAAAGCTCAACGTATAATACTGGCTTTAGACGAGAGAAAAGATCACAATATCCAATACTGGCTTTGGATGGAAACAAAAGATCCTGACATTCAATACTGGCTTTGAATGAAAGAAAAGCTCAACGTCTAATACTGGCTTTAGACGAGAGAAAAGATCACAACATCCAATACTGGCTTTGAATGAGTGAAAGGGATATTGACATTCAATACTGGCTTTGAATGAAGAAAAAGGTAACAACATCCAATACTGCCTTTGGATAAAAAAAGAGAAACAACTCAAACTGATGTTTGCTTTGGTAGGTTCCAAGTAAGTTGGACTTTGATCTCAAGGTGACATGTCAACTGCAATAAGACCTTGGAAAATGAAAATGAGGATGAAACACTCTTGTTATGCATTATGTATGAATCTTGTTATGCATGATATGTGAGTGATCTATGCAAGTAATGCCGATGTTTATGACAATGGAGTTTGACTCTTTTGTGAAGGTAAGATTGGAAGTTTAATTCCTCAACATGGAGAACTCTGCCAAATTTAATTGGAAAGAAAATATCCTGAACCCAAATTTGTCACACTTGTAAATTGTATTGAACTGATGATCTTCTGAGGAAGGACATGAAGGGCTACTTGGGGACTCGTCCCAGATTAGCTGACTGTTGAAGATAAACTGATCATGGATTCAGTTGAAAGTTGCTGGAAATAAGCTGATCACGGCTTCAGCTCCGAAATGACTATTGGAGATAAACTGATCATGGCTTCAGCTTCTGAAATGTTAGTTAGGAATAAACTGATCATGGCTTCAGTTCTGAAATGATTGTTGGAGATAAACTGATCATGGCTTCAGTTCTTGAGATAATTGTTGTAAATAAATGCCCCTGTATGAGTCTTGAAAATGATTTCCTGGCTGGCCAATTCTGAGAAAACTTGCATTGAGTAGTAAATCTTGAACTGATTCACAATAGGATCTGGAAGATACTTACCCCTGATAGGGTCACTGACCAAGTTTCTCAGCTGTTTGAAATTCCTTGACGAGGAAAGCTTGTTTGCAAGCAAAAATTGTTTATTCAAACATGGTATTTTTAATGCAAAGTTCATGCAAAAGTTTTGAATCCAAAATCATTTTTGAAATGATGTTATTGGTGTATAGAAAATGCATCACTGGTTAAAACACAGTGGTTTATACTTTTAAAGTGAAAACAAAGGTATGAAACCAAAACAAATGATTCGCAAAAGATCATAGGAATCAGTTTACGCAACCTTGTTGTAGTATGCTTTCAAAAGAAACCTGGCTTCAATTAGGTCTTTTGAGGGTTGTAACGTGGTATGGTTCACGGTTTAAGAAATAAAGGATAAAGGCTCAAAGATTATTTGTACCCAACCCAATCTTCGTGATGTTCTTCAGTCCTACATTCAGTTAATTCATAATATGCATTCAGTTTCCAAGAGATTTTGGAATTGCATTGATGGTAGCAATAACGATGGCTCAGAAGCTAAAGGAATTATTGAGAATGACAGTCATTTCTTCTTACATATTTTTGCTGTTTTGAGGACTTTTGTCAATTCTGGTGGAGAATTTTGAGGATTTGAAGACCTCTTCTGATTGGATTTATTATTCCCAACTTTTTCCTGAATTGTTTCATTTGAGATTACAGTCAGCGGGATGCCCCAGTTTTTGCCTGAACTGTTTCATTTGAGATTACAGTCAGCAGGATGCCCCAGTTTTTTGCCTAAGTCTCCTTCATAGGTTTTTACTTAGCGGGATTTTTCTGTTGATTTTTACTTTCATTTCATTTTTCCTTTTTTTGGAAAGATAATGACTGCCTTGCTCAATGATTACGGGGAACCATCTTCGTCATTTTTTGTTTGAGAGCATCTTTGACACTTCTCGCTGTGTGCAAAGGAAAGCTTGATCGCGACCTTTGTTGAAAGGTGTCTTGCATGATTTCTCTTGTAATTGAATGCACAACCAGATTAACATAGAACTACCCATCCCCGGGTTAAGATTGTGGGTTTTTATGTATAGAAAGAAACTCCAACTTCTAGGCTTAAAGGGGTGAACAAGGGATTAACTTCCTTATTTCTCCAGTGTTTGGGAGTTGAAACAATGTCTGTATATCCTCAACAAAGTTTTATTCGAAAGCATACCAACAAAAATTATGGGTATTTCGTTTTCATCATCCTCCCTCAAATCTTTGCATAAACAAAATCTTGATAAAGGGAGTAAACAAGAGAAATATATTTGAAAGCAGTAAATGAAAAATGATTTGAATCAAAATATTGCAATGCTCATTTCATTAGAATTAACATGAAATTACAAACAGAATTTTAAAGCAACAATTTTAGCATAGACAAGGGACACATGCAAACAGAAAGAAACATGGCCTAGTGACTAATCAGCAACAAGGATGAGTTGTCCTGTATGAAACACTGGCTTTAGGAGGTGACTTGAGGGTATCCTGACTCAGTCTTCAGCCACTTTGTTTTAGCAAAGGATTGTTGATGACATTAGGACCTGCCTCTTTGAAAGTAAGAAAATTGGTTTTCACCAATTCTTGCACTCTGTTTTTTCAAAGCATAACAACTTTCTAAATCATGACCGGCAGCTCCTTGATGAAACTCACAGTGAAGGTTAGATCTGAACCCGGCTGGAGGAGGATTTCGAGGAATCAGAGGCCTAGTTGTAATCAATCCCTTATGCACCAATGTAGGGTACAATTTAGTGTACGTCATAGGGATGGGATCAAACTGAGCCCTATTCCGATTCTGATTCTGCATAATATTTTGTCGTTGAGGGACATGAACTGGTTGAGCATTGACCATAGGAGTAACATGCGCTACTTGTGGTTGATCAGTGTATTGAGGCCTACGGCGAGGTCCTTTTCTCTCAGTCGAGACAGCATTGGCTTCTACCTCTTTCTTCTTCTGAAAGTTCCCAAGGTATTTCTTTGCACCATTATAAGATTCAGCAGCTTTAGACACTTTACCATTCTTGATTCCTTCTTCTAATCTCTGGCCAATAGTCACTAGGTCTGTGAAGCTGGAGGACACACTACCAATCATCTTCTCCCAAAAGAAAGGGGACAAAGTATCCATGAACAAACCAGTTATCTCTTTCTCTGCCAGAGGTGGTTCAACTTGAGATGCCAATTCTCTCCATCGTTGAGCATATTCCTTGAAAGATTCTTTCTCATTGTGAGACATATTTTGTAGTTGGCGATGATCAGGTGTCATGTCGAGGTTGTATTTGTATTTCTTTATGAAAGCATCAACAAGATCTTGGAAGCATTGGATACGACCTTTCTCAAGTCCCATATACCATTTCAATGAAGCTACACTCAGACTGTCTTGGAAACAATGGATAAGCAGCTTGTCATTCTTTGTGTAAGCAGACATCTTTCGAAAGTACATCACCAAATGACTTCTTGGACAAGTGTGCCCCTTATATTTCTCAAACTCGGGAGTCTTGAACTTTGCAGGCATAACCAGATCAGAAACCAAGCACATATTGTTAGCATCAACACTGAAGAACTCATTTCCTTCCATAGCTCTGAGTCTCTTCTCAAAAGTTTGATACTGTTCTTTGAAATCTTCAAACTCACCGAAGTCTCCTTGACTCACACTTCGAGGACTGGCAGCATGGTGCTCAAAGAGAGGATTCCCAAAAGCAGCTTGTGCAGCAGGTTGACGAGAAGCAGTATGAACGATTAGCTGAGGTTCAGTGGAAACTGGAGCTTGAAAGACTGGTCGGGAAGACTGACCAACCATTGAAGTAATTACAACAAGTGGAGAGTAATTCTGAGGTAACCCAAACTATGGCCATGAAGTAGATGTATGCTGGATAGGTTGAGTGTCAACAACAGCAATTGGGATTTCAGATATCACAGTCCTTTGAGGTGGCTCTCCTCTGGAAATCAGGACTTGCATCATCTCAGTAAGTTTGGCCATGCCTGACTTTAACTCGTCGATTTCCATTCTGACTTCCATGTTGTGTTGTTCTTGGTTTTCCATTCTCAATCTGACAGCAGCTCTAGTCCCGTAGTTATGTTGAGGAATTAGCTTGATGGTAGATGACTAACTGGAAGGAAGAAGCAACTGGGAATAAGATCCTGATCAACCTGGATGTATGCAGAACGATGCATAGGATGCAAATGATATGCAATGTTATGCAATGAACTGCACAGTAACAAGATCACACGGTTCAGAGTCACGAGCCTGGAGTCAAAGGTACAACCCATAAGGTATGGACTAACTATTATCACCTGCCGAACAAGGTTCTAAGAGGTTCCCAGAGTCTACATCCTTCCTTTGGATATTACCAACGTCCCGATTAACTCGGTAATTAGAAATATTCTCAGAAAAGACTCGTCCGAGCGTAGTATCGCGTGATAACTACTATCAGATTACTCCGTCATAGCTTCCGCACTACACCTAAAAGGCCAAGATGAGTTAGGTAATCTACGGTCCTCAACTTCAGTAGGCTCCCAGGTCGAAAGCAGTACGTCTTCCCGATTACTCGGTAAATGATACTACAATCAAAGGGGCATGAGTGGGGGATCTCATGCCTCCTTTTTTGGGATTAATCCCTCAAAGTTAACATGACTATACTGCCCATCCTATCTTAAGTTTGCCCTAGTCCGGGTATAGGACTTATAAGAAATCCCCAAGCACCCTGTAAACCAGGAAAATCCAGATAAACATATATACAAAATATAACACATAAACACAATAGCACATATACAGATATAAACAAAGATAGGCTTAACCCACTTAGTGATGGACCAGCAAGAGGTCAATCTTTCCCCAGTGAAGTCGCCATTTTTCTGTAGCGGTAGAAATGTGCAAGACTAAGCCATTGGATTGACTAGACTTTATACAAATCAAAATAAAAATCGCCACTGCGCTTTATTGTTTCCAAAGGAATGGGAAAAGAGAGAATAACCCAAAAAGAGGGGGAAAGATTCAAGGTAAGGGGGTTGGTTATGCAAAGGGAAGGTATTAGCACCCTAAACATCTACGGTACTCCACAGGAACCTCTTTGAAAAATTTGTATATTTTTGCTATAAAAATGTGTTGTATATAAAATGGATGGTGGTGGTGAGAAAAGAAATATTTTTAGCAAGGTGGATTTGGCTATCAAAAGCTTGAAATTTGAATGAGATGAGGGCTCTATTTATAGAGTTTAGGATTGGGATTAGTGATAATTTGGTAATTGATTCTTGGAGCCAAAATTTGAATTAATGATAATTCTTTCAAATATTAGAGCCAAAATTTGAATTAATGATAATTCTTCTTAAAAATGAAAGATTGGCACTAAAATTTGAATTAATGATACATCTTTAAAAAATGAAGGAAAATTGGAGCCAAAAATTTGACAAGTTTAAAAATTGTTGATTTTTTTTCAAATTTTATGCTGTGCAATCGATTGCACTATAGTGCAAATCGATTTGCACAGTGTCTTTTTTCAAAAATGGCGCAAAATGCACTATGTGCAATCGATTGCACTCTAAAAGCAATCGATTGCATCAGTGAAAAAAATGAAAATTTTTAATTCTTTTTCTTTGCAAATAGAGATTTTAGGAAAATGATACCAGAAATCCTTATTTGTCAGATGCTTCGACTTGGTACCTATAAAACACAAATATGCAAAGACAAAGACAAATATTTTTTGTATTTTGATTAGAAGTTAGTTAACAACACAAGAGCAAACTTAAAGATAGGATGCAAATGTGATGAATGAAGCTATTTATTAATGATTGTGACCAAAATGACAAAATATGGTATGAAAGTGCGACTGAAAAGTTAGGGGCAAAATTTTTCAACCCCCACCCCCTCTAAGTGTTTTCTCACCCTTCAGATGCTCCTTCGGGATACTCTTGAGCTTCAAGGTATCTCTTCACCTCATGGTACCATGGCTTTTCTGTATCAGTGTCAAGCTCACAGTAGTGTGCAGGTTCGACAAATCTCTCAATTGTAATCATAGGAGCTCTGTTGTCCCATCTGACTTTAAACATAGAAGACATGGTGGCCAAAGCATCGGCTAACTGATTTTATTCCCTAGGGAAGTGTTCAAAGGTGATCTCTTTGAAGTAAGGAATCAGAGATAGCACAAGTTCCTTGTAAGGGATGAGATTAGGGTGTTTTGTATCCTAATCTCCTTTTACTTGACTAATCACTAGAGAGGAATCCCCAAACACATTCAAATTCTTGATCCTCAAATCGATGGCAGCCTTCAGACCTAAAATGCATGCTTCATACTCAGCCATATTGTTTGTGCAATTGAAGCATAGTATGGCAGTGAAAGGAGTGTGGCAACCTTCAGGGGAGATGATCACAACACCAATTTCGTTACCCAAGGAGTTGGAAGCCCCATCGAAGACCATAGTTCATCGGGATCCTTGTTCAGGTCCGTCATGCGGTCCAAGTTTCGCACAGTCAGTCACTAGCATGATGTTCTCATCCGGGAAGTCAAAGTTCATAGACTGATAATCATCGACAGCTTAATGGGCCAAATGATCTGCTAATATGCTTCCTTTGATGTCCTTTTGCATTATGTATTGAATATCATACTCAGTCAAGATCATTTTCCATCTGGCTATCCATCCGAAAAGAGTAGGTTTCTTGAAGATGTACTTGATTGGGTCCATCTTAGAAATCAACAAAGTGGTATGAGTCAACATATATTGTCTTAGCTGGCGAGCAGCCCATGCCAGAGCGCAACAAGTTTTCTCGAGCAGTGAATATCTAGTTTCACAGTCAGTAAACTTTTTGCTCAGGTAATAAATAGCATGCTCTTTTCGGCCAGACTCGTCATGTTGGCCCAAAACACACCCCATAGAGTTCTCTAGCACTGTCAAGCACATGATCAAGGGTCTTCCTTCAACTAGAGGCATGAGAATAGGAGGTTCTTGCAAATATTCTTTGATTTTGTCTAAGGCAGCTTAGCATTCATCATTCCATCTGACTACTTGATCTTTCTTCAAGAGTTTGAAGATGGGCTCACAAGTAGCAGTCAAGTGAGATATGAAGCGGGCGATGTAATTAAGATGACCCAAGAATCCTCTAACTTCCTTTTCAGAGTAGGGGACTGGAATTTCTTGGATGGCCTTTACCTTGGCAAGATCGACTTCGATGCCTTTACCGCTGACAACAAAACCTATAAGCTTTCCATATCGCACTCCAAATGTGCATTTGTTAGGATTTAACCTCAACTTGTACTTTTTCAAACTTTCGAATAGCTTGTACAGGTGATCGAGATGTTCCTCTTTAGTTTGTGATCTTGTAATCATATCATCCACATATACCTCTATTTCATGATGGATCATATCATGAAACAAAGCTACCATAGCCCTTTGATATATTGCCCCTGCATTCTTCAATCCGAACGGCGTGACCTTGTAGCAAAAGGTACCCCATTGCGTAACGAAAGTGGTATTATCCATCTCTTCGGGAGCCATCCTAATTTGATTATAGTCGGAGAAACCATCCATGAAAGATAAGACTTTATGCTGAGCAGTGTTATCGACCAAAACATCAATGTGAGGTAGAGGGAAGTCATCCTTGGGGTTGGCCCTATTCAGATCCCTATAGTCTACACACATGCGAATTTTTACATCTTTATTTGGCACTGGTACCACATTTTCAACCCATTTGGGATAAGATGTCACATCTAGGAATCCTGCATCAAATTGTCCCATCACTTCATCTTTTATCTTTTCAGATATGTCAGGCCTCATGCGACGAACCTGTTGTTTGACAGGAAGACAATCTTCTTTTGTTGGCAGACAATGAACTACAATGTCAGTATCCAACCCTGGTGTTGTACCCCAAAATTTTCCTTCCCACTTATCAAGAATTTTCTCACAACATCTCCTTGAGCTCAAGACTGCACTAGGGTTTGATCTGCTCAAGACACCTCCTTATGCACTAATGACCAAAATTAGGTTTGAGATTGCACAAGGATTTTTGAACTTTCAATGCTTCATATGACTTTCATGGATCATTATGGACCCACAAGATTACTCATGTCAAGTTGCAAGCTTTGAATCACATTTTTGATCAGTCAATTGAGCAGTTGACCTAAAAATCAGTTGTATTGGGGGGAAATTCAACTATGGCCAATTTACAGTCAAACTTCATAATTTTTTATCCACATCAACATTTTAAACTCATATGTATCATTTGATCAAGTTTGGACCATAATTCCTCAAGAAATTTGATCAAATCTCCAAAAGGGCAAAATGGTCAAAATTAGGGTTTTAACTAGGAAAGGGCAATTTCTGATTTTTGACCTAGCAAATGGTCAATTGGTTTAAGGCATGATCTCAAGAATCCAATTGCATCATTTTGACCTAATAACATTGCTCAAGTCCAATGGATTGACAGATGAATTTTTAGTCAACTGATCAAAAGTCAATTGTATACTGAAAAAGTCAAACTTTGACTTTTTGGTCAAATTCAAATGTCAAATATCACAATTCATAAAAACATGTCAAAATATGAAACTTATTCATCAAGAAATCCAAAATTCAAGATTTCATTTTGAAAAGTTAAAATTTCTAAAGTTAGAAATTTTTCTAAGTGTTGGAAATTTCTTATTTTTTCATAACTTTGAGCAAACGTTTCACCATGATGCAAGATGATTCAAGAGAAACTCCAAACATTAAAGTTTTATATCTCCATTAAATCTACAACTTTTCTTCACACAACTTCTTCCAAAAGTACTTGGATCTCAAGTTATAACTTCAAGAACATAGGATCATGAAACTAAACACTTAGTGAAATTTTACCCTAATTTGGTTAGGATTTTGACTCAACTTCATGGAACTTTTTCATATAGTTCCAAGGGTAATATTCAAAAGAAATTCAAATATTGGTTGTATAGAACATTTCAAGCTTTCCAAAATGTCCAAGAACTCCTTGAGATCATTCTTGAGTAGGGAGAATCGAAGAGATGAAATTGGTGTTTTATCACTTGAGTTACAAGGCATTTTGTGATGAACAAGAATCCAATTTCAAACCTATGCTGCACAATCTTGTTTTGCAGGCTTCTAAACCTCAAGATCTCTCCATAATCAGAATATTACACTTGCTTTTTAGATATTATCCAAGTGTTCCAAGCATTGTCCAAGCCAATTTGCCATTTTTGGAAGAAAGCTACCGTTCCACTCTTGAAAAGTTGCTTTAATCACAAAGTCAACTTATCTTGAGCTTCTAACTTGTTATTTCTGCACATATAACTCCTATAAACCAAAATCAATGTGTCTAAGACCTAAGAAAGCTCATAACATGCTTGTATAATACTTGAGATTTGTCATTTCACTTTTCTTCAAAAGCAAGTTATAGAGCCATAACCCTATAACTCTGAAACCTGGAGTGATTTTGTGCTCTAATATTTTCTATACATATTAACAAGTTTATTGCAAGCTAAGGCATGATTTCAAGCATCCTAAAACTCTTCTAAATACCCTTGCTGCACAAGACTGCTCAACTTGACAGTTTTGAGCCAAAACTCTCCATCTCCATTTCCACTCGTGCGTTTTGATTCTTAATAATTCAAACACCTTACATACACCATACACAAGTGATCCAGGCCCCGGTTTCAAGACTGTAACCCCTCCATCACTATTCACCATTTTTAAACATCAAGCTTGAAGTTTAACTTGAGTAGGGAGATTCAAGGACTTTCAAAGCAAAGTAGGAGTTGGAATACACTCAAGGAGGTCCAGGAAAGCTAAACAGATTCTTAGGGCACCTCAAAGCTTGCTCAAACTCCATACATGAATACATATGCAAGAGGTAAGTTTTCAAACTTCAATATCTTGATACAAGCATCCTCTGTGCATACACTCTGAAGTAAAAATGTAGATATCATTTCTCAAAAGCTAACCATGTCCATAGTTTTCATTTATATTGACTGTGTGTAGAGAATTTCAGATTTGAACCTTCTGAAAAAAATTAGGTATCAATTTAGGGCCAGCAAAATTAATCTTCATCTTTGACTTTTAGCTTACATAAGTTATATGGTTGGATTCGTGAGGAAAAATAGCACAACTTTCATGTTTGCATTTTTCATTTTTGTTGAGAAATGAATGAGATACAGGTGGTCCGGCTGGCTGAAGGTTGAAGACGAAGTAAAGGTCATGGAGACGTTTTACCTTATGTATTTGTAGTTTCATTTGCATTAACGGATGTATAGCCACCCCAGTGGTAAGCCAGCGCGCTGGTAATCAGGAGGTCATGGGTTCGAGCCTCAGCGCGCGCTGCCTTTTGCTTTTTTTTCACTCATTTTACATTTTTTTGTTCCTTCTAGCGCATGGGCCTCCCCCATCCTGGGCCTGACTTTTTTTTCTAACCTTCCCCCCCTGTTTCATATTTGCACCTTGGCCCAATTCAATTTTATTTCTTCATTTTTTTATTTTATTTATTTTCTCAAATATATTTTCTAAATACTAAAAAATGATAAAAATACAAAAAATGATATTTTATATTTTGACTTATTATATTTTATTTTTCCATAAATAAAAATAATTTTTATTCTTCATACTTTATTTATTTATTTAAGTAAACCTTATAAAACTAATTAATATTGTATTATTCATTTATTTTTCTTCACACCATTTAAAAATATATTATTTAAATACCAAAAAAGGACTAAAAATATTTTTAATCCTATAAATATTTTCAAGATAAAAAATGTCAAAAAAATACTTTCCTTAAATTAATTTCTTTTGATTGATTAATAGAACTAGGCTTTCTTTTAAAATCTTTTTTTTTTGAATAGATCCAAACTTAAAATTAACCATTTTCTTTAAATTAGGTTAACACAAAATCTTTTTTATGAAAATCAAACAAAAATTCATTTTTTTACATTTTGCATCCTTGTACATTCATTCATTTTTATACCTTGTATTTAGGTAAATTCCTTGTATATTCATATCAATTCAATATGGTTGTAATAGACTAATTAGGGTTTTAATTTCTTACAATCCCCATTTATACTTTGTATACCCCCCTTCCTACAAATCATGTAATAGCTTAGTATTTTTATTTTCCGCAATTTAAATGCTTTATATTCACATGCTAGTAATTATGGTTTGTATGGAAATAATAAAATCAATCAAATAGAAAACCCTAATTCAAGACAAAAACAAGCATGAAAACAATACACTTGCACACAAGCACCCCTGGGGTAAAATCCACTTGGTTTCCTTACAAAATGGTCATATTACGCATGTGAGGTATCTTAGCAAAAACAAACGAATACAAGATCATAGTCCCTCGATGACGCTATCTAAGTTGCCTTACAAATGATCTTAGTCCCTAAAATAGAATTCTAAGATGCTTTGCAACATTGCTAATCATGGTTATACGATGACCCACGCCCGTCCCATTTACATCCAAAGATAGGGTTGCTTACCAAATCAATGGTAAGACAACAATGTCAAAGGAAAAGAAAATGAACAAGAAAGACATTTGAGTAGGTAGATTGCTCATAATTACTTGCTTCATTTCAAAACAAACATCCTTACTATTTTCAAAACAAACACGTACACTTTCAAACATCTTACAAAATTGAAAACATTTTCAAAAGATCAAACATCTTTGTATACATTCTTATAAACAAGAATCATTACAAATATTGCCTAAACAATGGCCTCTTTACAAAATACTTTCAAAAACCACACAAAACACAATTTCAAACAAAAGCAAGTGATCTAGCAAGTAACTAAGAGCTCATGGAAAACCATGGATGAAAGGGGTGCTAATACCTTCCCTTTTCATAATCTACCCCCCGAACTGAAGAAACAATCTCAAAGGTCTTTCCTGTGCTTTTTCACCTTTCCTTTTGGATAAAAAAAAGTCGGTGGCGACTCTTGCTAACCTCAACATTTGCGATCAAACGCAAAACACTTCAAGTCAGTTCTCCCTCCGTATCACAGAACTGGCGACTCTGCTGGGGAATATTCTAAAAATGGGGTTTCCTTAGGGATAGATCATATTTACTTGCTTACATTGTTTGATTGGTTTGCTTTACAATATGGTTCTTTGTTTGGGTTTGAATCCTCTACCCGGATTTGGGATGCATTATAGGTAAGTAGCAATACATTGTGGAAAATATGCGGGGTATACCGATATGGTCTAAGCAATAGCTACATTAGTGCGACATATTTGTGGGTACCGGTAGCCTTTGAGTTTATCAAAGAGAATATGGGGCAGCTGAGTGATGTCATGAAGCACTAATGAACTTTTAGAACCTTTACTTGACCAACTTAGCCATTTAGGATGTAGTGAGATGACCGGCTTTGGTGAAATCCTAAGTTGGTAGATACTTGATACTACACTCATTGAGGTTTTGCTTCTTGGGATATTCTGGTCGCCATTAAAGAGGCTTGTTCTGAAACAATGACCAAGGAAACAAACCAGTGATATTGAGCTCCTTAGAACCCGGTTACTATTACTAGGACAGGTTTGAGCCAACTAAAGTTCCAGAGGGTACTTACCTATAATACTCCATGCAAGCCTAAACCTAAGGACTTGTTTGCTTTGTTTGTATATACATACTTGTACATAACATCATAAACATCATACACATCCACTAACCATTTCAAGGATTTTGGATTTATCTTTGTTCTTGTTTTGTAGGATATGGATTCTCTTCGCAGGAAAACTATTCAAGTCAATATTGTAAGGATCCCTCCACAACTTAAGGAGCTAGCTTCAAGGATTCCTAAAAACTCTCCATTCGCCGAGAGACATGGTCGCTTACTCAACTTGGTCACCTCCAACACAGATGAGGACATGATGAAGGTGCTCTTTCAGTTCTTTGATCCTTTATACCATTGCTTCACATTTCCCGACTATCAACTTGTGCCTACATTGGAAGAATTCTCCCAACTCTTGAGGATTCCCGTTCTCAATCAACTACCTTTCAACGGTTTGAAGATAGACCCAAAGCTAGAAGAGATTGCTCAAGCTCTGCACTTGCACTCATCTGATATCACAACTCATTAGGAAACAAGGAGTGATGTCAAGGGCTTCCTAGCAAAGTTCTTGTTTGAAAAAGCCCAAAGTTGTTGGAATTCCTTGGATCTGAAGGCCTTTGAGGAAATTGTGGCTCTCCTCATCTATGGGATGATTTTGTTTCCAAATCCTGACCAACTCATAGATGTGAACACCGTCAAAATCTTCATATCCCGCAACCCGGTGCCTACATTGCTAAGAGACATCCTACACTCTTTTCACACTCGCACAATGAGGAAAAGAGGTGTTCTTATGTGTTACACTCCTCTCTTGGCAAGATGGTTTATTTCTCATCTTCCCCAATCTGTGTTAAAGAATGAGCAAGGTTCAAGGTGGTCACAAAGGTTGATGACTCTCAAACATTCAGACATTCATTGGTGTTCCCGATCCATAGAGAATGTTACTATTATCGACCGTTGTGGAGAATTTCCTAATGTCCCTTTGCTTGGCATTAGAGGAGGAATCACCTACAACCCCTGCTTAGCCTTAAGACAGTTTGGTTATGCCCGAAGGAATGGCTCGCACGAGATGTTGATTCAAGGTTTGGTATTTGACTATGACAACGACGATTAAGGTCTTCGCCAGAGATTTATCCGAGCTTGGAGGATGTTAAACAAGGTAGATAGCAAGACATTGGGGCATAAGAATTCCATTCTTCTTGAGCCTTACCTCAAATGGGTATGAACTCGTGCTCAAAGTCTGATGATGCCTTATCCCTCCATTCTCCTGGTAATCATTGAGCATGTCATGGAAGGAGATGTTCCATATATTATCCTACATCCTGACATGCCCACCTCTCTCGAAGACCTGCAAAGGGATTGGATACAACTCAATAGGGAGAGAGATACTTTTGAAGCCCAATTCTACGCAAGCGAGAAGAAGGTTTTGGAGCTCACTAGGCTACTTCATGAGGAGCATACTCTGAATTCCTACATTGCACCAAAGAGGATGTGCACCACCTTTTTATCTTAGAGTTTCTTATATTTGTTTTTCCCAAGAAGGCATTATTTTACTCAATCTTTAATCTATTAATATAACGTGTGTTTCCTTTTTGTCTAAAATGAATTTGAATCTTAAGATCCTTGAAATTATTGCATACGCATTTATCATTCATCATAACATAAGCAGGTTTCTTGCAACAAGTCTCCTCATCTCTCTACTGTTTATTTCAGTAAGATGGATCTCGAGCAAACGGTGAAGGACCTCCAAGCTCAGAATACACAATTTCAACAGTTGTTCTTGACTCTAGCTAAAGGACAAGAAGAGTTGAAGACTTTGCTGGCTAAGGAGAAGAAAAAGAAGACGAAGAAGGTAACCGGAGTCCTAAACATGGGAAGAAGATTTCATGGGCAGATAAGGAGGACCCTAGATTTTGCAACAACATCCGGTGAGAGAGACAATCAAGATGGGAAAGGAAAGGAAACAGTTGTCCTGTCGAAATTAGAAGAGGAAGAAGAAGAAGAAGACTATTCTGAAGAACAATACCCTCCAGCTGATGACAAGTATAAGCATCTCGAAGAACGGTTGAGTGCAATGGAAATCCAAAAAGTGTCTGGCTTGGACTTTGAGGAATTGGGTTTAGTGTCGGGGATTGTCATTCCTCCGAAATTCAAAGCACCTGTGTTCGCCAAATATGACGGAGTTTCATGCCCTAAAATGCATCTCCAGTCTTATGTGAGGAAAGTCCAGCCCTATACCGCCGACAAAGACTTTTGGGTACACTTCTTCTAAGACAGTCTGTTTGGAACTCAACTTTATTGGTTTTATCAGTTAGAAAGAGCCAACGTTCATAACTGGGAAGATCTCGCTGCAACTTTCTACAAACAATACCAATACAATGTTGATCTTGCGCCTACTTGTACTCAACTCCAGAGTATGGCCATGGTTTCCAATGAAGGTTTCAAGGACTATGCGCAAAAATGGAGAGACTTGGATGGAAGATTTCAACCTCCCCTATCTGAAAGAGAATTAGTGGACATGTTTTTGGGCACCTTGTCTGGTACCTTCTTCAATCACCTAATTGGAAGTTCATCGGCGGGTTTTACTGAACTAATATTGAACGGAGAAAGGGTAGAAGTCGGGATAAAGAGAGGAAAGATTCAGAAAGATACATCCTCTGCTGCTATAAGGAAGCCATTTATCAGAAAGAAATAAGTGGTTGTTGTTTATCCTCAGAGAAATCAAGATAGGGCCGAACGCCGTCCAATGGTGGGGGCTATTATGATTCCTAAGCCTGCGCCTGACCAGCAAAGAAACAAATAACCAAGGATGGAAAGACCAGTCAGACAATTCACCAGAATTAACATGACCTTATCTCAAGTTTTGCCGCATCTGTTAAGATCCAACCTGGTGACTTTGAAAGAAGCTCCAAAGAACCCTAACACAACATCTCCTCACTATCATCCCAATGCCTGTTGTGCATACCACTCTGAAAGTCTCGGCCACGACACTAATAACTGTTGAGCTCTAAAGAACAAAATATAAGACCTCATTGAAGCCAAAGAGATTGAATTCGATGCGCCCGAAAAGCCAAACGTCACTTCTGCCCCTATGCCCAAACATGGCCATAATACCAACGCCATTGAGGAAGATATGTTTGTTACTTCAGTTGATGAGCTTATGACCCCACTCCTGACTATTAAAATGAACTTGTTGAATGCCGTTGTGTTCCTAGGTTGTGATGAAGTTTGTCATTTCTGTTTATCCTCAACAACCAGCTGTCCTTTGTTGAAAACAGGAGTTCAGTGCCTAATAGATAACAAAGAAATTTTGTTTGAAAAGACTTTTGTTCCACCTGTTCCTTTTAAAAATGTTTCTGTCATTACCATTTCCGCCAATTCTTACAGGGTCTCCACCAAAAGGCCTGTTAGAATTACATCAGTTTCGAAAGAAACTCCTTTGATAATTACAATGCTTGGACCAGTCCCGTATTCGTCAGACAAAACCATACCATGGAATTATGGAGGGGATGTCTACTACCACGGTATCAAGCAAGATTGGCCAGCTGCCGAAGATTCAAGCTCTGAGAAAGTCGACTCCGATATCAGTAATATTGCAGGGGCTAGCAAGATTACCCGAAGCAGAAGGATATTCTCTCCAGAAATTGTTCCCCCAAAAGCAGTTTTTGGACCTGTAATCGTTCTTGTTGTTACTCCTCCAAAAGATGTTCCTAGTCCTACAATCATCCCCACTAATACTCCAACTAACAAAGCTGTTACAACCCCGGTTATCATTCCTACTGACACTCCTGCTGCCGAGGTAACTGAGACTCGAGGTAAAAGTATTCTGATTGAGCATGTCCGAACAAAGGCACAATCATTGGTTATCCCTGAGACCTCCTGGAAAGAGATGGAGGAGATTCTGAAGATCATAAAAAGAAGCGACTATGATGTAGTTGAACAACTGGGGCAAACTCCATCTAAAATTTCCATGATGTCTTTAGTACTATGTTTCGAGGCGCATGCAAAAGTCTTGGTAAAATTCCTGAAAACTGCCCATGTACCTCAAGAGACATCTACCGATCAGTTCCAAGACTGCGTAGCCAGCTTGACTGCAGATAATGGTCTAGGTTTTTTGGATGTTGATTTAACACCAAGAGGAAGGAAGCATAATGAGGCATTGCATGTCTCAGTTGAATGTAGGGTCACAACCCTGGCTCATGTTTTGGTGGATACTGGTTCATCCCTGAATGTATTGCCTAAAAAAGCTCTTGATAGGCTTGACTGTGACGGATTGACATTGAAGCCAAGTAACATAGTAGTAAGGGCTTTTGAAGGCTCTAAAAGGATGGTACATGGGGAAGTGGATATCCCCATAAAATTTGGAACCCAAACATTTGATTCGACTTTTTATGTAATGGATATCCGTCCCTCATATTCCTGCTTTCTAGGCTGACCATGGATTCACAATGCTGGCACTGTCACTTCTACGTTGCACCAAATGTTGAAATATCTGATTCAAGGGAAGATTATCACCGTTCATGGAGAAGAAGAGTATTTGATCAGCCATCTCAATTCCTTCAGATATATGGAATTAGATGGTGAATTTATTGAAACTCCATTCCAACAATTTGAAGAGTTCCCGCAAGATGTGGCAGTAAGCAAGGTTGTTCCCAAGATCACAAGACCTCCACTCAGGATGTCATCTTTGAAGGATGCAAAGGCAGTAATAGAAGAAGGCGGGTGCACTATCTGGGGACAACTCCCGGATATCCCATACAAGTCAAAAAAGTTTGGCTTGGGTTTCACTTCAAGTGCTCAGAAGGTTGTACGTCGTGCTCGTGCTGGAGGACCACCCCTGAAGATCAGCAACCGTGAAGTCAACGCGGTAGAAGATGATAAAGATGGTTGTAAACTGGAGGATTGGATCTTCTCAACTTTCAGTGGAGGGCTCAACAATTGGGACGCTAGAGATTTTATCCTGATCACTTTTATCCCGCAATAATTTTTCTTTACATTTCGTTGGATCTGTAATATTAAAATAATTCGCACTCTTAAAACCTTGTGTCTTACCCGAGGCACAATGGTCCATTTGTAAGGGTTATTATCTCATTTTCATATGACATCAATGAATCATGGACGTTTTCGCATACAAACTTTTGTGCTCATTTTTTTTCTTTTTACATTTTTATTTATTTCAAGGATAGCTATACCCTTACACACACTCACACTCCCAATTCAGGTATACATCCATTCGGGATCCCATGGGTAACAATACTGTTATAGCCTTTTGTGACTCTGAGAATCTAATCTACCAAGCCGAAGACGAAGGTGAGGAAGATTGTGAAGTACCAGGGGAACTTTCCAGACTACTACAACAAGAAGAGAGAACCATTCAGCCTCACGAGGAACCCGTGGATTCAATCAACCTAGGTACCGAAGAAGGCAAAAAAGAGGTCAAGGTGGGTGCCAATTTGGAACCCAGTATCAAGGAGCGTCTGATTCAGTTGTTACACGATTATGTTGAAGTCTTTGCCTGGTCGTATGAAGACATGCCAGGACTTGATGCAGATATTGTGGTACATCGTCTGCCTACAAAAGAGGATTGTCTGCCAGTAAAGCAAAAGGTTCGCCGCATAAGGCCTGATATGTCAGAAAAGATTAAAGCAGAATTCATGAAGCAATTCAACGCTGGATTCTTGGTTGTCACCTCTTATCCCCAATGGGTTGCCAATGTTGTTCTCGTGCCCAAAAAAGACGGAAAAGTGCGAATGTGTATAGACTACAGAGATTTGAATAGGGCAAGCCCTAAGGATGATTTTCCACTCCCCCACGTTGATATTCTAGTTGACAATATGGCACAACACAAAGTGTTTTCCTTCATGGATAGATTCTCAGGTTACAACCAAATCAAAATGGCGCCTGAGGACATGGAGAAAACAACATTTATCATGCAGTGGGTCACTTTCTCCTATAAGGTGATACCATTCGGACTAAAGAATGATGGGGCAACCTATCAACGTGCCATGGTAGCTTTATTTCATGACATGATACATCATGAAATAGAGGTCTACATGGACGATATGATAGCCATATCTCAAACAGAAGAAGAGCATCTTGATCACTTACAAAAACTGTTTGAGAGACTGAAGAAGTACAAGCTGAGTTTGAATCCAAACAAATGCACATTTGGGGTACGGTCTGGTAAACTCCTAGGTTTTATCGTCAGCAATAAAGGTATTTAAGTAGATCCTGCCAAGGTAAAAGAGATACAAGAAATGCCTGCTCCTCGTACTGAGAAGTAATTCAGAGGGTTCTTGGGACGTTTGAACTACATTTCCAAATTTATCTCTCACCTGACAGCTACTTGTGAACCAATCTTCAAATTGTTGAAGAAAGATCAAGTAGTCAAATGGAATGACGAGTGCAAGTTGCTTTTGACAAAATCAAATAATACTTACAAGAGCCTCCTGTGTTGATGCCACCAGTCGAGGGAAGACCATTGGTCATGTATCTGACTGTTTTAGAAAACTCAATGGGGTGTGTATTGGGGAAGCATGACGAGTCTGGCCGAAAAGAGCATGCTATTTACTACCTGGGCAAAAAGTTTACCGATTGTGAAACCAGATATTCACTTCTTGAGAAAACTTGTTGCGCTCTGTCATGGGCTGCTCGTCGGCTAAGACAGTATATGCTGACTCATACTACTTTTTTTATATCTAAAATGGATCCGATAAAATACATCTTCGAGAAACCTTCTCTCTCCGGGAGAATAGCAAGATGGCAGATGATCCTGACGGAATATGACATACAGTATACTACCCAGAAAGCAATAAAGGGCAGTGTATTAGCTGATCACCTTTCTCACCAAGCTGTAGAAGACTACCAGTCCATGAAGTTTGAATTTTCGGATGAAGACATCATGACATTAGACAACTGTGAAGAATTCAGGCCATATGACAGACCTAAACAAGGATCCCGATGGACCCTGTTCTTTGATGGGGCATCCAATGCACTTGGCAATGGTATAGGTGTTGTAATCATATCTTCTGAAGGGTGTCATACTCCCTTTACCATAAGACTCTTCTTCAATTGTACAAACAACATGGCGCAATATGAAGAATGCATCTTTGGTCTCAGAGCTTCCATAGACTTGGGGATCAAATCCTTGGATGTATTCAGAGATTCAGCTTTGGTTATCAATCAAATCAAAGGGAATGGGACACCAAACACCCTAACCTTATCCCTTATAAAGAACATGTTTTGACATTGCTACCATATTTTGAGAAGATTACCTTCGAGCATTTCCCGCGAGAAGAAAATCAGCTAGCAGACGCACTAGCCACAATGTCATCTATGTTTAAACTTAATTGGGATAACGAGGCTCCCCAGATTACCATTGAACGAATGGATGAACCAGCACACTGTCACGAGATTAATACTGAAGAAGTAGTGGACCGGGCTTGGTTCCACGAAGTCAAGAAGTATCTCGAGGCTCAAGAATATCCAGAAGGAGCTTTAGTCAATGATAAGAAGTTCTTAAGAAGATTCTCTGCTAAGTTCTTCCTTAGTAATGGCATTCTTTACAAACGCAACCATGACTCTGTGTTACTTCGGTGTGTAGACAAGGTTGAAGCTGAAAGGATCATGGCCGAGTTACATGAAGGCACTTTTGGCACCCATTCCAGTGGGCATACGATGGCAAAGAAAATCCTATGGGCAGGCTATTACTGGTCTACCATGGAAGCAGACTGCTATCAACACTCTCGAACCTGCCACAAGTGTCAGGTCTATACTGAAAAAGTGCACGTACCTCCGGTTCCTCTGAATTTCTTGATGGCCCCTTGGCCCTTTGTTATATGGGGGATTGATATGATTGGGGAAATCAAGCCAACAGCCTCCAATGACCATCGCTTCATCTTAGTGGCCATTGACTATTTTACAAAGTGGGTGGAGGTAGCTTCTTTCGCTTCCGTTGCCAAAAATGTTGTTTCCTGGTTCATCAAGAAGAGCCTTATTTTCCGGTACGGTATCCCGGAGAGGATCATTACTGACAATGGTACAAATCTCAACAACACTATGATCACCGCTCTATGCGAGAAAATCAAGATCCAGCATCACAATTCTTCCCCTTACCGGCCGAAGATGAATGGTGTTGTTGAAGCCGTAAATAAGAACATTAAAAAGATCATACAGAAAATGATAGTCGCATACAAAGACTGGCATTAGATGCTACCATTCGCTCTCCACGGATATCGTACCACAACTTGCACAACAACTGGGGAAACACCCTATTCTTTGGTATACGACATGGAAGTCGTCTTGCCTATTGAGGTTCAGATCCCCTCTCTAAGAATTATAAAGGATGCAGGGCTGAATGAAGAAGATCGGATTCAGACTCGACTTGATCAACTAAACTTGATTGATGAGAAAAGGCTTACTTCTGCTTGCCATGGTCAAATGTATCAAAAACGGATGATCAAGGCTTTCAACAAAAAGGTCAGACGCCAAGTGTATCAAGTTGGAGATCTGGTGATCAAACGTATCATACTGCTACAAGGTGATCCTAGGGGAAAATGGACTCATACATACGAATTGTAATAAAAAACATATTCTCTGGCGGAGCAATAATCTTGACCACCATGGATGGTGACGAACATCCGCACCGTACAAACGCAGACATAGTCAAAAGATACTACGCATAAGAAACCCGCTAGGTTGGCACACCTAGGAAAAACAAGGGCATCCCAATGAACCAAAATAGGTTCGGGCAAAAATTAGGGACAAAAACAAATAAATTTGTACACCCGGCAAGTTGAAAACCCGAAAGGGCGACTTGGGCAAAAAAGGGTATCCTGGTGGACTGAAAACCCGAAAGGGCGGTCCAGGCAAAAGTTAGGGAATTAAAGCGTATGACTATTTCCCGTTGGATCACCTTACGGATAACTTGCAAACTCGACATTTTTGACCAATTCAATCATCTTTAGACAAGGAAACAAATAGACAAGATGCTCAGAGATACAAAGGATATAGCAGAACGAGAACCCCATGGGATTATTACACATAGCTATCTTTCTTTGTATTAAAATTTTCATTTTTTACGACGGAGTTCTCTTACTAGAATGGTTGTCTCATTGTACCAAAATACTTACTCAAAGTCAATACAAATATATCTCCTTGAAAGTGAAAAAACTATCTGTTTTTTCATTACGCTTGTGTTTTATTTACAAAAACGTCCAATGATTCATTGTTGAACATATGCATTTGAACATAATTACTGTTTACAAATAAACAAAATAAAAGACAATTACTGGTGGCTTTAAGAGATAGGGAAATCTCTTTAAGTTATTTTCCATAAAAATTCCCTGCAATGTACAGTTTAATCCCCAGCGGAACAAAGCTTCCAATTATCAATCCCCGATAGAAATCATCCAATTTCTCCAAATTCCCCAACCAGAATTTTTCAAGCAGTACATAGCATTTCCCTTACAACAAATTTTATTTCTCTAAACGGAAATTCATCAACACTTCAACTTCAAGACATGAATACTTCCATATCCTCAGCAACAGTCAGGGGTCTATTTTCCCTAATCCAACAGTAATGCAGCAGATTAGCTCACATACGCATACATCGCATACATATATCATAAACATTGATTACACGAATGCATTATACCATGCATTTCATACAACATGACTTTGCATTTTAGCTAACATTTTACCCTTTTCAGGATAAGGTTAACAACTACCATTAACAATGTTCAAAGTTTGCAGATATAGTATAGATACGCTCTAGACACGGATGCATTCTAATACTCATTCATATTCAAATTTCAGATACAGTACAGATACGCTCCAAACACGAATGCCATTATGATACTCATTCATACTCAACTCTCAGATACAGTACAGATACGCTCCAAACACAGATGCCATTCTGATACTCATTCAGACTCAACTTTCAGATACAGTACAGATACGCCCCAGACATGGATGCCATTCTTATACTCATTCAGACTCAACTTTCAGATACAGTACAGATACGCTCCAGACACGGACGCCATTCTGATACTCATTCTTCCAGCTTACAAAGTACAATTCAACAATCAATCTTGGATGGCATCTACAAGCCCATCTCCAACAAATTTTTATCACCTCTCTAAATGGCATCTTTAAGCCCATTCCCTCTACCATGACATCGCCGAGTGCAAATTTCTGGGCACTCTAGTGTCCAATCATCTTCCACCTTCGAGTCACGAATGGCAAAAAATGACTATCTAACTCTTCAGGTTTAAGAAGATTGAACAGGGGAAGCTGTTGTACCCCAAAATTTTCCCTCCCACTTATCAATAATTTTCTCACAAGATCTCCTTGAGCTCAAGACTGCACTAGGGTTTGATCAGCTCAAGACACCTCCTTATGCACTGATGACAAAAATTAAGGTTTGAGATTACACAAGGATTTTGAACTTTCAATGCTTCATATGAATTTCATGGATCATTATGGACCCCCAAGATTACTCATGTCAAGTTACAAGCTTTGAATCACATTTTTTATCAGTCAATTGAGCAGTTGACCTAAAAATCAGTTGTATTGGAGAAAAAGTCAATTATGGCCAATTTACAGTCAAACTTCATAATTTTTATCCACATCAACATTTTAAACTCATATGTATCATTTTATCAAGTTTGGACCATAATTTCTCAAGAAATTTGATCAAATCTCCAAAAGGGCAAAATGGTCAAAATTAGGGTTTTGTGACTGGGAAAGGGCAATTTCTGATTTTTGACCTAGAAAATGGTCAATTGGTTTAAGCCATGATCTCAAGAATCCAATTAAATCATTTTTACCTAATAACATGGCTCAAAACATTGCTCAAGTCCAATGGATTGACAGATGAATTTTCAATCAACTGATCAAAAGTCAATTGTATACTGAAAAAGTCAAACTTTGACTTTATGGTCAAATTCAAATGTCAAAGATCACAATTCATAAAAACATGTCAAAATATGAAACTTATTCATCAAGAAATCCAAAATTCAAGATTTCATTTTGAAAAGTTAAAATTTCTAAAGTTAGAAATTTTTCTAAGTGTTGGAAATTTCTTATTTTTCATAACTTTGAGCAAAATTTTCACCATGATGCAAGATGATTCAAGAGAAACTACCAACATGAAAGTTTTAGATCTCTATGAAATCTACAACTTTTCTTCACATAACTTCTTCTAAAATTGATTGGATATCAAGTTATAATTTCAAGAACATAGGATCATGAAACTAAACACTTAGTGAAATTTTGCCCTAATTTAGTTAGGATTTTGACTCAACTTCATGGCACTTTTTCATATAGTTCCAAGGGGAATCTTCAAAATCAATTCAAAGATGGTTTGTAGAGCACATTGCAAGATTTCTAAAATGTCCAATAACTCCTTGAGATCATTCTTGAGTAGGGAGAATCGAAGAGATGAAATTGGTGTTTTATCACTTGAGTTACAAGGCATTTTGTGATGAACAAGAATCCAATTTCAAACCTATGCTGCACAATATTGTTTTGCAGGCTTCTAAACCTCAAGATCTCTTCATAATCAGAAGATTACACTTGCTTTTGAGCTATTATCCAAATGTTCCAAGCATTGTCCAAGCCAATTTGCCATTTTTGGAAGAAAGCTACCATTCCACTCTTGAAAAGTTGCTTTAATCACAAAGTCAACTTGTCTTTAGCTTCTAACTTGTTCTTTTTGCACACATAACTCCTATAAACCAAAAGCAATGTGTCTAAGACCTATGAAAGCTCAGAACATGCTTGTACAATACTTGAGATTTGTCATTTCACTTTTCTTCAAATGCAAGTTATAGAGTCAAACACTATAACTCATAAACCTGGAGTGATTTTGTTCTCTAATATTTTCCATACATATTAACAAGTTTATTGCAAGCTAAGGCACTATTTCAAGCATCCTAAAACTCTCCCGAACACCCTTGCTGCACAAGACTGCTCAACTTGACAGTTTTGAGCCAAAACTCTCCATCTCCATTTCCACTCGTGCGTTTTGATTCTTAATCATTCAAACACCTTACATACATCATACACAAGTGATCCAGGCCCCTGTTTCAAGATTGTAACCCCTCAATCACTATTCACCATTTTTAAACAACAAGCTTGCAGGTTTACTTGAGTAGGGAGATTCAGGGACTTTCAAAGCAAAGTAGGAGTTGGAATACACTCAAGGAGGTCCAGGCAAGCTAAACAGATTCTTAGGAAACCTCAAAGCTTTCTCAAACTCCATACACTAATCCATATGTAAGAGGTAAGTTTTTAAACTTCAATATCTTGATGCAAGCATCCTCTATGCATACATTCTGAAGTAAAAATGTAGATATCATTGCTCAAAAGCTAACCATGTCCATAGTTTTCATTTATATTGACTGTGTGTAGAGAATTTCAGATTTGAACTTTCTGAAAAAATTAGGTTTCAATTTAGGGCCAGCAAAATTAATCTTCATCTTTGACTTTTAGCTTACATAAGTTATATGGTTGGATTCGTGAGGAAAAATTGCACAACTTTCATGTTTGCATTTTTAATTTTTGTTGAGAAATGAACGAGATACAGGTGGTCTGGCTAGCTGAAGGTTGAAGATGAAGTAAAGGTCATGGAGACGTTTTACCTTTCGTATTTATTGTTTCATTTGTATTAACGAATGTATAGCCACCCTAGTGGTAAGGCAGCACACTGGTAATCAGGAGGTCATGGGTTCGAGCCTCAGCGCGCGCTGCCTTTTGCCTTTTTTTTCACTCATTTTACATTTTTTTGTTCCTTCTAGCGCATGGCCCCCATCCTGGGCCTGACTTTTTTTTAACCTCCCCCCCCCCTGTTTCTTATTTGCACCTTGGCCCAATTCAATTTTATTTCTTCATTTTTTTATTTTACTTATTTTCTCAATTATATTTTCTAAATACTAAAAAATGATAAAAATGCAAAAAATGATATTTTATATTTTAACTTATTTTATTTTATTTTTCCATAAATAAAAATAATTTTTATTCTTCATACTTTATTTATTTATTTAAGTAAACCTTATAAAATTGATTAATATTGTATTATTCATTTATTTTTCTTCACACCATTTAAAAATATATTATTTAAATACCAAAAAAGGACTAAAAATATTTTTAATGCTATAAATATTTTCAAGATAAAAAATACCAAAAAAATACTTTCCTTAAATTATTTTCTTTTGATTGATTAATAGAACTAGGCTTTCTTTTAAAATCTTTTTTTTCTATATGGATCCAAACTTAAAATTAACCATTTTCTTTAAATTAGGTTAAGACAAAATCTTTTTTATGAAAATCAAACAAAAATTCATTTTTTTTTACATTTTGCATCCTTGTACATTAATTCATTTTTATACCTTGTATTTAGGTGAATTCCTTGTATATTCATATCAATTCAATATGGTTGTAATAGACTAATTAGGGTTTTAATTTCTTGCAATCCTCATTTATACTTTGTATACCCGCCTTCCCACAATCATGTAATAGCTTAGTATTTTTATTTTCCACAATTTAAATGCTTTATATTCACATGCTAGTAATTAGGGTTTGTATGGAAAGAATAAAATCAATCAAATAGAAAACTCTAATTCAAGACAAAAACAAGCATGAAAACAATACACTTGCACACAAGCACCCCTAGGGTAAAATCCACTTGGTTGCCTTACAAAATGGTCATATTACGCATGTGAGGTATCTTAGCAAAAAGAAATGAATACAAGATCATAGTCCGTCGACGACGCTATCTAAGTTGCCTTACAAATGATCTTAGTCCATAAAAGAGAATTCTAAGATGCTTTGCAACATTGCTAATCATGGTTATACGATGACACACACCCGTCCCGTTTACATCCAAAGATAGGGTTGCTTACCAAATCAATGGTAAGACAACAATGTCAAAGGAAAAGAAAATGAACAAGAATGACATTTGAGTAGGTAGATTGCTTCTAATTACTTGCTTCATTTCAAAACAAATATTCTTGCTATTTTCAAAACAAACACATACACTTTCAAATATCTTACAAAATTGAAAACATTTTTAAAAGATCAAACATCTTTATATACATTCTTACAAACAAGAATCATTACAAAGATTGGCTAAACAATGGCCTCTTTACAAAATACTTTCAAAAACCACACAAAGCACAATTTCAAACAAAAGCAAGTGATCTAGCAAGTAACTAAGAGCCCATGGAAAACCATGGATGAAAGGGGTGCTAATACCTTCCCTTTTCATAATCTACCCCCCGAACTCAAGAAATAATCGCAAAGGTCTTTCCTGTGCTTTTTCACCTTTCCTTTTGGATAAAAGAAAAGTCGGTGGCGACTCTTGCTAAACGCAACATTTACGATCAAACGCAAAACACTTCAAGCCAGTTCTCCCACCGTATCACACCTGGCATATATTCATACGACCAAGCAAACACTTCCACATAGTCATTCAATATTTGAACCAACCTGATCTTAACACTGCTTTCCAGGCTAGCTCTGATCTTAACCTCTTTCTTGTCTGTCTCGATACCCAGATTGATGACTTCAACTAACTCTTTGTGCGGCTTAATAGCTTTTTCCTCTTGTAATAGAAGTCTGGCTAGTTCTCTCGGTATTTCACAATCTTCCTCGCCATCATCTTTGGCTTGGTTAATTGGACATTCGAAATCATAGTCGGCAATAGTAGAGTCATTGACAATGAGATCCAGAGTGGATGAGGACCTGCAAGAGTGTGTGTGCATGTAAGACAATGAGCACAAAGATTTGAATGCAAAAGAGTCCAATGATTTGTATTGAATGATCATATGATAAGATGAACATAAATAAAACCCTTGATAAATGGACCAAAGTGCCTCGGGCCAGGCACGTGGCTTAAAAGTCATTGTTTAATATTACAGACAAAATGTTATTGAATTAATAAAATGAAATAAACAAGTGATTACTCCTCAATGAAGGAGATGGGATCGAGGTCCTTCGCTTGCCAATTGTTGAGTTCCGTTGTTGTAGGATACATCCAATCTTCAAATGCACACTCATCATCAAAATCACCTACAGCGTTGACTTCGTGGATTCCAACACGGAGAGGGGGCTTCCCTGCACGAGCGCGCCTCACTTCCTTCTGAGCCTTGACGGTGAAACCCAAACCAAATTTGTCTGCTTTGAATGGGATCTCGAGGATTTGCCCCCAAGTATCAAAGTTTCCTTCTTCAACTGCAGCAAGAGCATCTTGGAATGAAACCATCTTCGGCACGACCTTAACAGCTTTGGACACATCAGATGAACATTTGGTAGCAGCAACCATTGGTGGCACAACTTCAAAGGCTTGACACGAGGTCTCTATAAATTCTTCATCCATCTCCACATATTTGAAAGAGTTGAGGTGGCTTACCATGAACTCCTCCTCGCCACAGACACTGACAATTCTTCCTTTGACCGAATACTTGAGTTTTTGATGAAGAGTTGACGTTACTGCCCCAGCTCCATGGATCCAAGGGCGAACCAACAAACAAGAGTAGGCAGGACGAATATCCATAATGTAGAAGGTAGAGTTGAAAATATGTGAGCCCACCTTGATCGGGAGGTCCACCTCTCCATGAACTGTCCTTTTTGACCCGTCGAAAGCCCTCACAATGATATCACTTGGTTTGAAGACTAAACCTTCACAGTCTAAAAGGTCTAATTCCCCCTTGGGTAGTACATTTAAAGAAGAATCAGTGTCGACCAGAACATGTGCTAGGGTGGTCCCCTTGCACTCGACAGAAACGTGCAAAGCTTTATTATGGTTCTTCCCAAGTGGTGTCAGATTCGCATCTGAGAAACCCAAACCATTATCGGTCGTCAAGCTTGCCACGCAATTTTCAAACTGGTCAGTTATGGTCTCATGAGGGACATGAGCCTTCTTCAAGAATTTGATTAACGCCTGGGCATGAGCATCGAAATAGAGTAGCAAAGACAACATATAAATCTTGGAAGGGGTTTGCCCCAACTGCTCCACGATCTTGAAATCGCTCCTTTTTATAATTTTTAAGATCTCATCCATTTCACGCGTGGAAGGTTCTCCATCAGCAATGTCCTTTGCGGGTATCTCCGTCTCAACAGGCTCAACTACCTTATCCTTTCCCCTAGTATCAGTACTTGGATTAGAAGTAGTGACGCGGATAGGTGCCCTTGTAACAATTGGTGGTGAGATGTTGGGTGAAAAGATTCTCCCAGTTATTGTCACTTTGCTAGAGCCAGTTATGTTACCATCGTCATCAGCTTTGGCTTCTTCAATCTAGGCGTATTGTTTTATCCCATGGTAAAACACCTCAGCACCATAGTTCCATGGTACTGCTTTGTTAGAAGAGTGGAGAATTGGTTCGGGATTGGTAATTATTAGAGGAGAAATAATTGGTTCATTTGAAATCCTGATAGGACCCTTGGAGGAGATCCTAAGAGACTTGTTCGAGATGGTTATGATGGAGAGATCTTCACATTTATTAGTCAAACTTTTGGCAAGTGGAGTCTTCTCAAATAGGATCTCGATGCTATCCATCAGGCGTTGAATGCCTTCCTTCAGCCCTTCGCATCTATTAAGTTGTTTGGCACAGCAAACACAGTCCTTCGCACAGCCATGGAAAATCCCGACTTTCAACAGATTATTTTTGATGATGTTCAAAGGAGTAGTCAAGTCTTTGACAGAGGAAACAAAAATTGTTTCTTCAACAACATTGACACCTTTGCGATGGTTTGGCATAGGTGCGGTGATTACATTCGGAGTTGGAGGGGGGTCAAATTCAATGGTCTTATTATCGATCAAGTCCTTAATTTTATTCTTCAGTGCCCAGCATTGGCCAGTCTCATGCCCGGGACTAGTTGAGTGATATGCACATTTAGTGTTCAGATTATACTTTGGTGAAGAGGTATCTGGATTGGCCGGAGGATTGCGCAATGTCACCAAATTATCCTTTAATAAGTGTTGTAAGGATTGAGATAGTGACATGCCTATCCTCGTGAATTGTCTTCTTGGAGTCTCAAACTGTTGGTGGTTGGCATATGGTCTTTGGGAAGGAGTTGGATTGGAAATTCGGACGGCGTTAACAGACTGGCGGTCATCCTTCTTGGTACGGGCCCTTGCCCCATACACAGTATTGATTTCTTTATTTGCGGCAAAAGGTTTCTTTACAGGATTGGAAGTGGAGGCAGATGCCATGGGAATCATCCCGCTTTTGATGCCGCTTTCAACTCTTTCACTGGTTAAGATCAGTTCGATGAAACCGGAAGAAGAACAGCCAACCAATAAGTTAAAGATTTGACCAGATAAAGTTCCCATAAACATGTCAATATGATCCCTATCATTCAAAGGTGGTTGAAACCTACTGGCAAGGTCTCTCCACTTTTATGTGTATTCTTTGAATCCTTCATTTTTCTCCATTGTCAT
The DNA here is from genome assembly GCA_948472305.1 of Vicia faba. NCBI lineage: Eukaryota > Viridiplantae > Streptophyta > Magnoliopsida > Fabales > Fabaceae > Vicia > Vicia faba. The sequence goes on along the minus strand of OX451736.1, from coordinate 1,157,514,672 downwards.
GTCTTGCAACTGAACTCTTGTTGGCGCCAAGTCGGTATTATACTGGTATTGGTGGTAGAAAGCGGTGGCTAAGTCCTCCCATGTATTGATACGGGAACCATCCAACTGGTAAAACCACTCTAGTAGCATTCCGGCCAAGATTTCTTGAAAAAAGTGAACCCATAGTTTCTGATCAGCGGTGTGCGGTTGTATCTTGTGCACATAAGATTCCAGGTGAAGTTTTGGACAGGAAACTCCATCGTACTTTGCAAAGACTGGTATCTTGAATTTATGGGGAATAACAACCCCAGAGATTAAACCCAAATCATCAAAATCTAAACCAGGGATGGCTTGGATCTCAACGACCTTCAATTTTTCTTCTAACTGCTTGTACTTGACATCAGCGGGAGGATACTGCTCGTCAAAATAATCATCATCATCAGATGCTTGATCATTAATACACCCAGCCCGGGTACTCCTAGATTCTCCAATTTGATTCTCGTCTTCCTCAGATGAGTCTTCCACTACCGGGATCTGCCGGACCGACTCTTTGAACCTTCTACCAATGTTGACCAGGGATTTCTTCTTGGGTTTATTTTTGGCTGCCGGTAATGCCATCATATCTTGTTGCCCGTTGGCTAGGGCTAGTAGAGTCTCTTGGAACTGATATTTTTGTTCCTGAAGGTCCTTCATTGTTTTCTCTAGATCCATCTTGCTAAAATAAACATCAGAAAGATAAGGAAACATGTCATGGAAAACATGTTATTTTATGATGCATGGAAGATATGTATGCAAATGATTTCAAGGATTTATAAAATTTATATTTGTATAGACAAAGTATGAGCAAACGTCAAATTTCATTAATGTAAAATCAAGCTTCACAAATGAGCTTCTGTTTTGATGAAGACAAACCATGGCTAACAAAGAAGGCAAAGATTTATGATTAAGCTCAAAGCATCCAAGGATAATATCCTCATTCAAAGCTATCAACAACTTTAAAGGTATAATAATATTATCTACTTTGATCTTAAGATATAGATGCTCAAAAATGAAAAATAAATGTTTAAAAAATCTTTACTCAAGTTTTTCAAATTAAAATTTCATTTTTCTCTTGCATATAATCGATTTACATTTTAGTGCAATCGATTGCACACTTCAAACTTTCAGATCTTTTGCTTCTGTTTCTCTGTGCAATCGATTTACATTACTTGTGCAATCGATTGCATACTTAAATTTTCAAAATGTTTGCTTCTGTTTCTCAGTGCAATCGATTTACATTGCTAGTGCAATCGATTGCACTCACTTACTTTTTTGCTACTGACTTTGCATGCAATCGATTTTCATTAATAGTGCAATCGATTGCACTCTTAAAAGTTTTGAAAAAATAGCTGTTGAAACCTTGTGCAATCGATTTACACAAAGGGTGCAATCGATTGCATGCTGCACGATTTTGAAAAACAGCAGCTTTTTTTCATGCCCGTTCATCATGCCTTTTTATTGAAACTTTTCACTCAAACTTGGCATTTGTTCATGATACATTTTCAGAACTTCATGATGTTTCAAAAGGGTGTTATGAACATATAAATATTCAATTTCAAAATCTATTTCAACACCTCTTCCATAATTATTTTCTGAATTTTCAAAATACAAACTCAAGCATTCCTTCATCTTCATGCATAAGTTTTCTGCATATTTTCATACATTAACAAACAGAAAACTTTGAGCAAATATATCTTGAGTCATTGTACAATAATATTATTGGAAGAGAATGTGATCGGTGGATCTGGAACTGACTGTTTAACGCTGGTTCGCGAAATGTCGCGGAAGCAAGAGTCGCCACCGTCTTTTATTTTCTCCAAATGGAAAGGACAAAAGCACAGAAAAATTCCTTATAGAGATTGCTCTCGGTTCGGGAGGTAGATTATAGAAAGGGAAGGTGTTAGCACCCTTTCTATCCATGGTTATCCATGGGCTCTTAGATACTTGCTCATTTGTGTTTTCAAAATTGTTTGTTTGCTTTTCAAGTGTGGGTTTTAAAAAAGTTTCTTTGAAAATTCCAGTTCGACTCTTGTATCGGTCCTCAAGAGTGTTTGAAAAATTGCTTTCGAAAGCTTTTGAAAAGGTGTCGGTGTGAAAAGTATTTTTGATTTGTTTTGAATTTAAATTAGAGCAAGTATCCACGAGTCGTCTACCTACCCTAAGGAATTCGTCTGTGTAAATGTCCTTTAAAGTAGTGCCATCCCACCATTGAGAGATAGGTAGCACTACCATTGGAGGTGTTCGGGTCAATTCGAGGTTCGGGACATGGTGATCACCAGAGCAATGGGAAGACACCTTAGAAGCTACCCTCATGCCAGGTTCCCGGATCATGAGGACTTACTAAGACATCCTCTACTCGACGATCACCTTTCGAGGCAAGGCAACAGTGAGGCGTACCCTAGGGGTGGCGTGTGCGATTTGTGTGTCGTTTTCATTTGCATTTATCTTGTCATGTTATTGGTGTTCTACGCTTGTTTTTATTTATGTCCATACATTCTTGCATGCTTTGTTTAACAGTTATAATGTTTGCGAGAAAATAAATTCTAAACTATTACAAAGGCGCGGGTCCACATCGCCAAATTAAACCAGGACCCGATTTGACATAAAATAAAGAAATAAAATGCGGGAAATATAAAATGTCCGAGTTACATGGCTTGAGCAATTACATAATATTTGAAAGAAAATAAATGTGCGAAAGAAATAAAAATAGAACGTTCGAGGGCATTGGACCCTTTAAAGAAATTAAATGAAATTAAAAATTAATTAATTATTTATTGAAATAAAAGAAGTGTTTTTTTAGGTTTTTTTGTATTTATGAAATAAGAAAATTAAAATTAAAATTAAAAGAAACCCTAATTCTAAGTTATTTTTAATTATTTGAGAAAAATGTTAAAGTTTAACTTAATTTACTAAAGAATTTATGTACATGTTTATTTACAAAATAAATTAGTAATTAATAATAATAATAATGATGAGAGAATTATTTATTAAAAAAATGATGAAAAAGTTAAAAAAACCTAATTTCTACATATTTAATTTATTAAGAAAAATATTAAAGTTTTGAAACCTAAATTAATCTAATTAATTGTTTAAAGTTTATTTACAAAAATAATAATAGTAAAATTAATATTAATAAAATAAACATTTTTTTGATTTTCTGTATTTTATATTTATTATGAAAATTATTTTATGGAATTAAAAGAAAACAATTAAAAAACAATTAAAAGAATAAAAAGGAAAAACAAATAAAAATTAAAAATTGAGCAAACCATAGGGGGTGTCTGGCCCAAGGGGAGGTTTTTTGAAGTATTGACTCCTGAGTACCGTGGTCTGCATTCTTTGGCCATTGGATTGAGTTTCATGCATAAGTTGTTCTACTTTGGCCAATTGGCTTTTGGCTTTTGGCTTTTGGCTTTTGGCCATTTGTGTTCTGGCTTCAACGTTCCCTTAATCTCTAGCTTAATATCTGCCTCGCCATGTATTGGTGTCATGCATAAGTTTTTCTAGTCTGGCCATTTGGCTTTTGGCTTTTGGCCATTTGGCTTTTGGCCTCAACGTTCCTTAATGAACCTGCCTGGGATCCTGTCTAAATCTGCAGTGTTGAATCTCACAAACACATCAAATAAAATCATAAAATGCAAATAAAACCAATATATGAAGAAATTTAATGTTTAGGCACAATATGGCATGTATGAATGATTATACCCTTTTGATCATGGAGATCAAATCAACCTTACCCTTACTGGAAAAGTAGTGACATGAATGCTTTTATGCCCTTTGGATCATGGAGATCAAGCCAGCCTTACCCTTACTGAAGAAGTAATAAGATGTTGGTTTGTAACTGAGATGGCTTTGTTTGTAGTGAGAGAGGGATTTGTAATAAGGATTTCAAGGTTTTAGGGTTCTTGAAAGAGTTTGATATTCCAACAGTGTTGTGGCAAGGTTTTTTTCTCTCTTTTTTCTTCCCTCTTTTTTCTTTTTTTCTCCCCTTTTTCTCTTTTTGGTTTGTGTGACAAGAAGGTGATTATATAGTGGAAATTAGGGTAAAGAAAAATGGGCTTTGAATGTGCAATTGGGCCTCCAATATTCACTTGAATTCGTCACTTTCCAGGCTAAATCGCAGGGACTTAAGTGCATTTTTTGAAGTTGAAATGTGCAAACAAAATGTAGCCGACATCGAGAACTAACTCCTATCCGAAGATCGACTCAATCGGATAACCGGTGAATTAGTTATGAATTTTTGAAGTTTCAGCTCAGACAAACTTATTTTGGGCTCTAGTGTCGGCTCTGACACGTTCTTCAATAAAAAACTGGTATTGATCGGTGCATAATTTGGTCTCGACTTTTGAAGCAAAGTTGTAGATCTATGAGTCAGTGACCTTGTGTAAAAATATGAGTCCAATCCGATAAAAATTGACCGAGTTATGAATTTTCGAAGTTTCGGCCCAGCTGAAATAATATTCAGCATTCAGGATTTTCATCGCGTCATGCACTCTGAGCAAAAAACGAAGGCCTTTTGAATACCGTTTGAACTTAATACCTTCTGTGAAAATGTAGCCAACTCAATTTGTGAAATTTTGGCGCCAGAACCAGCTCGATACGATGAAAATCGACCAAGTTATGATTTTCTGAACATGACGCAAGTAAACTCTGTCACAAATTTTCTGTGCAAAAATACTTGATAAATCCACATTTTTGAAGATCTTCTGATCGAAATTGGCTTCCAGCCGTGAGAGATGAAAACGTAGATAATGTCAAGACGGAATTTTAGCCACCAGAACGGGTTCAAAACAAGCCACGATCTTCAAGTTATGAATTTTTTAGCGCGTAAAAACTGCACTTTCAGCACACTTTTTCACCATATTTCTTCGAGAAAACTCACACAGTCGGATACCTTCTTTAAAGAATTGACTCTTGAGCCGAACCTGAATTTGAGAATACGTTATCAGAGATATCTTGGCGAAAGGATACCTGAATATGACGCGCCGGGTTGGACTTGTGAATTTTTCTTGAAGAATATGGGAGGGCAAATTTTGGGGTACAACAGTTGCCCCTGTTCAATCTTCTTAGACCTGAGGATGCAGATTGGCTGACGTGCCTTTCGTAATCCGAAGGTGGAAGATGATTGAACACTAGAGTGCCCAGAAATTTGCGCTCACATAGTAGCAGTGTGATGGAAATGGGCTTATAGATGCCATTTAGAGATTGATGAATAGGATGATGGGCTTATAGATGCCATCTGGATGTTGATCGTGTAAGAGATTCCTTAGCGAGAACCTGCGTACCTGCAAAACAGAAAATGAGTACCTGACACGTTGCAGGAGCTGATTTTTAGGTGCTTGGCATAGATATGTCCTGACTGGTTACAGGAGCTGAGTCTGGAGCTTCAAACGGCGATGAATGAACCAGGGATGGTTACTGCCTTAGCATGAATGGTAAGAGCATCTTGGGCGACTTTAACTTCAACAACGCTCGTTGAGAAAAATCTTGGGTGTCTTCTACTGGGATAAGAATCAGGGAGATCTTAGGGTCGATCTAACTGAACCAGAGAAGGCCTTTGACTGGATAAGAATCAGGAAAATCTTAGGGTCGATTTAGCTGAACCGGACAAGGTCTTGGAATATCCTCAACTGGATAAGCATCAGGGAGATCTTAGGGTCGATCTGACTGAACCAGAGAAGGCCTTTGACTGGATAAGCATCAGGAAAATCTTAGGGTCGATTTAACTGAACCGGGCAAGGTCTTGAAATATCTTCAACTGGATAAGCATTTAGGGTCAATCTGACTGAACCAGAGAAGGCCTTTGACTGGATAAGCATCAGGAAAATCTTAGGGTCGATTTAGCTGAACCGGACAAGGTCTTGGAATATCTTCAACTGGATAAGCATCAGGGAGATCTTAGGGTCGATCTGACTGAACCAGAGAAGGCCTTTGACTGGATAAGCATCAGGAAAATCTTAGGGTCGATTTAACTGAACCGGACAAGGTCTTGGAATATCTTCAACTGGATAAGCATCAGGGAGATCTTAGGGTCGATCTGACTGAACCAGAGAAGGCCTTTGACTGGATAAGCATCAGGAAAATCTTAGGGTCGATTTAACTGAACCGGACAAGGTCTTGGAATATCTTCAACTGGATAAGCATCAGGGAGATCTTAGGGTCGATCTGACTGAACCAGAGAAGGCCTTTGACTGGATAAGCATCAGGAAAATCTTAGGGTCGATTTAACTGAACCGGACAAGGTCTTGGAATATCTTCAACTGGATAAGCATCAGGGAGATCTTAGGGTCGATCTGACTGAACCAGAGAAGGCCTTTGACTGGATAAGCATCAGGAAAATCTTAGGGTCGATTTAACTGAACCGGACAAGGTCTTGGAATATCTTCAACTGGATAAGCATCAGGGAGATCTTAGGGTCGATCTGACTGAACCAGAGAAGGCCTTTGACTGGATAAGCATCAGGAAAATCTTAGGGTCGATTTAACTGAACCGGACAAGGTCTTGGAATATCTTCAACTGGATAAGCATCAGGGAGATCTTAGGGTCGATCTGACTGAACCAGAGAAGGCCTTTGACTGGATAAGCATCAGGAAAATCTTAGGGTCGATTTAACTGAACCGGGCAAGGTCTTGGAATATGATTGAGAATTTAAACTGCATCTTTCCTGAAAGGTAAAAGTCAGTCATATGCAATGCATGATATGGATCAAGCAATGATGTTCTCAACATAAATGAGATTCGTATGATATGATGCGTCTATGCATGCTATAATGATGTATGTGATGTTTTATGTATGTTTTTGTCTAGGAAAGTGAATCCTTGACGGGTGCCTGGAAGTCGTATCCTGGGCTGATGTTGAGGAATAGATTTTGCTTCCGCTGGGGATGATAACTGCAAGAATACCGGTAGGAGAAGATGACTCCGTTGCGGAACAAACTTGGCAAATGGAAGATTCTGCGGGGAGAAAAAGATACTCTAGCGACCATGCTGGGAAGCGATACTCTGTGGGAAGAGGGAGGCCTTGCTGAGTGTAGATAATAATTTGCTGGGGATACCCTTTTTGTATAGGAAGTGTTGATGGACTTCGCTGGGGTAAGAAGACTTCGTCGAGGACGCTCTTTCCGTGGTTTTTGGCTGAGGATAACCCAGTTATATCCTGTTAGGGAAATAACTCTTTGAATAAAGCCGGGAGACGCATTCGTGCTCTGCGAGGATAAGCTTCCAAAATCAACTAGGGATAAGCTTACTGCTTGGGGAGATGGATTCCAACTTTCATGGGGAAGCTGGGTTGGACTCTCCTGGGGAAGTATTGAACTGTATTGGTTATGTTCTTCAACGGAACCTACCCTGATACCTTGGAGGATAGAACAATCAGATTGCTTAGACCACTCTTTATTGCCCCTGTTTCAGTGGGAGAGGAAGACCTATGAGGTGCTGATAGTTGTTGATGGACAAACCTTCTTCTGGTAGACAGGTGACAAGATGATAGGACATAGTCGTACCCTTTAATCCCTAACTTTTGCCTGGACCGCCCTTTCGGGTTTTCAGTCCACCGGGATACCCATTTTTGCTCAAGCCGCCTTTTCAGGTTTTCGGCTTGCCGGGTGTACAGATTTTTTCATTTCATCCCTTCATTTTGCCCGAACCCTTTTGGTTCGCCGGGAAGCCCTTATTTTTGCCTAGGTGTGTCAACCTAGCGGGTCTTTGATTTTGCGTAGTATTTTTCGACTATGTCCACGCTCTTAGAATGCAGGTAGGTGCCCTTGGCTGCTTGTGTTGCCATATTACCAGAAGGTGTCTGATCGTGCAAGATTCGTTGCTGGAGTGCCCCAAGTGACTCAGGCAGAGATTTGCCCCAGTCTTTTTGGCCTTTTGAGAGATTCTCTGGATCTTGACTTAACTGCCCCAGATGGTAGACCATGATCATGCCGTGCCCCTTGATTGGAGATACTCTTGTTCATTAGACTTTCGTCATGCGAATTTCTATGTTGTTCAAACAAAAAGTCATATGCAAACAAAGTTATGTTAAAAATGCAAAGCTTATGTCTGTCTTGAAGATTTTGAAAATGCATTCTTTTTCATAAAGCAAATGAATGTTTGTAAAACGTGATGTCAACTCCGTATTTACCGTAAGCCTTAAGGAGTCAGGATACCTTTCGTAACAGTATGCTTTCGAACTAACCCATGCTTCAGCTAGGACTTTTAAGGGTTATAACGTGGCCTGGTTCACGGTTTAAGAAACAAAGGATAAAGGCTCAAATTTTATTTGTACCCACCCGCTCTTCGTGATGTTCTCCAAACCTAAACTCAGTTGATCATACGTTAGACCTTGTTTGAGTCTTTGCTCTGATTTTCCGGTGATGGTTCGGATATTGCTAACTTATTTTGAATAGGCAGTCATTCCTTTTTTGTTGAGGGTTTGTAAGACCTCTTTCTTGATTTTTGTTATCCCTTTCTTTTTTTTTTGCCTGAACTGTTTCCTTTTTTGGAATTACAGTCAGCGGGATGCCCCAGTTTTGTAAGTCTCCTTCATGGGTTTGGACTTAATGGGTTTTTATTTTTTGAGATAATGACTGCCTTTCTTTATTGGTTATTCGGAACCATCACTGTCTTTCTTTGTTTTGTAAGGACCTCTTTGGTGTCATTCGTTATGCACTTGGATCAACTGAGAGACTACCCTGCCCCAGGTTATGATTAAGGGTTTTAAATTTCGAAAAGAAAAACTCCTACTTCTTTGGCTCAGAGGGGTTGACGAGGGATTATCATCCTTATAACTCCAGTGTTTAGGGATTGAAACAATGCCTGTACCTCATCAGCGGGGTCTGTTCAAAAGCATACTGTAATGATCGCGATATCGTTTTCGTCATCCTCCCTCAAGAGGCTTAGAATTATTGATTGAGAGTTGACATCAGAAAAAATATGAAAATAATTTGCGTATAGTGAATACGAATATATTGCTTCAAAACAGACATATGCGATGCATTAATGAAATAACAATGTTTTAACATGAGTAAATGCTTGAACAAAAGAAAATTGCAACTTGAACATTCGAATGAACAAAAGTCTTTTCAGTCTTAGGGCTTGTTATTTCAACTGGTGCATCTTGTAGGGATGGCAGGAGCATTCAGCCTGGCCCATCTGGGTGAAATCCACAGCTCTTTCATTAATCAGATCTTGAATCTTATTCTTCAAAGCCCAGCAGTAGTCGGTGTCATGTCCTGGACTGTTAGAATGGTATGCACATCTTTCCTCAGGATTTTACTTTAGGGAGGTTGTATTGAGACGCCTAGGAGGGCCCCTTACCGTCACCAGATTCAACCTCAACAATTGTTGTAAAGCTTGAGACGGTGACACGTTGAGTTTGGTGAACTGCCTTTCAGGCTTGTCTGACTGAAGCTGGTGAGGTTGATACTGAATTGGTGATACTGAAGCCATATGAGGAGCTTTCTCCTTGCCTCTTTGTATCAAAGATGGTCGAACGATGACTGGCTTTTTACCCTTAGACGTTTGCCCCAGTTGGTTACCCTGAAGCAGTTGGTTGACGAGAACCCCGAGCTCATCTTGTCTTTGAGCTAACCCTTGAATGGCAGTCACCTGCCCCAGCATCTGGACCTTCAATGCATCCACCTCAGCTTGTAGGTGTTTCAGCCTTTCATCCTCAGCACTGTTCCTGACAAAGGTCCCCATGAGAAGTGTCCTTAGCTCCTCCTGCCCCTTGGATAGATTCAGGAGGATTTCCCCGAACCGAGTCTCTTGAGCAAGAAGGTCCTGGTTATCTGGTTGGAAGGCCATTGCTGAAATAAACAGCGAGAAAGGGTAAGTGACCTGTAACAAGGGTACCTGTTATGCAATGATATGTATGATATGCATGCAATGTTTTCAAGGATCTCGCGGGGTAAACAAGAAATTTGTTAGAGCTGGGATCCGGTAGCTTGATTGAAGGAACTGCATATTATTGAGAGTCCTTCTTCAAAGGGTCAAAGGCTCACCGTATCCAGTGGGTCATAGCCCCTGACTACCTTGGCGAGGGCAATATTCTTCAAGTGTCAAAGCTCACCATATCAAGTGGGTCATAGCCCCTGACAACCTTGGCTAGAGGAAAATAAATCCTCTTTGCCCCTTGCTAGATGTTTGATTTATCATGACCTGCATCACAAGCCTTTGAGATCCTTGAAATGGGTTAGGATGTATGCAATGGTATGATGTCATGATGCATGGGGTAATGTAGGTAACCCTGTTGTAAGTCCCAATTAAGGACTGCAAACCAAAACCTGCAAGAAACTCAAGTAAAACCTGTCATGAGTCCCAATTAAGGACTAAAACAAACCCTGCAAGAAACTTGGTAAACCTTGTTATGAGTCCTGGTTAAGGACTAAAACAAAAACCCTGCAAGAAACTTGGTAAACCTTGTTATGAGTCCTGGTTAAGGACTAAAACAAAAACCTGTAGGAAATTCAGTAAACCCTGTTATGAGTCCTAGTTAAGGACTATAAACAAAACCTGCAAGAGACTTAGTACCCTGTTATGAGTCCCAATTAAGGACTGTAAACAAAACCTGCAAGAAACTTAATATACCCTGTTATGAGTCCCTATTAAGGACTATAAACAAACCTGCAAGAAAACTCAAGTGTCAGATAACAAGCATGCAAGTAGTCAAGTACGAAGGCACACAAGTCACACAAGAGAAACCCTTAGGGTCCAGGCCAGCATGGGGTCTAGGTATTACCCTCTTGAAGTTGGTGGGCTCAACCTGTCCTATTAGAAGTAACCGGGTTCTAAGGGTCCCAATATCATGGGATTGCTTTCACTGTTCATCGTTTCGATTTAGCCACTGAACTGGCGACCGAAATATTCCAGGAAAGCAACCCTCAATTGAGTGTAGTATCGAGTATCAACCAACCTCGGACTGCACCAAAGTCAGTTATCTCACTACCCTAAAGAGGCCAAGATAGTTCAATTAAGGTTCCTAAGGTCTGTTGATGCTTCACGACACCACGCGGAGGCCCCGTACTCTCCTTGACTGAACTCAAGGGTTACCGGTACACACCAAAGTGCCACATCAACGTAGCAGACTGTTTCAACCATGTCGGTATACCCCGCACAGTTCCCTCACAGTCTTGTTGCTACTTTCTAAGAAGGTATCCCCCAGATCCGGGTTAGGATCTATAGAACTCCCAAGCAACCCACAATTTAAAGCACACAAGGAAAGCAATTGAAAACACAGTGATCTTAGTCCTAAGGTACACCCCACTTTAAGTTTATCCCCAGCAGAGTCGCCAGTTCTGTGATCGGTGGATCTGGAACTGACTATTTAACGCTGGTTCGCGAAATGTCGCGGAAGCAAGAGTCGCCACCGTCTTTTATTTTCTCCAAATGGAAAGGACAAAAGCACAGAAAAATTCCTTATAGAGATTGCTCTCGGTTCGGGAGGTAGATTATAGAAAGGGAAGGTGTTAGCACCCTTTCTATCCATGGTTATCCATGGGCTCTTAGATACTTGCTCATTTGTGTTTTCAAAATTGTTTGTTTGCTTTTCAAGTGTGGGTTTTAAAAAAGTTTCTTTGAAAATTCCAGTTCGACTCTTGTATCGGTCCTCAAGAGTGTTTGAAAAATTGCTTTCGAAAGCTTTTGAAAAGGTGTCGGTGTGAAAAGTATTTTTGATTTGTTTTGAATTTAAATTAGAGCAAGTATCCACGAGTCGTCTACCTACCCTAAGGAATTCGTCTGTGTAAATGTCCTTTAAAGTAGTGCCATCCCACCATTGAGAGATAGGTAGCACTACCATTGGAGGTGTTCGGGTCAATTCGAGGTTCGGGACATGGTGATCACCAGAGCAATGGGAAGACACCTTAGAAGCTACCCTCATGCCAGGTTCCCGGATCATGAGGACTTACTAAGACATCCTCTACTCGACGATCACCTTTCGAGGCAAGGCAACAGTGAGGCGTACCCTAGGGGTGGCGTGTGCGATTTGTGTGTCGTTTTCATTTGCATTTATCTTGTCATGTTATTGGTGTTCTACGCTTGTTTTTATTTATGTCCATACATTCTTGCATGCTTTGTTTAACAGTTATAATGTTTGCGAGAAAATAAATTCTAAACTATTACAAAGGCGCGGGTCCACATCGCCAAATTAAACCAGGACCCGATTTGACATAAAATAAAGAAATAAAATGCGGGAAATATAAAATGTCCGAGTTACATGGCTTGAGCAATTACATAATATTTGAAAGAAAATAAATGTGCGAAAGAAATAAAAATAGAACGTTCGAGGGCATTGGACCCTTTAAAGAAATTAAATGAAATTAAAAATTAATTAATTATTTATTGAAATAAAAGAAGTGTTTTTTAGGTTTTTTTGTATTTATGAAATAAGAAAATTAAAATTAAAATTAAAAGAAACCCTAATTCTAAGTTATTTTTAATTATTTGAGAAAAATGTTAAAGTTTAACTTAATTTACTAAAGAATTTATGTACATGTTTATTTACAAAATAAATTAGTAATTAATAATAATAATAATGATGAGAGAATTATTTATTAAAAAAATGATGAAAAAGTTAAAAAAACCTAATTTCTACATATTTAATTTATTAAGAAAAATATTAAAGTTTTGAAACCTAAATTAATCTAATTAATTGTTTAAAGTTTATTTACAAAAATAATAATAGTAAAATTAATATTAATAAAATAAACATTTTTTTGATTTTCTGTATTTTATATTTATTATGAAAATTATTTTATGGAATTAAAAGAAAACAATTAAAAAACAATTAAAAGAATAAAAAGGAAAAACAAATAAAAATTAAAAATTGAGCAAACCATAGGGGTGTCTGGCCCAAGGGGAGGTTTTTTGAAGTATTGACTCCTGAGTACCGTGGTCTGCATTCTTTGGCCATTGGATTGAGTTTCATGCATAAGTTGTTCTACTTTGGCCAATTGGCTTTTGGCTTTTGGCTTTTGGCTTTTGGCCATTTGTGTTCTGGCTTCAACGTTCCCTTAATCTGTGGCTTAATGTCTGCCTCGCCATGTATTGGTGTCATGCATAAGTTTTTCTAGTCTGGCCATTTGGCTTTTGGCTTTTGGCCATTTGGCTTTTGGCCTCAACGTTCCTTAATGAACCTGCCTGGGATCCTGTCTAAATCTGCAGTGTTGAATCTCACAAACACATCAAATAAAATCATAAAATGCAAATAAAACCAATATATGAAGAAATTTAATGTTTATGCACAATATGGCATGTATGAATGATTATACCCTTTTGATCATGGAGATCAAATCAACCTTACCCTTACTGGAAAAGTAGTGACATGAATGCTTTTATGCCCTTTGGATCATGGAGATCAAGCCAGCCTTACCCTTACTGAAGAAGTAATAAGATGTTGGTTTGTAACTGAGATGGCTTTGTTTGTAGTGAGAGAGGGATTTGTAATAAGGATTTCAAGGTTTTAGGGTTCTTGAAAGAGTTTGATATTCCAACAGTGTTGTGGCAAGGTTTTTTTCTCTCTTTTTTCTTCCCTCTTTTTTCTTTTTTTCTCCCCTTTTTCTCTTTTTGGTTTGTGTGACAAGAAGGTGATTATATAGTGGAAATTAGGGTAAAGAAAAATGGGCTTTGAATGTGCAATTGGGCCTCCAATATTCACTTGAATTCGTCACTTTCCAGGCTAAATCGCAGGGACTTAAGTGCATTTTTTGAAGTTGAAATGTGCAAACAAAATGTAGCCGACATCGAGAACTAACTCCTATCCGAAGATCGACTCAATCGGATAACCGGTGAATTAGTTATGAATTTTTGAAGTTTCAGCTCAGACAAACTTATTTTGGGCTCTAGTGTCGGCTCTGACACGTTCTTCAATAAAAAACTGGTATTGATCGGTGCATAATTTGGTCTCGACTTTTGAAGCAAAGTTGTAGATCTATGAGTCAGTGACCTTGTGTAAAAATATGAGTCCAATCCGATAAAAATTGACCGAGTTATGAATTTTCGAAGTTTCGGCCCAGCTGAAATAATATTCAGCATTCAGGATTTTCATCGCGTCATGCACTCTGAGCAAAAAACGAAGGCCTTTTGAATACCGTTTGAACTTAATACCTTCTGTGAAAATGTAGCCAACTCAATTTGTGAAATTTTGGCGCCAGAACCAGCTCGATACGATGAAAATCGACCAAGTTATGATTTTCTGAACATGACGCAAGTAAACTCTGTCACAAATTTTCTGTGCAAAAATACTTGATAAATCCACATTTTTGAAGATCTTCTGATCGAAATTGGCTTCCAGCCGTGAGAGATGAAAACGTAGATAATGTCAAGACGGAATTTTAGCCACCAGAACGGGTTCAAAACAAGCCACGATCTTCAAGTTATGAATTTTTTAGCGCGTAAAAACTGCACTTTCAGCACACTTTTTCACCATATTTCTTCGAGAAAACTCACATAGTCGGATACCTTCTTTAAAGAATTGACTCTTGAGCCGAACCTGAATTTGAGAATACGTTATCAGAGATATCTTGGCGAAAGGATACCTGAATATGACGCGCCGGGTTGGACTTGTGAATTTTTCTAGAAGAATATGGGAGGGCAAATTTTGGGGTACAACAGAGAAGATCATACATTGTTAAATCACTCTAAGTGATCAATATTACTCTACTCACTCAAACTCAAAAATTGATATTTACTTACTTATTTTCCAGGATTGTTGGAAATAAGTTTAAGTGTTTTTTTGAAATCTTGTCTTTCCAAAGTTGTTGGATACAAGTGTATTTACATTGAGAGGATTGTTCTCATAGGTAACTTAGTGAAAATCCAAGAAGATTGTTCTTGGTCCAAGAGGATTGTTCTTGGTTACTTGGTAGTTCTTTGTTTAAGTTTGCCACATTAAGGAAATCTCTTTCATGTTGAAAGGGGACTGGAGTACTCTTGGACTGTGGGGGGAACCAGGATATATCGCCCGTGTCTCTTTATTTTTCTGCATTTTTAAGCTTTCATAAACTCACTTTTAACCAGAAAAAAAAGAACCATCATCACTAAAAACCAGAATTTTTAAAGTACCTAATTCACCCCCCCCCCCCCCCCCCCCACTCTTAGGCGCACTTCGTACTTACAATTGGTATCAGAGCAGGTTATAGGTAACCTGCTCCTAAAAGATCCAGAATGACTTTCACAAATCAAAATCCCGTTTTCAGAAATGGTGGTAGTAACAACAAGCCTCCTCTATTTTGTGGTGAATATTTTGACTTCTGGAAAATGCGCATGAAGGCAAACCTAGAAGCACAAGGAGAAGAAATATGGGATGCCGTCGAAAATGGTCCATTTATCCCTATAACGGTAATCAATGGTGTTGGCTCATCAAAGCCTAAAATTGCATGGTGTTGGTACATTTACAAAAGAGATTTGTGCACTTAATAAATCATCTAAGTGCTCTTGGTAAAATTTTGACGAATGATGAACTAAATCTAAAAGTTCTTAGGTCCTTAACTAGGGAATGGCAACCAAAGGTAACGTCAATTTCAGAAAAGAAAAGTCTCTCCAACATGACATCCGCAACATTATTTGGAAAACTTCAAGAATACGAAACGGAACTCGGAAGACTTGAAAAGCATGAAAATCAAGAGAAGAAATCCAAGAATATTGCTTTGAAGATAGACTCTAAGGAAATTGAAACGGAAGACAATCCGGAAGAAGATGAAAAGTTCATGCTTCTTGTTAAAAGGCTTGGTAAGTTCTTCGGTAGAAATGACAAACCTTTTTCTCATTCAAAATGAAAGAAACAATTTAAGAAAAAGGAAGTTTCCACATCAACACAAGAAATCACATGTTATGAATGTGGTAAGCAAGGTCATATCAAGCCGGGTTGTCCAAAACTCTCCAAGAAAGGTGGCTTCAAAAGCAAGAAGGGATTCAAGAACAAAAAGGCTTATGTCGCATGGGAGGACAATGAAATAAGTTCCTCATTCGATTCCGATAGTGATGAAAGTGAAAATCTAGCATTGATGGCCTCACACCATTCCGATGATGAAGACAATGAGGTTAGTAATGAATTTTCTCTTTTTGATAGTGATGCACAAGGTGCTATAGATGAACTATTAAATGAATTCAAAATTCTGTATAAAACCATTTCATCACAAAATAAACAAATTTCATCCTTAGAAGAAAAATATGTTTCAATGGAAAAAGATTTCAAAGAAGAAAAACAAAAATCAAGTGATGAACAAGGACATAATTTTGTATGAAAAAATTGTGATTCACTCTCTTTCCAAATTGTCTAATTAAAAAGAGTCATTGAAAGATATGAAAAAGGCCAAATTGGATTGGAAGGTATTCTTAGACAACAAAGATACTCCAATGATAAAAGTGGACTTGGATATTCAAAGTTTTCAAAACCAAGTTGTAACAAAACTATCTTTATTAAGGCTAGTGATCAATCATCCAAAGAGAAAGTGAACAAACCTAAAATAGTTCGTCACTATCCTAAAAAGAAAACATTTTCTAAGAAGAAATCTTATCCTTCTAGATATAGAAGTAACTTTGAACCTACTTGTTTTTATTGTGGTATTAAAGGCCATACACCTAATGCTTGTTATGTTAGAAACTTCAGTGTGGCAAGTGGGCATTATGTATGGGTAAAGAAAGGCACTAATTATGAAGGACCCAAAGCAACTTGGGTACCTAACAAAACCTATTTTTTTTTGCAGGTATGCTTGAAGACCACATGCAATCTTTGGTATCTTGATAGTGGTTGTTCAAAGCATATGACAGGATACATAAACCAATTTTCACATCTAGCGCTAAAGGCCAAGGGTTTTGTCACTTATGGATACAATAATAAGGGAAGGATCCTAGGCAAAGGCAAAATTGGTGCTCCACCTTTCACATCCATTGAAGATGTTCTTTATGTTGAAGGACTAAAGCACAATCTTCTAAGTATTAGCCAACTTTGTGACAAAGGCTTCAAAATCAAGTCCACCAAGGATGAATGTTTGATAGAAGACGAAGTCACTCATGAGGTTATACTTAAAGGTAAAAGAATCAATAATATATTCATGATTTCCCTTGATGATCCATCTTTAAAGGTTAAATGTCTCATGGCGAACAATGATGATTCATGGCTATGGCACAAAAGAATTGCTCATATTCATATGGAACACTTGAATAAATTAATCAAGCATGATCTTGTCATGGGTTTGCCTAAGAGAAATTTCTTCAAAGATAGACTATGCGATGCTTGTCAAAAAGGGAAACAAACTAGATCAACTTTCAAATCTAAGAATGTGGTGTCCACTACAAGGCCACTATAATTGTTACATATGGACTTATTTGGTCCATCACGAACAAGGAGTTTATGAGTTAATGTGTATGCTTTGGTTATTATTGACGATTTCTCTAGATATACTTAGACATTCTTTTTAGTGCAGAAAAGTGATGCATTCAAGGCGTTCAAGAAGTATGCTAAACAAATTCAGAATGAGAAGTCTCTAACAATTGCCTCAATAAGGAGTGACCATGGCGGAGAATTCCAAAATGCTCTATTTGAAGAATTTTGTGGAGAACATGGAATATCTCACAACTTCTCGGTACCAAGGACTCCTCAACAAAATGGAGTGGTTGAAAGAAAGAATAGGTCTCTTGTGGAACTTGCTAGAACAATGCTTAGCGACTCAAATCTTCCAAAATACTTTTAGGCGGATGCGGTGAGCACGGCATGTTTTGTTAGCAATAAAGTTAACATTAGACCAATCTTAAAGAAAACTCCATATGAACTCTTCAAAGGGAGAAAACCAAACATTGCTTTCTTTCATATTTTCGGTTGCAAATACTTTGTCCTAAACAATGACAAAGATAATCTTAGTAAGTTTGATGAGAAATCCGACGAAGGTATTTTTCTTGGTTACTCACTCTCTAGTAAAGCATATAGAATATAAAACAAAAGAACTTTGACTATTGAAGAATCTATGCATGTTTCTTTTGATGAAACTAACCCCTCCAAGGAGGATAATATTGTTTGTGATAATGATGATGAAATTTTAGAAGGTCCTCAAGAAAATTCTTCCAAGGATCAACCCATTCAACTCGAAGAATCACCTCAACAAGAATCGAATCTCAATGATCTACCAAAAGAATGGAGAACTCATAGAGATCATCCTATTGATAAAGTAATTGGTGATATAAGTCAAGGTGTATCTACAAGATTAAATCTCAAGGATGCTTGCCTAAACATGGAGTTTGTCTCTCAAATTGAACCTTCCAAAGTTGATGAAGCCTTAGGAGGTGACCAATGGATTATAGCTATGCAAGAAGAATTGAATCAATTTGAAAGGAATCAAGTTTGGGAACTCGTCCCTAGGCCAAGCAACAAACACATTATTGGAACAAGATGGGTGTTCAAAAACAAACTTGACGAGAATGGAATAATTTTTTGCAACAAAGCAAGATTAGTAGCACAAGGCTATAATCAAGAAGAAGGAGTATACTTTGAAGAAACTTTCGCTCCAGTTGCAAGGTTAGAAGTTATTCGTCTCTTACTTGCCTATGCTTGTTCATTAAATTTTCAGCTTTTCCAAATGGATGTCAAAAGCGCATTCTTGAATGGATATATCACTGAAGAAGTCTACGTTAAGAAACCCCTGGGGTTCGAAGACTTCAAGAATCCATCTCATGTATTTAAATTGAGAAAAGCTCTCTATGGACTGAAACAAGCACCAAGGGCATGGTATGGTCGTTTAAGCAACTTCTTATGCGAAAAAGGTTTCGAAAAAGGCAAATTTGACAAGACTCTATTTATCAAGAAAATCAAAGGTGACACTTTTCTAGCACAAGTCTATGTTGATGACATCATCTTCGGTTCTTCAAATCAAGAAATGTGTGAAGAATTCTCATCAATGATGCAAGGAGAATTTGAAATGTCCATGATGGGTAAAATGAACTATTTTCTTGGACTTCAAATCAAACAACTAAAAGATGGCATCTTCATCAACCATTCCAAATATTGCAAGGAACTCTTGAAAAGGTTTGACATGGATAACTGTAAGGTAATTTCTACACCAATGGGTTCTAGTTCTTATGTTGATCAAGATGAATTAGGTGTTTCCATCGACATCACTAAATATCGAGGTATGATTGGCTCCTTATTATATTTGACGGCAAGTCGTCCTGACATAATGTTTAGTGTTTGTCTCTGTGCCCGCTTTCAAGTTAACCCAAAGGAATCTCATCTCACGGCGGTAAAGAGGATCATGAAGTATCTCAAAGGGACAACAAATGTCAGATTGTGGTATCCTAAAGGTAGTGTCTGCAACTTAATTGGTTATTCTGACGCGGATTATGCAGGTTGTAAAACGGATAGAAAGAGCACAAGTGGTACTTGTCACATTCTTGGTAATGCATTAGTATCATGGGCCTGCAAGAAACAAGCATGTGTTGCTCTAAGCATGGCCGAAGCTGAATATATAGCAGCGGGTAGTAGTTACGCTCAAATTTTGTGGCTAAAACAACAACTTCGTGACTACGGACTCGATCTAGGGTGCATTCCTCTAAGATGCGACAACACCAGTGCAATTAACATTACAAAGAATCCTGTCATGCATTCAAGAACTAAACACATAGACATTCGACATCATTTCCTCCGTGATCATGTTCTTTAAGGAGATGTCGAGGTAACTTTTGTAGATACTCATAATCAGCTTGCCGATATCTTCACCAAACCTTTGGCAAAAGAACCTTTCTACAAAATTCGTCGAGAGCTCGGCATACTTGACGAACGCGACTTATAAGGTGCATTCTACCCTTGATATAACTCTTATATATGCTTTATACTTGCTATATGATAATCTATGCTATATGGTATTTAATTTTTTAAGAATAATTTGGTTTTGGACTTTTTTTGTTGATGCAAATTGATTGCACAAAGAGTGTCAATCGATTTCTTACTGAGTATTTTCAATTCTATCTATTTTGTTTGTGTGCAAATCGATTGCACCTGGTATGTCAATCGATTGCACGTACTGCAACTTGCTTTTATGACAGAAAAATTATGTTGGTCAGAATTCCTCTCTCATATTCCCAAGCCAAATCTACTTTATTACAAATCACTCATTCCCTACATATCCAAATCATTTCCAAATCTCAGCTCACAAACACCTTTCTCTCTTACAAAACCTAAAAACCCCAAAACCCTAAAATCTCCATATCCATGGCTTCAAGACAAAAGAGAAAGGCTACAATTTCAGAAAAAGGGAAGAAGAAGGTTGATTCAACATCCAATCCATTGCTCTCAACTCTCACCAAAGAGCAAGAAGCCATGTTTATCCAAGACTTTCAAAGGAAAATAGTATCCAACCCCAAATATGGTATACTATCCTCCTTTCCTCAAGAATGCTTTTCCTTTCAGAATGATCTAGTTGCTTATGGTCTAGAACCCTTAATTTCTTTGTTCGGTCCATATTACCCGGATTTGGTAAGAATGTTTTTCAGCAATCTAACACCCCACAAAGGAAAATTGGTCACATATGTGCTGGGAACTCTTATCTCTCTAACTCCTCAGGTTGTTGGTGAGATCCTTCATATTCCTTTCACTGGAAGTTCCCTATATGATCCTGAAAACGAGATATCGGATGACTACCGGAAAAAGGAGTTCTTTTACAGCATTGGGCGGTTAAGTGAAGATGAATTTTGCGCCAAACGGATTTGTGGTCTTGGTGGAGTAATTCCATCCAGAGACTTCTGGAGTGCAGGTAACCTCCATATAGACGATCGCTTATATCATTATTTTCTGGTCTATATTATGTTTCCAAGAGCTGGAAACCATTGCACTGTTACCGACTTGGAAATGCAGCTAATTTATGCAAGAAAGAAAGGGGTAAGTGTAAACTGGGTGTTGTACCCCAAAATTTTCCCTCCCATATTTCTCAAAACATTGCAAGAAAAGTCTCCAAGTTGCCCAAGGTTGCTCAAGAGTTGGTCAGACAAGCTCTCTCCTAAGGCAGTCTATCCCAAATTAGGGTTTCACATTGCATCAAGATCCTTGAGTCCAAATGACCTCAAGTTCTCCCCATTGTCCTAATGTGTTCTCAAGATCATCCATGTCAAGTTTCAAGCCTTGTAGAGTAAGTTTGCTCAGCCAATTGCTCAAAGGTCCAAAAATCGACTTTGCTAAGGCAAAAGTCAACTGTGACCTACAAACAGTCAAACTTCAAGATGTTTTGTCAACATTCTCATTTTTAAGGATATTTCATCATTTGATCAAGGGTTGATCATGATTCATCAAGGATTGCTCAAAATTCATCAAGATTCAAAAGTTGCTAAATTAGGGTTTTGTAGGAAAAGTCAACTCAACTTTGACCAAGCATAACTTTCTCATACTTTATGAGAAAGGACCCATCCAAATCTCATTTTTAATAGGATTCAATTCCCTACAATCCCTCTTCATACCCCCAAGTTCAAAAAATGCACTCACAAGAAGTTATGAATTTTGACATTATGGGTCATTTTGAAAAGTCAACAAAAACACCTTTTTTGTCAAAGCTTCTAACTTGAGCATGGAATATCAAAATGAGATGCGACCAAAAGGGTTGGTTAGAGGACATCTCAATATTTCTAAAAAGTCCAAGAACACTTCCAAAAGTTCAAAATTGAAGAAGTTATGCATTATTGAAGTTGGACTTTTTTGCAAAATTGCCAAAAGTCAACTATCCCCAAAACTTCAAATTTTGCCAAATGGGCCCATTCTTTTTCACTTGTTTTGAGTTTGCATTGTTTCCCACGTGCTCTAGCCTTGGCCATGTGTCCATATCTCATTTTTATTATTTAATTTGAATTTTATTTGAATTAATTCATTTTAAATCAAATAAAATCACATAAAATCTAAGGCATTGATAACAAATGATTTTCTGGTTGTTTTAGGCTCCAAATACAGCTAGCTTTGCAAACAAATTCGCATCAAGGCCACTATGCACAAGGAGATTGGATTTAGGCCAAGTTTAGAAAGTTTTAATGGAAGAATCAAATCAAATCAAATTCAAGAGCATTGATAGGGAAAGATTTGGACAAAGTTTGTTACCCTAATATAATGAACATTACATAAGCAAGCTAAAGGCACGAGAATCAGGGTTGGAAATCACTTGTAGAGGCAGAACCAACTTTGCAAAAAACACAAAAAAGTGTGACTTTGAAATCAAGGTTGAAGACATCTTCAAGACTTGAGACGTATCACAACCGCTTCCTGGCAACGCTCACAAGCTAACCCAATCCAAACCAGGCGTTTCCAGACCTCCTAGTGCACTGTAAGTCCTTCGTAACATAGCTACATTCTTGATTTCGATTCGCATTATTCTGGCATCCATTAAGTAAATTAATTGCATATTTATGATCATAATAACATTTGCATGCTTTTGGCATTAACGAATTTCATTTATCTGATCTGTAACGAGACCCACCATTATTAGGGTTTCGTCCTTTGTTTTTGGGGTTTTCTGTTTCAGGGAAAGTTGGCCATCATATTGGTCATGGTTGCGATCAGTGGTTTGAGACGAACTCAACCATATCTTTAAAAATCATTTTCATAGCCTGAGGAAGATTTTGGAACGAAGCTGCGTTTTTAGCTGCAAATAGAAATCCGCAGGTAAAGTTACAGTGATGGGAGGACAGGGACGATGAGGTGTCATCCGTCCATTTGCCCATTCAAATATTACGCTCTTTTTTTTATTTTTTCTGGCATTTGATTTGTTTTCATATATTATGTTTCATTTGCGTTATAATAACAAAAGCAACAACTTGGCCTAGTGGTGGCCACATAGGCGTTCAAAGACCAAAAGGCTGGAGGTCAGGGGTTCGATCCCTGCCTCCAACAATTTTCATTTTTCCAATATTTTTCAGGAGATCAAGTGCACGCATGGGCCAGATTCATACCATACTCCCTCACCAATCCAAGCGCCAGATGGCCAAAGGGCCAGATCTGTTGGCCAAATATTGAAGGTCCACCAAAGTGCTAGTCAACACGTGAGCACTGGATCAGAGAAAGTCAATTGGATCAACTGCTATTGGGCCAACAAAAATGCTCTCCACACCTCCAAAAAGGCCCAATTCTCTCCTTTTCTTTATATTTTATTTGTTTAATTTAATTGCTTTATTTTTATTTAATTAATTTTCTAACCAATCACATATTTCCCTTTTTTTATCAAAATCACCAAAATACTTTTTAATTAAGAATTCTATTTTTTCCTTAATAAATTTTAATTAATTAATTAGGTTTTTAATTTTAGGAAACTTTAATTTATTTTTCAAATAAATAAAATTAATTAGAAATCGTTAGGTTTTAATTCATTTAATTATTTTAATTTCTTTATTAAAATATTAAAAACTCCAAAAAACATGCCATTTATTATTTTTCATTAATTAATTTATTTTATAATTAATTTAGTAATTAACTTAGGATTAATTTCTTTTCTTAAATAAAAAACAACAAGAAACATTTTCTTTAATCAAAAGGGTCAAAACCCTAAACTCGCATTCGATTTAATTTCCCACGCGCTTTATTTATTTTTTACCCATATTAATGTATCTGCTTCCAGTATGTAATAGATAATTAGGACATTTTATTTATTTACCGCTTTATTTTATTTTATTTTTAAAGGGTTGCTTTTGGCGATGTAAATACCTGATGCCTTGTAATTTAATTTCCGCACCTTTAATTTCTGCAAATTATATAACTGTTAGATGTTTGATAATAGGGTTTGCATGACAAGACTGAATGCTTAATCTTAAAATCAAATTAGTTCACCCTTAACATGTGCAAAGATAAAAATAACTGAAAACGACACACTCACACATGCGCACTCCTAGGGTACACCCCACTTGGTTTCCTTCATAAACGGTCATTGAGTATAGGTCGTTTTAGATGTCGTCCTCTTGTCTAAAAGATCATAGTTGCCTCTAAATGGTTGCCTTGGATATTGTTGCCTCAAACAAATGATCTAAGACATTAGGGTTACCGCTAAGGCGTCCTAACATTGCTTTAGTGACCGTATGTCCCTCATTCGAATTGACCCTCAAACTCCAACGACGGTGCTACCTACTCACTAATAGTGGGATAGCATTGTCTAAAGGAAATTAGCATAGAACGATTCCTTTTCGAGTAGGTAGATAGTTCTTAGATACTTGCTCATCCAAAACAAAACAAACTTTTCACACTTACACTCCTTTATAAACAAAGTTTTCAAAAATACTTTATTACACTCTTGAGGATAGAAGCAAGAGTTAAATCGAAGTTAAAAAACTTTTCAAAACCCACAAGCACCAAGAAAATAATTTTGAAAATGATGAGCAAGTACCTAAGAGCCCATAGATAACTACGGATAGAAAGGGTGCTAATACCTTCCCTTTCTATAATCTACCCCCGTACTCAGAAAACCTCGAAAAAAGGAATTTTTTTGTTCTTTTTTCCTTTCCTTGTTGGATAAAATAAAAGTCGGTGGCGACTCTTGCTTACCGCGACATTTTGCAAAAACAAACGCAAAATGCAAACTAGCATTCCAAAAAACAGTCAGTTCTTCCCACCGTATCACACTGGGCAAGGCTTATCACGGTACATATGATGAGAGTGGATGCAAAATCTAAATTCCTTCCATATGCTTATTTTGTCACTTTAATTATGGAGGAATTTGGTGTGGATTTTGCTGGGTTTGAAAAGGTCAATATGGATCCTAATCTAAACAAATTTTCTATTAAGAATGTTGACTCTAGAATGGACGTACATTATAATCCAGAGACAAAGACCATCACCTACATTGGTGAAGATGTTGTTGGCGATGAAGGAAATGACCAAGAAGTCGAAGGCGTTGAAGCTGTGCCTCCTCCTCCTACTGCTTCCTATGGTCCAAGCAATCAAGAGCTTATGGACTACATGTCTCAACAGTTTGCTTCCACGAACACCAACATCAACAATCAATGGAGTGCGATCAATGATTCCACTACAACCCGGACTAATGACTTCTGAACGGATGTGAATCAACAATTCTTGTACATGTACTCTCATCTTCATATTCCACCATATGATCCAAATAATCCAGCTGCACCTCCTCAACATTATACAGATCCCCCACTTCAACAACAATTCTCGAATCAAGGCTCATGGTCTTATAACCATCCATACATGCATAACCCTTAATGTTCTGGATAACTGTTTTTCTGTTATGTTCTTGTCTTGCTATTCAATGTTTTGTTTGTTCAAATTTCTGTATAATCCTTAAACAATTTGTGTTACTGTCTTTAATTCTAAAATTGTTCTCTCAATATATTGCTCTATTATTATTTGCTTTATGCATCTTTTCCTTCTTTTTGATAATGCCAAAGGGGGAGAAAATGTGTGGTACTTTATGCTTGTATTTTCTGTGTCTTAATTTTAAGGTACTCTCCAATCAAGATGAAGAAACGCATAGGATTCCAACCCTCTCCTACATAGGGGGAGTTTTGCATCTTAGGGGGAGAAGCTCTTCCGGAAAATACATCGCATAAAGCAAGATTGTTTATCATCATAAAAAAGGGGGAGAATGTAAAATCAAGCTTCACAAATGAACTTCTTTTTTGATGAAGACAAACCATGGCTAACAAAGAAGGCAAAGATTTATGATTAAGCTCAAAGCATCCAAGGATAATATCCTCATTCAAAGCTCTCAACAACTTTAAAGGTATAATAATATTATCTACTTTGATCTTAAGATATAGATGCTCAAAAATGAAAAATAAATGTTTAAAAAATCTTTACTCAAGTTTTTCAAATTAAAATTTCATTTTTCTCTTGCATACAGTCGATTTACATTTTAGTGCAATCGATTGCACACTTCAAACTTTCAGATCTTTTGCTTTTGTTTCTCTGTGCAATCGATTTACATTGCTTGTGCAATCGATTTCATACTTAAATTTTCAAAACGTTTTCTTTTGTTTCTCAGTGCAATCGATTTACATTGCTAGTGCAATCGATTGCACTCACTTACTTTTTTGCTACTGACTTTGCATGCAATCGATTTGCATTAATAGTGCAATCGATTGCACTCTTAAAAGTTTTGAAAAAATAGTTGTTGAAACCTTGTGCAATCTATTTACACAAAGGGTGCAATCGATTACATGCTGCACGATTTTGAAAAACAGCAGCTTTTTTTCATGCCCGTTCATCATGCCTTTTCATTGAAACTTTTCACTCAAACTTGGCATTTGTTCATGATACATTTTCAGAACTTCATGATGTTTCAAAAGGGTGTTATGAACATATAAATATTCAATTTCAAAATCTATTTCAACACCTCTTCCATAATTATTTTCTGAATTTTCAAAATACAAACTCAAGCATTCCTTCATCTTCATGCATAAGTTTTCTGCACATTTTCATACATTAACAAACATAAAACTTTGAGCAAATATATCTTGAGTCATTGTACAATAATATTATTGGAAGAGAAGATCATACATTGTTAAATCACTCTAAGTGATCAATATTACTCTACTCACTCAAACTCAAAAATTGATATTTACTTACTTATTTTCCAAGATTGTTGGAAATAAGTTTAAGTGTTTTTTTGAAATCATGTCTTTCCAAAGTTGTTGGATACAAGTGTAGTTACATTGAGAGGATTGTTCTCATAGGTAACTTATTGAAAATCCAAGAGGATTGTTCTTGGTCCAAGAGGATTGTTCTTGATTACTTGGTAGTTCTTTGTTTAAGTTTACCACAATAGGGAAATCTCTTTCATGTTGAAAGGAGACTGGAGTACTCTCGGACTGTGAGGGGAACCAGGATATATCACCCGTGTCTCTTTATTTTTCTGAATTTTTAAGCTTTCCTAAACTCACTTTTAACCAGAAAAATAAGAATCATCATCACTAAAAACAAGAATTTTTAAAGTACCTAATTCACCCCCCTCTTAGGTGCACTTCGTACTTACAATTGGTATCAGAGCAGGTTATAGGTAACCTGCTCCTAAAACAAGAATTTTTAAAGTACCTAATTCACCTCCCATTTTCAGAGATGGTGGTAGTAACAACAAGCCTCCTCTATTTTTGTGGTGAATATTTTGACTTCTGTAAAATACGCATGAAGGCACACCTAGAAGCACAAGGAGAAGAAATATGGGATGCCGTCGAAAATGGTCCATTTATCCCTATAACGGTAATCAATGGTGTTGGCTCATCAAAGCTTAAAACTGCATGGTGTTGGTCCATTTACAAAAGATATTTGTGCACTTAATAAATCATCTAAGTGCTCTTGGTAAAATTTTGACGAATGATGAACTAAATCTAAAAGTTCTTAGGTCCTTAACTAGGGAACGGCAACCAAAGGTAATGGAAATTTCAGAAAAGAAAAGTCTCTCCAACATGACATCCGCGACATTATTTGGAAAACTTCAAGAATACGAAACGGAACTCGGAAGACTTGAAAAGCATTAAAATCAAGAGAAGAAATCCAAGAATATTGCTTTGAAGATAGACTCCAAGGAAGTTGAAAAGGAAGACAATCCAGAAGAAGATGAAAACTTCATGCTTCTTGTTAAAAGGCTTGGTAAGTTCTTCGGTAGAAATGACAAACCTTTTTATCATTCAAAAGGAAAGAAACAATTTAAGAAAAAGGAAGTTTCCACATCAACACAAGAAATCACATGTTATGAATGTGGTAAGCAAGGTCATATCAAGCCGGATTGTCCAAAACACTCCAAGAAAGGTGGCTTCAAAAGCAAGAAGGGATTCAAGAACAAAAAGGCTTATGTCGCATGGGAGGATAATGAAATAAGTTCCTCATCCGATAACGATAGTGATGAAAGTGAAAATCTAGCATTGATGGCCTCACACCATTCTGATGATGAAGACAATAAGGTTAGTAATGAATTTTATCTTTTTGATAGTGATGCACAAGGTGCTATAGATGAACTATTGAATGAATGCAAAATTCTGTATAAAACCATTTCATCACAAAAGAAACAAATTTCATCCTTAGAAGAAAAATATGTTTCAATGGAAAAAGATTTCAAAGAAGAAAAACAAAAATCAAGTGATGAACAAGGACAGAATTTTGTATGCAAAAATTGTGATTCACTCTCTTTCCAAATTGTCCAATTAAAAAGAGTCATTGAAAGATATGAAAAAGGCCAAATTAGATTGGAAGGTGTTCTTAGCCAACAAAGATACTCCAATGATAAAAGTGGATTTGGATATTCAAAGTTTTCAAAACCAAGTTGTAACAAAACTATCTTTGTTAAGGCTAGTGATCAATCATCCAAAGAGAAAGTGAACTAACCTAAAATAGTTCGTCACTATCCTAAAAGGAAAACATTTTCTAAGAAGAAATCTTATTCTTCTAGATATAGAAGTAACTTTGAACCTACTTGTTTTTATTGTGGTATTAAAGGCCATACACCTAATGCTTGCTATGTTAGAAACTTCAGTGTGGCAAGTGGGTATTATGTATGGGTAAAGAAAGGCACTAATTATGAAGGACCCAAAGCAACTTGGGTACCTAACAAAACCTAATTTGTTTTGCAGGTATGCTTGAAGACCACATGCAATCTTTGGTATCTTGATATTGGTTGTTCAAAGCATATGACAGGATACATAAACCAATTTTCACATCTAGCACTAAAGGCCAAGGGTTTTGTCACTTATGGAGACAATAATAAAGGAAGGATCCTAGGCAAAGGCAAAATTGGTGCTCCACCTTTCACATCCATTGAAGATGTTCTTTATGTTGAAGGACTAAAGCACAATCTTATAAGTATTAGCCAACTTTTTGACAAAGGCTTCAAAATCAAGTTCACCAAGGATGAATGTTTGATAGAAGACGAAGTCACTCATGAGGTTATACTTAAAGGTAAAAGAATCAATAATATATTCATGATTTCCCTTGATGATCCATCTTTGAAGGTTAAATGTCTCATGGAGAACAATGATGATTCATGGATATGGCACAAGAGAATTGCTCATATTCATATGGAACACTTGAATAAATTAATCAAGCATGATCTTGTCATTGGTTTGCCTAAGAGAAATTTAGTCAAAGATAGACTATGTGATGCTTGTCAAAAAGGGAAACAAACTAGATCAACTTTAAAATCTAAGAATGTGGTGTCCACTAAAAGGACGCTACAATTGTTACATATGGACTTATTTGTTCCATCAATAACAAGGAGTTTCGGAGGTAATGTGTATGCTTTGGTTATTGTTGACGATTTCTCTAGATATACTTGGACATTCTTTTTAGTGCAGAAAAGTGATGCATTCAAGGCGTTCAAGAAGTATGCTAAACAAATTCAGAATGAGAAGTCTCTAATAATTGTGTTGTACCCCAAAATTTTCCCTCCCATTTTTCTCAAAACATTGCAAGAAAAATCTCCAAGTGGCTTAAGGTTGCTCAAGGATTGACTAGATAAGCTATCTCCTAAGGCAGTTTACCCCAAATTAGGGTTTTGTGTTGCATCAAGATCCATGAGTCCAAATGACCTCAAGTTCTCCCCAATGTCCTAATATGTTGTCAATATCATCCATGTTAAATTTCAAGCCTTGCAGAGGAAGTTTACTCAGTCAATTGCTCAAAGGTCCAAAAGTCGACTCTGTTAGGGCAAAAGTCAATTGTGACCTACATACAGTCAAACTTCAAGATTTTTTGTCAACATTCTCATTTTGAAAGATATTTCATCATTTTATCAAGGGTTTATCATTATTCATCAAGGATTTCTCATAATTCATCAAGATTCAAAAGTTGCTAAATTAGGGTTTTGTAGGAAAAGTCAACTCAACTTTGACCAAGCATAACTTTCTCATACTTTATGTGAAATGACCCATCCAAATCTCATTTTTAATAGGATGAAATTTTCTACAATCCATATTCATATCCCAAGATCAAAATATGCACTCACAAGAAGTTATGAATTTTGACATTATAGGTCATTTTTGAAAGTCAACAAAAACACCTTTTTTGTCAAAGCTTCTAGCTTGAGCATGGAATATCAAAATGAGATGCGACCAAAAGGGTTGATTAGAGGACATCTCAAGATTTCTAAAAAGTTCAAGAACACATCCAAAAGTTCAAAATTGAAGAAGTTATGCAATGTTGAAGTTGGACCTTTTTTCAAAATTGCCAAAAGTCAACTATCCCCAAAACTTCAAATTTTGCCAAATGGGCCCATTCTTTTTCACTTGATTGGAGTTTGCATTATTGCCCATGTGCTCTAGCTTTGGCCATGTGTCTATATCTTTTTTTTATTATTTAAATTTATTTTTATTTGAATTAATTCATTTTAAATCAAATAAAATCACATAAAATCAAAAATATTGATAACCAAAGATTTTTTTTTTATGGTTATAGGTTTCAATGGACAGCTTGCACCATACCAAACTCGGATCAAGGCATTAGAGCACATAAAGATTGAGATCAAGCCAAAATTGGAAGGTTGTAAATGGAGATCAAATCAAATATCAAAGCCTTAATAGAGGAAGATTTGGACAGCCAATTGAGACCTAATGCATTGAGTAATACATAAAGGTCGTGTGCAGACCAAAACAAGGGTTGGAAATCAATTGTGGAGGCAGAACGAAGTTGCAAAAATCACAAAAAAGTGGGAGATCGAAATCAGGTCTATAGGCATTTTCAGGGCTTGATATTGGTCTCAATCGCTTCCTGGAAATTCTCACAAGCTAACCCAATCCAAACCACGCATTTTCAGACCTCCTAGTGCACTGTAAGTATTCCACGAATCCTCCATATTCTTGAAATCGAAAATCACTATTCTTGCATCCATTGAATGAAATAACTGCATATTCTTATCCCTCACATCATTTGCAAGCTTTTCATAATAACCAATTGCATTTATCTGACTTATATGGAGAACCACCATTATTAGGGTTTTGTTCTTGTTTTTGGGGTTTTCTGTTTCAGGGAAAATTGGCCATAATATTGACCATGGTTGTGATCAGTGGTTTGAGACGAACTCAACCATGTCCTTAGAAATCATTTCCATAGCCTGAGGAGGATTTTGGAATGAGGCAGCGTTTGTCTACGGATAAAAATCCGCAGGTAAAATTACAGTTCTGGGAGGACAGGGATGAAGACGTGTCGTCTGACCATTTGCTCATTCAAATATTGCGCGCTTTTTTTTGTATTTTCTGGCAATTGATTTTGTTTGTATATATTATATTATGTTATTATTATTATAACAAAAACAACAACGCAGCCCAGCGGTCACCATGTTAGCGTTAAGGCATCCCAAGGCTGGAGGTCAGGGGTTTGATCCCTGCCTCCAGCAATTTGCATTTTCTTCTTATTTTTCAAGAGATCTAGTGTGCAAGCAAGTCCACAGTCCACCATGCGCCTCATTCCTCAGCATGCCAGATGGACAGGTGGCCAGATCTGTTGGTCAAATATTGAAGGAGTACCATGGCCTCAGTCAACGCATATGCAGGGAATCCCAAAAGTCCACCTGG
The DNA here is from genome assembly GCA_948472305.1 of Vicia faba. Taxonomy (NCBI): domain Eukaryota; kingdom Viridiplantae; phylum Streptophyta; class Magnoliopsida; order Fabales; family Fabaceae; genus Vicia; species Vicia faba. The sequence goes on along the minus strand of OX451736.1, from coordinate 1,157,483,203 downwards.
ATCAGCAAATAGGCCAACAAAAATGCTTCCTACACCCTCCAAAAAAGGCCCAATTCTCTTTCTCTTATATTTTCTTTTTATTAATTTAGTTATTTTATTTTATTTTAATTAATTTCTAACCAATAACAAATTTTCTTTTTTCTATCAAAAAATCACCAAAATACTTTTTAATTCAGAATTTTATTTTCTTCAATAAATTTTAATTAATTAATTAGGTTTTTTAATTAGGAAACTTTAATTTATTTTTGTAAATATTTAAAATTAATTAGAATTAATTAGGTTTTAACTACTAATTTAATTATTTTAATTTCTTTCTTAAAATATCAAAAACTCCAAAAAAATATGTCATTTATTATTTTTCATTAATTAATTTACTTAATAATGAATTTAATAGTTTAATTTAGGATTTAATGTCTTTTCTTAAAATAAAAAAACAACAAAAAAAGCATTTTCTTTTAAAAGGGTCAAAACCCTATTTCCGCCTCCGATTTAATTTCGCGTCGCGCTTTATTTTTCTTTATCCAATTAATGTATCTGCTTATGGTGTGTAATAATTAATTAGGACATTTATTTATTTTACCGCTTTATTTTATTTTCCAAGGGTTGTTTTTGGCGATGTAAATACCTGACGCCTTGTAATAGTTAGTTTAATTTCTACATTTTAATTCCGCAAATTATACAACTGTTAGATGTTTGATAATAGGGTTGCATGACAAGACTGAATGTTTAATCTTAAAATCAAATTAGATCACCCTTAGCATGTGCAAAGATAAAAGTAAATGAAAACAACACACTCGCACATGCGCACTCTTAGGGTACACCCCACTTGGTTGCCTTCGTACACGGTCATTGAGTATAGGTCATTTTTGGGGTCGCGCTCTTATCTAAAAGATCATAGTTGCCTCGAAATAGTTGCCTCAGATATTGTTGCCTCAAACAAATGATCTAAGACATTAGGGTTACCACTAAGGCGTCCTAACATTGGTTTAGTAACCGTAAGTCCCTCATTCGAATTGACCCTCAAACTCCAACGATGGTGCTACCGACTCATTAATAGTGGGATAGAATTGTCTAAAGGAAATTAGCATAGAACGATTCCTTTTTCGAGTAGGTAGATAGTTCTTAGATACTTGCTCATCCAAAATAAACTTTTTCTCACACTTACACTCCTTTTCAAACAAAGTTTTCAAAAAATACTTCATTACACTCTTGAGGACAGAAGCAAGAGTTAAATCGAAGTTAAAAACAAAAACTTTTCAAAACCCACAAGCACAAAGAAAACATTTTGAAAATGATGAGCAAGTACCTAAGAGCCCGTAGATAACTACGGATAGAAAGGGTGCTAATACCTTCCCTTTCTATAATCTACCCCCCGTACCTAGAAAATCTCGAAAAAGGAATTTTCCTGTGCTTTTTTCCTTTCCTTGTTGGATAAAATAAAAGTCGATGGCGACTCTTGCTTACCGCGACATTTTGCAAAAACAAACATAAAACGTAAACCAGCATTCCAAAAAATAGACAGTTCTTCCCACCGTATCACAGAACTGGCGACTCTGCTGGGGACTTATAAGTGGGGTGTACCTTAGAAATAGTTCATAATGTTTTCAATTGCTTGACTTGTATGCTTTATCTTTGTGGGTTTGAATCGGAGTTACTATATATCCTAACCCGGATCTGGGGGACACCCTTTAGGTAAGTAGCAATAGACTGTGGGGGAACTGTACGGCGTAGACCGATACGGTTGAAGAAGTAGCTACGTTGGTGTGGCACTTTAGTTTGTACCGATATCCCTTGTGGTGGAACAAGGAGAATATGGGTCTTCTAAGGGGTCATTAAGCACCAACTGACCTTAGAACCTATAATTGACCAACTTGGCCATAGAACAGTAGCAGTATGCTACACTCATTGAGACCAAACTCTCGCGATGATTCTGGCCGCAAGAAAAGGTTGTCAAACTGGAATTATGACCGATCGAGGGTGGTCAGTGATATTGAGATCCTCTAGAACCCGGTTACTATTACTAGGACAGGTTTGAACCAACTAAACTGAAAGAGGGTAATACCTAAACTCCATGCCAGCCTGAAATCTAAGGGCTACTGTGTGACTTGTTTTCCCTTACCATGTTTGCTATCTATGAATACTTGTGGTGTGTTTCTATCATGACATCATGCATCATGACATTGCATGCATATTGAATTGGACTAACCATTTCAAAGACCAATGGGATTCATCTTTGTTCTGTTTTGTAGGTCATGGCACATATGCGTAGGAACACTATTCAGATCAGTTTTGTTCAGATTCCTACTCAGCTTAGAGAATTGGTTGTAAAGGTTCCTGACACTTCCTCCTTTATCAGAAGACATGGGCACCTCCTTGGTTTGGTAACTTCCAGATTGGATGAGCAGATGATGAGTGTTTTGTGCCAGTTCTTTGATCCACTATACCATTGCTTCACTTTCCCGGACTATCAGTTGGTCCCTACTCTGGAGGAGTTCTCTGATCTGCTTGGTATCTCTATTCTAGAGCAGACCCCGTTTACAGGTTGGGAGAAAGTCCTTAGGCCGGAAGAAATTGCTTCAGCCCTACATTTGACAAAGGTTGAGGTAATTTCTAACTGGGAGACTCGAAGTGGGACAAAGGGCTTCTTGGCTAAGTTCTTGGTTGATCAGGCTAATCAGTTTTGGGACAGTTTGGATTTTCAAGCATTCGAGGATATCCTGGCTCTTCTCATTTATGGTTTGGTGTTGTTTCCTAACTCAGATTCTTTCGTCGACGTGAATGCAGTGAAGATTTTCATGTCTCGTAATTCGGTGCCCACTCTCTTGGGTGACATTCTACACTCTCTTTATGCCCGTACCGCTCGGAAACGGGGAACCCTTATGTGTTGTGCACCATTGCTGGAAAGGTGGTTTATTTCTCACCTCTCCAAATCGGTTTTGAAGAACAAGGAAGGCATGGGTTGGACCTACAGAATTATGTCTCTCGCTCACACTGACATTATCTGGAGCACTAAAGACATGGAAGAAGTGGCCGTTATTGATCGCTGTGGGGAATACCCCAATGTTCCACTACTTGGAATTCGAGGAGGGATCACCTATAATCCTTGTCTGGCCTTACGTCAGTTTGGGCGAGCTAGGAGGGACGGACCTCATGAGTTGCTAATGCCGAGCATTGTCTTTGACTTCTAAGGGGATAGTGACGAGCATCGCCGCAGGTTCATACGAGCTTGGGATAGGGTTCACAGGTCTGATCCACACGAGTTAGGAACGAAGACCTCTCTTCCGATGGAACCGTGTCTCCGATGGGTTCGAATTCGTTCCCAAAAGCTGGAATTGCCGTACGAAGCTGTCTTACCGGTAATTGTTGAGAGTGTTGATGAAGAAGGGGTTCCTCCTACCATCCTCCACCCACACATTCCTACTGACATTGGGGAATTAAAGAGGTCTTGGATGCAGCTGAGAGAAGAACGGGATACTTACCGAGAAAAGTATCACGAGCAATAGCGGAAGATTCTAAAGCTTACAAGACAGCTGGAGAATGAGAAGGTCCTCAACGACTACGTCAGCACCAACGGGAAATGACCATGGGAGCGCTGATGTCTTTTTCTATTTCTAGTTTTGATTTACTTTTCAGTTTTTGTAACGCCTTAAAGGCATTTGTCAAACATTATTTCAAGTTTGTTATCTAATAAAGTGTGTTTCATTTTGGTTTACGAATTTGAATCCCTAAAGTCTTTGAAATCATATCATACACATATCATTCCCATGCACCTCATAACAGGTACCCTTACAGGTTTCTCATCTTCTTCGCAGTTTATTTCAGCACATCATGTCTTCTGAAACATCAACTGATCAAGCTATCAAGGCTCTGCAAGCTCAAAACGCTCAGTTTCAGGAAATGTTCATGAATTTAGCCAAGGGTCAACAAGATCTGAAGACTCTTATCTTGAAGGATAAGAAGAAAAAGAAGAAGAAGACAGTACTCCTGAACATGGGTCGCAGATTCGGGAACAATTTAAGAGATGAAGTAAATTTATCCCACTCATCTGGAGGGGGAGAAAACCAAGAAGAAAGGAGGGTTCCTAGCCCTGTGGTATCTGACCATGAGACTAACTTTGACGAAGACCAGTATCCTCCGGCTGAGGATAGGTATAAACATCTTGAAGACAGGTTAAGTGCGATGGAGATCCAGAAGGTACCTGGATTGGACTTTGGTAATTTGGGTTTGTCATTTGGGGTGGTGATTCCCCACAAGTTTAAAGCACCAGCCTTTTCTAAATACGACGGGGTCTCCTGCCCAAAGCCACACCTCCGTTCGTATGTTAGAAAGATCCATCCATACACTGCTGATAAGAACCTCTGGATCCACTTCTTTCAAGATAGTCTTTCAGGGACTCAACTTGAATGGTTTTACCAGCTGGAAGGAGCTAGTATCCGTAATTGGGAAGACCTCGCTGCTGCTTTTTACAAGCAGTACCAATACAATGCCGACCTCGCTCCCACGCGTACCCAACTTCAGGGTATGTCTATGGGTACGAGCGAAGGTTTCAAAGACTATGCTCAGAAATGGAGGGACCTTGCTGGAAGAGTACAACCCCCTGTTGGCTCCTAAATTCGACACCTTTGTTTTGTTGATGTCAGCCATTAAAGCTGAAGGATGTCTTCGACTGGTTAAGTCTGTCGAAATGCCTGTCGAAAGATGGCAAAGTACTTAGAAGATTTCTTCCAAGGAAGAAGGCTGATTGCCTTCGACGTCGAAGGAGTTTCTCGTCGAAGATGTCTCTTGACGAAAGTGTTCGATGGTTCAGAGTGGAGCAGTTTGAAATTCAAGCGTTTGGAGGGAAAACGGTTTCCAGCAGTTACCACGTGCAAACGTGCAAGGATCTGGGGCGTCGAGCATGGAGAACGTGCCAAGTGGATTGATCTCGAAGCAGCGTAACTGCCCGACGGTTACTTGGAATGTTTTAGTATAAATAGGAGTAGACATGTAGTTTCTCGCGTGTGTTCACAATTCTATACAAAGTCACTCATATAGATTCGAGTACCCAGTGTGTGAGAAAGAATTGTTGAGAAATGTATGTGTGAAACACCAATTTTATCAATTAAAGTCATTTACTTTTCCAGAATTTTACTTGCTTTTCTCTTTACATTTCCTGTCGAAACCCTTTACTTTAAGCCTTGTTTATTTTACCAAGTCTTTCCTTTATGCAATTCATTTAAAGCCTTTTTATTCAAAGCCTTATCCACCTTAATCAAACTTCAAAATCAACCTATGTCCTAGGATCAATCTGATCGATCCTGCGAGTAACCAAATAAGTAACCATTTGGAGGATCAGCGGTTGTTTACCAAAACCCAAGGTAAACAAATTGGCACACCTGGTGGGACTGTGTGTTGATTGTTGAAAATAATCTCATCTTTTCGAGTTGTATGTTATTGAGAAGTGGTAGAATATACACTAACGATAACAATACTGCCAGAAGGAGGGAAGAGATGGCGAATCCGCCAAACAATAACGAAATCCCACAAACGAGTGTGGGAGCAACGGTTAGTATGACCGTAAGTGAAGCGACAAACGTTGGTTCGACACCAGCAGTGTCGGTCACAACCACGGGGCCAATACCTTCGTTAACAGGCCCCAGGATACCTTTGGGAACTCCCCCACCAAGGGGAAATTTAGGCACAAGGCCTGTGGTTCCCCCAGGATTTATTCCATTCTATGGCATGCCAACTTCTGAAATGGCAAGCCTGACGAATGCTGCGTCCACTTTTTCAGACCCTTTCGTGAGTGCCTCTTCGCCACTCCAAGGCTCTGGAGTAGGCATGGCGAATAGAAATAGGACCCAACTCTTAGGAGGAACGTCCCAAGTAGCCCATGGCCTTACAAATGCCTCGACAGCAGTCTTGAGGCAACAGATGGACGAAAGCAACCATGATATGGTGCAAATGTTGGCACAAACTTTGAGTACAGTGCTAAACCCTCTAATACAAAACACTACTCAATCGAATCAGCAAGTGACAGCGCAAATGACGCGCTTGGCTGATTTCTTTGGAGTACCCCCACCTGTTCGACAGCCTCAAAGGGCTCAAATAAGGGGAAACCAGGGGATATTTGTAGAGGAAGAAACCACCATTAACCAGGCTCAACAGCCTGTCGAAGAAAACCTTAGGGCACGATTGGAACAGCCTGTCGAGGAACCTAGGGTAATAGCCCCAGAGGTAAGGTTAGTTAACAGAAACCAAAATGCTGACGAAGTGGTTCAGCATATCCAATACCAAAACATGGGTTTGGAAAACAATCTGGCAACCATGATTGAAAGGATCATGACTCAGAATGGGATGAACATGGGCTTTCGAAGGCCCAACTTTACATCTCCATTGTCAGAATACGTGTTACAAACGGACTTACCTCCTAGATGCAAAGTCCCCAAATTTACTAAGTTCTCTGGGGACACGACAGAATCTACTGTCGAGCATGTGGCGAGATACTTGATCGAAGCAGGAGACATTTCGAATAACGAAAACCTAAGGATCAAGTACTTCCCAAGTTCTTTAACAAAGAACGCTTTTACTTGGTTTACAACTCTCCCCCCCAATTCGATCCATCATTGGACCCAGTTGGAAAGATTGTTCCATGAACAATTCTACATGGGGCAAACCAAGATAAGCCTGAAAGAACTGGCCAGTGTGAAGAGACGTTTCACTGAACCTATAGACGAATATCTGAATAGGTTTAGGTTGCTCAAGGCGAGATGTTTTACACAAGTGCCAGAACATGAGTTGGTCGAAATAGCCGCAGGCGGTTTAGATTATTCCATTAGGAAGAAGCTAGACACCCAATACCTTAGAGACATGGCCCAACTGGCCGATAGAGTTCGACAGGTCGAACGCCTCAAAGCTGAAAAAGCTAAGGCAACGAAAACTCACAAGAGAGAGAGAATAGCGTACGTTGAGATGGATGACGAAGATCTAGAATCCTTCGACGATACTTTAACTGTCGAAGAAGGAGAAGTCGATTTAGCAGAACTAAAACAAGGGCCACCATACTCTTGTAAACTGTTAGTCCCCTCAAATGGGAAAAATCCCATTGGTCCAGAAAGGACCAACGATAGGTTCCCAAAAAAGACTTATAGTTTTGACATCACAAAATGTGATGAAATATTCGACTTGCTAGTTAAAGATGGCCAAATGATAGTACCCCCAGGGGTAAAAGTGCCTCCTCTTGATCAAAGAAAGAAGAGAGGTTTTTGCAAATATCATAGTTTTTTGGGCCATAAAACTTCTCAATGTTTTCTTTTCAGGAATCTTGTGCAAGACGCTATTGAGGAAGGGAGATTAAAGTTTGCTGACAAATCCCCCATGGTTGTCGACTCCAATCCACTGAAGGCTGAAGCCCACTATGCTGAACCCTCTGAGGTGAACATGATAGAGGCAACCAGGATCCAGTCGAAGAAGCCAGGAATTACCATGGTCGAAGTCTCAAAGGACCACATCAACATGCCAATCTTTGGCAGTTTTTCTGGAAATTTATCCAGGAAGACAATTGAAGCTGTCCAGAAAGCGGTCGAAGGCCCAAAGTCGGAGACTGCTGAAGCACAAAAAACTGGATCAAAGCCCAGTTCCCACTTGGCCACTGTTCAAGGCCAGACGGAGAATCTGGAGATACAAATGAAGCAGTTAACTCTTGCTAACAAAGATACAATGAATATCAACATGGTTGAACTTTCTGACCCAAAAGCATCAGAAGAAGCCATAAGGCAAGAGCAGGCAAATAAGACTGCTTTCCCTCGGGAAAACGAAAACTTGGCAGATTTTTTACAAAGATGCCAGAAAAAGAAATCAGAGGTGATGCTGTGTCCAAGATGCAGTTCGATCTTTGATAAAAAAGCTGCTGAGCACATTCAAGGCGTGAGAGCAGCGAATAAGAGAAGGGAGAATGCTGACCTTCGACATGATCCCAGAAGGGGTTCTAACCAAGAAAAGAGGCCATTGACTTTTAGGCCTCCAACAAATGTGCCAGTAGACACTTGGTACAAGACCTCTGGCCGGAAAAGGCCAAGTGAGGAAAAATGGCATTCTTTCGATGTGCCAAGAGGTTCCTCTTTGACTCAAAAGAAAGAGCCTCAAGTTTCTGCACCTAAGGTTGCTCAAGTGTCCAGAAACTACAAGGGTAAAAACCCTATGTCTCGATCTCAATGGAGGAGATATCAAAGGAGACGAAAAGCTGAAAGGGAGGCTGCCAACGAACCTAAGGCAGAAACTAGTTCGAATGTTCCTCAAAGGAAACAAAGGAAGCCCCTAGAGAGAGAGCCAGTTACCAACAGGCTAGTTTGGCCTAACCAAAGTGAAGTCGAAGACGAAGACGATGCTGAATCTGATGACACTTTGGATATAATGGTGAATATCATTTCAGTACTGCCCAGAGAATTTAATCGACATGTAGAAGTCGAAGCAAGTGACTGGGAAGTGGAACAAGAAATGGCCAAACATAGGCCAGTATGCTATTTTGTCATGGATAATGGCACTACTGAGGAACAAAATGGCTTCTTCGAGCCACCTACAGAGGCGATGAAGAATCACCTCAAGCCTTTGTTCATAAGGGCTAAGCTCGAAGAAACTACTGTGAATAAAATATTGGTCGATTATGGGGCAACCATCAATATTATCCCTCACTCTATGCTAAGGAAGATTGGCAAAAGAGATGAAGAAATTAAACCCCACAACATGGTCCTGTCGAACTATGAGGGCGGCATTGGGACCACCATGGGAGTGATCCAGCTAGATATCAAAGTGGGGTCTATCCTTCGACCAACGATGTTCATGGTCATATCGGCCAAACCTAACTACAATCTTTTGTTAGGCCGTGAATGGATTCATGGTGTAGGCGTTGTGCCTTCATCGATGCACCAAAGACTGCTGCTATGGCTTCCAGATGGGATGGTCGAAAACATAGAGGCAGATCAAAGCTACTACCTTGGCGAAGTGAATCACTTGGGTTTGGCAGATTTCGACAAAAACTTAGCTCATATAGGGCCATGTCCAACACCTGACTTCGACATGGCGCCAGCGCCAAACACCTTTTGTTCCCTATACCTGCATCCTGAGCATGGTTTCCAATGGGACAGAGAAGACTTGTCCCACATAGACTTCAGTGGGTTAACTGATATCCAACCAACTGGTTGGGGAAGTGAATCCAGTGATAATGACTGAGTCACAATTTTTGAAGCGAATTTCGGCTTATGTGGCCGAAACCAAGATGATAACGGCTCTCGAAGCCGAAGTAAAGTACATGGCCACACAGGCCAATGATCAACAATTATCTGCTGTTGGCCCAGGAAAGGATTTCGATCCAAAACCTCCTGATATCATGCCAGAAGAAATGCAGGAACAGAGGCTCGACGCCATCTATGACGATGAGCCTTTGGGCTTCGAAAAGGATCCCTTGGCGAACAACATTAAAATGTTAGCACAAGACCCTTTAGAAGAAATCAACTTAGGCGAAGGATCAGAGAAAAGGCCAACTTACATCAGCGCCAAAATCGATCCAGAACTTAGGTTGGAAGTAATCCAATTGCTGAAAGAGTTTAAAGACTGTTTTGCATGGGATTATGACGAAATGCCTGGTCTCGACAGAGGATTGGTAGAACTTCAGTTGCCAATCAAACCTGGAAAGAAGCCAATCAAGCAAAATCCAAGGCGCTTCGCTCCAGAAATATTGTCGAAGATCAAAACGGAGGTCGAAAGACTTCTGAAATGCAAATTCATCCGTGTTACAAGGTATGTCGAATGGATTGCAAATATTGTGCCAGTAATCAAGAAAAATGGTACGTTAAGGGTGTGCATAGATTTCAGAGATTTGAATGCTGCCACCCCCAAAGATGAATATCCTATGCCTGTGGCGGAAATGCTAGTTGATTCTGCCGCTGGTTATGAATACCTGAGTATGCTCGATGGTTATTCAGGATATAATCAAATATTCATTGCTGAAGAGGATGTGTCGAAAACAGCTTTTCGATGCCCTGGGGCCTTAGGCACTTACGAATGGGTAGTGATGCCTTTTGGCCTAAAGAACGCTGGGGCAACGTACCAGCGAGCAATGAATACTATCTTCCATGATTTTATTAACACTTTTATGCAAGTTTATATTGATGATATTGTTATAAAATCTGTTTCCAGGAAGAATCACATTGACCACCTTCGACAATCATTCAAAAGAATGAGAGAACATGGTCTGAAGATGAACCCTTTGAAGTGTGCGTTCTGTGTGAAAGCTGGAGATTTCTTGGGCTTCGTTGTCCACAAGAAAGGAATCGAAATCAACCAGAACAAGACGAAGGCAATTCTGGAAGCGAAAGCGCCATCGAATAAGAAGGAATTGCAATCTCTCTTAGGCAAGATAAATTTCTTAAGGAGGTTTATATCTAATCTAAGTGGGAAAGCTCAGGCCTTTTCACCCTTACTTCGACTGAGTAAAGAGGGGTTCGAATGGGGGCAGGAGCAACAAGAAGCCTTCGACAAAATCAAAGGGTACCTTACTAAGCCACCTATTTTGGTGCCTCCTTGTAGCAATAGGAGTATGAGATTGTACATAGCTGCATCTGACAAAACTCTGGGAAGTATGTTAGCCCAAGAGGATGAGAATGGAGTCGAAAGACCCATTTACTATCTCAGTCGAGTTTTGAATGATGCAGAAACTAGATATAGCGAAGTTGAAAAATTGTGTCTATGTCTGTATTTTTCTTGTACAAAACTCAAGCAATATATAAAACCAGTTGATGTTTATGTTTCGTCTCATTTTGATGTTTTCAAATATATGTTGTCGAAACCTATCTTGCATAGTCGAATTGGCAAGTGGGCATTAGCATTAACTGAATACTCCTTGACCTTTATGCCTCTTAAGGCAGTAAAAGGACAAGTGGTTGCAGATTTCATAGTCGACCACTCAATTCAAGTCGAGGATATTAATTATGTGGAGATAGAGCCTTGGAAATTCTACTTCGATGGTTCCAGCCATAAAGATGGAACAGGGGTAGGAGTCTTGATTATTTCTCTAGATAAAATTCCAACAACATTCAAGTACAAAATAGCAGGTTCTTGTTCGAACAATGAGGCTGAGTATGAAGCTCTAATTACAGGCCTTGAGATATTGTTGGAATTGGGGGCAACTCGAGTCGAAATAATGGGAGACTCAGAGTTAGTCATTAAGCAAGTCACAAAGGAATATAAATGCATAAGAGAGAATCTCATTATGTACTTTGTGATAGCAAATCGTTTATTGAAACAATTTGAAACGATCAATATTCGACACATACCCAGAGTCGAAAATCAAATAGCCAATGACTTGGCACAAATTGCATCTGGGTATAAGATTTCAAAAACGAAACTACAAAGAGAAATCGAAGTTCGAGGAAAGATAAAAGCAACTTGTCTATCACCATCAGACTTGGAATCGACGAGACTAGGATATGCTGATCACAGTAACTTCGAGATTTCGTTCATTGATAATTTGTCAGAGCAAGATTGGAGAAAACCTATTGTGGACTATCTTCAAAATCCAGGAGCTTCGACAGAACGAAAAACAAAATACAGGGCGTTGAGTTTTGTACTCATGGGTAATGAGTTATTCAAGAAGACGCCTGAAGGGGTGTTGCTTAAATGTTTAAGTGAAACTGAAGCATACATAGCCCTTTCGACGACGCATGTTGGGGCATGTGGGGCTCACCAAGCAGGCCATAAGATGAAATGGTTGTTGTTTCGACAAGGACTATATTGGCCCACTATGCTGAAAGATTGTGTTGAGTTCGCCAAGGGTTGTCAAGAGTGTCAAGTTCATACAGGCATCCAACATGTACCAGCAAGCGAACTTCACTCGATAGTGAAGCCTTGGCCTTTTAGAGGATGGGCGTTGGATCTCATTGGAGAGATTCGACCAGCATCATCAAAGAGTCAGAAATACATATTGGTAGGCATTGATTACTTTACTAAGTGGATCGAAGCTATCCCTTTAGTCAATGTGGACCAAGAAAATGTCATTGAATTTATTCAAAAGAACATTATCTTTAGATATGGAATCCCTGAGACGATAACAACTGATCAAGGGTCAGTTTTCACTGGTCGAAAGATGCAGGAATTTGCTCAGGAAACAGGTTTCAAACTCCTAACATCCACGCCTTATTATGCACAGGCGAACGGTCAAGTCGAAGCAGCTAACAAAGTGGTGATTGGCTTGATAAAGAAACATGTTGGGAAGAAACCAAAGAATTGGCATAAGACGTTAGACCAGATTTTATGGGCTTGTCGAACGTCCCCAAAAGAAGCCACTGGTACAACACCATATAGGCTAACTTTTGGCCATGATGCAGTGTTGCCAGCAGAAATTTGTCTTCAATCTGCAAGGGTTCAGAGGCATTATGATATTCCTTCTGAAGTTTATTGGAACATGATGTTAGATGAACTGGTGGATTTAGACGAAGAGAGATTACACGCTCTCGACTTACTCAGGCTTCAGAAGAAAAGAGTAGAAGACTCTTATAATAAAAAGGTAAAACCTAAGGTATTTTTGCCTGAAGAACTAGTTTGGAAGGTAATTCTTCCCATGGATCGGAGAGATCGAAGCATGGGGAAATGGTCACCCAAATGGGAAGGACCCTTCAGAGTTATCCAAACTTTTTCTGGTGGAGCCTATGAAGTCGAAGAGTTAAGTGGAGATAAAAGGCTCTTGAGAGTAAATGGTAAATATTTGAAAAAATACAAACCTATACTTCAAGAGATAAAAATAAAATAATAAAAGAACAAGTCTAAATTAACCATAAAAATGCCAAAATAGAAATTTTATTAATTTCAGCCAAGATGGCAATTGTTGTCGAATAACGATTACAGAATATGGTTACAAAAGAGAATCAATCAAAAGGTAAGAGAGTTCCTGAGTCGAAGATACTTGGCGTGCTGCAGCTCCAACCTCTTCTTGCACCAGGAGTTTTCCTGCACTAGTTTGGCAATTTGAGCGTCGAGGCTTTGGGCCCTCTCAGCAAATTCCAGGCCTTGTTTGATCTCAGTCTGGCTCTCAGTGTCTGAGATGGTCGAAAGAATTTCCTCCTTGAGTACAGTGTTGGCGTTTATCTTCGCCTCTATTTCTGCGATTTGTGCCCGGAAGGAAACATTCTCTCGATCAATGGCATCGACTCTTTCCTGTGCAGAAGCTTTTTGTTTCGACAACTCAGCAATTCGAGAAGTCGAATCTGATACAGCAGTCCACGCAGAGGAGCTTTTGCCATACAACACCTCAAGCTGACTGTTAAACCCTCTTTGGCGCCTGTAATCTGCTGAAACTTGATCAATCATAGAGTGTAACTCCATGATCAAGTCTGAGATTTCTGGGGCTACAGCTTCAAAGTCGACAGCATTCAAGACCTCTTTCAAGCATGATGGAGCAGTGGGGTCCCCCTCTAAAGCCTTCATCAAGTCCCTCTTGAAGAACTGGGCCTTAACCTTCGCCAAAGCATCATCAAGGGGAGAAGTTTCAATAGACTTCCCCGACAGGGTAGGAACTTCCTGACTCGCGTCAGACGAACTCTTGCTCTCGATGATGGCGTTGAGGTAGCTGACAGGGTCAGTTTCTTTCAAGAGTTCCAAGTCCTCTTTTGACCTGTGCTTCGAGGAGGTAACCCTTGCAATAGTATTATCTTGGGTTTGAGGTTCTTGAGTGTTAGGTGCCTCGACTGGTTGCTCTTCGACTCGGACTGAGGCAGTACCAGCGTCGACTTGTGGTTCTTCGCTAACATCACCCTGGGGCCCTTCGCCAGCGTCATCTTGGTGTTCTTCGCTAGCGTCGCCCTGGTGTCCTTCGCCAGTACCACCTTGGTTCTCTTCGTTGGCAGCATTTTGATTCTCTTCGCCATCATTGCCTTGGTCCCTTTCTTCATGATTCTCTTCTGACAGATCCACCACCTGAACCGCTTCTGGCTGTGGTTCCTCCGTTTGAGGCTCCTCCGCTGGTTTTTCTACTGTTTCAGCATTGGTCTCATTCTCAGTATGGGCTTCGTCATTGCCCAAGCCTTTGTCCTGGGGCCTGCTAAGTTCAGCAGATTCCAGCGTTTCTGAGGTCCTTGGCGGAGAACTCTCAGTGGTGTCCTGAAAAAGGAAAGAAGACAAATCTTCAGATGTCGAAAGAGACACAATCGAATATGGGTATCTATGCCTAAATTATAAAAAGGTCTAAGGGATTACCTGTGGATTAGCTTCAGCCCCAGGGCTGGAATTGTCACTTTCGACAGGCTTGTTAAGAAGAATGTTCAGTTCCTCCTCAGTTGGCTCCTCGATGATCACTGGAGGTGGCCTAGGCTTTCTCACAGCAACCTTTATTCTGACGGTTCGACCTTCAGGAGCAGGAGCAGGAACAGAAGCATCCTTCGTCAACTTTCGCCTTTTTAAGGGGGCAGGAGGGGAATCACTTTCTTCATCACTCCCAGATTCGACCACCAGTCCTGGCCGTTTCTTGGGCGAAGGTGCCTAGAAAACCAATGGGAATTCGATTTAATAATTACATCGAAAATCAAAATCGAAAGCCAGAAGAAAAATGAAGAAAATTTGGTTACCGATACAGAAGGCTTCCTCGAAGAGCCTTCCCCCTGTTGGTTGCTTATGGTCTTCGCCGGCGCTGTAGTCTTCGCCGGCGGTGGAGGTTTTGTTGAAGGACCTCCTCCTTGTTGGCCTTCTGTAGCCTTCTTGGCTACAGGCTTTCGAACAACTGAAAGCAAATGAAAAATTAACAGGCTAACAGTCGAAAAAGACAAAAAGTAATGTGGGAACATGAACTTACATTTCTTTACTTTGTCCAACACAAGGACAAAAGACTTATGCAGCTCATCCATGAAGTCCTTCTCGTCGAAGAAGTACTCAGCATAATAGCTTCTCCACCACTCCTCGAAGGATGGCGAACAAAGAAAATTAAGCTGGTAGTCAAACAGCAAGAGGATTGTTCGACCAGCATATCTTCTGATATGCTTGATGGCAGCTTCTTCTGTATAATCGTTGCAGAAGTACAACATTGACTTCTCTCTTTGAAAAATCGGAGAAGGTAGGGTTTGGATAATACCAAACTGGCGAGATACCAGATTTGGTTGGTAGGCAATCAGACTCAAATGAGTCTTAGAACTCTTGAATCGAAGAGGCATGATCCTTGGTGTAAGGAACGCCTCCCAAAGTATTGTATGCTCATCGACATTGGGACCACTCGACTCCTTTGGATGTGGCCTTGTGAACCATGCTGGCCCCACCCGCCGTTGAGCAAATGGAGCCATAGTGGAAACAAACTCCTTCCTTCGAGCAAACATTAGAACGAAGTTGGTGAAGGTTTGTTGAAACTCCAGTCCATCGTCCGTATGTGTCAGCAGAGCCAGCCTGATTCCTTCGATGCGTCTATTCGCTATCGCTGGAGCTTGTTCATTTATCTGAACCTTCTTGGGCAAGAAAGATTCGAAAGTGGCATTGAGCCACAGTTGGAGTAGCCAAAAAGGCCCAGCGAGTAGCAAACTGGCCCTGTCCTCGATATGTTTCAGAAGAGTGGCCCCATTGCTGATCGAATCATAGAGGCTGGCCAGAATCAGTTCTGCCAAACAGATGTTTTGGCGGTGATGCAGTTGGGTAGCAAGAGTGACCATCTTTTTGGTCACCTGTAGAGACTTCGAGCAAAACACAAAGCGAGTTAGCCATAAGGCTAGAAACGCTATGTGTTCGACATCCGACACAGCATCTGTCGACCTGTCGTGATAATGGTTGATGAAAGTGGTGTATGTTGGCTTGGTCTCAGAGAAGCCAATTTGGTCCTCCGACATCTCCTCCGGATCGAAGTAATCCCCGGTTGGTCGAAGGCCAGTAATAGCGGCCACGTCGAAGAGTGTGGGGGTTAGCATCCCACATGGAAGATGAAAAGTGAAATGGGAGTAGTCCCAGAACAACAGTGAAGCTATCAGCATCTCCGGGGAGTAGTTCAAACCCGTCTTCGACAGCATCACTAGGTCGAAGATTCCCATATCCTTCCAGATCGAAGTTTGGTGCTTCTCCAACTTTGTTAGCCAAGCAACATAATCGGAGGTCAGATTAGGGCAAGACCTGAAGACCCTAACCCCTCTGTTGAAGAAGCGGAGGTCGATTTTTTCACGTGTAGGGTCTTCATTGTCTTCTGCGTCTTTCTTGGCGCATGCTACTGGCTTGAGTTTCTCGACTATTGGGAAATAGCTCTTGATCTTCAGAGCTTCAGAGATGCTTGGATTCATGGGGCCAGACATTGCAAAGATCTGGTTGGAGTATCCAACCGGGATCATCAAGTGGCGCGAGTAAGCATCGCGAACAGCGATGTCAGAAGGTTCAGGAACCCTTCGTTTGCCTGTAGAATTCACTACCGGAGCAGTGACGAAAACCTTGGGTTTAACATGTTCAGTTGGTGCGTTAGCACTAGGAGCAGTAGAAGCAGAGGCCATTGTTTGAAATGAGGTTGAAGATGAAGTGAAAGAGGAAGAGTTTTCTGCAAAGATAGCAAACTTGTATGAAAACAGAGAAGTTTGAAAGGCTAGATGGCGTAAAAAGTCCCACAATGGGATATTCACTGCTATTTATAGTAGTGGGAAAAATCCCCAATAACGAGGACATTAAATGCCATTTAATGCTGCAGGAGTTAGTGGGACGCGTGGCAGCCCCCTGTTGTTTTGGCCGTTTCTGCAGAAATAGAGGGACGCAGCGTGCGTCCTCGTTTTTGGGAATTGTCATAATGACAAATTCTGAAATGACGTTTGGTACTGCACGCCGTACTGAAAGTGACGTCCTAGGATCAAATCAATGATGGTTTCTTGGGATTGCCAATAGTTGGTAAAAAGCAACAGAAAGTGCACAAGTTAACTTGTGACTAAGCGTGGAAAGACAGGTGTCGAATGGCGTTTCAAAGAATGCCTTTTTCTTTCAGAGTCGAAATAAGGCATTCTTGGGGGGCAATTTGTTGGCTCCTAAATTCGACACCTTTGTTTTGTTGATGTCAGCCATTAAAGCTGAAGGATGTCTTCGACTGGTTAAGTCTGTCGAAATGCCTGTCGAAAGATGGCAAAGTACTTAGAAGATTTCTTCCAAGGAAGAAGGCTGATTGCCTTCGACGTCGAAGGAGTTTCTCGTCGAAGATGTCTCTTGACGAAAGTGTTCGATGGTTCAGAGTGGAGCAGTTTGAAATTCAAGCGTTTGGAGGGAAAACGGTTTCCAGCAGTTACCACGTGCAAACGTGCAAGGATCTGGGGCGTCGAGCATGGAGAACGTGCCAAGTGGATTGATCTCGAAGCAGCGTAACTTCCCGACGGTTACTTGGAATGTTTTAGTATAAATAGGAGTAGACATGTAGTTTCTCGCGTGTGTTCACAATTCTATACAAAGTCACTCATATAGATTCGAGTACCCAGCGTGTGAGAAAGAATTGTTGAGAAATGTATGTGTGAAACACCAATTTTATCAATTAAAGTCATTTACTTTTTCAGAATTTTACTTGCTTTTCTCTTTACATTTCCTGTCGAAACCCTTTACTTTAAGCCTTGTTTATTTTACCAAGTCTTTCCTTTATGCAATTCATTTAAAGCCTTTTTATTCAAAGCCTTATCCACCTTAATCAAACTTCAAAATCAACCTATGTCCTAGGATCAATCTGATCGATCCTGCGAGTAACCAAATAAGTAACCATTTGGAGGATCAGCGGTTGTTTACCAAAACCCAAGGTAAACACCCTCGCTGGCTGACAGGGAGTTGGTAGACATGTTTATGGGGACCTTGTTTGGTTCGTATTTCAACCATCTGATTGGGAGTTCATCATCCGGGTTTACTGAGATGATAATGATTGGGGAAAGAGTTGAAGTCGGCATTAAGAGCGGCAAAATACAGAAGGGTGTTTCATCAAGTACCAAAAAGAAGCCTTTTAAGAAGGAATCCAGTGCAGTTTACAGTTCAAAAGGCAAGAATAGACCTGAACACCGCCAAGCAGTCAATGCGGTTGTTATATCAAGACCAACTGTTGCCACAGAATGCAACAATCAGCCAAGAGCCGAGAGGCCGCGAAGATAATTCACTCAGCTCCATATGACCCTGTCTCAGATTTTGCCACAGTTTCTAAAGACCAACTTGGTGATTCCGAAGGAAGCCCCGAAGAATCCCAATACAACATCACTGTTGTACAACCCGAACGCCCGCTATGCTTTTCATTCTGATAGCCCGGGGCATTATACGAATGATTGCTGGGTCCGGAAGAATAAAGTACAGGATCTAATTGATGCTAAGGAGATTGAGTTCGAAGCACCCGAAAAGCCTAATGTTATGATTGCTTCTATGCCCAAGCATGGAGTGAATGATGTAGATGAAGACTCGTTTGTGGTTTCTGTGAAAGACATTGCTACTCCATTGATGACTGTGAAGAATAACCTTCTGTTAGCCAGTTTATTTCCGGGCTGTGGCGAAGGTTGCCATCTGTGTTCCGTCCTACCTACTGGTTTCCATCTTTTGAAGTCAGGTGTCCAACGCCTGATGGATAATAAAGAAATTCTGTTTAAGAAGACTTTTATTCCTTTGGTTCCTGTTGAAGAAGTTGCTATAATCACCATTTTCGACAATTCTTCCAAGGCTTCCTCGAGAAAGCCTGTTAGAATTACATCTGTTCCGAGAATCGCTCCTTTGATTATTACTGTTCCTGGGCCTATCCCCTATGCATCAGATAAAGCTGTCCCATGGCACTACGGGGCTGACGTATATTATCATGGGGTTAAACAAGACTTGAGTGCTGAAGAGGTTGATACTGATGTCAGCAATATTGTTGGATCTAGTAAAGTCACCCGCGGCAGAAGACTTTTCTCCCCTTAGATCTCTCCACCAGTTGTTCGGAAGCCTATTGTTATTACACCTGCCAGTACATCTGCTATTGTCCCTGTTCATGTTCCAATTCTTACCCCTGTTGTCGAGTCGTCTGACACTCGGGGCAAAAGGACCACCGGTGAGCCTGCCCGGATGGAGGCACCGAAGAAGATTAGTGTTGAAGCCTCTAGACAGGAAATAGAGGAGATTTTAAAGATCATCGTGAAAAGTGACTACAATATAGTCTGACAGTTGGGGAAAACCCCATCGAAGATTTCTATGTTATCCTTATTGTTGTGTTCAGAGGCACATGCTAAGGCCCTGATTGCTTTCCTGAAGACTGCGCACGTGCCGCAGGAGACATCAGCTGATCAGTTTAAAGATTGTGTGGCTAGTCTGACAACAGATAATGGGTTAGGTTTCTCCGATGCAGACTTGACTGCTAGGGGGAAGAATCACAATGACGCTCTGCATGTCTCCATTGAATGCAGGGGCACTACTCTAGCTCATGTATTGGTGGATACTGGATCCTTGTTGAATGTTTTACCCAAGAAGGAGTTAGATCGGTTAGACTGTGAAGGGTTGGAGCTGAAGCCAAGTAACATTGTGGTTAGGGCCTTTGATGGGTCCAAGAGGATGGTACATGGAGAAGTGGATATTCCAGTTAAGGTTGGTTCTCAGATATTCGCGTCTACATTCTATGTAATGGACATTCGGCCATCTTATTCTTATTTGTTGGGTCGCCCATGGATCCACAAAGTTGGGGCAGTGACTTCTACGCTCCACCAGATGCTGAAATACCCAGTGAAGGGGAAATTGTTACAGTGCAAGGAGAAGAGGAGTACATGGTGAGTCACCTCAACTCTTTTCGATATGTAGAGATGGATGGGGAGTTCATTGAGACCCCATTTCAACATTTTGAAGAAGTACCCCAGACATTGGCATCAGCTGAAACTGTTACTGAAGATCCTCCAATGAAGATGGCTTCCCTAAAGGATGTCCGGGCTGTTGTTGAGAAAGAAGCTCAAAGGGCTGTTCGTCGTGCACGGATCGGAGGACCTCCCCTGTTTATCAACAATTCAGGAGTAAATTCCATTGAAGATGATGTTGAAGAATCTAAGTTTGACAATTGGATCTACCCGACTGCCAATGGTGGACTAAGCAATTAGACGGCAAAGGACTTCGTCCCAATTTCTTTTATTACCCAGTAATGAGACTTTTGTTTTAAGTTTGTAACAGACAATTTTAAACTTTACGGCCCGGTTCCTTACTCGAGAAACCGTGGCTTTGTTTGTGAGGGCTTTATGTGTGTCATCTCCATATATCATTAATAAAAGCATTGGATGTTTCTTGCATTTCAAATTTTGCGCTCCTTGTTTTCTTTTATTATATATTCTAAAACAGCTATTTTACACACACTCACATATACAGGTCTACATCCACTCTGGATCCCACTGATAACGACTCTGCTACTGCCGGTTATGACTTCGAAAGTTCGATCAACTTAGCCGAAGACGAAGGTGAAGATGATTGCGAAGTGCCTGGTGAGCTTGCTAGACTGTTACTTCAGGAAGAGAGGGTTATACAGCCGCAGGAAGAGCCAGTGGAAACAAAAAAATCTGAGTATAGAGGTAGACAAGAAAGAGGTTAAGGTCGGTGCAAATCTGGAACCTAGTGTCAAGCAACATTTGATTCAGATGTTGCGTGACTATGTTGAGATCTTTGCCTGGTCTTATGAAGATATGCCTGGGTTGGATACCAACATTATGGTTCACCGCCTACCTACCAAGGAAGACTGTCCTCTAGTAAAACAGAAAGTTCGCTGAATGCGCCCAGAGATGTCCGAGAAAATTAAGGCTGAAGTGATGAAACAGTTTGACGCCGGTTTTCTAGCAGTTACTTCTTACCCGCAATGGGTGGCCAACGTGGTTCTTGTGCCGAAGAAGGATGGTAAAGTTCGAATGTGTGTCGATTATAGGGATCTGAACAGGGCAAGTCCCAAAGATGATTTCCCTCTGCCTCATATCAATGTTCTGGTTGACAACACCGCACAACATAAGGTCTTCTCCTTTATGGATGGTTTCTCCGGTTATAATCATATTAAAATGGCTCCCGAGGATATGGAGAAGACAACCTTCGTTACTCAATGGGGTACCTTTTGCTACAAGGTCATGCCTTTCGGATTGAAGAATGTTGGGGCAATGTATCAGCGTGCCATGGTCTCCTTGTTCCACGACATGATCCATCATGAGATTGAGGTATACGTTGATGACATGATTGCAAGGTCCCAGACTGAGGAAGAACATCTGGACCATCTCCAGAAGTTATTTTACGGGTTGAAGTTGTACAAGCTGAGGTTAAACCCAAACAAGTGCACCTTCAGGGTGAGATCTGGTAAGCTGTTGGTTTTCGTCGTAAGTGACAAAGGTATTCAAGTGGATCCTGCAAAGGTGAAGGCTATACAGGAAATGCCAGCTCCCCGAACAGAGAAAGAAGTCAGAGGCTGTTGTACCCTAAAATTTTCCCTCGTATTTTTTTCACCAAGAAATCACAGCTTCGGGCTTTTCCTGATTTTTTCAGATTGGCGTAAGAATCAGTCAAACAGACTTTTCTTATCAGCCAGACAAAATTTAGGGTTTTCATTGATTTTAAAGCAGTTCAGGCAGATTGCTAAGGTTTGGTTGAATTGGCTCAAGTTTCGATCAGGCGAACGCTTCTTTGGCATTTAATCAAGAACTAGGGTTTGTGCGCATGTTTCTCAGAAAAGATTTAATTCTATAGTGTTTTTCAAGTTATTCTGAGATGTGGACTGAGGCATTTGATTTGAGTTTGCAGTGTTGGATTTAATTAAAGGGACATGTGGACGTGTGTTGTTTAGCTGTGCAGTGCTCTGATTATTCAAGATTCCGGATGTTTATTGATTATTTATTATTCTGAGTTAAAATGATTGGGATTTATTTCCAGTTATTATAATTTTTAAGAATTATAAATAGTTAAATGAACATTGAATTGGAAGAAGAATTAACTGATCAAATTGGATTTTATTCATCTTTAATCATTCGTTACAATTGTTGTTTGAATACAGTATTTATTTACAAAGTATTCATAATAATAAATGTTTACAAATGATTAAATTTGGAATAAAACTATCCTAATTTTCCTAAGTCTTCAAGTCTTCATCTTCTATCCATTGCTCCTTTGCTCAATTATTCTTATCTGCAAAAAGAAAAGAAGAAGTCAAAAGCAGATAAAATAATTAAAAGCAGACAGATAAAAATTGGGTTCATCATTAAAAGCAAATGGCCGGGATCAGTTTGCCCTCTCTGCAAATCACGAGATTTCTCTCGGTTCACAAAGAGGGATGAATAATGCTTGCAAAAAAAAATATGAATGCACAAAGTTGTAAATTTGCACAAATTCAAAGTTTGTCAAAAAGCTGCATAATTTCAAAAGTCTCCAATAGCATGTACAACTATAAAAGTTCAAATTGCCAAACAAAGTCCAAATCCAAACTGAACTAAATGTCAAAAACTGTCCAAGCTGCCCAAAAGATAGCAAGATATCAAACAAGTACAAAAGGCCATCAAAATGCTGTCAATATGCAGGAAAGCTGTCAAAAGAGATATGCAAATATCAAGAAGTACAAAGTATGCAGAGAAAGATTAGAGTGCAAGCAACATCATTTCATCATTTCCCTAAGCCATTGCTTTTTCAGGAAAAAAAGTACTTCTAAGCAATATTAAAAGCTTAAATATTGGAGAGAGAAAAAAAGAGAAGAAGAAATAGGCTTACAGTAGGCTTTTGGCTTATGGAATATAAAACAAAAACTGTAGTAAAACACAGAGAAGGCAGATACAACATAAACAAAAGGGAGAACCTCACAAAACTGTAATAGTTCCCAAGCCTCCACCCTACTGAAACAAAACAAAACAACCTGCCATACTTCCAAGCATCATCCTGCATAAAGCCTAACAGAAGCATAAACCTCAAAGACTTTTCTACAAACCTGACCTGTTTCAATGCAAACTACACAAGCCAAGCCTAAAATCTGCTGAAGCCAAGATTCAAAAAAGCCTAACCTGCCTTCACTATCAACAAACACTTCAAACCCAATCTGCAGAGGCCAAGACTGAAACTGAAGCCAAAATCTGAACTGTCAAGCCTAAAAATCCAAACATCATAACCAAGCCACAAGGCCCTCAGAAAACTTTCATCATTGGGCCAACAACAACATCATCAAAGCTTTCCCAAACTAGCTTCCAAACCAACACAAAAAGCCTCAGAAAACTTTCATCATAGGCAAACATACAAGGCAACTGAGGCAACAGATCAAGCACAACATATCAAACACCTCAGAGGCATACAAAATGTTCAGAGGCAACTGAAGAAAGTGAAAGAGAAGAGGATAAAGAAGCATCAATATTGGCATATCAGCAATAAACAAGTACACCCAGGCAACATAAACCCTCAGTTTGGAATCATCATAGGATAGCAAGCATTTCATAACAAGCATATTCAGAGGCAACAGAAACGAACGAAAGTGAAGAGGATAAAGAATTATTTTCAGAAGCTCATCACAAAACAAAAATACAAAATACGAAATACCGATTCTTCCAGCCAAAGGCCAGCTCCATCGCTTCCTCCGCCCTCAGCCGTCATAGGCGCCTCCAAATTCCCCCTCCTCCGTCAAGGTAGTATCTTTTATTCCCTTCCCTTTCATACCTCAAACAGAAACAAACGCTTAATCAGAATCAATAAACAAAAGCGAAGCATGCAAGACATAAAAAATGAAAACCTAACGCATTAAAAAATGAAAACCTAACGCGTTAAAGAATGAAACCTTTACCTTTGTACCATATCACTGGTTAATCCGTGGAGGAGGGAAGACAAATGGTGGCGTTGGTGGCCATGGGCAAAGGGTGAGCATTGTTCAGTAGCATTGGCCGGAGAAGATGAAGACGAAACCACAAACGGCGCTTTTGTCTCACAAACCCTAAATCCCTTTCTGAACGAAACATCAAAACCCTTGCAAAACATTTGTGTCAAATGCCAATGGGCCTTGCCCTTTTCCAGTAACACAAGCCCATTAGGCACGCCTCACCCCCCATTTTCTTTTTCTACTTGTTTTCTTTTAGTTTGGGCCAAAACCCTTTCAGGCCCATTCTGTCTATTCTTTCTTTTTTAAACACTCTTAAACTAACATTTCTTCACTTATCATTTTATTTTTTAGTTTAAACTAATATAATACTTTTTTTGTTTTGATAAATAAATTAACAACTTTTTTTTTTAAATATTATTAATTGTTATATTTTAGAAAATATACAAACATTAACTTTTTTTTCTTAAGTTTGAAATATTTTTCTTTTCTTTTTATACATAAGGATATTCATTAAAATACATAAATATTAATATATATAATTAGGTTATTAGATTTTATCTAGAAAACTCTTTTAATAAATCTTTTCGTACATAAGAAATACTTTTCTTTATTACAAGACATTAATATTTAGAGTTTGAACATTTTCTTTTCTTAAAATATTTTCTTTGTACATATTAACAAAATACGAGAATACAAAATTAAAATAAACCATATTTAATTCTTTTCATTAAGTTAACAATACTTAATTTTCTTATTAAATCAACATTTTTTTCTCACTTGTAAATACATACACTTATACTTTTGCAACACACAAATATATTTACTTTACATTGACACATATACATTTGCTAGTCTTATACATTGCTATACATTATATTTTACATTTGCGCAATTCGATTTGGTTGTAATTTATTGGACACTACTTTCCTTAAAATCTCATCCCCATTTGTAAATTTGTACCCCCACTCCCGGATACTATTTGTAATAGTTTAGGACTTTAAATTCCCGCAATTTATCGCTTTCGAATTATACCATGGTTAGACCTAGGGTTTGTATGTACATAAAATCAAACGCTAGATAACCTAATACAAGACAAATACATGAAATTAATACACAATCACACTTGCACCCCTAGGGTAATCCCACATGTTGCCTTCCAAAATGGGCCATGCTTGCATGTCGAGTTTCTTTGGCAAAACAATTCAAATGATCATAAGTCCCTCGATGACGTTTTCGAAATTTGCCTATCAAAATGATCATAGTCCCTCCAAGCAAAATTGCCAAAGACACTTGGCATCATTGCATTCATGGTCCATACGATGACCCGCGCCCGTCCCATTAAACATCCTAAACGCAAGATTGTCCATCAAATACAATGGTGGAACAAAATTGTTAAAAAGGGTTAAAACATGAGAAGAAAAAAAAACCTTTGAGTAAACTTAGGGGTAGACAAAACTCTTAGTTACTTGATCAACTTGCAAAAACACTTGCCTACTTTTCAAACCACACTCCACAAACACTTTCAAAACAAACTTTCAAAAACATTTGAAACATCTTTTCGAAAAGATACACACCTTCGTATATACTCAAACACGAGTCATTACAACGGTTGCCGAAACAAAGGCGTCTATTTCAAAACATTTTCAAAACACACACACACACACCATTTCAAGCAATCAAAAATCAAGGCAAGTGATCTAAAACCAAGTAACTAAGAGCCCATGGATAACCATGGATGAAAAGGGTGCTAATACCTTCCCTTTTCATAATCTACCCCCCGAACCCACGAAACATCTCAAAAGGTTTTTCCTGTGCTTTTTAACCTTTCCTTTAGGATAAAATAAAAAGTCGGTGGCGACTCTTGCTAAACTGAACAAGTGCGAATACAAACGCAAATCTCAAGTCAGTTCTCCCATCGTATCACAGAACTGGCGACTCTGCTGGGGAGATTTCAAAAGTGGGGTTACCTTAGGGTTTAGATCACCTTTATATTCTTGCTTTAATTGCCTTGATTGCTTTACTTTTTGGGTCCTTGTTTGGGTTTGTTATGAATCCTACACCCGGATTTGGGGCACCTTTTTAGGTAAATATCAATAAAACTGTGAGGGAACTGTGCGGGGTATACCAACATGGTTGAAGCAGTAAGCTATGTTAGTGTGACATATTTGTGAGTACCGGTAACCCTTGAGTTCAATCAAGGAGAGTACGGGGCCGCTGAGTGATGTCGTGAAGCACTAACGAACTCTTAGAACCTTAATTGACCATCTTAGCCTTTTTAGGGGTAGTGAGATGACCGACTTTGGTGCAGTCCGAAGTTGGTAGATACTCGATACTACACTCATTGAGGGTTGTTTTCTTGGAATATTTTGGTCACCAGTTAAGTGGCTAAACCAAAACAATGAACACAGAAAACAATCCAATGATATTGAGCTCCTTAGAACCCGGTTTCTATTTTAGGACAGGATGAGCCAACGAAACTGAAAGAGGGTACTTACCTACAAACCCCATGCAAGCCTAAACCTAAGGACTTGTTTGCTCTGTGTGAATATGATTACACTCACTTGCTTCTGCATAACATCATAACATCATACCATGGCATTTTCAATAACCATTTCAAGGATCTCGAGGGTTCTTTTGATGCAGGGTTACGTTGAACCAGACGTCTACCAAGGGGTAAGAGGTTTTCTCCTCTAAACAGATGCCAATCAAAGATCAAGTGCAACAACTTGAATCAGGGGCTATGACCCACTTGACATGGTGAGCTTGATTCTCGTGGGAAGACATCCACTGAAGCAAAGTTCTCCAATCAAAGATCAAGTGCAACAACTTGAATCAGGGGCTATGACCCACTTGACATGGTGAGCCTGATTCCCGCGGAAAAACATCCACCGTTGCAAAGTTCTCCAATCAAAGACTGAAGTTCAACCTCTAACATTTTCTTGTGTTTACCCCAAGAGATCCTTGAAAGCATGCATCCACATATCATGCATTGCATCTTGACAGTTTTTCCTTTTTTCAGGTTTCCTTACTCTCGTACTGTTTATTTCAGTAAGAGATGGCTCTAGAGAGGACTGTCAAGGATATCCAGGACCAGACTGCTCAGCTGCAGGAAATGTTCTTGAACTTGTCTCTGGGGTAGGAAGAAATGAAAGCTCTCCTCACAAAGGGCTTGGTCCAGGAGACTTCAAACAATGCCAAGAGTGATCAGCTTGCGGAGCTGCAATTTGATTTGACAACATTGAGGATCCAAGTGATGGGACAGTTGGTGGGCCAGATGGCTCTCATCCAAGATTTATCTCAAAGACAGGAGGAACTCAGAGCTCTCGTCAGCCAATTGCTTCGGAACAACCAATTGGGGCAAACATCTGAGGTTGAAGAGCAAGTCACCGCTCAACCCCCATCCACTCAAGAAGACAAAGGGAAGGTTCCTTTGCTTGCTTCAGGGTCACAACCCCCTCAACAATCTCGCCAGCGTCAACGGAGTAATCGGCGTAATCAAAATACGTCGGGAAGACATTTCTCCGAAACTGAGATACCATCATCCTTCATACTGAAGCGCCTGTTGGAGGCCAACCTGCTTACTTTAAGGGATCCTCCTCGGAAGCCCAATACCTCCTCTCCTAACTATCATGCCGATGCATTTTGTGTTTACCACTCCTACAGCCCGGGACATGACACCGACGACTGTTGGGCCTTGAAGAACAAGATTCAAGATCTGATCGACATTGGAGTGCTGGAATTCATGCCAGACGGCGAGATGAAAATCTTCCGTTAAGGAGTTCTCCACCCGGAGTGACAAAGCTCAAGCTGAAAGAATTTTGCTTCATTTGAATTTTCAAAGTTGTAATTTCTTTTATTCAAACAATTAACTGTTGATGTTAAACTATGTTTCATTAATGCATTGCATATGTTTGTCTTGAATTCATCCATTCGTTTTCACTACTCTTATGTTTTCTTTATGATATTTAACTCTTGATAAAAAGCTGCAAGCCTTTAGAGGGAGGATGACGAAACAATACCATAATCTCACGCAGTATGCTTTTGAACAGACCTTGCTGATGATGTACAGGCATTTCTTTCAATTCCCAAACACTGGAGTTATAAGGAAGATATTCCCTAGTCAACCCCTTCGAGCTAAAGAAGTAGGAGTTTTTCTGTTCTAAACAATCAAAACCTTTGATGTAAACCTGGGACAGGGTAGTATCTCAGTTAATTCAAAAGGGTGCGCATTTCGTAACACAACGAACGACGTCAAAAACAAAAGAAAGCATTCCTTTGGAATCAAAAGAAAAGGGTGGTTCCCTATCACATGGGCAGTCAATCTCTCAAAGGAGAAAAGCCCACCAAGCCAAAACCTATAAAGGAGGCTTAAGAAAGCTGGGGCATCCCGCTGACTGTGATCTCAAAAACAGAGACAGTCAGGCAAAAGTTAGGGATAACAAACCAAAATCAAAATAGTGAGGTCATTACAAATCCTCAACAACATGAAAAATGTTGCAAAGAAAAAGGAGATGATGACTGCCTCCCAAATTCAATTGGTGAACCATCACCCAAAATGTCGTTCCAAACTCGAATAGAGTACGACGCACAATTAACTGAGCTTAGGTTTGAAGAACACCACGAAGAGCGGGTGGGTACAAATACACTTTGAGCCTTTATCCTTTGTTTCTTAAACCGTGAACCAAGCCACGTTACAACCCTTCAAAAGTCCTAATTGAAGCATGGGTTAATTCGAAAGCATATTGTTCAAAAGGTATCCTGACTCCTGTAAGGCTTTGCTCTAAATCATATGTTGATCTGTCTTATAAAAAGTTTTCTGCTAAAAAACGCATTTTTCAAAACTTCGAGACAAACATAAAACTTTGCATTGTTTGAATATCACTTTTTGCATTTGGCTATTTGTTTG
Organism: Vicia faba; assembly: GCA_948472305.1. Lineage (NCBI taxonomy): Eukaryota > Viridiplantae > Streptophyta > Magnoliopsida > Fabales > Fabaceae > Vicia > Vicia faba. The sequence continues at coordinate 1,157,454,551 of OX451736.1, read as the reverse complement.
ACAGCGAAGAAATTCATACAGCAAATGTTCGGAGGAACGAAAACTCTCTCAGTGAGTTAAAATCACTTCAAAAGGATTACACTCCCAACGACAAATCTCCTATCAACAGGGGACATAACATGTCACTATCCAATTAAGCTGGGGCAGTCCAGTCAAGGTTTCAACAGATCTTTCAAAGTTCAGTTAACCTGGGGCAGTCCAGTCAAGATTTCAAGAAATCTCTCAATTTGCAGAGTAATCTGATTCAAGACTCCTTCATCATCACTTGGGGCATTCGAATGTCAAAAATGTCCGGAGTATTCCTTCATCACCTGCTGGAAATTACAACCACCAACAGAATAACTGTCGCAATTCCATATTCGATTCCTGTATCTAGCCAGGGCATATCTGTGAGTAACTGATTGTGGATTCGATACCTGTATCTAGCCAGGGCATATCTGCATGAAGAGATTGAAGATCAACACCTATAACAAGCCAGGGGACCATCTTTCTTTCTCAGGTCAGAGATCAACACCTGAAACAAGCCAGGACAATATCTCCTTGACCAACATTTCTTAAGTTCCAGATCGACACCTGTAACAAGCCAGGAAAATATCTGTGGACGACTGATTATGGATTAACACCTGTAACAAGCCAGGAAATTATCTACATCACTACTTAGGGCATTCGAATGTCAAAAGTGTTCAACAATTCCTTCATCACATGTTGGAAGATACAGTCCAGATGTGCTCCAGACACGGTTGCCATTCTGTAACCTTTCTTAAGTTCCATATCAACACCTGTAACAAGCCAGGAAAATATCTGTGGACGACTGATTGTGGATTAACACCTGTAACAAGCCAGGAAATCATCTACATGAAGAGATTGAAGATCAACCCCTGTAACAGGCCAGGAAATTATCTTTTATTCTCAGGTCAGAGATCAACACCTGTAACAAGCCAGGAAAATATCTGTGGACGACTAATTGTGGATTAACACCTGTAACAAGCCAGGAAATCATCTACATGAATAGATTGAAGATCAACCCCTGTAACAGGCCAGGAAATTATCTTTCATTCTCAGGTCAGAGATCAACACCTGTATCTAGCCAGGACAATATCTCCTTGACCAACCTTTTTTAAAGTTCCAGATCAACACCTGTAACAAGCCAGGAAAATATCTGTGGACGACTGATTGTGGATTAACCCCTGTAACAAGCCAGGAAATTATCTACATCACCACTTGGGGCATTCGAATGACAAAAGTGTTCAACAATTCCTTCATCACCTGTTGGAAGATGTAGTTTTACACGGACTCATCATCAGGAAACCCTACACCGTTTCCTTCTCAAACTCAAAAGATTCTTGTAATCCCCAACCAGAGATCCTTACAGAATCTAATTCCCCTCAGCAGTCAAGATTCTCCTATCCCCAGCGAAGTTCATCAAATTCCCCAACATAACTTATCAGTGGAACCCCCAGCGGAGCTCTCGTCAAAACCTCAGCAAAGTATCTCTTCCCACAGAGTAATTCCCCTCAGAGTAATCTCTCCAACAAGTTTATTCCCCAACGGAGTCATCTTCTCCTACCGGTTTATTCTTGCAACCGTCATCCCCAGCAGAAACAAAGAACTCTACTCTTCAACATCAGCCCATGATTCAACAAACTCCCGGCATTCGTCAAGGATTTTTTTTCCTAGACGAAAATACATTCATAGACATTTCACATTTTATACACCATGACGCATGCATATATGCATCATATCACACAATCTCATTTATTTCTGAGAACATCATGACACCATGCATCTCATACATCATGACATTGCATACAACTAATGTTTTGCCTTTTCAGAAAAAAAGACAATCCAAAGATGATTACCATCAACTATCGCAATTCCAGATTCGATTCCTGTATCTAGCCAGGGCACATCTGTGAGCAACCAATTGTAGATTCGATACCTGTATCTAGACAGGGCATATCTGCATGAAGAGATTAAAGATCAACACCTGTAACAAGCCAGGAAAGCTATCTTTCTTTCTCAGGTCGAAGATCAACACCTGTAACAAGCCAGGACAATATCTCCTTGACCAACCTTTCTTAAGTTCCAGATCAACACCTGTAATAAGCCAGGAAAATATCTGTGGACGACTGATTATGGATTAACCCCTGTAACAGGCCAGGAAATTATCTTTCATTCTCAGGTCAGAGGTTTACACCTGTATCCAGCCAGGAAAGCTATCTCTACCAACCTTTTGCAAATTCCAGATTCGATTCCTGTATCCAGCCAGGGCATATCTGTTGACGACTAATTCCAAATTCGATTCCTATATCTAGCCAGGGCATATCTGAAGAGTTTGAAGATTCGATTCCTGTATCCATCCAGGGCATATCTGTGAACATCTAATTCCGGCTTCGATTCCTGTATCCAGCCAGGGCATATCTGTGAACATCTAATTCCGGCTTCGATTCCTGTATCTAGCCATGGCATATCTGTGAACATCTAATTCCAGCTTTGATTCCTGTATCTAGCCAGGGCATATCTGTGAGCGTTTGATTGTAGATACCTGTATCCAGCCAGGGCATATCTGCATGAAGAGTTTGAAGATCAACCGGTAGCAAGCCATGAAGTTATCTTTCTTTCTCAAGTACGCAAGTTCTCGCTAAGGAATCTTTTACGCGATCGACACACAATTCCAAATGGCATCTATAAGCCCATTCTCGACAAAGTTCCGTCATACCTCCCGATGGCATCTTTAAGCCCATCACCAAATGGCATCTGTAAGCACATTTCCTCTACCATCACATCGTCGAGTGCAAATTTTAGGGCACTCTAGTGTCCAATCTCCTTTTACCTTCGAGTCGCGAAAGGCAGCTTGCCAATCTAACTCTTCAGGTTCAAGAAGATTGAACAGGGGCAACTGTTGTACCCTAAAATTTTCCCTCGTATTTTTTTCACCAAGAAATCACAGCTTCGGGCTTTTCCTGATTTTTTCAGATTGGCGTAAGAATTAGTCAAACAGACTTTTCTTATCAGCCAGACAAAATTTAGGGTTTTCATTGATTTTAAAGCAGTTCAGGCAGATTGCTAAGGTTTGGTTGAATTGGCTCAAGTTTCGATCAGGCGAACGCTTCTTTGGCATTTAATCAAGAACTAGGGTTTGTGCGCATGTTTCTCAGAAAAGATTTAATTCTACAGTGTTTTTCAAGTTATTCTGAGATGTGGACTGAGGCATTTGATTTGAGTTTGCAGTGTTGGATTTAATTAAAGGGACATGTGGACGTGTGTTGTTTAGCTGTGCAGTGCTCTGATTATTCAAGATTCCGGACGTTTATTGATTATTTATTATTCTGAGTTAAAATGATTGGGATTTATTTCCAGTTATTATAATTTTTAAGAATTATAAATAGTTAAATGAACATTGAATTGGAAGAAGAATTAACTGATCAAATTGGATTTTATTCATCTTTAATCATTCGTTACAATTGTTGTTTGAATACAGTATTTATTTACAAAGTATTCATAATAATAAGTGTTTACAAATGATTAAATTTGGAATAAAACTATCCTAATTTTCCTAAGTCTTCAAGTCTTCATCTTCTATCCATTGCTCCTTTGCTCAATTATTCTTATCTGCAAAAAGAAAAGAAGAAGTCAAAAGCAGATAAAATAATTAAAAGCAGAAAGATAAAAATTGGGTTCATCATTAAAAGCAAATGGCCGGGATCAGTTTGCCCTCTCTGCAAATCACGATATTTCTCCCGGTTCACAAAGAGGGATGAATAATGCTTGCAAAAAAAAAAATATGAATGCACAAAGTTGTAAATTTGCACAAATTCAAAGTTTGTCAAAAAGCTGCATAATTTCAAAAGTCTCCAACAGCATGTACAACTATAAAAGTTCAAATTGCCAAACAAAGTCCAAATCCAAACTGAACTAAATGTCAAAAACTGTCCAAGCTGCCCAAAAGATAGCAAGATATCAAACAAGTACAAAAGGCCATCAAAATGTTGTCAATATGCAGGAAAGCTGTCAAAAGAGATATGCAAATATCAAGAAGTACAAAGTATGCAGAGAAAGATTAGAGTGCAAGCAACATTATTTCATCATTTCCCTAGGCCATTGCTTTTTCAGAAAAAAAAGTACTTCTAAGCAATATTAAAAGCTTAAATACTGGAGAGAGAGAAAAAGAGAAGAAGAAATAGGCTTACAGTAGGCTTTTGGCTTATGGAATATAAAACAAAAACTGTAGTAAAACACAGAGAAGGCAGATACAACATAAACAAAAGGGAGAACCTCACAAAACTGTAATAGTTCCCAAGCCTCCACCCTACTGAAACAAAACAAAACAACCTGCCATACTTCCAAGCATCATCCTGCATAAAGCCTAACAGAAGCATAAACCTCAAAGACTTTTCTACAAACCTGACCTGTTTCAATGCAAACTACACAAGCCAAGCCTAAAAACTGCTGAAGCCAAGATTCAAAAAAGCCTAACCTGCCTTCACTATCAACAAACACTTCAAACCCAATCTGCAGAGGCCAAGACTGAAACTGAAGCCAAAATCTTAACTGTCAAGCCTAAAAATCCAAACATCATAACCAAGCCACAAGGCCCTCAGAAAACTTTCATCATTGGGCCAACAACAACATCATCAAAGCTTTCCCAAACTAGCTTCCAAACCAACACAAAAAGCCTCAGAAAACTTTCATCATAGGCAAACATACAAGGCAACTGAGGCAACAGATCAAGCACAACATATCAAACACCTCAGAGGCATACAAAATGTTCAGAGGCAACTGAAGAAAGTGAAAGAGAAGAGGATAAAGAAGCACCAATATTGGCATATCAGCAATAAACAAGTACACCCAGGCAACATAAACCCTCAGTTTGGAATCATCATAGGATAGCAAGCATTTCATAACAAGCATATTCAGAGGCAACAGAAACGAACGAAAGTGAAGAGGATAAAGAATTGTTTTCAGAAGCTCATCACAAAACAAAAAGACAAAATACGAAATACCGGTTCTTCCAGCCAAAGGCCAGCTCCACCGCTTCCTCCGCCCTCAGCCGTCCTAGGCGCCTCCAAATTCCCCCCTCCTCCGTCAAGGTAGTATCTTTTCTTCCCTTCCCTTTCATACCTCAAACAGAAACAAACGCTTAATCAGATTCAATAAACAAAAGCGAAGCATGCAAGACATAAAAAATGAAAACCTAACGCATTAAAAAATGAAAACCTAACGAGTTAAAGAATGAAACCTTTACCTTTGTACCATATCACTGGTTAATCCGTGGAGGAGGGAAGACAAATGGTGGCGTTGGTGGCCATGGGCAAAGGGTGAGCATTGTTCAGTAGCATTGGTCGGAGAAGATGAAGACGAAACCACAAACGGCGCTTTTGTCTCACAAACCCTAAATCCCTTTCTGAACGAAACATCAAAACCCTTGCAAAACATTTGTGTCAAATGCCAATGGGCCTTGGCCTTTTCCAGTAACACAAGCCCATTAGGCACGCCTCACCCCCCATTTTCTTTTTCTACTTGTTTTCTTTTAGTTTGGGCCAAAACCCTTTCAGGCCCATTCTGTCTATTCTTTCTTTTTTAAACACTCTTAAACTAACATTTCTTCACTTATCATTTTATTTTTTAGTTTAAACTAATATAATACTTTTTTTGTTTTGATAAATAAATTAAGAACTTTTTTTTAAATATTATTAATTGTTATATTTTAGAAAATATACAAACATTAACTTTTTTTTCTTAAGTTTGAAATATTTTTCTTTTCTTTTTATACATAAGGATATTCATTAAAATACATAAATATTAATATATATAATTAGGTTATTAGATTTTATCTAGAAAACTCTTTTAATAAATCTTTTCGTACATAAGAAATACTTTTCTTTATTATAAGACATTAATATTTAGAGTTTGAACATTTTCTTTTCTTAAAATATTTTCTTTGTACATATTAACAAAATACGAGAATACAAAATTAAAATAAACCAAATATTTAATTCTTTTCATTAAGTTAACAATACTTAATTTTCTTATTAAATTAATATTTTTTCTCACTTGTAAATACATACACTTATACTTTTTCAACACACAAATATATTTACTTTACATTGACACATATACATTTGCTAGTCTTATACATTGCTATACATTATATTTTACATTTGCGCAATTCGATTTGGTTGTAATTTATTGGACACTACTTTCCTTAAAATCTCATCCCCATTTGTAAATTTGTACCACCACTCCCGGATACTATTTGTAATAGTTTAGGACTTTAAATTCCCGCAATTTATCGCTTTCGAATTATACCATGGTTAGACCTAGGGTTTGTATGTACATAAAATCAAACGCTAGATAACCTAATACAAGACAAATACATGAAATCAATACACAATCACACTTGCACCCCTAGGGTAATCCCACATGTTGCCTTCCAAAATGGGCCATGCTTGCATGTCGAGTTTCTTTGGCAAAACAATTCAAATGATCATAAGTCCCTCGATGACGCTTTCGAAAGTTGCCTATCAAAATGATCATAGTCCCTCCAAGCAAAATTGCCAAAGACACTTGGCATCATTGCATTCATGGTCCATACGATGACCCGTGCTCGTCCCGTTAAACATCCTAAACGCAAGATTGTCCACCAAATATAATGGTGGAACAAAATTGTTAAAAAGGTTTAAAACATGAGAAAAAAAAACCTTTGAGTAAACTTAGGGGTAGACAAAACTCTTAGTTACTTGATCAACTTGCAAAAACACTTGCCTACTTTTCAAACCACACTCCACAAACACTTTCAAAACAAACTTTAAAAAACATTTGAAACATCTTTTCAAAAAGATACACACCTTCATATATACTCAAACACGAGTCATTACAACGGTTGCCGAAACAAAGGCGTCTATTTCAAAACATTTTCAAAACACACACACACACCATTTCAAGCAATCAAAAATCAAGGAAAGTGATCTAAAACCAAGTAACTAAGAGCCCATGGATAACCATGGATGAAAAGGGTGCTAATACCTTCCCTTTTCATAATCTACCCCCCGAACCCACGAAACATCTCAAAAGGTTTTTCCTGTGCTTTTTAACCTTTCCTTTAGGATAAAATAAAAAGTCGGTGGCGACTCTTGCTAAACCGAACAAGTGTGAATACAAATGCAAATCTCAAGTCAGTTCTCCCACCGTATCACAGAGGCTTTCTGGGACGTTTAAACTATATTGCCCGATTCATCTCACACCTGACTGCTACTTGTGAGCCGATCTTCAAGTTACTGAAGAAATATCAAGTGGTAAGATGGAACGATGAATGTCAGGCTGCTTTCGAAAGGATCAAAGAGTATCTCCAAGAGCCACCTATCCTGATGCCTCCAGTTGAAGGGAGGCCTCTAATCTTATACTTAACAGTACTCGACAACTCAATGGGGTATGTCCTGGGGCAGCATGAAGAGTCTGGCTGAAAAGAGCATGCTATTTATTACCTTAGCAAAAAGTTTACTGACTGCGAGACCCGATACTTGTTGCTCGAGAAAAAACTTGTTGCGCTTTGGCATGTGCTGCTCGCCGACTGAGACAGTATATGCTGACTCATACTACTCTATTGATATCAAAGATGGATCCAATCAAGTATATCTTCGAAAAGCCTGCCTTGTCTGGAAGAATATCAAGATGGCAGATGATTTTGACTGAGTATGACATCCGTACACGACCCAAAAGGCAATCAAGGGAAGTGTGTTGGTGGATCATTTGGCATATCAGGCAGTGGACGATTACCAGTCTATGAACTTTGAATTCCCGGATGAGAGCATCATGATAGTGGCTGATTGTGAGACACCTAGACCGGATGAAGGACCTGAGGAAGGATCCCGATGGTCTATGTACTTTGATGGAGCTTCAAATACTTTGGGCAATGGCATTGGCGCCATCATCATATCTCCTAAAGGCTCTCATACTCTGTTCACTGCCCGACTATGTTTTAACTGCACCAACAATATGGCGGAGTATGAAGCGTGCATCATGGGTCTTCGAGCAGCAATTGACCTAAGGATTAAGTTCTTGAGTGTATTCGGAGATTCCTCTCTTGTGATCAGTCAGATCAAAGGCGAGTGGGATACTAAACACCCTAATCTTATTCCTTACAAGGAGTATGTGTTGACTTTGCTTCCACATTTTGAAGAGATAACATTTGAACACTTCCCTAGAGAGGAGAATCAGTTAGCGGACATGCTGGCTACGATGTCTTCTATGTTCAAAGTCAATTGGGAAAACGAAGCTCCCCAGATTACCATTGAAAGGTTGTACGAACCTGCACATTGCTGTGACATTGAGACTGCAGAGGTAGCGGATAAACCCTGCTTTCATGAGGTGAAGAGGTATCTTGAGGCTCAGGAATACCCTGAGGGTGCATCTGTTAATGATTAGAAGTTTCTGAGGAGGTTCGTGGCGAAGTTCTTCATCAGCAATGGAATTCTTTACAAGCGTAACCATGATTCAACTTTATTCCATTGTGTGGATAAGAACGAAGCAGAAAGGATCATGATAGAGTTACATGAAGGTACTTTCAGAACTCATTCCAGTGGACACACCATGGCAAAGAAAATCCTACGGGCAGGATATTTTTGGTCCACAATGGAAGCCAACTGTTACCGGCATTCTCGGACATGTCACAAGTGCCAAGTCTATGCTGATAAGGTGCACATACCTCCAGTTCCTCTGAACGTCTTGACAGCTCCATGGCCTTTTACAATGTGGGGCATTGACATGATCGGCGAGATCAGACCTATGGCATCTAACGGGCATCGTTTCATCCTGGTAGCTATTGATTACTTTACAAAGTGGGTTGAAGCAGCTTCCTTTGCTACAGTAACCAAGAACGTCGTGGCACGGTTCATTCGGCACAATCTGATCTGTCGATATGGTGTACCAGAGAGGATCATTACAGATAATGGTACAAATCTCAATAATAAGATGATCACTGAACTCTGCAAACAGTTCAAGATATAGCATCACAACTCTTCTCCTTACCAACCGAAGATGAATGGGGCTATAGAAGCGGATAATAAGAACATTAAAAAGATCGTGCAAAAGATGACAGTGACATACAAATATTGGCACGAGATGTTACCATTTGCTCTTCATGGGCACCGTACCTCAGCGCGGACGTCAACAGGGGCAACACCCTATTCCTTGGTTTATGGCATGGAGGTTGTCTTGCCCATTGAAGTTCAGATACCCTCTCTTCGGATTATGAAGGACGCAGGTTTGAGCAAAGATGATTGGATTCAGACCCAACTTGATCAGCTGAATTTAATCGACGAAAAGAGACTTACCGCTATTTACCATGGTCAAACGTATCAAAAGCGGATGATCAAGGCATTTAACAAGAAAGTCAGACGACAAGAGTATCAAGTTGGGGATCTGGTAATCAAGCGTATTATCTTACCTCAAGGTAATCCTAGGGGCAAATGGATCCCTACTTACGAAGGGCCATTTGTGGTTAAGAACATTTTCTCAGGAGGAGCTATGATTCTAACCACTATGGATGGTGATGACCTTCCTCACCCCGTCAATGCGAACATAGTGAAAAGATACTACGCATAATCAAAGACCCTCTAGGTTGACTGGCCTAGGCAAAAATAAGGGCTTCCCGGAGAACCAAAAGGGTTTGGGCAAAAATAAGGGATGAAAATGAAAAACTGTACACCCGGCAAGTCGAAAACCTGAAAAGGCAGCTTGGGATAAAAAGGGTATCCCGGTGGACTGAAAACCCGAAAGGGCGGTCCAGGAAAAAATTAGGGATCAAAGCGTAACACTATGTCTCATTGGATCACCTTACAACCAGACTTCGATATCGACTATCAAGCTCGGACGGCACTAGTCAATCTGATCTACCTTCAACCAAGTAGCAAATTGATGAGATGCTCGAGGACATAAGGGCAATAGCAGAGTTGGAACCCAGTGGGATTGTTCACATAGTTATTTTTCTTTTTCACAAACTGTATAGAATCTATTTGTTCCGCGACGTTCTCTTACTAGGACGTCAGCCTCTTGTACAAAAACGCCTATTTACAGGCCAAACTTCAAAATCAATACAATTCATTTTCAAAGAAATTTCAACTGTTTTTCCTTTTTCTGTTTTGTTTTGCAAAGAACGTCCAGTGTTCATTTTTTATATATGCATTTGACATTAATTGCTGCTCATGAATATCTACATGCGAAACAAAAGACTATTACTCGTAATATCAGAAACAGGGGAAAATGAGAAATGTCCAAATTGTACAGTTGCTCTGTCCACCAGGTATAAGGTAAATTTAGCTGAAAAATATGGCTAAGGTGTATTCACTCCCCGCAGAGTAAGAAAAGACGGTGATGTTAACTCTCCCCAGATGAGACTTGCAACTGTGAATGATTCGGTAATATTCTCCCCAAGCAGAGTTATCTACCATCAACACTGAAAAGTCTTATTATACCCAGCAGAGTATAGAAATATCCCCAGTGGAGTTTGAAAATTCTCCCCAGTGCAATCTAAAAAACTTCCCCAGTGAAGTATGGAGAATCATCACCAGTAGACTTTGGAAGATTGTCCCCGGTAGAGCCTAAAAGGTTATCCCCAGTGAAGTCGCAACTGAGAGATCATCCCCAGCATAGTTCATGCCTTTCACAAACAAGAATTCAATCCCCAACAGGATTCAGTATCACCAGCAATGGTAATTCATCCCCAGCGGAATTTATCAGCGGAATCCTTAGTAGAGCATCTCTTCCCCGCAGAGTAATCTCCTCATCATCTTATTCCCCAGCGGAGTTATCCTCTCCTGCAGGTTTATCCTCACAATCATCTTCGTTTGTTATCCCCAGCGGAAATGAAGAATTCAACTCTTTTCTCCAGCAGTTATCCGGGATTTATTTTCCCTAACTAAAAACATTACATTTCCATACATCATAACACATGCACATACGCATCATACAACGCAGTCTCATTTATTTTGAGAACATCATTGCCTGATACATATCATGCATTACATACGACTAACCTTTACCTTTCAGGAAGGATGCGGTTAAATTCTCACAAAATTCAAATTTTTGAAGCTTTTTACCCAAGTCGAATTACTGACAAGTTCTTAAATCTCAACAGAGTTTTTCTCAATTAAATTACAGACAAGGTCCTAAATCTCGACAATTTTCCTCCGTTGAATTACAGACAGGTTCCTAAATCTCAACAGAGAAGTTTTCTCACTTGAATTACGGGCGAGTTCTTAAATCTCGATGAAGATGTTTCCCCCAAGTTGAATTACTGAAAAGTTCTTAAATCTCAACAGAGTTTTTCTCAATTGAATTACAGACAAGGTCCTAAATCTCGACAATTTTCCTCCGTTGAGTTACAGACAGGTTCCTAAATCTCAGCAGAGAAGTTTTCTCAGTTGAATTATGGGCGAGTTCTTAAATCTCGATGAAGATGTTTCCCCTCGGCTGAATTACGGGCAAGTTCCTAAATCTCGACACCTCGGTTGAATTACGGGCAAGTTCCTAAATCTCAACAAAGATCAGACTTCCCCAGCGGAATCTTCTACAACAACAGGTATACAAGCTCTCGCTAAGGAATCTCTTATGCGATCGACACTCCTTCATATGGAATCTTTAAGCCCATCCCCTCCTCAGCAATCTCCAAAAGGCATCTGTAAGCTCGTTCCCTACATCACAAGGTTGATACCACTTCATGCGAGTGCAAATTTCTGGCCACTCTAGTGTTCAATCATCTTCCACCTTCGGATCACGAAAGGCATGAAAGCCAATCTACATCCTCAGGTTTAAGAAGATTGAACATGGGCAGCTATTGTACCCCAAAATTTACCCTCCCATATTTCTCAAAACATTGCAAGAAAAATCTCCAAGTGGCTCAAGGTTGCTCAAGGATTGACTAGACAAGCTATCTCCTAAGGCAATCTACCCCAAATTAGGGTTTTGTGTTGCATCAAGATCCCTGAATCCAAATGACCTCAAGTGCTCCCCAATGTCCTAATATGTTGTCAATATCATCCATGTCAAATTTCAAGCCTTGCAGAGGAAGTTTGCTCAGTCAATTGCTCAAAGGTCCAAAAGTCGATTGTGCTAGGGCAAAAGTAAATTGTGACCTACATACAGTCAAACTTCAAGATTTTTTGTCAACATTCTCATTTTGAAGTATATTTCATCATTTGATCAAGGGTTGATCATGATTCATCAAGGATTGCTCATAATTCATCAAGATTCAAAAGTTGTTAAATTAGGGTTTTATAGGAAAAGTCAACTCAACTTTGACCAAGCATAACTTTCTCATACTTTATGAGAAATGACCCATACAAATCTCACTTTTAAGAGGATGCAATTATCTACAATCCATATTCATATCCCAAGATCAAAATATGCACTCACAAGAAGTTATGAATTTTGACATTATAGGTCATTTTTGAATGTCAACAAAAACACCTTTTTGTCAAAGTTTCTAGCTTGAGCATGGAATATCAAATTGAGATGAGACCAAAAGGGTTGATTATAGGACATCTCAAGCTTTCTAAAAAGTCAAAGAACACCTCCAAAAGTTCAAAATTGAAGAAGTTATGCATTGTTGAAGTTGAACCTTTTTGCAAAATTATCAAAAGTCAACTATCCCCAAAACTTCAAATTTTGCCAAATGGGCCCATTCTTTTTCACTTGATTTGAGTTTGCATTATTGCCCACGTGCTCTAGCTTTGGCCATGTGTACATATCTTGTTTTTATTATTTAATTTGATTTTTATTTGAATTAATTCATTTTAAATCAAATAAAATCACATAAAATCAAAAATATTGATAACCAAAGATTTTTTTATGGTTATAGGTTTCAATGGACAGCTTGCACCATACCAAACTTGGATCAAGGCATTAGAGCACATAAAGATTGAGATCAAGCCAAAATTGGAAGGTTGTAAATGGAGATCAAATCAAATATCAAAGCCTTAATAGAGGAAGATTTGGACAGCCAATTGAGACCTAATGCATTGAGTAATACATAAAGGTCGTGTGCAGACCAAAACAAGGGTTGGAAATCAATTGTGGAGGCAGAACGAAGTTGCAAAAATCACAAAAAAGTGGGAGATCGAAATCAGGTCTAAAGGCATTTTCAGGGCTTGATATTGGTCTCAATCGCTTCCTGGCAATTCTCACAAGCTAACCCAATCCAAACCACGCATTTTCAGACCTCCTAGTGCACTGTAAGTAGTCCACGAATCTGCCATATTCTTGAAATCTAAAATCACTATTCTTGCATCCATTGAATGAAATAACTGCATATTCTTAACCCTCACATCATTTGCAATCTTTTCATAATAACCAATTGCATTTATCTGACTTATATGGAGAACCACCATTATTAGGGTTTTGTTCTTGTTTTTGGGGTTTTCTGTTTCAAGGAAAATTGGCCATAATATTGGCCATGGTTGTGATCAGTGGTTTGAGACGAACTCAACCATGTCCTTAGAAATCATTTTCATAGCTTGGAGAGGATTTTGGAATGAATTTGCGTTTTTTGTTGCGGATTAAAATCCGCAGGTAAAATTACAGTTCTGGGAGGACACGGACGGACGTGTCGTCCGTCCATTTGCTCATTCAAATATTGCGCGCTTTTTTGTTGTATTTTCTGGAAATTGATTTTGTTTGTATATATTATATTATGTTATTATTATTATAACAAAAACAACAACGCAGCCCAATGGTCACCACGTTAGCGTTAAGGCATTCCAAGGCTGGAGGTCAGGGGTTCGATCCCTGCCTCCAGCAATTTGCAATTTCTTCTTATTTTTCAGGAGATCTAGTGTGCAAGCAAGTCCACAATGCACCATGCGCCTCATTCCTCAGCATGCCAGATGGCCAAGTGGCCAGAACTGTTGGTCAAATATTGAAGGAGTGCCATGGACTCAGTCAATGCATATGCAGGAAATCCCAAAAGTCCACCTGGATCAGCAAATGGGCCAACAAAAATGCTTCATACACCCTCCAAAAAAGGCCCAATTCTATTTCTCTTATATTTTCTTTTTATTAATTTAGTTATTTTATTTTAATTAATTTCTAACCAATAACAAATTTTCTTTTTTCTATCAAAAAATCACCAAAATACTTTTTAATTCAGAATTTTATTTTCTTCAATAAATTTTAATTAATTAATTAGGTTTTTAATTAGGAAACTTTAATTTATTTTTGTAAATATTTAAAATTAATTAGAATTAACTAGGTTTTAACTACTAATTTAATTATTTTAATTTCTTTCTTAAAATATCAAAAACTCCAAAAAAATATGTCATTTATTATTTTTCATTAATTAATTTACTTAATAATGAATTTAATAGTTTAATTTAGGATTTAATGTCTTTTCTTAAAATAAAAAAACAACAAAAAAAGCATTTTCTTTTAAAAGGGTCAAAACCCTATTTCCGCCTCCGATTTAATTTCGCGTCGTGCTTTATTTTTCTTTATCCAATTAATGTATCTGCTTATGGTGTGTAATAATTAATTAGGACATTTATTTATTTTACCGCTTTATTTTATTTTCCAAGGGTTGTTTTTGGCGATGTAAATACATGACGCCTTGTAATAGTTAGTTTAATTTCCGCATTTTAATTCCGCAAATTATACAACTGTTAGATGTTTGATAATAGGGTTTGCATGACAAGACTGAATGTTTAATCTTAAAATCAAATTAGATCACCCTTAGCATGTGCAAAGATAAAAATAATTGAAAACAACACACTCGCACATGCGCACTCTTAGGGTACACCCCACTTGGTTGCGTTTGTACACAGTCATTGAGTATAGGTCGTTTTAGGGGTCGCCCTCTTGTCTAAAAGATCATAGTTGCCTCGAAATGGTTGCCTCTGATATTGTTGCCTCAAACAAGTGATCTAAGACATTAGGGTTACCGCTAAGGCGTCCTAACATTGCTTTAGTGACTGTAAGTCCCTCATTCAAATTGACCCTCAAACTCCAACGACGGTGCTGCCTACTCACTAATAGTGGGATAGCATTGTCTAAAGGAAATTAGCATAGAACGATTCCTTTTCGAGTAGGTAGATAGCTCTTAGATACTTGCTCATCGAAAACAAACTTTTTCTCACACTTACACTCCTTTTCAAACAAAGTTTTCAAAAAACACTTCATTACACTCTTGAGGACAGAAGCAAGAGTTAAATCGAAGTTAAAAACAAAAACTTTTCAAAACCCACAAGCACAAAGAAAACATTTTGAAAATGATGAGCAAGTACCTAAGAGCCCGTAGATAACTATGGATAGAAAGGGTGCTAATACCTTCCCTTTCTATAATCTACCCCCCGTACCTAGAAAATCTCGAAAAAGGAATTTTTCTGTGCTTTTTTCCTTTCCTTGTTGGATAAAATTAAAGTCGGTGGCGACTCTTGCTTACCGCGACATTTTGCAAAAACAAACGCCAAACGCAAACCAGCATTCCAAAAAACAGTCAGTTCTTCCCACCGTATCACAAATTGCCTCAATAAGGAGTGACCATGGCGGAGAATTCCAAAATGCTCTATTTGAAGAATTTTGTGGAGAACATGGAATATCTCACAACTTCTCGGCACCAAGGACTCCTCAACAAAATGGAGTGGTTGAAA
Organism: Vicia faba; assembly: GCA_948472305.1. Taxonomy (NCBI): domain Eukaryota; kingdom Viridiplantae; phylum Streptophyta; class Magnoliopsida; order Fabales; family Fabaceae; genus Vicia; species Vicia faba. The sequence continues at coordinate 1,157,438,913 of OX451736.1, read as the reverse complement.
GAAAGAATAGGTCTCTTGTGGAACTTGCTAGAACAATGCTTAGCGACTCAAATCTTCCAAAATACTTTTGGGCGGATGCGGTGAGCACGGCATGTTTTGTTAGCAATAGAGTTAACATTAGACCAATCTTAAAGAAAACTCCATATGAACTCTTCAAAGGGAGAAAACCAAACATTGATTTCTTTCATATCTTCGGTTGCAAATGCTTTATCCTAAACAATGACAAAGATAATCTTGGTAAGTTTGATGAGAAATCCGACGAAGGTATTTTTCTTGGTTACTCACTCTCTAGTAAAGCATATAGAATATACAACAAAAGAACTTTGACTATTGAAGAATCTATGCATGTTTCTTTTGATGAAACTAACCCCTCCAAGGAGGATAATATTGTTTGTGATAATGATGATGAAATTTTAGAAGGTCCTCAAGAAAATTCTTCCAAGGATCAACCCATTCAACTCGAAGAATCACCTCAATAAGAATCGAATCTCAATGATCTACCAAAAGAATGGATAACTCATAGAGATCATCCTATTGATAAAGTAATTGGTGATATAAGTAAAGGTGTATCTACAAGATTAAATCTCAAGGATGCTTGCCTAAACATGGCGTTTGTCTCTCAAATTGAACCTTCCAAAGTTGATGAATCCTTAGGCGGTGACCAATGGATTATAGCTATACAAGAAGAATTGAATCAATTTGAAAGGAATCAAGTTTGGGAACTCGTCCCTAGACCAAGCAACAAACACATTATTGGAACAAGATGGGTGTTCAAAAACAAACTTGACGAGAATGGAATAATTGTTCGCAACAAAGCAAGATTAGTAGCACAAGGCAATAATCAAGAAGAAGGAATAGACTTTGAAGAAACTTCCGCTCCAGTTGTAAGGTTAGAAGCTATTCGTCTCTTACTTGCCTATGCTTATTCATTAAATTTTCATCTTTTCCAAATGGATGTCAAAAGCGCATTCTTGAATGGATATATCACTGAAGAAGTCTACGTTAAGAAACCCCTGGGGTTCGAAGACTTCAAGAATCCATCTCATGTATTTAAATTGAGAAAATCTCTCTATGGACTGAAACAAGCACCAAGGGCATGGTATGATCGTTTAAGCAACTTCTTATGCGAAAAAGGTTTTGAAAAAGGCAAAGTTGACAAGACTCTATTTATCAAGAAAATCAAAGGCGACACTTTGCTAGCACAAGTCTATGTTGATGACATCATCTTCGGTTCTTCAAATCAAGAAATGTGTGAAGAATTATCATCAATGATGCAAGGAGAATTTGAAATGTCCATGATGGGTAAAATGAACTATTTTCTTGGACTTTAAATCAAACAACTAAAAGATGGCATCTTCATCAACCAATCCAAATATTGCAAGGAACTCTTGAAAAGGTTTGACATGGATAACTGTAAGGCAATGTCTACACCAATGGGTTCTGGTTCTTATGTTGATCAAGATGAATTAGGTGTTTCCATCGACATCACTAAATATCGAGGTATGATTGGCTCCTTATTGTATTTGACGGCAAGCCGTCCTGACATAATGTTTAGTGTTTGTCTCTGTGCCCGCTTTTAAGCTAACCCAAAGGAATCTCATCTCACGGAGGTAAAGAGGATCATTAAGTATCTCAAAGGGACAACAAATGTCAGATTATGGTATCCTAAAGGTAGTGGCTGCAACTTAATTGGTTATTTTGACGCGGATTATGCAGGTTGTAAAACGGATAGAAAGAGCACAATTGGTACTTGTCACATTCTTGGTAATGCATTAGTATCATGGGTGTTGTACCCCAAAATTTCCCCTCTCATATTTCTCAAAACATTGCAAGAAAAATCTCCAAGTTGCTCAAGTTTGCTCAAGAGTTGGTCAGACAAGTTATCTCCTAAGGCAGTCAACCCCAAATTAGGGTTTTGTGTTGCATCAATATATTTGAATCCAAATGACCTCAAATGCTCACTAATGTCCTAATATGTTCTCAAGATCATCCATGTCAAATTTCAAGCCTTGCAGAGGAAGTTTGCTCAGTCAATTGCTCAAAAGTCCAAAAATCAATTGTGTTAGGGCAAAAGTTAACTGTAACCTACAAATAGTCAAACTTCAAGATTTTTTGTCAACATTCTCATTTTTAAGTATATTTCATCATTTTATCAAGTGTTGATCACGATTTATCAAGGAATGCTCAAAATTCATCAAGACTCAAAAGTTGCTAAATTAGGGTTTTGTAGGAAAAGTCAACTCAACTTTGACCAAGCATAACTTTCTCATACTTTATGAGAAGTGACCCATCCAAAGCTCATTTTTAAGAGGATGAAATTCCCTACAATCCATCTTCATCTCCCAAGTTCAAAATATGCACTCACAAGAAGTTATGAATTTGGACATTATAGGTCATTTTGAAAAGTCAACAAAAACACCTTTTTTGTCAAAGCTTCATACATGAGCATGGAATATCAAAATGAGATGAGACCAAAAGGGTTGATTAAATGACATCTCAAGCTTTCTAAAAAAGTCCAAGAACACCATCATAAGGTTAAAATTGAGAGAGATATGCATTGTCAAAGTTGGACAATTTTTGAAAAAATGCATGAAGCAAATATTGACCAAACTTGGATTTTTTCCAAATGGGCCTATCTTTTCAAGTTTGAAACTCATTCCTAACATTTTCCACGACCTCTAAACCCGCCCATACATTTTTATACTATTTATGCTATTTATTTTGATATTTTATTCATTAAAATTCAGAATTAAATAAATAAATAATAGAAATAATGTAAATTTTGATGTGAATCCATTTTGGAAAAGTTTTATGCTGGTTTATGTCAATTGATTTTGTGCAATAACTTTTCAAATATGTCCAGGTTCATCCACATGTGAAAATGGCATAAAATCATCAAATATGGCATTTTTTTCAAATCTTGATCATGGTCTTAAAACACAACATTATGAGGGAGATTATTTCCATGCTTTCTTGTCTCCTCATTCTCCTCTATAAATATAGAGCCATACAAGCTTGAAAGGGACGAAAATACTCTCTAAAAAGCTCTCAAAAAGCTCTTCAAAAAGTTCTCTAAAAGCTCTCCAGAAATCAAAGAATTGGTGCAAGTCATATCTCGAGGTTCCGATCTATCTCAATTGACATCAAGCCTCAAACCACCCTCTTGAAGTCCTCAAGAGTCTTACAAGGCTCAAGATCAATCCATCACATGCCTAGCACGCCCCCATTTGACAACACCGGTTTGGTAAAATTTTAAATTTCGAATCTCTAATTTTAATCACATTTTATGGTATGCTAACGTTTGCTTGAGTTTATATAGAACAGTTATGGATGTTTGAATCATAGGTTCCACGCAAGAATCAAAAAAACACCATAGTTAGAGCATGAAGCTTTCAAAGATTCGGGCCTAGAGATTTCTGATGATTGCATCCCCACATTGCAGGCCCAGTTTGCTTTTCTCTAATTCTTTTATATTTATATTATTTCATTTATTTATTTTACTAACCCATTAAATTATTTTCTTTTTTATCAAAAAATCACAAAACATTTTTCTATCCAATTAAATTCAAGATATTTATTTTTATTAAAAAAAAGTAATTAATTTAATTAGGTTATTAATTATTATACAACTTTAATTTCTTTTTACATAATTAAAATTAATTAGAATAAATAGGTTTTATTACTAACTTAATTATTTTATTTCTTTCCTAAAAAGACAAAAACCCAAAAATATGTCATTTAATTATTTTCATTAATTAATTTAATAACCAATCAATTTTGCATTTAATTTAAAAATCTAATTTCTTTTCTTAAAAAAATATTAAAAACAACAAAAAAACATTTTCTTTTTTTAATTAGGATAGAAGGGTCAAAACCCTAATTTTCTCGTCGATCTAATTTTTAATCGTGCGCTTTATTATTATTTTGCCCAATTATTGTATCTGCTCACAGTTTGTAATAATTTAATTAGGACGTTTATTTACCTTTACCGCTTTTATTTATTTATTTTTTTACGATATTTAATGTAACTGCTCATGGGATGTAATAGTTTAATTAGGAAGTTTATTCTACATTTATCGCTTTTATTTTCAAAGGATTGCTTTTGGCGATGTAAATACCCGACGCCTTGTAATAGTTAGTTAAATTTCAGCATTTTAATTCCGCAAATTATACAACTGCTAGATGTTTGATAATAGGGTTTGCATGACAAGAATGAATGTCTAATCTTAAAATCGAATTAGATCACCCTTAACATGTGCAAAGATAAAAATAACTGAAAACGACACACTCGCACATGTGCACTCTTAGGGTACACCCCACTTGGTTGCCTGCGTACACGGTCATTGAGTATAGGTTGTTTTAGAGGTCGTCCTCTTGTCTAAAAGATCATAGTTGCCTCGAAATGGTTGCCTCGGATATTGTTGCCTCAAACAAATGATCTATGATATTAGGGTTATCGCTAAGGCGTCCTAACATTGCTTTAGTGACCGTATGTCCCTCATTCAAATTGGCCCCCAAACTCCAATGACGGTGCTACCTACTCACTAATAGTGGGATAGAATTGTCTAAAGGAAATTAGCATAGAACGATTCCTTTTTCGAGTAGGTAGATAGTTCTTAGATACTTGCTCATCCAAAACAAAACAAACTTTTCACACTTACACTCCTTTTCAAACAAAGTTTTCAAAAACACTTCATTACACTCTTGAGGACAGAAGCAAGAGTTAAATCGAAGTTTCAAACAAAAACTTTTTCAAACCCACAAGCACAAAGAAAACAATTTTGAAAAACAATTGATCAAGTACCTAAGAACCCGTGGATAACCACGGATAGAAAGGGTGCTAACACCTTCCCTTTCTATAATCTACCCCCCGAACCCGAGAAATATCTCGAAAAAGGAATTTTTCTGCGCTTTTTTCCTTTCCTTGTTGGATAAAATAAAAGTCGGTGGCGACTCTTGCTTACCGCGACATTTTGCAAAAACAAACGCAAAACGCAAACCAGCATTCCAAAAAAAAGTCAGTTCTTCTCATCGTATCACAGAACTGGCGACTCTGCTGGGGACTTAATAAGTGGGGTGTTCCTTAGGATTAGTTCATAATGTTTTCAATTGCTTGATTTGTATGCTTTATCTTTGTGGATTTGAATCAGAGTTACTATAGATCCTAACCCAGATCTGGGGAATACCTTTTAGGTAAGAAGCAATAAATTGTGAGGGAACTGTACGGCATAGATCGATACGGTTGAAGCAGTAGCTACATTGGTGTGGCACTTTAGTTTATACCGATATCCCTTGTGGCGCAATGAGGAGAATATGGGTCTTCTAAGGGGTCATTAAGCACCAACTGACCTTAGAACCTATAATTGACCAACTTGGCCATAGAACAGTAGCAGTATGCTACACTCATTGATACCAAACTCTCGCGATGATTCCGGCCGCAAGAAAAGGTTGCTAAACTGGAACTATGACCGATCGAGGGTGGTCAGTGATATTGAGATCCTCTAGAACTCGGTTACTATTACTAGGACAGGTTGAACCAACTAAACTGAAAGAGGGTAATACCTAAACTCCATGCCAGCCTAAACTTAAGGCTGTTTGTGTGACTTGTGTGCCTTCAAACTTGAACTTCTTGCACATTCTTGTTATCTGACAACATGAGTTCCTTGCAAGTTTTGTTTATAGTCCTTATCCAATAATTTGGATTTATTGCAGGATTTACTTACATCACCTCACACTTTTGCTTAAACGCATAGCATACACATCATAACATCATGCCTTAACATTTCCTTAACCATTTCAAGGATCTCATAGGTTTGTGATGCAGGTTATGGTAAATCAAACGTCTAGCAAGGGGCAAAGGGGATTTATTTTCCTCTAGCCAAAGTTTTCTAGAAATCAAAACACGATGACTTGAGTCAGGGGCTATGACCCACTCGATATGGTGAGCTTGACTCTTGAAGGAAGATTCTCAACGACACGAAGTTCTTCAATCAAGTTGCAATAAAATTCTAACAGTTTCTTGTTTACCCCGCGAGATCCTTGAAAACATTGCATACATATATCATACATATCAGTGCATAACAGGTCTCCCAGTACATGTCTCTCATGTTCTCGTTGTTTATTTCAGCAATGGCTTTCCAACCAGACAACCAAGATCTTCAAACTATAGAAGCTCAGTTCAGGGACGTATTCCTAAACCTATCCAAGGGGCAGGAAGAGTTGGAAACACTCCTTGTTGGGAAATTGGTCAAGAAAAGTCCTGAAGACAATAAGGACGAACGGTTGGAACAACTGCAAGATGAGTTCAGTGCCATGAAAACCCAGATGTTGGGGCAGATGGCTCTTATCCAAGGCTTAGCTCGGGAACAAGAAGAGCTGAGAACCATTATCAACCAGCTTCATCAAGACAGATACAACAGCATGAAGCAAACAGTCATGGCTGGGGACCAAGTCATTAATCAACTTCTGAGAAGTCAAAGGTTTGGTTTGATGAAGAATAGACCTCTCCAAGTTGCTACTACCTCACGGGTCCAACAACAACCTTGCCATAAACAACGGGTTAATCAGAGGCCGTTTACCAAGCTCAACATGCCGTTGTCCCAAGCTTTGCAACACCTGTTGAGATTGAATCTGGTGACATTGGTAGGACCTCATCCGAATCTTAAGACTTCTTCACCCAACTACAATCCTGATGCAAGGTGTGCATACCATTATAACAGCCCGGGGCATGACACTGATGACTGTTGGAAGTTGAAGTATAAAACTCAAAACCTAATTGATGAAGGAGCATTGGAATTCACGCAAGATGGTCAGGCTGAGTTCTTCTACCATCCCTCCAAGGCTCACCATTTGAAGTGACAAGTCCCGAGATGAGAAGACTTTTTGTTCATTAGAATTTTCAATTTGTAATTTTCTTTTGATTGTTCAGACATTTATTCATGTTAAACTTTGTTACTTCATCAATGCATTGCATATGTCTGTTTTGAATCAATCCATTCGTATTCACTATATTCAAATTGCTTTCATTTTTTTGATGTTCAACTCTAGATTAAAAAAATTCTAAGCCTTTAGAAGAAGGATGACAAAAATGATATCAAAAATCTCTACAGTATGCTTTTGAACAGACCCTGGTGACGATGTACAGGCATTGTTTCAAATCCTAAACAGTGGAGTTATAAGGAAGATAATCCCTAGTCAACCCCTTTGAGCCAAAGAAGTTGGAGTTTTTCTTTTCGCAAATTAAAACCCTTAATTATAACCTGGGGCAGGGTAGTTTTCTCAGTTAATCCAGGTGCACAATGAATGGCATCAAAGAAGTCCTCCCGAAACAAAAGATGGTGATGGTTCCGTATAATCGTAAGGACAGGCAGTCATTATCTCTCAAAAATAAAACCCCATTAAGTCAAAACCTATGAAGGAGACTTAAGAAAAAAACTGGGGCATCCCGCTGACTGTAATCACAAAAAGAAACAATTCAGGCAAAAGACAGAGATAATAAAATCAAAAAGAAAGAGATCCTACAAACTCTCAACAAAATGACTACCTATTCAAAATAAACTGTCAGTATCCGAATCATCACTGGAATATCAGAGCAAAGACTCAAACGGGATCTAATGCACGATTAGCTGAGTTTAGGATCAAAGAACATCACGAAGAACGGGTGGGTACAAATAAATTTTGATCATTTATCCTTTGTTTCTTAAACCGTGAACCAGGCCACGTTATAACCCTTAAAAGTCCTAGCTGAAGCATGGGTTAGTCCGAAAGAATATTGTTACAAAAGGTATCCTGACTCCTGTAGGACTTGCTGTAAATCCTGAGTTGACATCAGATATTACAAAATTTTCCTGTTTTACTGAAAAAATGCATTTTCAAAATTTAAAGACAGACATAAGCTTTGCATTCTTAAAATAACATTAGTTGCATATGACTATTTGTTCAAATAGCAGAGAAGTTCGCACGAAGAATATCTAGTGAACAAAAACCTTCTCAATAAAAAGGATCACCTCAAGTGGAAAAACACTTCCAATCAAGGGCACGACATGATCATTGTCCATCATCTGGGGCAGTCAAGTTAAGATTCAAGAAATCTCTCAAAATTCCAAATAGCCAGGGGAAAATCTCCATCTGAATCAATTGGGGCATTGGACATGAATTCCAGCAACGAATCTTGCATGATCAGACGAACATCTCCTAGTAGCATGGCAACACAACACTACCGACAGTGACACCTCCCTACACCCTAAGAGCGTGGACATAGTCAGAAAATACTGCGCATAATCAAAGACCCTCTAGGTCGACTGGCCTTGGCAAAAATAAGGGCTTCCTGGCGAACCAAAAGGGTTCGGGCAAAAATAAGGGATGAAAATGAAAAAATCTGTACACCCGGCAAGTCGAAAACTTGAAAAGGCGGCTTGGGCAAGAAAGGGTATCCTGGTGGACTGAAAATCTAAAAAGACGGTCCAGGCAAAAGTTAGGGACCAAAGCGTACGACTATGTCCCGTCATCTTGTCACTTGCCTACCAGAAGAAGACTTGTCATTTCGATCGAAAGATACCAAGCACCTCATAGGTTGGGATAATACTCAATCCACAAGGCCTCCGCAGACACCTTCTCCCGCAGATACAGGGGCAGAAAAGTCTCGATGCAAAGCCATCGTCATATCCTTAGCACGCGTCCCAGTACATTCACTCCCCGCAGAGTAAGAAAAAGACAGTAATGATAGCTCTCCCCAACTGAGACTCGCAACTGTGAATGAATCGATAATATTCCCCCCAAGTAAAGTTTATTTACCATCAGCACTGAAAGGTTTTAATATTCCCCAGCGGAGTATAAGAATATTCCCCGGCAGAATACAAAATATCCTCAGTGGAGTTTGAAATTTTTCCCAGCGCTGCCTGAAAAAGCTTCCCAAGTGGAGTTTGGAGAATCATTCCCCAGTAGACTTTAGAAGGTTATCCCCAACAGAGCTCAAAGGATTATCCCCATTAGAGTCTAAAAGGTTATCCCCAGTGAAGTCGCAACTGAAAGATCATACCCAACGGAGTTCTTTCCTTTCACAAACAAGAATTTAATCCCCAACAGGATTCGGTATCACCAGCAATGGTAATTCATCCCCAGCAGAATTTACCAGTGGAATCCTCTGCAGAGCATCTCTTCCCCACAGAGTAATCTCCTCATAAGTTTATTCCCCAACAGAGTTATCCTCTCCTGCAGGTTTATTCTTACAATCATCTTCGTTCACCATCCCCAGCGGAAACAAAGAATTCAGCTCTTTTGTCCAGCAGCTATACGCGATTTATTTTCCCCAGCTAAAAACATTACATTTCCATACATCATGATACATGCATATACGCATCATACAACACAATCTCATTTATTTTGAGAACATCATTGCTTGATATATATCATGTATTGCATACGACTGACCTTTACCTTTCAGGAAGGATGCAGTTAAGTCTTCAGCTATGTCGAACTACTGACCGGTTCTTAAATCTCAACTGAATTAGTCTCGGTTGAATTACAGATAAGGTCATAAATCTCGACAATTTTCCTCTGTCGATGTGTGGACGAGTTCTTAAATCTCAACAGAATTATACTCCGTTGATGTACAGACAGTTCCTAGATCTCGATGAAGATGTTTCCCTCAGTCAAAGTACTGACCGGTTCTTAAATCTCAACTGAATTAGTCTCGGTTGAATTACAGATAAGGTTCTAAATCTCGACAATTTTCCTCCGTTGAAGTATGGACAAGTTCTTAAATCTCAACAGAGTTATACTCCGTTGAAGTACAGACAGTTCCTAGATCTCGATGAAGATGTTTCCCTCAGTCGAAGTACTGACTGGTTCTTAAATCTCAACTGAATTAGTCTCGGTTGAATTACAGATAAGGTTCAAAATCTCGACAATTTTCCTCCATCGAAGTGTGGACGAGTTCTTAAATCTCAACAAAATTATCCTTCATTGAAGTATAGACAGTTCCTAGATCTCGATGAAGATGTTTCACTCAGTCGAAGTACTGACCGGTTCTTAAATCTCAACTGAATTATTCTTGGTTGAATTACAGATAAGGTTCTAAATCTTGACAATTTTCCTCCGTCGAAGTGTGGACGAGTTCTTAAATCTCAACAGAATTATCCTCCATTGAAGTACAGACAGTTCCTAGATCTCGATGAAGATGTTTCACTCAGTCGAAGTACTGACCGGTTCTTAAATCTCAACGGAATTAGTCTCGGTTGAATTACAGATAAGGTTCAAAATCTCGACAATTTTCCTCCGTCGAAGTGTGGACAAGTTCTTAAATCTCAACAGAATTATACTCCGTTGAAGTACAGACAGTTCCTAGATCTCGATGAATATGTTTCCCTCGGTCGAAGTACTGACTGGTTCTTAAATCTCAATTGAATTAGTCTTGGTTGAATTACAGATAAGGTTCAAAATCTCGACAATTTTCCTCCGTCGAAGTGTGGACAAGTTCTTAAATCTCAACAGAATTATACTCCGTTGAAGTACAGACAATTCCTAGATCTCGATGAAGATGTTTCCCTCAGTCTAAGTACTGACCGGTTCTTAAATCTAAACTGAATTAGTCTCGGTTGAATTACAGATAAGGTTCAAAATCTCGACAATTTTCCTCCGTCGAAGTGTGGATAAGTTCTTAAATCTCAACAGAATTATACTCCGTTGAAGTACAGACAGTTCCTAGATCTCGATGAAGATGTTTCCCTTAGTCGAAGTGTTGACCGGTTCTTAAATCTCAACTGAATTAGTCTCGGTTGAATTACAGATAAGGTTCTAAATCTCGGCAAAGTTCCTCTGTCGAAGTATGGACGAGTTCTTAAATCTCAACAGAATTATCCTCGGTTGAATTACAAACAGTTCCTAAATCTCGATGAAGATGTTTCCCCCTAATTGAATTATGGACAAGTTCTTAAAACTCAGCAGAGATGTTCTCTCAGTTGAAGTACATGCAAGTTCCTAAATCTCAACAAAGATCAGACTTCCCCAAGCGGAATCTTATACAACAACAGGTGCGAGCCCTCGCTAAGGAATCTCTTATGTGATCGACACTCCTGTAGGTGGCATCTTTAAGCCCATCCTCCCGCCAGCAGTTTCCAAATGGCATCTGTAAGCCCATTCCCGACATCACAAGGTTGATACCACTTCATGTGAGTGCAAATTTCTGGGCACTCTAGTGTTCAATCATCTTCCACCTTCGAATCACGAAAGGCATGAAAGCCAATCTACATCCTCAGGTTTAAGAAGATTGAACAGGGGAAGCTGTTGTACCCAAAAATTTTCCCACTCATATTCCTCAAAACATTGCAAGAAAAATCTCCAAGTTGCTCAAGTTTGCTCAAGAGTTGGTCAGACAATTTATCTCCTAAGGCAGTCAACCCCAAATTAGGGTTTTGTGTTGCATCAAGATATTTGAATCCAAATGACCTCAAATTCTCACTAATGTCCTAATATGTTCTCAAGATCATCCATGTCAAATTTCAAGCCTTGCAGAGGAAGTTTGCTCAGTCAATTGCTCAAAAGTCCAAAAATCAACTATGCTAGGGCAAAAGTCAACTGTGACCTACAAACAGTCAAACTTCAAGATTTTTTGTCAACATTCTCATTTTTAAGGATATTTCATCATTTTATCAAGGGTTGATCATGATTCATCAAGGATTGCTCAAAATTCATCAAGACTCAAAAGTTGCTAAATTAGGGTTTTGTAGGAAAAGTCAACTCAACTTTGACCAAGCATAACTTTCTCATACTTTATGAGAAATGCCCCTCCAAATCTCATTTTTAATAGGATGAACTTCCATACAATCCATCTTCATCTCCCAAGTTCAAAATATGCACTCACAAGAAGTTATGAATTTGGACATTATAGGTCATTTTGAAAAGTCAACAAAAACACCTTTTTTGTCAAAGCTTCATAAATGAGCATGGAATATCAAAATGATATGAGACTAAAAGGGTTGATTAAAGGACATCTCAAGCTTTCTAAAAAGTCCAAGAACACCATCATAAGGTTAAAATTGAGAGAGATATGCATTATCAAAGTTGGACAATTTTTGAAAAAATGCATGAAGCAAATATTGACCAAACTTGGATTTTTTCCAAATGGGCCTATCTTTTCAAGTTTGAAACTCATTCCTAACATGGTCCACAACCTCTAAGCCCACCCATACATTTTTCTACTATTTATGCTATTTATTTTGATATTTTATTCATTAAAATTCAGAATTAAATAAATAAATAATAGAAATAATGTAAATTTTGATGTGAATCCATTTTGGGAAAGTTTTATGCTGGTTTATGTCAATTGATTTTGTGCAATAACTTTTCAAATATGTCCAGGTTCATCCACGTGAGAAAATGGCATAAAATCATCAAATATGGCATTTTTTTCAAATCTTGATCATGGTCTTAAAACACAACATTATGAGGGGGATTCTTTCCATGCTTTCTTGTCTCCTCATTCTCCTCTATAAATATAGATCCATACAAGCTTGAAAGGGACGAAAATCCTCTCTAAAATGCTCTCAAAAAGCTCTTCAAAAAGTTCTCTAAAAGCTATTCAAAAAAGCTCTCCAAAAATCAAAGAATTGGTGCAAGTCATATCTCGAGGTTCCGGTCTCTCTCAATTGACATCAAGCCTCAAACCACCCTCTTGAAGTCCTCAAGAGTCTTACAAGGCCCAAGATCAATCCATCACACGCCTAGCACGCCCCCATTTGACAACATCGGTTTGGTAAAATTTTAAATTTCGAATCTCTAATTTTAATCACATTTTATGGTATGCTAACGTTTGCTTGAGTTTATATAGAACAGTTATGGATGTTTGAATCATAGGTTCCACGCAAGAATCAAAAAAACACCATAGTTAGAGCATGAAACTTTCGAAGATTCGGGCCTAGAGATTTCTGATGATTGCACCCCCACATTGCAGGCCCAGTTTGCTTTTCTCTAATTCTTTTATATTTATATTATTTCATTTATTTATTTTACTAACCCATCAAATTATTTTCTTTTTTATCAAAAAATCACAAAACATTTTTCTATCCAATTAAATTCAAGATATTTATTTTTATTAAAAAAAAGTAATTAATTTAATTAGGTTTTTAATTATTAGACAACTTTAATTTCTTTTTACATAATTAAAATTAATTAGAATAAATAGGTTTTATTACTAACTTAATTATTTTATTTCTTTCCTAAAATAACAAAAACCCAAAAATAAGTCATTTAATTATTTTCATTAATTAATTTAATAACCAATCAATTTTGCATTTAATTTAAAAATCTAATTTCTTTTCTTAAAAAAATATTAAAAACAACAAAAAAATGTTTTCTTTTTTTAATTGGGATAGAAGGGTCAAAACCCTAATTTTCTCGTCGATCTAATTTTTAATCGCGCGCTTTATTATTATTTTGCCCAATTATTGTATCTGCTCACAGTTTGTAATAATTTAATTAGGACGTTTATTTACCTTTACCGCTTTTATTTATTTATTTATTTACGATATTTAATGTAACTGCTCATGGGATGTAATAGTTTAATTAGGAAGTTTATTCTACATTTATCGCTTTTATTTTCAAAGGGTTGCTTTTGGCGATGTAAATACCCGACGCCTTGTAATAGTTAGTTAAATTTCAGCATTTTAGTTCCGCAAATTATACAATTGCTAGATGTTTGATAATAGGGTTTGCATGACAAGAATGAATGTCTAATCTTAAAATCGAATTAGATCACCCTTAACATGTGCAAAGATAAAAATAACTGAAAACGACACACTCGCGCATGTGCACTCTTAGGGTACACCCCACTTGGTTGCCTGCGTACACGGTCATTGAGTATAGGTCGTTTTAGAGGTCGTCCTCTTGTCTAAAAGATCATAGTTTCCTCGAAATGGTTGCCTCGGATATTGTTGCTTCAAACAAATGATCTATGACATTAGGGTTATCGCTAAGGCGTCCTAACATTGCTTTAGTGACCATATGTCCCTCATTCGAATTGACCCCCAAACTCCAATGACGGTGCTACCTACTCACTAATAGTGGGATAGCATTGTCTAAACGAAATTAGCATAGAATGGTTCCTTTTTCGAGTAGGTAGATAGTTCTTAGATACTTGCTCATCCAAAACAAAACAAACTTTTCACACTTACACTCCTTTTCAAACAAAGTTTTCAAAAACACTTTATTACACTCTTGAGGACAGAAGCAAGAGTTAAATCGAAGTTTCAAACAAAAACTTTTTCAAACCCACAAGCACAAAGAAAACAATTTTGAAAAACAATTGAGCAAGTACCTAAGAGCGCGTGGATAACCACAGATAGAAATGGTGCTAACACCTTCCCTTTCTATAATCTACCCCCCGAACCCGAGAAATATCTCGAAAAAGGAATTTTTCTGTGCTTTTTTCCTTTCCTTGTTGGATAAAATAAAAGTCGGTGGCGACTCTTGCTTACCGCGACATTTTGCAAAAACAAACGCAAAACGCAAACCAGCATTCCAAAAAACAGTTAGTTCTTCCCACAGTATCACAATGGGCCTGCAAGAAACAAGCATGTGTTGCTTTAAGCACGGTCGAAGCTGAATATATAGCAGCGAGTAGTAGTTGTGCTCAAATTTTGTGGCTAAAACAACAACTTCGTGACTACCGACTCGATCTAGGGTGCATTCCTCTAAGATGCGACAACACCAGTGAAATTAACATTACAAACAATCCCATCATGCATTCAAGAACTAAATACATAGACATTCGACATCATTTCCTCCGTGATCATGTTCTTCAAGGAGATGTTGAGGTAACCTTTGCAAATACTCATAATCAGATTGCCGATATCTTCACCAAACCTTTGGCAAAAGAACCTTTCTACAAAATTCGTCAAGAGCTCGGCATACTTGACGAATGCGACTTATAAGGTGCATTCTACCCTTGATATAACTCTTATATATGCTTTATACTTGCTATATGATAATCCATGCTATATGGTATTTAATTTTTTAAGAAAAATTTGGTTTTGGACTTTTTTTGTTGATGCAAATCGATTGCACAAAGAGTGTCAATCGATTGCTTACTGAGTATTTTAAATTCTATCCATTATGTTTGTGTGCAAATCGATTGCACCTTCATTGCCAATCGATTGCACTCTGTGCGTTTATGTTTTTTTTATTCTGTTTGTATGCAAATCGATTGCACCTGGTATGTCAATCGATTTCACGTACTGCAACTTGCTTTTATGACAGAAAAATTATGTTGGTTAGAATTCCTCTCTCATATTCCCAAGCCAAATCTACTTTATTACAAATCTCTCATTCCCTACATATCCAAATCATTTCCAAATCTCAGCTCACAAACACCTTTCTCTCTCACAAAACCTAAAAACCCCAAAACCCTAAAATCTCCATATCCATGGCTTCAAGACAAAAGAGAAAGGCTACAGTTTCATAAAAAGGGAAGAAGAAGGTTGATTCAACATCCAATCCATTGCTCTCAACTCTCACCAAAGACCAAGAAGCCATGTTTATCCAAGACTTTCAAAGGAAAATAGTATCCAACCCCAAATATGGTATACTATCCTCCTTTCCTCAAGAATGCTTTTCCTTTCAGAATGATCTAGCTGCTTATGGTCTAGAACCCTTAATTTCTTCGTTCGGTCCATATTACCCGGATTTGGTAAGAATGTTTTTCAGCAATCTAACACCCCACAAAGGCAAATTGGTCACATATGTGTTGGGAACTCGTATCTCTCTAACTCCTCAGGTTGTTGGTGAGATCCTTCATATTCCTTTCACTGGAAGTTCCCTATATGATCCTGAAAACGAGATATGGGATGACTACCGGAAAAAGGAGTTCATTTACAGCATTGGGCGTTTAAGTGAAGCTGAATTTCGCGCCAAACGGATTTGTGGTCTTGGTGGAGTAATTCCATCCAGAGACTCCTGGAATGCAGGTAACCTCCATATAGACGATCGCTTATATATTATGTTTCCAAGAGCTAGAAACCATTGCACTGTTACCGACTTGGAAATGCAACTAATTTATGCAAGAAAGAAAGGCGTAAGTGTAAACTGGGCAAGGCTTATCATGGTGCATATGATGAGAGTGGATGCAAAATCTAAATTCCTTCCATATGCTTATTTTGTCACTTTAATTATGGAGGAATTTGGTGTGGATTTTGCTGGGTTTGAAAAGGTCAATATGGATCCTAATCTAAACAAATTTTCTATTAAGAATGTTGACTCCAGAATGGGCGTACATTACAATCTGGAGACAAAGAGCATCACCTACATTGGTGAAGATGTTGTTGGAGATGAAGGAAATGACCATGAAGTCGAAGGCAGTGAAGTTGTGCCTCCTCCTCCTACTGCTTCCTATGGTCCAAGCAATCAAGAGCTTATGGACCACATGTCTCACCAGTTTGCTTCCACGAACACCAACATCAACAATCAATGGAGTGCGATCAATGATTCCACTACAAGCCGGATTAATGACTTCTGAACGGATGTGAATCAATAATTCTCGTACTTGTACTCTCGTCTTCATATTCCACCATACGATCCAAATAATCCAGCTGCACCTCCTCAACATTATATAGAACCCCCACTTCAACAACAATTCCCGAATCAAGGCTCATGGTCTTATAACCATCCAGACATGCATAACCCTTAATGTTCTGGCTAACTGTTTTTCTGTTATATTCTTGTCTTGCTATTCAATGTTTTGTTTGTTCAAATTTCTGTATAATCCTTAAACAATTTGTGTTACTGTCTTTAATTCTAAAATTGTTCTCTCAATATATTGCTCTATTATTATTTTCTTTATGCATCTTTTCCTTCTTTTTGATAATGCCAAAGGGGGAGAAATATGTGTGGTACTTTATGCTTGTATTTTCTGTGTCTTAATTTTAAGGTACTCTCCAATCAAGATGAAGAAACGCATAGGATTCCAACCCTCTCCTACATAGGGGGAGTTTTGCATCTTAGGGGGAGAAGCTCTTCTGGAAAGTACATCACATAAAGCAAGATTGTTTGTCATCATCAAAAAGGGGGAGAATGTAAAATCAAGCTTCACAAATGAGCTTCTTTTTTTATGAAGACAAACCATGGCTAACAAAGAAGGCAAAGATTTATGATTAAGCTCAAAGCATCCAAGGATAATATCTTCATTCAAAGCTCTCAACAACTTTAAAGGTATAATAATATTATCTAATTTGATCTTAAGATATAGATGCTCAAAAATGAAAAAGAAATGTTTAAAAAATCTTTACTCAAGTTTTTCAAATTAAAATTTCATTTTTCTCTTGCATACAATCGATTTACATTTTAGTGCAATCGATTGCACACTTCAAACTTTCAGATCTTTTGCTTATGTTTCTCTGTGCAATCGATTTACATTTCTTGTGCAAACGACTGCATACTTAAATTTTCAAAACATTTGCTTCTGTTTCTCAGTGCAATCGATTTACATTGTTAGTGCAATCGATTGCACTCACTTACTTTTTTGCTACTGACTTTGCATGCAATCGATTTTCATTAATAGTGCAATTTATTGCACTCTTAAAAGTTTTGAAAAAATAGTTGTTGAAACCTTGTGCAATCGATTTACACAAAGGGTGCAATAGATTGCATGCTGCACGATTTTGAAAAACAAGAGCTTTTTTTCATGCCTGTTCATCATGCCTTTTCATTGAAACTTTTCACTCAAACTTGGCATTTGTTCATGATACATTTTCAGAACTTCATGATGTTTCAAAAGGGTGTTATGAACATATAAATATTCAATTTCAAAATCTATTTCAACACCTCTTCCATAATTATTTTCTGAATTTTCAAAATACAAACTCAAGCATTCCTTCATCTTCATGCATACGTTTTCTGCACATTTTCATACATTAACAAACAGAAAACTTTGAGCAAATATATCTTGAGTCATTGTACAATAATATTATTGGAAGAGAAGATCATACATTGTTAAATCACTCTAAGTGATCAATATTACTCTACACACTCAAACTCAAAAATTGATATTTACTTACTTATTTTCCAGGATTGTTGGAAATAAGTTTAAGTGTTTTTTTGAAATCTTGTCTTTTCAAAGTTGTTGGATACAAGTGTAGTTACATTGAGAGTATTGTTCTCATAGGTAACTTAGTGAAAATCCAAGAGGATTGTTCTTGGTCTAAGAGGATTGTTCTTGGTTACTTGGTAGTTCTTTGTTTAAGTTTGCCACAATAAGGAAATCTCTTTCATGTTGAAAGGAGACTGGAGTACTCTCGGACTGTGAGGGGAACCAGGATATATCGCCCGTGTCTCTTTATTTTTCTGCATTTTTAAGCTTTCCTAAACTCACTTTTAACCAGAAAAATAAGAACCATCATCACTAAAAACCAGAATTTTTAAAGTACCTAATTCACCCCCCCCCCCCCTCTTAGGCGCACTTCGTACTTACAATTAATTAATTCAAAATGACTATAACATGCCTCTTGGGCTTACAAAATTAATCTCTAAGATAAAAAGACCGAATGCATCCTCTTCGCCGCAAGGTAGGCGTTGAAGCTTTGTTCTTCATATAGTTGCTTTGTAAGCTTCAAGACCCTTTTCTCACTAGCATAGAATTGAGATTCAAAGGTATCTTGTTCTTCCTTTAGTTGAATCTAAACCTTTTGCAAGTCTTTAAGAGAAGTAGGCATGTCGGGATGGAGGACTGTGTACGGGACATCTCCTTCAACCACAGGTTCCATGATAACTGGTAAGATGGAGGCATAAGGCATCACAAATTTCTGAGAACGAGCTCGTACCCACCTAAGGTAAGGCTCAAGGGGAATGGAATTCTTATGTCCCAGCGTCTTACTATCCACTTTGCTTACCATCCTCCAAGCTCGTATAAACCTCTGACGGTAGCTTTGATCGTCGCTCTCGTAATCGAATATCATTCCTTGGATGAGCATCTCATGAGGACCATCCCTTCGGGCATAACTAAATTGTCGTAAGGCTAAGCAAGGGTTGTAAGTGATACCTCCATTAATGCAAAGCAAAGGTACATTAAGGAATTCCCCACAATGGTCAATGATAGTAACATTCTCCAAGGATCGATAACACCAATGAATATCCGAATGCCTGAGCGTCATCAACCTATGGGACCACCTCAAACCTTGATTGATCTTCAACACAGACCGGGGAAGATGCGAAATAAACCATCTAGCCAAGAGAGGAGTGCAACACATGAGGATCCCTCTCTTCCTCATAGTGGAGAGTGAAAAGAATGTAGGATATCTCCCAACAAAGTAGGCAACCGGATTGTGAGACATGAAGATTTTGATAGCATTTACATCTATAAGTTGGTCAGGGTTTGGAAACAAAACCATCCCATAGATGAGAAGGGCTAAGATTTATTAAAAAGCTTGTAAATCCAAAGAGTTCCAACAGTCTTGAGCTTTCTCAAACAAGAACTTGGCTAAGAACCCTTTGACACCACTCCTTGTTTCACAATTAGTCGTGACATCAGATTGTTACAAGTGTAGTGCTCGGGCGATCTCTTCAGGTTTTGGATCTCTTTCCGTACCGTTGAAGAGTAGTTGATTGAGAATAGAAATCCTCAAGAGTTGAAAGAATTCTTCCATAGTAGGTACAAGATGATAATCGGGAAAAGTGAAGCAATGGTGTAGAGGATCAAAAAACTGGAAAAGCACCTTCATCATATTTTCATCAGTGCTAGAGGTAACCAAGTTTAGGAGGCGACCATGTCTTTCGGTGAATGAAGAGTTCTAAGGGACCCTTGATGCTAACTATTTGAGTTGAGAAGGAATTCTTACGAGGTTGACTTGGATAGTATTCCTGCGGATAGAAGCCATGTCCTACAAAACAGAACAAAATAAATCCCAATAATCCTTGAAATGGTTAGTGAGAATGATTATGATGTTATGATGTTTATGATGTTATGTATAAATAAACATATACAAACAAGACAAACAAGTCCTTAGGTGTAGGCTTGCATGAAGTATTATAGGTAAGTACCCTCTTGAAGTTTAGTTGGCTCAAACCTATCCTAGAAATAGTAACCGGGTTCTAAGGGATCTCACTGATCTTTCTTGTCGGGCATTGTTTCAGCGCAAGCCTCTTTCACAGTGACCGAAATATCCCGAGAAGTCCGATCTCAATAAGCGTAGTATTGAGTATCAACCAACTTCGGATTACACCAAAGTCGGCTATCTCACTACTTCCTAATGGCAAAGTTGGTCAAGTAAAGGTTCTAAACTCAGTTAGTGCTTCATGACACCACACAGCGGCCCCGTATTCTCCTTGACTATTCAAGAGCTACCGGTACCCACAAATGTGTCACACTAACGTAGCTACTTCTTAGACCATGTCGTTATACCCTGCACTGTTTCCATAATGTATTGCTACTTACCTATAAGGTATCCCAAATTCGGGTAGAGGATTAGAACAAGCCCAAACAAGGAACCAAAATGTAAAGCAAACAAATCAAATAATGAAATAAAATAAAGGTGATATAGCCCTAAGGTAACCCCCACTTTTAATTTTTCCCCAGCAGAGTCTCCAGTTCTGTGATACGGTGGGAGAACTGACTTGGGATGTTTTGCGTTTGATCACAAATGTTGCGGTTAGCAAGAGTCGCCACCGACTTTTCTTTTATCCAAAAGGAAAGGCTGAAAAGAATAGGAAATACCTTTGAGATTATTTCTTGAGTTTGGGGGGTATATTATGAAAAGGGAAGGTATTAGCACCCTTTTCATCCATAGTTATCTATGGTCTCTTAGTTTCTTGGTAGATCACTTGGTTTTGTTCGAAAATGTGCTTTGTGGTGAGTTTTGAAAGTATTTTGAAAAGGTGCCTTCGTTTAGGAAAACTTTGTAATAGTTCTCGTTCATAAGAACGTATACAAAGTGTTGTACTTTTGAAAATATTTTATGTTTTGAAAGTTTATTTTTGAAAGTGTTTGGTGTTTGTTTTGAAAATGAGCAAGGATGTTTATTTTGAAAGTGAGCAAGAAACTAGGAACAATCTATCTACTCAAAAGTCTTTGTTCATTTCTTCCTTCCTTTGATATTGCTATCTTACCATTGATTTGGTAAGAAGCCTTATCTTTAGATGTAAAGGGACGGACGTGGGTCATTGTATAGTCAAGATAGCAATGCTGTGAGATATCTTAGCATTTCTCTTTGAGGGACTAAGATCATTTGAAATGCAACATTTGTAGCGTCATCGAGGAACTATGATCTTGTATTTTTATTTGTTTTTGCTAAGACATCCCACATGCATAACATGACCATTTTTGTAAGGAAACGAAGTGAAGTTAACATTAGGGGTGCAAGTGTGCAAATGTGTTTGATTTACATGCATTGTTTATCTTGAATTAGGATTTACTAATTGTTGATTTTAGTCTAGCCATACAAACCCTAATTACTAACATTTATATGAAAGCGATAAATTGCGGAAAGTAAAATTACTATGCTATTACATCATTAGGGGAGGGGGTATACAAATTTACAAATGGGGATTGCAAGAAATTTAAACCTAATTATCTATTACAACCATATTCAATAATGTACAAGAATTGAAAATATAATGTACAAGAAGATAAATGGAAAAGAAATTATTTTTGTTTGGTTTTAATGAAAGGGTTTAGTTTTGACCTAATTAAGAAAAATGATTAATTAAAATTAAACCTAACTAATTAAGAAAAGAAATTAAGTTAGAAAGCATTTTTAGGGTTTTTTATGAAAGGTTTTAAGTTTAATAAAAATAATATGAAAGTTAATTAATTAAAAGAAACCTAAATTCTAAGTTGATTTTAAATGAAAAAAGAAAAATAATTAAACCTAAATCTAATTATTAATTTATTAAGAAAAAGAAATTAAATTTGTTAAGAAAATGTTTTTTGGGTCTTTTTATCTTTAAAAGAAATAAAATAAAAAGTATTTTAAATATGTAAATAGATAAAATAAAATATATTTGGATTTTTGATTAATAAAAATAATAATAATAATAATAATAATAATAGTAATAAAAATAATAAAGAAAAATGAAATGAAAATAAAATAATAAAAAGAAAATAAATTAAAATGAAATGATAAAGGAAAGTTTGGGCCAGGTGTGTGAAAGCAGGCATGGGGGGTTAGGAGTCAGCAAAAATGACAAGGCCCAATGATTGGAGGCCCATGTGCGCCTGTTTGTGACAAAAAGGGAGGAAAATGTGAAAAATGTGAAAAGTGGCAGCGTTAAGGCTTGAACCCACGCCCTAGACATGAAACGCGCGCTGCCTTGCTACTGGGGTGGCTATACATCCGTTAACATAAGTGAAACAATAAATACATAACATAAGTCAAGTCCTGAAAATGACTTCATCTTCAACCTCCAGCCATGGTTCCTGTAACTTGCTCATTTCTCAACAAAAATGAAAGATGCAAACATGAAAGTTGCTCCATTTTTCCATACGAATCCAACCATATAAATATCATAAGCTATAAATTCAAGATGAATGAGAACTTCTAAAAGTACCAAATTCTGACCTAACTTTTTCAGAGATTCAAACCTAAAATTCTCAAAGCTCAATCAATATAAATGAAATCTATGGACATATACAGTTTCAAGGCAATGATATCTACATTTTATCTTCACAAATGCAAGCTTAATAATGCCTAAATGAAAAGATAGATGTACAGAAAAGATACCTCAAAACTGGAAATCGTGAAATACAAATGAGCTTGATTCAAGGTGCTGCAATGATCAGGTTAGCTTCCTCAAGTTCCCAAGAATCTAATGCAATGGTTAGCTTGAGCAATGGATGTCTGGAATGGCCTGGAGGTGTCAACTTACAATGCTCTGTTTTTTAGTTAGGAAAATGATGAAGATGGAGTTACAGTTGTGGAAAAGGGATGGATATGGACTATATTTGATGTGTAGGAGCTTTGTGATTGATTGGGAATGAAAACGCACAAGGGAAATGTGATTTTTGGTTTCAAAGTCAGAATGTGCACATAAATGGAGTTTTGATGCAAGTTCTGATTTGAGGGAGTTTGGGAGAGTTTCAGGGTGCTTAAGCTCGTGTTTTAGCTCACAAATAGTGCTTCTATTTATAAGCAACAAGTTTTGAGACTTGTAGTTGATCAGAACTCAAAATCAAATGTTTAAGCTCAACATGTGATTTTCTTGAAAATTTAAGTTTCAATGCTTTGTACTTGCTATTGTAGAGTGGTTATGATTTAAACAAGGTTGCTTCTGACTTTGTAGATGGAGTGTGATCAGAGGGAACAAGTGAGAGGCTCAAGAATTGACTTTGAGCATAAAGCTTGCTTTTCAAGAATGGCAATGTTAGCTTTCTTCCCAAAATGGCAAATGGACTTGGACAATGCTTAAACCACTTGGATTATGGCTCAAAAGTTTGTGTAATCTATTAATTATGGATAGATACACAAGTTAGAAGACCTGCAAAGCAAGATTATGCAGCCTAACATTAAGATTGGATTATGTGTTCATCAAGAAATGGCTTGTAATTCAAGTTTGAAACCCTAACTTCTTGCCTTCGATTATCCTAGCTCAAGTATGATCTCAATGAGTTATTAGACATTTTGGAAAGCTTGTAACACCCTCTACAACATCTATGTTGGACATTTTTTAAGATTCATCTTGTAACTATGTGAAAAATTGTCATGAAGTTAGGTCAAAATACTGTCTAAACTAGGGCAAAATTTCACTAAGTCTTCAAGTTTCATGAACATGTCTTCACAAAATCATAACTTGAAATCCAAGAATTTCTAGAAAAAGTTCTGCCCTACAATGTTTTAGATCTCATTGAGATCTACAACTTTCATGTTTGAGGTTTCCTTTGAATCATCTTGCATCATGGTGGAAATTTGGCATAAAGTTATGAAAAAACATGAATTTTCAAGACTTGGAAAAAATTCTAAGTTTAGAAATTTTGACTTTTCGAAATGAAATCTTGAATTTTTTATTTCTTTATGAACAAGTTTCATATTTTGACATGTCTTGATGAATTGTAATCTTTGAAACTTGATTTTGATCAAAAAGTCAAAGTTTGACTTTTCAGTATACAGTTGACTTTTCATCAGTTGACTGAAATTCAACTATCAATCAATTGAGCTTGAGAAATGTTTTGAGCCATGACATTAGGTCAAAATGAAGCACTTGAATCCTTGAGATGATGCCTTGAACCAATAAGTCAATTGTTAGGTCAAAAATCAGAAATTGAACCTTCCCAGTCAAAACCCTAATTTTGACCATTTTGCCATTTTGATGATCTGATCAAATTTTTTGAGGAATTGTGATCCAAACTTGATCAATTGAAAAATATGAGTTCATAATGTTTATATGGACCAAATATTATGAAGTTTGACTGTAAATTGACCATAGTTGACTTTTTTCCAAATACAATTGATTTTAGGTCATATGATCAATTGATTGAGCAAAAATGTGATCCAAGATTTGAAACTTGACATGAGAAATCTTGAGGGTTCAAAATGATCCATGAAGGTCATATGGGGCATTAAAAGTCCATTTTTCCTTGTGAAAACTCAAACCCTAATTTGAGTCATCAGTGCTTAAGGAGGTGTCTTGAGCTGATCAAACCTTGTGTAGTCTTGAGCCAATGGAGATCTTGTGAGAGATTTATTTTTTGAGATATGAGAGGGAAAATTTTGGGGTACAACATATATGTTCTTATAGAAACGAGAACCATTACAAAGACGTTTTCGAAATACTTTCAAAACTCACACCACAAGCACATTTTCAAACAAAAACAAGTGATCTAGCAAGCAACTAAGAGCTCGTAGATAACTATGGATGAAAAGGGTTCTAATACCTTCCCTTTTCATAACCTACCCCCGAACTCAAGAAATAATCTCGAAAGGTATTTCATGTTCTTTTCAACCTTTCCTTTTGGATAAAAGAAAAGTCGGTGGCGACTCTTGTTATCCACAACAATTGCGATAAAATGCAAAGCAACCCAGTCAGTTCTTCCATCGTGTTACAGAACTAACGACTCTTCTGGGGAATTACTTAAAAGTGGGGTTACCTTAGGGATAGATCACCTTTACTTGATTTCCTTGTTTGACTTGCTTGCTTTACATTATGGTTCCTTGTTTGGCCTTGCATTGATCCTCCACCCGGATCTGGGGCACCTTTTAGGTAAGTAGCAATAGATTGTGGAAACTGTGCGGGGTATACCGACATGATTGAAGCAATAGCTACGTTAGTGTGACACATTTGTTGGTACCGGTATCCCTTGAGTAGTCAAGGAGAATACGGGGCCGCTGTGTGGTGTCATGAAGAACTAACCGACCTTAGAACCTTAATTGAACAACTTGGCCATTAGGAAGTAGTGAGATAGACAGCTTTGGTGCAGTCCGAAGTTGGTTGATACTCGATGCTACGCTCATTGAGATCGGACTTTCGGGATATTTTGGTCGCCAATAAAGAGGCTTACGCTGAAATAATACCCGATGAAGAAAGATTAGTGATATTGAGATCCCCTAGAACCCGGTTACTTTCTAGGACAGGTTGAGCCAACTAAACTTCAAGAGGGTACTTACCTACAAACTCCATGCAAGCCTAAACCTAAGGACTTGTCTGCTTTGTATGCATATGATTATTTATACATAACAACTTGCTTGCTTTGCATACTTGTACATAACATCATGACATCATACCGTAGCATTTTCAATAACCATTTCAAGTATCTCAAGGGCCTATGATGCAGGGTCATATTGAACCAGATGCCTATCAAGGGGTAAGAGGATTCATTCTCTAATCAAACACCGTCAAAGACCAAAGCACGGTAACTTGAGTCAAAGTCTATTACCCACTTGACATGGTGAGCTTGATTCTCGTGGAAGGACATCCACCGATACGAAGTTCTCCAATCAAAGTTATTGATCAAAATTCAACTTCTAACATCCTCTTGTGTTTACCCCGCGAGATCCTTGAAAACATGCATCCACATACCATGCATCATATCATGACAGGTTTCTCCCATACAGGTCTCCTTATCTTTGTACTATTTATTTCAGTAAGATGGATATGGAACAAATGGTGAAGGATCTCCAAGCACAAAATGCCCAATTCCAACAAATGTTCCTGACTTTGGCTAAAGGGAAAGAGGACCTGAAGACTCTTCTTCTCAAAGACAAGAAGAAAAAGAAGTCAGTGGGTGTCTTGAATTTGGGAAGGAGGTTCAAAAGACCAACATAGCAAGCTCTAGGATTCACAACTCCATTAATTGAGGGGGACAATCAGACAAAAGAAGGAGATAACAACTCGGGTACTGATGAAGATAAAGCTGACTACTCTGAGGAACATTATCCTCACGCTGATGATAAATTCAAACAGTCGGAGGATCGCCTCAACACTATGGAGATTCAGCAGATACCTGGCTTGGACTTTGAAGAGTTAAGGTTGGTTTACAGAGTGGTCATCCCACCAAAGTTCAAAATCCCTACCTTTGCCAAGTATGATGGGGTCTCTTGTCCTAAGATGCATTTGAGATCTTATGTCCGCAAGATTCAGCCTCACACTGCTGACCGGAAGCTATGGATCCATTTCTTCCAAGAAAGTTTGGCTGGAACTCAACTAGAGTGATTCTATCAGTTAGAAGGAACTGACATTCATAATTGGGAGGACTTGGATGTTGCTTTCTACAAGTAGTACCAATACAATGCTAATCTTGCACCAACTCGTGTGTAATTGCAGAATATGGCCATGCATTCCAACGAGGGCTTCAAAGAATACGCTCAAAAATGGACAGACCTGGCAGGAAGAGTGCAACCACCCTTAACTGACAGGGAGCTGATTGACATCTTCATGGTAACCTTGACGGAACCTTTCTTCAATCACCTAATCGGAAGCTCCTTGGTCGGGTTCACCGAGCTAATACTGACTGGCGAAAGAGTCAAAGCTGGCATCAAAAGCGGAAAGATCCAAGGAGATACATCCTCTGATACTTAGAAAAAGACATACAATGGGAAGAAATAATCCAATGTTGTGTACGGTCATAAGGGTAATAACAAGAGCAACCACAACCAACATGTGGGGGCAGTCCTGATCTCCGGTCCTGCATCACGCAACAACAAAGGGGAAATCGGTAAGGGCAAGATGAGGATGAATCTGATTACATTGATAGGACCTCATCCAAACCCCAAAACTTCTTCTCTTAACTACAATCCTGATGCAATATGTGCATATCATTCCGGCAGTCCTGGGCATGATACTAATGATTGTTGGGCGCTGAATACAAGATTCAAAACATGATTGATGCCAAGGAGATTGAGTTTGATCCTCCAGAGACTCCCAGCGTGATCACCGCTCCCATGCCAAATCATTGAGCGTTCCAGTTTATTTTGACTTTTCAATTGTAATTTCTTTTGTTATTCAAACACTTATCTATTAATGTTAAACTCTGTTTCATTAATGCATTGAATATGTTTGTCTTTAATTCATCCATTTGTTTTCACTATATTTAAGCTATACTTTTTACTCTCTTTATGACATTCAACTCTTGCTAGAAGTTACAAGCCTTTAGAGGGAGGATGACGAAAACAATGCCATAATCGCATACAGTATGCTTTTGGACAGAACTTACTGACGATGTACATGCGTTTGTTTTAATTCCTAAACACTGGAGTTATAAGGAAGATAATCCCTAGTCAACCCCTTTGATCCAAAGAAGTTGGAGTTTTCTTTTTCACACAAATTGAAACCTTTAATCAAAACCTCGGGCAGGGTAGTCTCTTAGTTAATTCAAATGCACGTTCAGTTGCAAGCTTTCACTTTGTATACAATGAGTGATATCAAAAACATCCTTCTGAATTAAAAGACGGCAATGGTTCCCTATCATATAGGCAGTCATTATCTCTCAAAAAGAAAAGCCCACTAAGTCAAAACCTACGAAGGAGACTTAAGAAAAATTGGAGCATCCCGCTGACTGTAATCTCAAAACAAGAATAGTCATGCAAAAAATCAGGGATAATAAATCAAAAAGAGGTCTTACAAATCCATGACAACATGAAAAACATTGTAAAAATGACTGCCTTCCAACAAACTTAACTTGTCTGAACCATCACCAAAACATCATTCCAAATTCAATAGGAGTTCAAACGCATAATTGACTAAGTTTAGGACTGGAGAACATCACGAAGAACGGGCGGGTACAAATACACTTTGAGCCTTATCCTTTGTTTCTTAAACCGTGAACCAGGACACGATACAACCTTTCAAAGTACTAATTGAAGCATGGGTTAGTTCAAAAGCATACTGTTACAAAAGGTATCCTGACTCCTGTAAGGCTTACTCCAAATATTGAGTTGAATTCACATTCTTACAAAACTTCTTATTTGTTAAAACTGCATTTTCAAAACTTCAAGACAAGCATAAAATTTGAATTATTTTGAATATCGTTGTTTGCATATAGCTATTTGTTTGACAACCAAGAAATTTGCATGACGAACATCTAATGAACGAAAACTCTCTCAATGAACAGAACCACTTCAAATAGGATGACACTTTCAATGACAAATCTCCTATAAGCAAGGGGGCACAGCATGATCATTGTTTTGCACATCTGGGGCAGTCAAGTCAAGATTCTAAGAAATATCTCAAGAAGTACTGAGAAACCAGGGGCAGGTCTTTATCTGAATCACTTGGAGCATTGAAGTCACGTACGATCAAGCAAACATTTTCTGGCAGTACTACAACACTTACTACTTGGGGCAGTGACAAATCTCCACGAAATCCTTTTCATAAAGTGATCCCCAGTTATCTCTATAAGGTTATCCCCACGAAGTCATAATCTTCACGGACGAGGGTATAAACCCCTCAAGGCCAAATTCATGGGTATCCCCACAAGGTTGGATCCAAGCAATCCCCAGCCAGAGTTTCAATCTCTGAAAACTTCTCCCCAACTGAGTTGATCTCAAGAATCCTAGAGGAGTTCTGCCAAAAGAAAACACCTCTCCAGCAGATTGGCAATAGGGTTTATTTCCCCAACAAACTATAGATTCCCCAGCTTGAATTTGCCTCTCAGACTATCACAAATCAAGAGACCACAACTCCTCTTCCCCAATAGACTGCTCTACAATCCCCATTAGCTCCCTAGTAGAGCAACAGACAGCTAAAACTCCTGAACTCTTTTCCCCAAGCAGGAATCAACACTCTCCCCGGAGTTTTCTTCTCAAGCAAAATCAACATTCCCCAACAGAGTTCTCCTCAAACAACGAAACAGGAATCCCCAGCGGAAACATTATAAAAACAAGGTCTAGAAAGGTGTGCATTCTCTTCATCCCCAACGACTATCCGGGATTCAGCTTCCCAAAACACCCCAGCACTTGTCAAGGATTTATTTTCCAAGACAAAATTACATTCCAACAACATTTCATGCATCATATTTACATACATGATAAATGCATACAGCATAATCTCATTTATTTTGAGAACATCATCAAGCCATGCATACATCTGCATGCAACTAACCCTCTTTCTTGCATGGAAGACTCAATTAGCAAAAGTCCATTTTTGGTAAATATCACAACCATTTTCCAAGATCAGAGATTAATACCTGTAATAAGCCAGGAAAACTATTTATAGACGACTGATTGTAGATCAATACCTGAAACAAACCAGGAAAGTTATCTACATGAGAAGATTGAAGATTAATACTTGTAACAAGCCAGGAAAACTATCTTTCTTTATAAGGTCAAAGATCAATACCTGAAACATGCCAGGGAAACTATTTACACGACCAGTTAAAGAAACCCTACCCAAGTTCCTTCTCATTTCCAAATGCAGTTTTACACGGACTCATCATGAAGCAACCCTACCCAAGTTCCTTCTCAGACATTTCCAGATGTAGTTTAACACAGACTCATCATGAAGCAGCCATACCCAGGTTCCTTCTCTACATTTCCAGATGCAGTTTAACACAGACTCATCATGAAGCAACCCTACCCAGGTTCCTTCTCTACATTTCCAGATGAAGTTTTACACTGACTCATCATGAAGTAACCTTACCCAGGTTCCTTCTCAGATATTTCCAGATGCAGTTTAACACAGACTCATCATGAAGTAACCTTACCCAGGTTCTTTCTTATTTCCAGATGCAGTTTTACACAGACTCATCCTGAAGCAACCCTACCCAGGTTCATTCTCATTTCCAGATGCAGTTTTACACGAACTCATCATGAAGTAACTCTACCCGGGTTCCTTCTCATTCCCAGATGCAGTTTTACACGGACTCCTCCTGAAGCAACCCTACCCAGGTTCCTTCTCATTTCCAAATGTAGTTTTACACGGACTCATCTTGAAGCATCCCTACCCAGGTTCCTTATTATTTCCAAATGCAGTTTTACACGGACTCATCCTGAAGCAACCCTACCCAGGTTCCTTCTCTTAAATTCTAGATGAAGTTTCACATGGATTCATCCTAAAGCAGCCTTACCCAGGCTTCCTTCTCATATGTCTCCTAAAGCAGCCCTACACAGGCCCATCATAACTGAAAGAATATTTAAGACCTCTGTCGGTTCAGTTTAAATTGATCAATGGTTTATCTTGGTTCCTTTCCGGTAGACACTTTCTCTAGTTCAGATAAATCTCTCTCAAGATTTATTTTGATTCTTTTCAAGTTGAAGTCAAGCTTAGACTTAGTCTAATTCCTATCAACAATCACCTTTAGATGGCATCTATAATCCCATCTCTGACAACTCTCCATCATCTCTCCAAATAGCATCTTTAAGCTCATTCCCAACACAATCAACAACCACATCATTGAGTGCAAATTTCTGGGCACTTTAGTTTTCAATCATCTTCCACCTTCAAGTCACGAATGGTAGACTCGCCAATATAACTCTTTAGGTTTAAGAAGATTGAACAGGGGCAACTGTTGTACCCCAAAATTTACCCTCTCTTTTATCAAGGCATTTCTCACAAGGATTCTTAAAAATTCAAGCTTACACAAGTACAATTGGATTTTTCAGCATCAAGTTAAAGAGGAAACTGTTAAAAAGGGAAAAGTAGATTAAAATATTCTTTTTGACAAAATTGAAGAAAAAAACAAGTTTTCTTCGATTTTACATATTTCGTTTGGGCACTTTGGCTCCTCCGATGCAAGCTTTGGTTCAGAGTTTTCGTTTAAACACTGGACTTCTTTTGGGCAAGTTCGTTTCCTGCTTTGTTTGGGCACTGGACTTCTTTTGGGCAAGTTCGATTCCTGCTTCATTTGAAAATTTTAGTTTCTTTGTGCAAGATTGGTATACATCTTTCGTTTGGCCATATGGCCTCTTTCCTGCATGTTTGCCAAATTCACAAGGCAAAATTTCCCACCATGCTAGCGCGCACAAGGAAAAAGTCTCCCTATGGCTAGCATTCACTGGATTCACATTAGCATCCATAGTGCAATGGTTACCTGCATGTAAGCTCTGACTGGGCAAAATCTCCCTTTGAAACAACTTGCTGCAAACTTCAATAGGGCAATACTTATCTTCAACTAACTTTAATTCACAAGGCAAAAAGCCTCCTGTTGATGTCCTTTGATTCAGAAGGCAAAAGCCTCTTGTTTGGTTTCCTTCGATTCATGAGGCAAAGGCCTCTTTTCTGGCATCCTTCGATTGCACAATTTTCCTCCTGCATGCCTCTTTCGTTTGGGCATGTGGCCCTCCCTTGATGCAAGCCTCGTTTAGGCATTTTCGCTTCCTGCATGCCTCTTTCGTTTGGGCATGTGGTCCCCCTTTGATGCAAGCTTCGTTTGAGCATTTAGACCTCCTGCATGCTTCTTTCGTTTGGGCGTATGGCTTCCTTCAATGCAAAGTTTTGGTTACACCTTTCGTTTGGACATGTGGCTCCCTTCATGCAAGCTTTCGTTTGAGAAAATACCTCTTGCATGTTTGCTTGAAGTCACAAAGCAATGGCCTCCTGCATCTCTCCTTCGACTCAGAAGCCATTGGTTTTCCATGTTTTCCTTTGACACCACAAAGCTAAGATTTCCTTCACGCCAGCAGGCACAAGGCAGGGACCTCCTGCATACACCCTTTCGTTTGGCCATGTGACTTATGGTAGGCAAGCCTTCGATTATACAAGAGCCACCTTCACACAAAACTTCGATTGTAGTTTTGATTCTCTTTGAATCAACATATTTCAAACCCAACTCTGGACCCTTCGAAGCAAGTTTGTTTGAAGAACTTTGAGCAAATATCATAGTCTTATCCTCCAAATCCTACTTGTCAGGCTATGTTGCTTCTAAATATTTACATAATCAGAGGCTTACACAAAGGTTTGAAGCTTTTTCTACTGGATAATATCATTCTTGGATAAAATAGCAAAAGGCTACGTACCCTTTTTTTTATAAAGAGTACTTTAATCACAAAATCAGCTACCAATCTGATTTATGTCTGAATGAAAGCAGTGCCAGAAGCATAAGTCCAATCTCCTGCCAGCAGGCCCTCACTTGTACTTGAAACATGGGATTAACGAAAGGGATCAAGTTTGTTTTTGTTTCAACCAAACCATGGTTTGTTATCCTGCAAACCTGGTTACTTCAGCACTTTTAACCTTTTCTCTATAAATAGAGAAACATTTGCAAGCTGAAGAGGACTTCGGGTGGTGGAACGAATCTTCAAAAAATCATCAAACTCTCAAAAACTCTTAAACTCTTAAGATTCTCAAACATTAAACACTAAACACAAACCCATAATCTAAAGAAACACAACACTTATTTCTTTTTTCTCTTTCGAATCTGAAGTAATCCCACACTTTATTTTCTTTCGAATCTAGTATAAAGAATACTACACCTATTCTTCTCCTTCGAATCCAGAAATAACAAACACCACCCTCACACCTCATGACCTTTGAATCTAGTACTAGAAGCATAACCCTTGTTTCTTTCCTTCGAATCCAGGAGCACTCAGGGCAGCCACTCAAGGTCCAGCACACGTTCCAACTTCAAGCAAGGTAAGTCACTCTAACCTTAAACTCTTCGTTTGAAGCATGTACATAACATTTGTTTCCTTTTCATTTCCACCCTTTTGGTTTGTTTTCATTGCTAACCCTTGTAGTTTTGTTTATTGGTTTATCAAACATGTTTTAAGAACTAACCTGGCCATAAAACAATTCTAGCATGGCCTCAGGCCATGTTGCTATTTAAATCCCAAACGAAGGTAAACAGGAGGAATGAGGTTGAAACGAAGCTTTAGGCTTCCCCCTGGCTGCTTCACAGTTGCAAGCAGAACAAATAGTGTGGCCTTAGGCTTCGCCATACACAGACTTCCAGGCCATTCGAAGGAGCAAAAAGGGAGAAATGAAAGTTGTTCACACTGACTGCCAAGCCCAATCGAAGAAGGCAGCAAGGAGCTTGGGGTGAAGAGTGCACCTCATGCTGATTCCAGGCCCCAGTCAAAGGAAGCAGAAAGGCAGAATCGAAGGCTGCATCTCATCCTTCAGGCTAAGCCCAAATCGAAAGGCGCGTCTTCACTACTTCCAGGCCAAATCGAAGGAAGCCATGAAGAGCATAATCGAAGGGTGTTTCTGCCTAAACCGAAAGCTCATTTTTTCCTCCTTTTATTTTCTTTTGTCTTTACATTTTCTGGATATTCAATATGGTTGTAATAGTGTAGGATTTATTTTCTGCATTTTTATTGCTTTTGTACAAATGTTAGTAAATAGGATGTATGGAAAGACAAAACCAACAAGTAGACAACCCAAAAAGTCAAAGATAAAATGCATGCTATTGTACCCCAAAATTTGCCCTCCCATTTTCACACAAAAACATACTCCTAGAGGTTCTCAATTGTTCAAGTTGACTAAGGATTGACCAGACAAATCCTCCTCTTAAGACAATGAGCCTCAAACTAGGGTTTCACTCCTCATCAAGATGTTTGAGTTCCAAGGGTCCTAAATGGTTACCATTTCCCTAATATGTCCTCAAGATCATCCATGCCAAGTTTCACGTCTTGCACAAGAAGTTTGCCCAGTCAACTGCTCAAATACCTGAAAATTAACTATATCAGTTCAAAAGTCAACTGTGACGCACATACAATCAAACTTCAAGATTTTTGGTCAACATCAATATTTTGAGGTTACATCCATCATTTGATCAAGGGTTGATCATGATTCCTCAAGGAATGCCCCAAATTCATCAAAACTCAAAAGTTGCTAAATTAGAGTTTCTACAGGAAAAGTCAACCAAACTTTGACCAAGCATAACTTTCTCATACATTATCAGAAATTTCTCATCCAAGGCTCATTTTGAAGACAATCCAATTACCAACAACTCATATTCAGCCCTCAAGTTCAAATAATGCACTCATGAAAAGATATAAGTTCAGACATTATAAGTCACTTCAAAAAGTAAACAAAAACACCTTTTGGGTCAAAGCTTCTTACGTGAACATGGAAGATCCAATTTTGATAAAACCAAAAAGGTTGTTTAGAGGATATCCTAAGCTTTCTAAAAAGTCCAAGAACACCCTCTTAGGGTCAAAATTGAGATAGATATGCATTGTCAAAGTTGGCCATTTTTGGAAATTTGCACAAAGTCAACAATGCCCAAAATGGCATTTTTTTTTTCCACATGTGCCCATCTTTTCAAGATTAAATCTCAGCCCTAGCATGGTCCACGACCTATGGGACCCTCCATGTCTTTTTGTTTTTGTTTATTCAATTTATTTTGATTTTTATTCATATAAAAATCAAATAAATTCAAATAAAATCAAATTAAATCAAATTTGTGGAATGAGATTTATTTTACATTGAATTATAGATCTCATATGCTGTCAATGGCCAAAACAAATCGTGCAAGCTCCAAAACAAGGGAAAATCTCCAGTTTTAGAAAGATTTAAATCAAACTTCAAGGCCATTACATCTTTGGATTTTTGCTAATTTTATTGACCTAATTGGATTCACTACTTATACATAAGCATTGTGAACCCTAAGAAGAAGAATTCACGCGCAACCTGCCTCCCTAGAGCAAGAACAAAGTTCAATTTTTTATGGAAAAAGTGTAGACCGGATCTTTCTCCATAGGTTGTTTTAAGCCATTCCAAGGATCAAATCATATCCCTGGACACTCACTGAAGTTGTTGCAAGCATTATCAAGGCCTGAAGCATCAAGAACCACGCGCTAGCACCTTCACGGTTTTCCCTTTTTTCCAAAACTCGATTACAATGATTCTTACATCATAAACATGTTTTGATTGTATCTCTATGCTTGCTATCATATTTGCGATATTTTTTATTGGTTTAATTGAAGTTTAAGCGTAAGAATAGCTTCTTTCCATGGCTAGGGTTCATAAGCTCGAATTTGGGGTTTCCTTCTCTAGGGAAAATTCACCCAGATTAGGAGTATCATAGCACTCAGGGGGTTATTTCCCATTGATCCATGGCTTTGGATAGAATTTATGTTACTTGTATTGCATGTTTGACGTTTGCAGGTTTGTAGCCACGCACAAGAACTGTCACTATAGCCTATAGTGACGAGTCCGTCCATAGGTAAAAGCTCTTTCTAAAACAACAGTCCATGGGGAAGAAGATGAGGGTGTGACAGCATACCATTGGCTTGTTTAAAATTCGTACGTTTTACTGGGTATAATGCTTTGTTTCACTTACGTTTTATTTGTTTGGTTATGTTAAGGAATGAGTACTCCAGTGCAGATGGTCAAGGAATGGAAGTGTAAAGCAAACGTCCTGGGTTCGACCCCAGGCATGTGCTTTTGATATTTTTCTTGATATTTCTTTGCAGATCCAATGCGTCTCATAGCCACGCGTCTACCGTGCGTCCTCAACATCTCATCCACTAGATCCATCTTCATCCCAGATCTAATGCCTCAAGCATGCAGGCGCATGGTGGACTTTCTTGGCCAGCTTCCCACTGGATCAGGCGCAGCAATTGGGCCACCAGCAAGATTGGGCCTGGGAAATTCAACTCCTCACCCCCCAGAATTACTTTTCTTCAGGCTCATCTCAATTATTTTTTGTTTTTAAATTTCTCTTTTATTGTTTATATTTATTTTTATTGGTTTTAAATATCCTTTTTTAATTAAATTTTAAAATCACAAAATCACAAAAAAAATTATAATTAGGTTTTTTTATATATAAAATATTTAATTGCATTAATTAATTAGATTAATTAGGATAACTTAAATTTTTTCTTTCATAATTAAAATTAATTAGAAATTAGGTTAATTTGCAAATTTAATTATTTTCTCTCAAAAATCCAAAAAAATATTTTTCTTTATTTATTAAATTAAATGTCATTGAATTTTAATTTCGTATTTAATTTCATCTGACGTATTTATTTCATTATTTTTCCAATTAATGTAATTGCTCCGAGTTTGTAATAGTTTAGCTTAGGTTTACTATTTTCATTTACTGATTTCCCTAAGTTTTGATTATGTAATCCCCCTCCCCAAGGTCTTGTAATAGCTAGGTTTAAATTCCTCGCATTCTATTTTCCATCATTATAAATTGTTAGATGATTGATAATAGGATTGTATGCGAAAGATAAATCCATAATTTAAAACTGTGGAAAACCCTAACTGTGCAAAGATAAATAATTGAAAAACAAACACTTGCACATGCTCGCTCCTAGGGTTTTCCCCACTTCGGTTGCCTTCAGTAAACGGTCATGAAGTATAGGGAGTTTTAGTGGTTGCCCTCTAGTCCCGAAAGATCAAAAATGACCCATTCGAATGTTGCCTTGGAAAGATCTTTAGGACTCTAGGGTAATTACTAAGGTTTCCTACCCATTTCTTTAGTGATCATACTTGTCCCTCTCTATTGTCCCTTAAACTCCAACGATGGAGCTACCTACTCCTTAATAGTAGGATAGCGCTGTCTAAAGGAAATAAGAAAACGAACATTCTTTTTCGAGTAGGTAGAAACTCTTAAGTACTTGCTCAAAACAACTAATTTTTACACATACACTTTCAAACAAGCTTTTCAAACAAAGTTTTCAAAAACATTTTATCACACCCTTGAGGGCTGATACAAGGGTTACCATAAAGTGAAATGCCGCATCAAGTCAATTTCAAAACTTTTCAAACATACGAAAGCAATTTCAAAATTGAGCAAGTACCTAAGAGCCCATGGAAAACCATTGATAGAAAGGGTGCTAACACCTTCCCTTTCTATAATCTACCCCCCGTACTCAGAAACATCTCAAAAAAGGTGTTTTTTGTTCTTTTTCCTTTTCCTTTGATGGATGAAATAAAAGTTGGTGGCGATTCTTGCTTACCGTACATTTGCAAACAAAAAACGCAAAACCAGTAGTAACAAAAAACAGTCGGTTCTGCCGCCGTATCAAACATGAAATCAAACACACTATTCGCACATGCACCTCTAGGATAATCTCACTTGTTGCCTCGGAAAAATAGTCACGTCCCTCGAATATGGCCGTTTTAGCAAAGACCCTCGATAAAAGATCATAGTCCCTCGATGACCCTCAATGCTTCCTTCGGTAAACGATCTAGTCCCTAAACGACATTGCTAAAACATCCCATAGGTTGCCTTCTATGACTATACAAATGTCCCACGCCTGTCCCTTCATATCCAATGAAGGGGCTTATTACCAAAACAATGGTAAGATAACAACATCTAAAGGAGGAGGAAAAGAACATTAGACCTTTTGAGTAGGTAGGACGCTCATGGTTGCTCGCTTGCTCACAACAAAAACATTTTTATACACCAACACTTTCATTTGAAACATTTTTAAAAGATAAAGCTTTTTGTACGCATTCTTATTGAAACGAGAATCATTACAAAGACACTTTTCAAAATCACTTTCAAAAACACATTCCACAAACA
The DNA here is from genome assembly GCA_948472305.1 of Vicia faba. Classification (NCBI taxonomy): domain Eukaryota; kingdom Viridiplantae; phylum Streptophyta; class Magnoliopsida; order Fabales; family Fabaceae; genus Vicia; species Vicia faba. The sequence continues at coordinate 1,157,401,088 of OX451736.1, read as the reverse complement.
CCTCTTTGAACTATTTTCAAAACCAACACTTTGTACGTGTTCTTATAGAAACGAGAACCATTACAAAGACATTTTCAAAATACTTTCAAAACCCACACCACAAGCACATTTTAAAACAAAATCAAGTGATCTAGAAAGCAACTAAGAGCCTGTAGGTAACTACGGATGGAAATGGTGTTAATACCTTCCCCTTTCATAACCTACCCCCCGAACTCAAGAAATCATCTTGAAAGGTCTTTCCTGTTCTTTTCAACCTTTCCTTTTGGATAAAAGAAAAGTCAGTGGCGACTCCTTCTATCCGCAACAATTGCGATAAAACGCAAAGCAACCCAGTCAGTTCTCCTACCGTGTTACAAATGGCATATTGAATCGTGACTCTCCTTCTTATTTTCTATTCATGTATTTCTGATATACTGAGCTGGAATTTCTGCATAATGAGTTGGGCACATTGATTTCAATTTTATTCTTTTCTTTCTGATATCTTTAGTTATGGAACAAATGCAGGGTTAGTCATTTTCCATATTTGATATCCTCCCCCTCATTATTGCACTGAAACAGGGCTTTGGTTATGAGTTTGGTTCCTGATTATGTTTAACGTTTGGTATCTGTTTTGTATTGTTCTTGCAGGTTTTATGCTCAATTTTGCAGCAGGTTCTGAGCAAGGTCAAACACAGTCTTATGGAACAAGGTTTTGTGGATTGCAAGGCAATGTGTCGAGCTAGTTTTGGAAAGTTGCAGCGGATGGTAGAAAAGTTGATTCGAACATATGATGAAGCAAGACAAAAAACATGGGAAAAGCTTGGGTTTTTGTAGCTCTAGGAGTTTAGCAACTTATGCATTTTTCCTTTCTATGTTTCATGTTCTAAACTTGTAATGGCATGATGTTTGTAGCCATAAATGAATTTTGAACTTGTATAGAAAGTTCCTTTGTAAAACATGAAATTGTAATAAGTATTTATTGTAAATGAACTTGGTGATGAAAGATATTTGTTCTTGAAATTTTGAATGGTGAAATTGAATGGAGTTTGAATGACCATGAATGAAGAATGATGAATTGACCTTGTATAAAGGAACTTGACAACTTGAATGAAGTCTCCATGAACTTGTAAACTTGAAAATTCAATGATAGAATACAAATGTTCAAGGAAAACTTCCCTTTCAAATTAGAACTTGAATTCTCAATCTTCTAAAATCTTGTATCTGCTTTTGAATGTGCCATGGACATTGCTCCATCAAAGCTTGGAACAACTAAACTTATTTTGGCGTTTTTTAATAGACCATCATGCTTTAAGGAATTCAAATGATTGAATAAAATGCCTTTAAGTACTTGGACCAATTGTTGAATGCAATGATCTTTTCCCCCTTGCAAACTTTAGATGGAACATACTTCTTGCACAAAACTCCATAGCCAAAACCTTGAATTGGAACATGTGTCCACTTAACCCCTTGAATACGTCACCATGCCTTGATTGTCTCAACACATAATTGAAACCTTGATTCATGCACTTTGATATTTTAAACTCAAAATTCTAATCTCATAATAAGCACCAGGTCTTAGGATCAAAGTATTTGAAATAGACTCTAAAGAAGCTCGTAAGCCAAGTGAACCAAGTGATTGGATAAAGAATCTTTGAATCATCATATTCATAACCCTAAATGACCATGAGTACTTCAAGGCTTCCAATTGACTAGTGCCTCAAGTAAGAATAGGATCCTTTGAATGACAAAGTTCATAAATGCACAACTTCTCAAGGAACCTCTCTTGAATGCCATATATCCAGGGAAATAAACCCTGATATTTGGCATTAATGAAATTGGATGGATAATGGCCTTTGAGGAAGAGGTTCCTGATAACCATACTTCCAAAACCCTAATTCACACTTTTCTTCTTGAAGAAACAAAAGAGCAAGACTTTATTTGGATATGTACACCTCAATCACTGACAACCCTAACTTGCACAATCAGCTGATCTTTTGAACCTCATAGTAATTTATTTAATGCAAATGTATGCTATGTTAATGACCTAATAGAATGTATGTCTATGCAATGCTAAGCCTAATTCAGATAACGATAAATTTAGCAGGGCAAATTTTAGGGTGCAATAGTCTAGGTTAGAGATCAAGCGGAAAATGGGTCAAGGGAATAACTCACGTCTCCATAGGAAATAAGCGATCCACTACCATTACTATGTGGGCGGTTAAAATTCCTAATAAACCTTAAAACTTGGCTCATAAGTCTCAATAACCATCTCAACCTTAGGATTTAGAGAGATATGATTAATACAATATGAAACATCCCAAATATACAAATCTTTTCACCTCACGGGAGCTTACTCTCTCCATATCGAAAACAAGTTTCGAATAGGGACTTTCACAACCGTGAGCTTTCCCTAAACTATGGAAGATGGTTAAAGCCCCTATTTACCCTTAACAACATAGGAGTACCACACATCTATGCTTTTTAGCAAGTATAGAGCGCCCAATAAAACTGACATGGGCCACACTTTTCATTATCACCGCCATTTTCATTTCCTTCTCTTGGAAATGGCCAAGATAGATACAGGTTTTGTGGTTATTAGATCCATGGTTTTAGGATTGGCAGTAATTTTGCTAAAACATGGCTCCTGAAAGATGTTATGTAAGAGGTTATAATATCTTGATCAAACTGATACACCAGAGTATGAGCTTACATTGAAGATTAGATATTCTGCGAGATGTCGTAACATCCTGTAACAGAATATCAGTACATCTTGTTTAAATCTTGACATATTTGATTTGATTTTGTGATATTTACTTTGGCTATATCTCAGTATATTTCACATGTCAAGAAGATTTAATCTGGAACAAGTGAATTAAATCTCCCATAGCATTAAAGTTCCTAAATATTATTGTTTAGACAATTTAGAAATCTTGAAAGATTTGTTCCAAGATTTAAGGAGATATTTTCTGCAGCAATCATCGTATGGATCAAGGAATAATTGGGCAGATAATTCAAAGCCCATAGACAGCTGGAGTGTATAAAAATAAAGACCTAGACCTAATGTAATTACATCTTTAACAATTGTAAAATTAGGGTAAGTCTAAGTCTTAGGTTTTGAGAGTCTCTTGTGTTCTTGTGTTTGTAAGTCACCCTTGTATCTTTTGATACTTGTGGTAGACGTAGTTTTCTCACTCATAAGCCTTTAGGTAATTAGTTGAGTATTGTTCTTGGTTTAAGCTTTTAAGCAACACCAAGTATTGTTCTTAGTTAAGAGCCTTAACTAAGTATTGTTGATTTGAAGTATAATCTTCTTTTGTTTTTTCTTTTATACCATCAATGGGATTGTGATTGGTTTAAGTCTAGTCACAAGGTTTGTGGTTGTAGGTATCACTGCAGTGATTGTAAGTGAGAGGGTAATCTCATATCTAGATGGTGATTTCTAGGTATAGAAGTTGCACAAGGTAGTGATTAAGCGATAAGTTGTAAACTGAGACTGTTTAGGCTTTGAACTAGTACTATCATAGTGAATTTCCTTCCTGGCTTGGTAGCCCCAATAGCAGGTGACATTGCATCGAACTAGGTTAACAATTTGTTGTGTTATTTATCATTATGCAATTTATTGCACTATTTTTCCTATAAGTCTCCCCCGACTCAAAATGGATGTCGCCCATATTGCACTATTTGTAGAAGGACGAGCTCCCCCGAGATGAGAGGAGGCAAAAAATTAAGGTGCGAAAAACATAAGAAAGGGGGACTTAAATTGGGTTGCACCAAATATAATATTTTTTCAACTTAAAACACAAATCTAACAAGTGAATAAAAATATACTAACGCAATTTTTTTATTCTGGTTCACTTTTAACAAAGTTACTCCAGTCCACCCCGCAAGGTGGTTTGCCTTATACACAAGGACTTAATCTACTATGATCAACCAGATTACAGACAATCACAATAAATCTGATCATATTAGAACCCCCAATAAGTCTGTTGTTCCTTGTTGCAAACTAGGATATGATGGGAGAACTGACTTGGTGTTTTGCGTTTTATCACAATTGTTGCGGATAGCAAGAGTTGCCACTGACTATTCTTTTATCCAATAAAGGAAAGGGTGAAAAGAACAGGAAAGACCTTTTGAGATATTTTCTTGAGTTCGGGGGGTAGGTTATGAAAAGGGAAGGTGTTAGTATCCTTTCCATCCGTAGTTATCTACGGGCTCTTAGTTGCTAGCTCACTTTAAAATGCTTTGTTTGAATTTTTTTTGTGATTGGTTTTGAAAGTATTTTTGAAAAGTGTCATTGTTTAAGCGAACTTTGTAATGATTCTCGTCTCTATAAGAATGTATACAAAGTGTTTACTTTTGAAAATATTTCATGGAAAAGTGTTGGTGTGTTTGAAAGATGTTTGAAAAATGGTTGTGAGCAAGCAACTATGAACGTTCTACCTACTCAAAAAGTCTTAGTTCTTTTCCTCCTCCTTTATATATTGCTATCTTACCATTGATTGGTGAGAAGCCATATCATTGGATGTTAAGGGGACGGCGTGGGTCGTTGTACAGTCCTAGAAGGCAACATTGTAGGATGCTTTAGAAATTTTCCGTAAGGGTCTAAGATCATTTACCAAAGGCAACGTTGAAGGGTCATAGAGGGGCTACGATCTTGTATTCGAGGATCTTTGCTAAAGTATCCCTTGTTCGAGGGACATGACTGTTTATTCATAGGCAATAAGTGTGGGTTACCCTAGATGTGCGTGTGCGAATTGTGTTTTGATTGCATGCATTTTTATCTTGAGATTAGGGTTCTCTAAGATTGATTTAATCTTTCCAAACACACCCTAATTACTAACAATTATATTAAAAGCGATAAATTGTGGAAATTAAAGTCCTACGCTATTACATCATTTAGGGGATGGGGATACAAATTATAAATGGGGATGAAAGCAATTAAAACTGAATTATTATTACAACCAAATTGAATAAAAATAATAACAAAAAGTCTCAAAAATCAAGATTTTTGGTGTTTAGGCTGACATGGGTCGTATCCTGTGACACTGGCACCCGTGTCAGAACCCCTGTAAAAATCCATGCATGTCATTTTTTGTCCCAGCTGAGCTGACACAGGCCGTGTCCTGTGACACGGGCACCCGTGTCAGAACCCTATCCTGCCACTTTGCCAAGTTTTTAATGCCAGTAAGAGGGACACGGTCCGTGTCTTGTGACACGGGCACCTTTGTCAAGACCCTATCCTGTCATTTTGTCAAGTTTTCTCCCAGTAAGATGGACACGGGTCGTGTCCTGTGACATGGGTACCCGTGTCAGAACCTTACCTTACTATTTTGTCTTGTTTTCTTCCTGACACAGCCCATGTCAGGTGACACGGTCGGCCGTGTCAGACTTCCAGAAGCTTTTTTTGTAGTTTTGAGTGTTTGCGACTCTTCTACTCTGATTTGTCCTGTTTTATTCTTTTGAAAAAGAAAGTAAAATGATGTATGAATAAGGATATCACAGTTTGATAAAACTTACCTCTTAAAGTGAAAACCCAAAATGTGTATGGATGTTTCCAGGTGCAATGTGATGATTAATTGAGCTTTCTTAGACCTCCCTGAAGTTGTTTTAATCCTTACTTTGTGTTGATAGTGTTTGGGTCTCTCCAACCAAGTCAACTTGCAAAGACAATGTTTTTGAGTTTGGAAGGTGGTGATAATGATGTTACAGAAGTTATTCTTGTGTTTGAACAAATTCTATATGATATATGTAAAGTATTTGGATGGTTAGTTTGGATAAAACTTGTAAGGTGTGAGAGGTTCAAAGATTTGGACTTCAAAGCTCAAAATGGAGGTTTTTTGTTAACAATTTTGGTTTTTGTGAGTGAAGGGATTTTGAGAATTTGTCTACACAAAAGAACTTTTGGCCCTTTAGCTTGAAAATGGCCTCTCTATTTATAAAGGAGGTTTTAGAGGATGAGGGAGTTTGTTTTACAAGTTGTCAAAATTCTGGTTTGGTTGAGATGAAACAACCAAGTTATGTGAAATTTGATGTCCCAATGCATGGCACAAAAGGGATTTGAAGTGTCTAGGAGTTTTCAGGCATGTTGCTTCTTGCTTTGACATTGTGTGTGCATAAAAAACAGTTGAGAGGCTCAAGGAGAGGTGACTTTGTATAAAGCATGCTTTATGTGAATGGCAATGGTGCCTTTGTACCATAAATGGAATGATAAAATGGACAATACTTGAATCACTTGGATAATGGTTCAATCAATTGTGTAAACATCTGACTATGGATAGATTTGCAAGTCAAAAGGCCTACAAAGTAATATTATGTAGCATAGCATGTAGATTGAATCATGTGTTCTTCAACAAAAAGACTTGTAATTCAAGGATGGATGCCCAACTTCATGCCCTTGAATATCCTAGCTCAAGTATGATAAATTCATGCTCTTGGATGTTTTGGAAAGCTTGAAACATCCTCTATAACTTTCATGTTTGACATTTGACAAAATCATCTTGGAACTATGTGAAAAAATGGCAAGAAGTTGGGATAAAATCCTGACCAAAATCTGTTGAAAATTTCTCTAAGTGTTAGATGAAAATGTCATGACTTCATGGGCTTATATCTTCAAATCAAAGCGTTTTTTGGACATCAACCCTATAATACAAAGTTGTAGAATTCATCAATATCTACAACTTTCATGTTGAAAGTTTTCTTTGAATCATTTTGCATCATGGTAAAAAAAATGGTATGAAGTTATGAAATAAACATGTATAAAACACTTAGAAAATTTTCTAAGTCTTGAAAAGTTTGACTTTTCAAATTGACTTTTGACTTTCTTGATGATCAAGCTTGATATTCTTGAATGTGTTGATGAATTTTGATCTTTGAAACTAAATGTTGACCAAAAAGTCAAAGTTTACCTTTTGGCGTATCAGTTGACTTTTCATCAGTTAACTGAATTTCACTTATCAATCAATTGATCTTGAGAAATGTATTGAGCCATGAAATTAGGTCAACATGTTGTATTTGAGATTTTGAGATATTTAGAAGAAAGTCTTGAAGAAAAATGGGATGGAAAATTTTGGGGTACAAAATAAACCACTATGACTGCAGCTAAAATCTTCTTGAGAATTCATAATACAGAGTCTCTTAAGGAACCTATCAACAACAGTTGATTACAAAGATGTGTATACAAAGATAGGTATTAAGCCTAAACTGAACCTAATCCAATAATAACTTTTTTTACACAACCTTTGTGCTATGCCAAAAATTCCTTGGGCCTATGGGTGCATTTCAGTCCAGGAAACATGACCAAGTCCAACATGTTCAGTCCATCTTCCAGTCCACCATCCTTTATTCAGCTCATTAAGGAACCTATCAATAACAGTTGATTAAAAAGATGTGTATACAAAGATGCTTTTACACAAGAAGATTACACAATGTATAAGTACAACAACACAAACGTGTTGATATCAAGACACGAGCAACAACTCCATGCTTATTTACTAAACTATACAAAAAAATTTCTCTACATAGTTTTTATGCAGCGATTTAGTGTAGTTTTGTTGAACTGGTTCGTTGATTTCAAATTCTTCTAAGTACTTCTTTTATAGCTGAAAATAAGAGATCCTTTGGAAGGTAGAATAGGAAATACAAATACAGTTATATTGTTCCTAATAGTCATGGTGAGACTGGTAGACAATAGTATAAAAAGGTATGTCCTTGCGCCACTCTAGAGAGTAGAGTCACATTGTACTTTTGTACGTTTATATTCAGCATCACACGCAATCCCTTAGTCTTGATCTTTGTCTTATATGTCTTCAGAGGATTCTGATATATTTATTGATGAAGCATGTTGTAGAAGGATCAGAACTAGTAACTTTCAGAACCTAAGTCATCAGAACCTTTCAGGGCTTATTCAGAGAACTCTTACCTTCTTCAGTTTTTCAGCACTTGGTCTTCAAAAGAATGTCTTCAAATATTCCAAAATTTGTTCATTAGAACCTTTGTCTTAAACATATTCAGAAATTGGAACATCAGAAGTAAAGCTTTAGAAGGCCTCAAAAGCTTCCTTGAATAAGTCACAATCAGAAGCTCTTTTACTAATGTTCCTTAGAACCGTTGCATAAGACACATTCCTTAATCTTGACTTAACTTGTAACACACCAAAGTTATTCTTCCAGAGTGTTGAGTTTAGAAACTGATGACGTCACACGCCTTCTTACTATAGTCAAAACCTATACGAAAAAAGCCACACACTAGACAGAAGCATGTTAGAGTATACAATTGTTCTTAAAGATAACATGTAAAGTTATCATCAAAGCATAAGGCCAGATGTAGAACCAACTTTGTTCTCACAAAAAAGGTATAGAAGTGGGATGATAAATATACCCTTATAGAGAGAAAAATCTACAAGATGAGAAAATCCTCCTCATTGCTATGATGTATAGAGGAGCCCAAAACTTCCTTAATCCTTGATGAGGTTCATCAGGGGGCTTGTGGTAGCCACATGGGTGGAAGGGCCCTCACCCACAAACTACTAAGGGCAGACAACTATTGGCCTACCTTGCTGAAAAAGAATGTGATATTCATCAAGAAGTGTTACAAATGTAAAAGGCACACTAACTTTCATCACGCCCTAGCTAAACTCTTTCACTCCATGACATTGCTTTGGCCTTTTCACTAGTTAGGGGTGGACATTATAGGTCAGTTACATCTGGCGCCTAAGCAGTTGAATTTTTTATTATAGGAGTCAACCACTTCATAAAATAGATGGAGGTAGAGGTTGTCACCAAGATTACAATAAAAAGAGTTTGTTGATTCTTCTAGCAAAAAATCATGTGCAGGTTTAGGCTGCCAAGCATCACCGTTTCAGACAACGGAACATAATTTGCCAGTACCATAATTACCTAACTTTGTCGCAAATTAGGGGCACAAACAAAGTTAGTATTTTTGAAAGGGATCGAGAAGAAGTTGGACGACGATAAATGCCTATGTGCTTAATTACTCCATGAGATATTATGGTCATAACATACCATTATCCATTCAACTACCAAGGAGACTCCTTTCACCATAGTATACATGACAGATACCATGTTACTCATAGATATCAACACACCCTCATGGTGGAATTCTTAGTTCAACCATGAAGTTTACGAGTCAGTGCTAAGGTTCCTCATTAATTTAATCGACAAAGTAAGAGATATTCCCCAAATCCGGGAGTTTGCCTCCAAGAAAAAAGCTGCCAGGAGATACAACTCAAAGGGTGACTTGGTGTTTAGGCAAGTGGTCTTGCCTACTCAAAATGGAAAATTGCAGCCCTACTAAGAAAGACTATATCACATATTCTAGAAGCTACCGCATGGAGGATATAAATTGGAAGAATTAGATGGGTAATGAAACCACGCAGCCGGAACCCGTCATCTGGATGTAATGAAACATCAATGAAGTCGCCACCGAACATCTTTTATCCCGTCGAAAGGGAAAGGTAAACATCGAGAAAACCTGGAAAGAGAGAAATCACAGTCTTTCGACCGAGAGATCGGGTAAGGGAGTCTGTTACGCAAGGGGAAGGTATTAGCACCCCCACGCGCCCGTAGTACTCTACGGTATCCACTCTTGTTGTCTAATCTAAAGGGTGTGGTCAAGTCCTATGTCTATGGCTTAAAGCTGAGAAGGGAATGCATGCAAAAGAAAAAGAAAACAATGTAGGGAAAATAAAAGTTATGCTCAATTGGGCCCTACCCCAATGCCTACGTATCCCTTTTAAGGAATCAGAGCAGCCGTAGTTCGGCTCATATATTTTGGTTGGTTTGTGTTTTTTAGTTAAGACAACAAAAACAATCAAGATGGCAAAACGTCAAATGAAACAACAAACAAATGAGATGGTCAAACATCGACTAAATAATAACATAGTAACATGTCACAGATGGCGAAACATCAAATAATAAAACAACACACCTAACAATGACATTGAGAGTTAAAGCAGGATGAAAAACAGATGCGATGGCGAAACATCGGCTTTAAACAAATGTGCGATGGCGAAACATCGGCTAAAAGGTAGTAAGATATCATGGCAAAGATGGCGAAACATCACACCTAACAATGATAACGAGAATCAAAGTAGGATAACAAACAGATGTGATGGCGAAACATCGGCTTCAAAAAAATGTACGATGGCGAAACATCGGCTAAGAGGTAGTAAGATATCATGGCAAAGGTGGCGAAACATCACACCTAACAATGATATTGAGAATCAAAGTAGGATAACAAACAGATGCGATGGTGAAACATCGGCTTCAAACAAATGTGCGATGGTGAAACATCGGCTAAGAGGTTTAAAGACCAAGCCAAGAGACGCATAAATAAATAAGATTGATTTGTATCTTTTACCTTGAAGAAGGGTTTTAGTTTATTAGAAATGTTTTATGATTTGCCAAGAAAACAATTTTTGTTTTAAGATGCAAAATGAAAAGGAAAAAGAAAACAACTAGGGGAAACTAGCCTAGCATTATTCCTAGTGTTGTCATACAATGATTGGTCCTAAGGTTCAGGATAAAAGAAAACCCTACCTTAATTAACATGTCAAAGGAAGCTTAACAAAACTATCCTATAGGTAACATGCAATGAGAGAGAAGTCGTGATCTCAATTTCTAAATTGAGTGACTCATCGATCAACAATTAAAGAAGAAAAGCAATAAACATCCTATAGGGAACATGCACTGAGAGCGAAGTCGTGATCTCAATTTCTAAATTGAGTGACTCATCGATCAAAAATTAAAGAAGAAAAGCAATAAACATCCTATAGTGAACATGCAATAAGAGCGAAGTCGTGATCTCAATTTCTAAATTGAGTGACTCATCGATCAAAAATTAAAGAAGAAAAGCAATAAACATCCTATAGGGAACATGCACTGAGAGCGAAGTCGTGATCTCAATTTCTAAATTGAGTGACTCGTTGATCAAAAATTAAAGAAACAAACACAACACATGTATCAGCCAAAAACCAGAGGGCCTCCTGACATATATCAGCAACAGAGGTCCCATCGTGCAATCAGAGAAATATGCAGAATGAAAATGGAAGAAAGGAAATAGTGTAATACCAAACGGATAACTATCCGTAGAAACTGAGCAAGAATAAAAGAAACCCAGAGAACTTCAAGCAAGCTGGCATCAGTAGACAAATCAAGTCAGAAATTACACCATCAGAATGTAAGTAATGAGATTATCATATATGAACAGATCCCATGGGCAACGTATAGCATTCATAATCACATGTGCATATCTTGCATAGACTATCAAATATGCCAAGCACAAGAGTAGTGCAAACATAACAAATTGTGTTTCACAAATAAAGTGAAACATTGTAGCCTCAAGTTAAAAATGGAAAACTTTTCTCAAAGTACCTCTCACATTCAACAACCAAGTTAATATTCCCATAAATAGAATGATGATTCACATAAAGTATGGATGAAACATGATGAAGTAAGGAAAACATGATAACAATTATCAAAGCATTAGGTATAGTAGACAGAAAGAAACAAGTATGTGCACAAATTGATCAAAAGAATCAGAGGAATGTTGCTCCTTTCTATCACCATATTAAATTGACAATTGAATATCAATCAAGGATCATGGGAGCTTGAGAAGAATACAATCAAAGACCATGAAGGTCAGTAGCAACCATAATTCAATCATGCACAATTAATTCAACCATGGCTCACAAGCACAAGAGAAGATGGAGCCCACACAATGCATCAAAAAGGTTCAAACATTCAAACATAGGGCCATAAGTGAAATGACTTGTGTTATTGTGGATAATCAGAATCAACATGATCATTAGGTGCCCAATTATAGGCCTCACTCAAGTTCATTGGCCATCAAAAAAATTGCAACAAGATATGCAACATTAATTTGGTACCTTCACTTCAAAAATACATCAAAAATAGAAACAAGGGTCCGTAAATCAAACCAAAAACTTCTTAGCATCTTTGAAGTGTGTAGAAGTCAGAAATCAAGCCTTAAGTTCATGAATGATTGAGGAGGGGATCAAATGAGGCCCAAAGTTCAAGACTAGTTGGCAAAACTATCAAACTAGACAAGTTTTCAAAATAATTTGTGGAAAAATGTAAAACCAAGTCAAATAATTCAAGAAAAATGGTTTTCAGATCCTCAATGCATTCATGAACCATAATCAAGACTTAAATTCCATTGAAAATCCAGGGGCATAGTGGTTTTGAAAATGAAACTTGCACCCTAAGCAACTAAAACCCTAATTTTTTACTTTTAATCTTAGATATTGATTAAGTAAGATCAAAATTAAAACAAATCAAACCAAGATCATACAAATCACAAAGAAACCCTAAATGTCAGAAAACATATTTTTTTACATTTTTTGAATTAAAGAAAAGCCAAAAATAAAATTAAATCCAAACAATTAATCAATTAATCCAATAATCACATCTCAAAATAAAATTCTAAACAAAAGTAAGAAAAATGTCCAACCAAAATCATATTCATATATTAGAACTAAAAACAAACACATCTCTGATTTTTTTGGAATTTTTGAATTAAAGGAAATATTAAAATAAAAAATATACAAACAATTAACAATTAAACCATTATTTAAGGGCAAAAATGCAAACCCTAGCCAAAAATCACAAAAAGGTCAAAATAAAAATATATTCAGATTATATGATTAAAAACAAGCTTGCATGATTTTTTTGAGGATTTTTGAATTAATGGAAGTATTAAAATAAAAATTATAAAGCAAAGATTCAAAATAAACTTCTCAAATTAAATTCATAATCAAAAATAGAAAAAATGCTAAACAAATTTCAGAATCGAATTCTACATGATTTTATGAGTCAAAAATATTTTTTGTGGAATTTTTCAAATCAAAGAAATATTAAAATAAAAAACAACAATAAACAAACAATTAATTAAACACATTAATTTTTAAACCAATCAAAACATTTTCAAAAATTATCAAAAAAATGCACAAGGTCAGAAATATTATTTTTGAATTTGTGATAATTTTTCAGAATTTTTTAAATTGTTTTGATCAAGAAACAAAAATCAGAAAATCAATTAAAACAAAAATATGAAAAATTCATGATAATTTGAAACAGACCAATCACAGTGCGCCACCTCACTTCATCTTCAACCTCCAGCATAGGGAAAAACGCGTGCAATACCACAGTTCATGAGCATGTTCAGATCTATCAATCATGCTCGTTTCTTAACCAAAATCCATGAAATCAAGTGCAAATTAAAGCTAGCATTTCATACTTCAACATGCAATTCGAATCACACTCAAAGATCAAGCATAGATCAAGAAATAAAGTCTCAAAAACTGGAAAAACTCACTGTAAACATCAAAGTCATGAACACGATTTCAACAATTATGCTTGAATCAAAGCTCAAATATACATCAATCCTAATGATTGGCCAACCAGCAACTCAATGAACATGATTTGCATCCTCAATTTAAGCTGAAACACATAAATCAAAGTTCAAGGAACTCACATGGATGTGAAATCTGGAAACACGATTCCTTCACTCCATAAGCAATCCAATGGTGTAGGCTTGATCTCCTTACTTCACTGAAGTTGAATCACCAAGAATTTTGAAGAATGATCCAAGGAGAAGAGAGATTCGAAGCAATTTGCAGAGCTGCTTCCAAGATGTTCAAATTTGCAATGTAGAGGTTATGAGCCTCCCCCTTCAAAGATGAGCCTTGATTCTTGTTATATAGCACGAGGTAAGAGGATAGAAGTGGTATTTGGCACTCAAAACTGATGGAGGGTAAGTTTGGAAGTTTTGGCCAAAAATGAAGATGCACATGGAATCTGCGTTTCACTCGTGCATTTGATTGCCTTTTGAGCGTTTTGTGAGCCAAATGAAGTCAGAATTACATGCCTAAAGTGCCAGCTCATGATTGTTTGAAATGAAGAAGTGTTGGTGATTTTGCAAAATTGAGCATGTTTTGTATTTTTTTCATCCAAGCAAGTTCATGAAGCATATGGGCACTAAATGATGAGTGTAATGGGCCTTAGCATGTCACAAATTACCAATGGGTTTGATTAGAAGCAAAAGGAATGGCTAAAACTTGAGTTTGCAAGAAATGGCCATTTTGCATATTTGTCAAAATTCAATAAAATGCCTCAAAATTCCAAAGTCCATAACTTACTCATATTTTTGAACTTTGACACAAATGAATACAATCTGGAAAGGTATTAAACAGATATACAATCCCTTAGTTTTGAGTTTTTGCAATTGATCCAATACGTTTCTCAAAATTGAGCTTTAAATTCACTAATTTTGGAAAATGACCTATAATTTTGTGACTTCCAAAGACCATAATTCTTGATTCCTTGCCAATTTGGACATGAGACCAAAAGGAGATGAAAAATCATCCTCTTATCTTTCCAAGAATGTTTCATTTGTATTTTTTTGATCAAAGGTGAATAAAATGTGAATTTTTGAAATTAGGTCTTTATTTTCCAAAATTAGAAACTTTTAGGGTTTCTTCATGAGCAAGTTTCCACCCAAACCTCAATCTCTTTGGTCCAATGATTAAAATGGACTTGAAATATGAAAAATACATCCTTGAATTGGTGTTTGGCCAAAATTTCACTTAGTCAACCTTTACTTTGACTGATTTTGACCAAAATGACCATTTTGCCCCTTTGAATCAATTGATCCACTTCCCTTCAAAATTGATGATCAAAACTCTAAACATATGATCTTTCAAACATATAGAGGCCATGTACAAAGTTTCACTTCAAAATTCTCAGGAAAACTTGATGAAATCCTAAACCCTAGTTTTGGTTAACTCCTTAGGAGACTGATGAATCATCTTCAAAATTTCAAATCCTCTGGACATCTTGGCCAATTTCTTGTACAAAGACTTTTCAAATACCAATGAGATGTTGTAGCTTCCAAATTAAGACTTGTACATGGATCAATAGCCTTGATCAAGCAAAACCCTAATTTGATTGGTGAATCAAAGGAGTGATTCCTACTTATAATCAAACACAAACTTCAATCCTCTGATGATCCAAAGAGATGGATAAAACATCTTGAGATATGCAATAACTTTTGAGCTTGAAAGATCCAAAGGTTTAGATGATAAGATTCTACTTGAGCAACTTGTCAATGCAATCATCCTTCAAAGCTTGAGGAAGACTTTATAACCAAAGTACTTTGATCCCATCACAGTGTATGAATGCAATGCAATATGATATTCATGATGAAACATAAGCTAAAATCAAGAGGGTAAATTTTAGGGTGCAACAGTTGCCCCTATTCAAATATCTTCAACATGATAAGTGAGAAAAGTGACAACTTTCGAGCGTTCAGAGTTGAAGATGATTGAATACAAAAGAACCCGAAAATTTACACTCTTGAAGAAGAAATAAAAAAAGAATCAGGAAACCCCCCAAGACATGCGCCAGGATGAAACTGTAACGCAGGTTGAAACAGAACAAAAACAAAGAAGAGTAGACGCGACTAAACTTCCGGACAAATGTGCCAAGGCAAAACTGGGCTTCAAAAAGGGTGAGATAAAACTCAAACCAGAGTATAGGCGAAACTAAGCTCTGGAAAAGAAAGCGTACGCGGGTGAGCAGGCGAAACTCTGAGCTCGACCCAAAGCAAAAGTGGCTAGAGTGCGTGATTCTAGGGGCACTTGCTAATCTCAACTGAGATAGACAGTATGAAGGAATTGAAAGAATCTCAGAAATGAGGAACAAAAGCGAGACAAAACTCGACCCAATAACCAGTTAGACGAAACTAAACTAGATGAGTACCAGGACGAAACTGGATTTCATGCACGGGTAACGAGGTGAAACTCGACCGATAGCAAAGTGATGAGAGTGCATGTTTCTCAGAGCACCTGCTGGTCTCAGGTCAATGGATAAACAGTGACGAAAACTGATAGAAGAATCCAAGGAACAAAGGAGACTGATTTTGAACCAGGGACGCAGTACAAACACTGCACTCGGTAAACGAACACCGTCAAAGGGTCCAAGGTGTGAAAGCAAAAACGAGACGAAACTCGACTCAATAACTAGTTAGGCGAAACTAAACTAGATGAGTACCAGGACGAAACTGGATTTCATGCACAGGGTGAGGAGACAAAACTCGAGCTCAACCCAAAGCAACGAGATTAGGGCGTACACCTAAAAACCTGCTGAAAGCGAATATCAGGACGAAACTGGTATTCGAAAGGTGCATCAATAGACATTGGAATGAACCGGAGAGGGTAGTGGAGACTAAACCCGAGAAGACCGCGCCAGGGAGAAACTGAACTACAGTCAACAGTAGACACTCAAACATTCAAATGGTTGACGTCAAAAGGATATTGGTATGGGGAGGAAACCGAGATAATGAGGACGAAGGCCTCGTTAGGGATTTAATCCGAAGTTTTAGCAAATTCACTGGGGACAACAGAAACAATAATGTCTTATGTTCCGATGCATGCTTGAATTCTTTCTATATAGCGCAATGCTCCATATAATGGAAATGCTACGCATTTTAGTAGATGCAATATAATGATGCATGTTTAAAAATTTCACTGGGGAATGGCCAATTGAGAAGCCAAAAACCAAGAAATCGGAATTTGACATGACTTGCAAAGATAAATTGCAAAATCCAAAGGAGAGGAGAAAATATGGGGAACTTCTAGAGAGGGAACCTCAGAGAGATGAAGCTTCACGGGGAATAACAACCGAGCAACCAGTATAAACGAGCCATAAACATTGAGAGGAGCTTGCGAAAATAAATCGCACACTCCTAGAGAGGATCAGGTCGACACTGTAGCTTCTGGAGAAGATTAAACATTGAAGGAGAAGATCAGGGCAAGACTGTAATCTCCGGAAAAGACAACGTGTGGCCGTGTTAAGGATGATACCAAGACAACAAACCCTGACGTGAGGGATGAAACCCTTTGCTGGGGGAATAAAGCTCTGCTGAGGAAACGGGACTCCACCGGGGATATAGAACTTTGTTGAAAATTCTCGTTGGATAGAGATTTTTGGATGCAACCATTGGACGGATCATGCAGATAGTCACACAGTATCGACCTTATTGGGGATAAGGAAAGATCTTAACATAAGGATGCCCCAATCAGATCGGCTAGGAAATGGGAGGTCATGGCGAGGGATCCCTGTTGGTAACTCTATTAGAGAGTTGAAACTTCTTCAGAATGTGAGTTCCTATTTAAACGACTCCACTGGGGATGTGCGACATATCCAAACTTGAAGTCTTAGAATGAAGCTTTTGAAAGAAGATTCCTGGGGCAATAAAACTTTGCTGCGGAAATGAAACTTCACTGGGGATACGAAACTTCCCTGGGGATAAGTAGTGTCCTAATCATACATGGGCTCTTTCCCAATATTCCCTTCTTGACAATCATTAAGCTCTTTACAAGTGTTCAACGTGTAAACTTTTTTTTTATGTCAAACAAATGTTTTGCATGCAGGAAGATGTTTATTTTGGGAATGACAGACTTGATACGACGATTATTTAAGCCTTTGAAGTTGAAATTCTTAACAAAGTGTCGCATCTCTGTTGTGAATGAATCACTGGCTGGAGTGCAAAAATTTCAAAACTTTTCTTCCCTTTTTTGAAAAAACGAGTCAAGATGCGAGTGATAGGATACCAACATGGATGTGCAACACACATTTGGGGAGTTTAGGAAACATTATCCTGTTGTAATATTCTTTCGAGTTAAACCCTTGTTTCAGTTAGGACTTTTAGAGGTTGTAACGCGGCCTGGTTCGAGGTTTTTTAGAAAAAAGTTTTTTTCAAGGCTCAAGTTATTTGGTGCCCACCCCCTTCGTGATATTCTCCTATCCTAAATTCAGCTGACTCATCACAAGCATTCATCTTTCAAAAGGATTTGTAATGGTTCAGTGATCACGACAAATTCTCCAACATGATTGTTACTTAACTTCTGCTGCTTTTGTTTTTGATATTATTGTTCCTCTTTTTTTATGAAAATTTTAGTGAATAATCTTTTTTTTTTGCCTTTTAGGCTCTCTTTTCCCTAACTTTTTCCCGGACAAAATCTTTTGAATTTCAATTTTGGAAGTCCAGCAGGATGCCCTAACTTTTGCCTAAGCGACTTGTTTTCAAGTTTCGACTTAGCGGGGCTTTTTGTTTCTTTCTTATTCATACTTTGAACAAGCCAATGTGACTTTAGGTCTTTGAACTTTTTCTTTCTTTCTCTCTTTTTTGTTTTTTGTTTTTGTGAAGAAAACAAATGCCTCATTCCTTGGTCGGTGAGGGATAGCCATTATTGTATCGATTCGATCTCGACCTCAGGACTTTGTGAGGAAATGAACATCGTGGTTTTGACATTTTTCCTGATCTCATGATGTGAAAGATAAAATGGGGTGATTCTCAGATGGGACATTCCTTCTGAAATTTGAATGCTTGGTCAAATCAACTGAACATCTACCATGCCCCTGGTTTAAAAAAAATAAGGGTTTTTTTTAATGGAAAAGAAACTCCTACTTCGAAGGCTCGGAGCGGTTAACGAGGGTCTAACTCCCTTATATCTCCTGTGTTTGGGGATTGAAACAATGAATGTACATTGTTAACAGGGTTCTACTTAAAAGCATACTACTACAGTCATTGTTTTTAGCTAAATTCCTTCTTCCAAACTCTTGGCTAAGCAAAAGAATTGGCACAGTTGGTATCAAAATGCCCGAAAAATCGATTTAAAGAGTGGTACTGGATGGGTTGAGTAAAATGAAGAAAAAAAATTTCAAGGCGAAAATATTCAACACATCAAGACGGACATTCGGCTATAAACAAAATCCTATATGCAGACAATGCTAAAACAATCAATCAAGATAACATATGAAAGTGCGGCAAAGAAACATAATAAAAGTCATTATGGGGAAGAAATGTCTCAAACTAGGTTCGCCGATCTTGCCGACCTGCCGTAATCTTGATATTACCCTGACCCAAAGACCTTTACCAACAGCATAGAGTCGTGAAACAAAATAGCAAGGCGTCCACCAGTAAAGTGAATGAGAATCCTATCCATCAAAGAAACAAACATGCCCCTTGCACAGTAGTAGCTGTGTTTGTTATCCATATTTCAAGCGATCAACCACCCATAACTTAGATTACCATTTCCGTGTAAGGCCCACCAAGTTTATATGCACATGCTTATAAAAAATATTGGACGTTTTTGCAAACAAAAATAGTAAAAAGGGAGAAAAGAAACCTATACGTATACATGAAAGAAGATATTCTATTGATTTTGAGAAATCAGCCTGTGAAAAACGCATTTACATTTGGAAGCAAGTAATTACAAAATCAAAGCAAACAAGTGTTTACAAATGGCAATATGAATGTGAATATCCATCAAGTCCCGACTCTGCTATGACTCTTATGACTCTTACGCTTTCATCTTCCTGCTTTCAGACAGATCATTCTTGGATTAGCTTTGAGCTTATGTCAGGTGAAGGAACGAAGGAAAGAAACAAAGGATCTCATGTTGAGCGTAGTCATTTGCTTTAAGTCCCTAACTTTTTCCTGAACCGCCCTTTTGGATTTTCGATTCACCAGGACACCCTCTTTTTGCCTAAACCGCCCTTTCGGGTTTTCAGTTTAGCGGGTTTTTATTATTTTTATGCAAAGTATTTTTAACTACGTCAGCATTCACAGGGAGAGGGAAGTACTCTCCATCCATAGTCATGAGCATCATCGCTCCTCTAGAGAAAAAATTTCTGACCATGAAAGGACCTTCATAAGTCGGAACCCACTTGCCCCTGGGACCTCCTTGGGGGAGAATTATCCTTTTTAGCACAAGGTCACCTGGCTTGTAACACTGAGGCTGTACCCTCTTATCAAAAGCTTTACTCATCCTTTGCTGATATACTTGACCATGACACATAGCCGTCAACCTCTTCTCGTCGATAAGTTCCAACTGATCCAGCCGATTCTGTACCCATTCACTTTCATCTAGCTCAACATCTCTCATGATCCTAAGAGAAGGAATCTCGACTTCTACCGGTAATACTGCTTCCATGTCGTATACCAATGAAAATGGGGTTTCCCCAATCGAAGTATGCACAGTGGTACGATAACCATGCAACACGAAAGGAAACATCTCATGCCAATCTTTATAGGTTACCACCATCTTCTGCACGATTTTCTTGATATTCTTATTGGCCGCTTCGACAGCACCGTTCATCTTTGGTCGGTATGGGGAAGAGTTATGATGCTTGATTTTGAAGGACTCACAAAGCTCCTTCATCATTTTGTTGTTCAAATTAGACCCATTATCGGTAATGATCTTTTCAGGCACTCCGTAGTGACAAATAATATTGTTCTTAATGAACCGAGTACCTGCTTGGTGACATTGGCATAGGATGCAGCTTTGACCCATTTTGTAAAATAATTGATGGCAACCAGAATGAAACGGTGCCCGTTGGATGCAATCGATTCAATTTTGCTGATAATATCAATTCCCCACATCGCAAACGACCAAGGGGAAGTCAAGACATTCAAAGGTACTGGCGGTACATGCACTTTATCAGCATAGACTTGACATTTGTGGCAAACCCGTGCATGATTGTAACAGTCAGTCTCCATGGTGGACCAATAATAACCTACTCGCAAGATCTTTTTAGCCATGGTATGCCCGTTCGAATGGGTCCCAAAATCACCTTCATGTATCTCCTCAATGATTCTAGCTGCTTCTTTCTTGTCAACACATTTGAGCAGTAAACCATCATGATGCCTTCTATACAACACACCACCACTGAGAAAGAACTTGGATGAAAATCTTCTCAAGAACTTCTTATTTGTGACGGATGCTTTTTCAGGGTACTCTTGTGTTTCAAGATATCGTTTAACATCATAAAACCAAGGATTACCATCTGGTTCCAAGCTGGCCTCAAAACAGAAAGCAGGCTCACTCAAACTTCTGATAGTAATGGAAGGTGCCTCATTAGCCCACTTAACCTTGAACATGGAGGACAAAGTTGCCAGTGCATCAGCTAGATTGTTTTCTTCTCTGGTAATGTGCTCAAACGTGATCTCTTCGAAGTATGGAATCAGCTTCATAACATGGTCATGATATGGAATTAGGTTCTGATGGCGAGTCTCCCAATCTCCATTAATCTGGCTGATAATAAGATTGGAATCCCCATAAACTTTCAAAAATTTGATGCGCAGGTCAATCGCCGCTTCAATGCCATAAATGCAAGCCTCATATTCGGCCATGTTGTTAGTGCAATCAAAACAAATACGAGTCGTGAAAGGAATGTGGTATCCCTCAGGAGAAGTGATAATAGCCCTGACACCGTTGCCCATGGCATTGGAGGCACCATCAAAAACAAGCGTCCAATGCGATCCCGGCTCGGGTCCTTCGTCTGGGTCTAGCATATTACAATCCTGAATATACACAATTTCCTCATCTGGAAAATCAAACTTTATCGGTTCATAATCGTTCAAGGGCTGATGAGCAAGATGGTTGGCCAGTACACTACCTTTAATTGCTTTTTGAGTAGTGTATTGGATATCATATTCGGTGAGTATCATCTGCCAACGGGCTACCCTGCCTGTAAGAGCTGGCTTCTCAAAAATATACTTGATTGGATCCATTTTGGATATCAAGTAGGTGGTGTGAGTTAGCATGTATTGCCTCAAACGTTTGGCGGCCCAGGCAAGCGCACAACAAGTCTTTTCCAGCAATGAGTACCTCGACTCGCATTCCGTAAACTTCTTACTCAAGTAATAAATAGCCTGCTCTTTCTTCCCTGTCTCGTTGTGCTGACCGAGGACATAACCCATTGAGGTCTCCAACACAGTTAGATACATGATTAGTGGCCTTCCTTCCACCGGCGGCATGAGTATCGGAGGTTCCTGTAAATACTCCTTTATTTTGTCAAAGGCCTTCTGACAATCCTCATTCCATTTCACTGTCTAACTTTTCTTCAACAACTTGAACAAAGGTTCACAGGTGGCTGTGAGATGAGAAATAAATCTAGAAATGTAGTTTAACCTTCCCAAGAAACCACGTACTTCCTTCTCTGTCCTTGGTTCAGGCATTTCCTGTATCGCTTTTACCTTGGTCGGGTCCACCTCGATACCTTTTTCACTAACAATAAGACCCAACAGCTTACCGGATCTCACCCCGAAGGTGCACTTATTCGGATTCAACCTTAATAAGAACTGCCTCAGTCTCTCGAACAACTTTTCCAGATGAACCAGATGTTCCTCTTCTGTGTCAGACTTAGCAATCATATCGTCCACATATACCTCAATCTCTTTGTGAATTAAATCATGAAAGAGAGTGACCATGGCGCGCTGATATGTTGCCCCGACATTTTTCAAATCGAACGGCATCACTTTATAGCAAAAAGTTCCCCAAGGTGTGATGAATGTTGTCTTTTCCATATCCTCCGGAGCCATCTTAATTTGATTGTAACCCGAAAAACCATCCATGAACGAAAACACTTTGGAATGAGCAGTATTATCAACCAACATATCAATATGCAGAAGAGGGAAATCATCTTTAGGGCTGGCCCTATTCAAATCCCTATAATCCATGCACATCCTGACCTTACCATCCTTCTTGGGCACAATCACAATATTTGCAATCCATGGCGGATAATTGATGACCTTTAAGAAATTTGCATCCAACTGCTTCTGGACCTCCTCTTTTATCTTCTTGGACATCTCAGGATGAGTTCTTCAGAGCTTTTGCTTGACAGGGGAATAACCTTCTTTGAGCGGTAATCGATGCACCATTATGTTTGTATCCAACCCAGGCATATCCTCATAAGACCAAGCGAAGATATCAGAATACTCACAGAGTATCTCAATCAATCTGACCTTTATACTTTCTTCGAGATCTGCCCCTATCTTGACTTCTCTTCTTACCTCTTCTGTGCCAATATTCACCACCTCAATCGGATCCTGGTTCGGCTGGATAACCTTCTCCTCTTGTTTTAACAATCTTTCTAATTCCTCAGGAATATCACAATCCTCATATGCTTCTTCTTCAGCTTGATAAATAGGAGTATCAAAGTCATAATGAGCCACAGCAGAGTCATTATCAATATGATCGGTGGTGGAAGTGCATCTGTATGAATGACATTTAGGAGTCTTTTAGTGACAGTGTGTAAAAAGAGAAACATTGCCATTCAAATAAAAAAATGAAGCAAAGTTTTGAATGCAAAAACGTCCTTTATTTCATGATAAACTCGAAAAATAAACATGGTGGCCCTACACAAATGATCCACTACGCTTTGGGCTGAGCGTAGGAATTATGATATGGTAATAAAAGAAACAAGAAAATTACTGCTCAGCGCTTGAAACTTGGATAACATCCACAGAAGTCCAATTGTTGAGTGTCTGGCCTGGAATACTCGGACGAATCCAATCTTCCATGTTGTAGCCATCAACCCTATGGTCGCAAACTGCATTGATATGTCCTTCTTGAGTAGCACAAGGACGGGAAAACATCACAGGAGTAGATAAACTAGATGCTCTGGGAGTTGAACTTTGCTGACCTGGGCTAAAACCAAGACCAAATTTATCAAATTTTGGAGTAACGTCCAGCACCTGACCCCAACCTTCAGGGTTACCATTTTCCACCACAGCTCTCACATCCTTGAGAGAAGACATAACAGTTTCCGGTTTCCTTTTCTGCTATGGAGGAGGAAAATTGATAGCATGAACTGTCTCAAATGCTTGAAACGGAGTCTCATGTATCTCACCTTCAACTTCAACATAGTGAAATAATGTCAAATGACTCACGATGTACTCTTCCTCGCCACACACAGTTATCACCTTTCCCTCTGTAGGATACTTGAGTTTCTGATGAAGAGTAGAAGTGACCGCTCCTGCTCTATGAATCCACAGACGCCCCAACAAACAACAATACGTTGGTTGTATATCCATCACAAAAAAGGTAGCCGTGAAGGTGCGAGGACCAACCTTGATTGGTAACTCTACCTCCCCAAACACCGACCTTCGAGATCCATCAAACGCCTTCACCATTAAATCACTAGGGCGCAACTCCAGTCCAGAATAATCAATCTTCATCAATGCTGACTTCGGTAGTACATTCAAGGACGATCCTGTATCCACCAAGACCCTAGATAAAGTAGTGCCCCTGAACTCCATTGAAATATGCAATGCTTTGTTATGGTCTGGCCCCTCCGGAGGAAGATCAAAATCTGTGAAGCCCAGACCATTCCCGGCAGATATGTTAGCACAAACATTCTCAAACTGATTGACTGTTATCTCATGTGGCACGAACGCATTCTTTAACAAATTCATCAAATAATTTATGTGAGGTTCTGAATAAATCAACAGAGACAGGATAGACATCTTAGAAGGAGTATGGCTCACATGATCAATTATGCTATAATCACTCTTTCTGATAATTCGCATTAACGTTTCAACCTCATCGGGAACTGAAGAAGCTCCTGGTATCGGAATTGGTTGGGTCACATTGGCTGGCGTAACCCTTGGATTACCAATCATCGCTTGTTGTTTTCCTTTTTCTCTTGCATAAGCATCTGCCGCATCTTGCATATTGGAAGGACCAAATATTCTCCCGCTTCTAGTCATTCGACCCATACCAGAAAAGTTATGAACTTCCTCTTCACTATCTTCAGCACGTTCTTCCTCAGACGAATGGGTACTTACCTCCTGCTTCACCCCATGGTAATAAACATCGGCACCGTAATGCCATGGGATGGCCTTCTCACTGGTGTACGACATGGGACCAGGTACCGTAATCATCAAAGGAGGCGCCCTAGATGGGGCAGGAATGCGCACATGGGTGTAAGGAATAGATACCACAATAACATCTTCTTCGGTAACCTTATGGTAGCTCGGTTTTCTATCAAACTGCAGGAAACCCTCCTTTATCAACAACTGGATACCTGCTTTTAAATCATCACAGCCCTTCGGTTGTTCTCTACACTTGGCACACTCTGAAGTACAACCCGGGAAAATAGAATTGTCAAGCAAATACCTCTTAACATAGCACAACGGAGTAGTTACTTGTTCCACATTCATGATCAAATTCAACACTTCACCATTATCATCTATCATATTAACAACACCCCCTCCATGCCTAGGCATTGGGTTCTGAGTAACACTCGTACCAGTCACTGGAGTAAACTCAATTGCCTTAGCATCTAACAAGTCTTGTACCTTGCACTTCAATGCAAAACAATTGCCAGTAGAATGACCAACTCCGCCTGAATGGAATTCACATCTTGCGTTATCATCATAGCTAGGGGAGGTCTTGCGGGTGGTGGTGGCATATTTCTCAAATCGATCAAATTCAAATCAAGCAAATGGTGGAGTGCTTCAGTAAGAGATACTGGCAAGGGATCGAATTTTCTGGGTTGTCTCTGCTGTTGATTATTATACTGACGGGGAGCATCTTGTTGTCTTTGTTGTTGAGGCATTATATTTGGTCTCTGCTGCAGAGGAGCATTAACAGGAATAGAAACAGCATTGATTTGTTGGTGCTGACGATCCTCTCTTCTTCCTCTATGAGAGTAAACCGCACTTGCATCATCTTCCCTTTTCTTAGGGTAAGTATTGAATGGTTTCTTACTGCCCCCTGATGAGCCACTAGAACCTCCAAACTGAATTTTCCCCAATTTCAAACCTATCTCAATCCTTTCACCAGCCATAACTAAGTCTGCAAATCCTGCCGAAGTACTTCCTATCATGTGCTCATAGAATGGCCCTTGCAGAGTACTCATAAACATATCAATGAGTTCTCTCTCCATGAGTGGAGGTTGAACCCTCGCAGCTAACTCACGCCACTTCTGAGTGTATTCCTTGAAAGATTCTCTTGGTCCCGGTGACAGATTCTCTAACTGAGTGCGATTAGGCACCATATCCATATTGTACTGATAATGTTTGACAAAAGCCCGAGTAAGATCATTCCAGCAACGAATATGAGTTTTCTCTAACTTCATGTACCACTCCAGGGATGCCCCAGATAGGCTATCCTGGAAAAAGTGAATCAAAAGTTCCTGATCTTCAGTATGCACTGACATCTTTCGGAAATAAGCAGTTGCATGAGTAACAGGACATGTCATTCCGTTGTACTTTTCAAATGTAGGAGGCTTGAACTTTGGAGGAACTTTCACCCCAGACACCAACCCGAGATTATTAGCATCCATACCAAGGACTCCTTGCCCTTCCACAACCTTCAAACGTTCTTCCAACAACCGATACTTCCTATCCTCAACCTGAACTTCCGGCTCTGAACGCCGAACAGAACACTGATCTTCATCCTGGTCAAAGTCATAATCCTGCTCCTGATAGTTCCTTACACCGCCTTGATTATCTCTTCCGTTCCCTACAAGACGAGGTACTGGAGACGGGGGAAACTGTCCTACGTTACGCACAAAAGGGTTTCTGGGCATCCCGTGAAAATTTCCAGCAGGGTGATCTTGCACATCCCCCAATCCTATAGAAATGTCCTGATAGAGCCCTTGATTTCCACCATCCCCTGGATAGCGGCGCTGGTTGTTGACAATAGCAGTCAGTTCCTCCTGTTGGTGATTCACATTGGTGATGACCTCCATGAACTGATTCATCTGAGTAGCCATCTGGGCCCTTATTTCAGCGAGTTCAGCTTGAACTTGTTCCATCTGTCTTGGAAAATTGTTTCTGGTGGAATACCGGTGAGTAGTCGTCTTGAATTTTGAATAAGAAAAGCAGAAGAATAAGAATATCGTCTTGAGATAACCTGTAATGTTATGAAATGCATGATGTGCATGATATGTTTGTCATTTCCTGGTACCCAAGAGTCCTTTTATTCATCAGTCACGATGTGCAACTAAAGATCAAACATACAATCAAAGGAAAAAGGACAATAAGACAAACACTTTAATTATTTACAAACAAAAGAAACGATGTTCGAGTGATTCCGGACATTTAAGAGTGTAACAATAAACAACAAAATACATGTTTTAAAGTAAACTTAACAAAAAACTTAATAATAAAAACAAACGAATGGTCCCTTCCAACAATCCTGGGGGTGACCAAATACACCAAAGGTAAGTAACAAAAACTAAATCTCAGGGACAAGACATGCTTCAAGGTGTTGACAATACTCTTCAAGTCTGGCTTTCTCCTTCAAAAGTTGTGATGCGACTACTTTACTTTCTTGAAACCGACCCTCAGCGACACGCCTCTGGGCTACTTGCTTCTTAAGCTGAGCATCTTTGTCCTTGAGTTGTTTCTCCCAATTTTGAATCTTCTTCCTGTAGCTATTCTCAGATGCCTGAAGCTTCTGGCACTCTTGTTGGGTTTTACTCAACTCTTTTTCCATTTCAGCATGAGATCTCTTCCTAAAACTGGTTGCATCAGAAGTTTCCCCCTGAGCTTCTTTGAGTTTGCGAGCTAAGTCGGCCCTTTCTTGATCTACCCAATAAAGTTTCATCCCCGCCTCACGGTCTTTTGCACGAAGTTAAATATTCTCAACATGAACCTGGGTGAACACCTCGTAGGCACCGTGTTACTCAGAACAGTAGGAGGTTGCTCACACATAGGAGTCGACCTTGCAAATGGTAACCGTAAAATCTTAACCCTGGCTCTAATCCAATTTAAGTAAGGAACCCTAGCAATAGAAACCTTCTTTCCCAAAGTAGTTCTATCCTTCTTGTGAATTCTCTTCCAAGCACTTGTCACTCTTTTCAACATCACAGGATCACTTCCTCTAACAAAATACGCTGATTCGGACACCTCCTCCACCTTTGGCGGTCCATCCATTGCATACCCCAATTGACGATAAGCAAGCACGGGATTATAGTTGATTCACCCCTTAGTTCCTATGAGGGGAACATTAGGGAAATCTCTGAAACTAGCGATAATACTTCGTACTTCCCCCATGTCATAATTCCACCGGATATCAAATGAATTAAGGTTGATAAGTCTTGATGACCATAGGAGAGAATGCCTGGTATCCACGAAAGGGCCACTTACAGGTAGGTGCAACTTAAACCATTGATACAACATCGAATGACATAAACTTACATTACCTCCTTTTCCATGCCTAAAATGAATGGTGTAAAGAGTATCTGACAAGAGTGTCGGTACTGGGTTCTTGTTTCTAAAAACACAAATAGCCGTCAAATCTATAAAATTTCTCTTGCGAGGGAAGAGGATGATCTCGTATATCATGAGAGCAAACAGAGTGCTGAATCCATTCCAATTCCCGTTCTTTGCCCAGTCTTCAGCTTTCATCACTAAGAAATCCAAATAAAACCCTGTAGTATCCTCACTTGATTTCCAATTGTCTTTCACTTCTTTCCAAATCAAATGAAGAGTTTCAGCAATAACTTCGAACTTCGGCTTCTCTGGCACTTGGACAAAAGGAACTTCATCGGACAACTTGATGTTAAGTAGGTACGCATACTCTTCTAGTGTGGGAACCAGTTGATAATCTTGAAAAGTAAAACACCATAATTCCTTGTCATAAAACTGGAAGAGGGTGATCAAAGCCATTGGGTCAACTAGAGTGTTAAGGATTAGTAACAAATTGCCATAATTTTTGTTGAAATTATTCAGAACATCATCCTTCAAATAAGAACTCAACCTCTTCAATTCGGACACATCAATGGTAGGAATCTGATAAGCGAATGTATGCCGGGTGGGCTCTTTATCACGAACTGAATCAAGCTCAATTGACGGGAGGCTAGCCATTTTTGATGGAAAGAAGACTCTTGAATATCCCTGGAACATGACATGCACATGCTAGTTATTTTTTATACATCATTTTTTTTATAAATAACTATGCTATGATGCAACATGACAGGATCAAAGTTCACACTGGATCATGGCCGGACCATTACAGAACAGCACCACTTAAGATCAAAAGAAAAATCCCAAAGCTTCAAAACTGTCATGGGAACCTGAGTCACTTTCACAACACAAAGTCACCAACAGTACCTGTACCTGTAAGAAAAGTTTTCCCGCCCCTCTCACGGGTGTAATCTAGGTCAAGGTAAGGTTAAAAGCCAAATCAGAGTACAAGTGCTCGAATGTCGGTATCATCATACAATAACACCTATCCGAACTACCTCTGAAGTCATGGGTCTCATGGTCAGGTCTACAAAGCATCTGCCTCATAGCTGCCATGGCCACTCTATTCCTAGCTCCTGTGGAATTCACTTATAGCCTGGGTATGAGGCCTTTTACCTCATGGAACAACCCACCCACCAAGAAATCCAGAATCCAAACTGTCCAGCCAAATCCAGTATGCAGAAAGTAAAGCGCATATAGGATGCAATGCAAACAGATAAATATGCAAAGCGGTAAAATAAACACCCAAAAAGAAAACAAACAAGAGCTAGGATCGACTCCGGGATGGACCAGCAAGAGGTCAATCTGTCCCCGGTGAAGTCGCCAGCTGAAACCACGCGGCCGGAACCCATCATATGGATGTAATGAAACATCAATGAAGTCGCCACCGAACGTCTTTTATCCCTCCGAAAGGAAAAGGTAAACATCGAGAAAACCTGGAAAGGGAGAAATCACAGTCTTTCGACCGAGAGATCGGGTAAGGGAGTCTGTTATGCGAGGGGAAGGTATTAGCACCCCACGCGCCCGTAATACTCTATGGTATCCACTCTTGTTGTCTAATCTAAAGGGTGTGGTCAAGTCCTATGTTTATGGCTTAAAGCTGAGAAGGGAATGCATGCAAAAGAAAAAGAAAACAATGTAGGGAAAATAAAAGTTATGCTCGATTGGGCCCTACCCCAATTCCTACGTATCCCTTTTAAGGAATAAGAGCAGCCATAGTTCGGCTCATATATTTTGGTTGGTTTGTGTTTTTTAGTTAAGACAACAAAAACAATCAAGATGGCAAAACATCAAATGAAACAACAAACAAATGAGATGGTCAAACATCGACTAAATAATAACATAGTAACATGTCACATATGGAGAAACATCAAATGATAAAACAACACACTTAACAATGACATTGAGAGTCAAAGCAGGATGACAAACAGATGCGATGGCGAAATATCGGCTTCAAACAAATGTGTGATGGCGAAACATCGGCTAAAAGGTAGTAAGATATCATGGCAAAGATGGCGAAACATCACACCTAAAAATGATATCGAGAATCAAAGTAGGATAACAAACAGATGTGATGGCGAAACATCGGCTTCAAACAAATGTGCGATGGCGAAACATCGGCTAAGAGGTAGTAAGATATCATGGCAAAGATGGCGAAATATCACACCTAACAATGATATTGAGAATCAAAGTAGGATAACAAACAGATGCGATGGCGAAACATCGGCTTCAAACAAATGTGCGATGGTGAAACATCGGCTAAGAGGTTTAAAGACCAAGACAAGAGACGTACAAATAAATAAGATTGATTTGTATCTTTTACCTTGAATAAGGGTTTGAGTTTATTAGAAATGTTTTATGATTTGCCAAGAAAACAATTTTCGTTTTAAGATGAAAAATGCAAAGGAAAAAGAAAATAACTAGGGGAAACTAGCCTAGCATTATCCCTAGTGTTGTCATACAATGATTGGTCCTAAGGTTCAGGATAAAAGAAAACCCTACCTTAATTAACATGTCAAAGGAAGCTTAACAAAACTATCCTATAGGGAACATGCAATGAGAGCGAAGTCGTGATCTCAATTTCTAAATTGAGTGACTCATCGATCAACAATTAAAGAAGAAAAGCAATAAACATCCCATAGGGAACATGCACTGAGAGCGAAGTCGTGATCTCAATTTCTAAATTGAGTGACTCATCAATAAAAAATTAAATAAGAAAAGCAATAAACATCCTATAGGAACATGCACTGAGAGCGAAGTTGTGATCTCAATTTCTAAATTGAGTGACTCATCGATCAAAAATTAAAGAAGAAAAGAAATAAACATCCTATAGGGAACATGCACTGAGAGCGAAGTCGTGATCTCAATTTCTAAATTGAGTGACTCATCGATCAAAAATTAAAGAAACAAACACAACACATGTATCAGCCAAAAGCCAGAGGGCCTCCTGACATATATCAGCAACAGAGGTCCCATCATGCAATCAGAGAAATATGCAGAATGAAAATGGAAGAGAGGAAATAGTGTAATACCAAATGGATAACTATTTGTAGCAACTGAATAAGAATAAAAGAAACCCATAGAACTTCAAGCAAGCTGGCATCAGTAGACAAATCAAGTTAGAAATTACGTCGTCAGGATGTAAGTAATGAGATTTTCAGATATGAACAGATCCCATGGGCAACATATAGCATTCATAATCACATGTGCATATCCTGCATAGACTATCAAATATGCCAAGCACAAGAGTAGTGCAAACATAATAAATTGTGTTTCACAAATAAAGTGAAACACAGTAGCCTCAAGTCAAAAATGGAAAACTTTTCTCAAAGTACCTCGCACATTCAAAAACCAAGTTAGTATTCCCATAAATAGAATGATGATTCACATAAAGGATGGATGAAACATGATGAAGAGAGGAAAACATGATAACAATTATCAAAGCATTGGGTATGGTAGACAGAAAGAAACAAGTATGTGCACAAATTGGTCAAAAGAATCAAAGGAATATTGCTCCTTTCTATCACCATATTGAATTGACAATTGAATATCAATCAAGGATCATGGGAGCTTGAGAAGAATACAATCAAAGACCATGAAGGTCAGCAGCAACCATAATTCAATCATGCACAATTAATTCAACCACGGCTCACAAGCACAAGAGAAGATGGAGCCCACACAATACGTCAAAAAGGTTCAAACATTCAAACATAGGGCCATAAGTGAAGTGACTTGTGTTATTGTGGATAATCAGAATCAACATGATCATTAGGTTCCCAATTATAGGCCTCACTCAAGTTCATTGTCCATCAAACAAATTGCAACAAGATATGCAACATCAATAGGGTACCTTCACTTTAAAAATACATCAAAAATAGAAACAAGGATCCATAAATCAAACCAAAAACTTCTTAGCATCTTTGAAGTGTGTAGAAGTCAGAAAGCAAGCCTTAAGTTCATGAATGATTGAGGAGGGGATCAAATGAGGCCCAAAGTTCAAGACTAGTTGGCAAAACTATCAAACTAGACAAGTTTTCAAAATAATTTGTGGAAAAATGTCAAACCAAGTCAAATAATTCAAGAAAAAGGGTTTTCAGATCCTCAATGCATTCATGAACCATAATCAAGACTTAAATTCCATTGAAAATCCAGGGGCATAGTGGTTTTGAAAATGAAACTTGCACCATAAGCAACAAAACCCCTAATTTTTGACTTTTAATCTTAGATATTGATTAAGATCAAAATTCAAATAAATCAAACCAAGATCATACAAATCACAAAGAAACCCTAAATCTCAGAAAACATATATTTTTACATTTTTTGAATTAAAGAAAATCCAAAAATAAAATTAAATCCAAACAATTAATCAATTAATCCAATAATCACATCTCAAAATAAAATTCTAAACAAAAGTAAGAAAAATGTCCAACCAAAATCATATTCATATATTAGAACTAAAAAAAAACACATCTCTGATTTTTTTGGAATTTTTGAATTAAAGGAAATATTAAAATAAAAAATATACAAACAATTAACAATTAAACCATTATTTAAGGGCAAAAATGCAAACCCTAGCCAAAAATCACAAAAAGGTCAAAATAAAAATATATCCAGATTCTATGATTAAAAAAAAGCTTGCGTGATTTTTTTGAGGATTTTTGAATTAATGGAAGTATTAAAATAAAAATTATAAAGCAAAAATTCAAAATAAACTTCTCAAATTAAATTCATAATCAAAAATAGAAAAAATGCTAAACAAATTTCAGAATCAAATATTACATGATTTTATGAGTCAAAAATATTTTTTGTGGAATTTTTCAAATCAAAGAAATATTAAAATAAAAAATAACACTAAACAAACAATTAATTAAACACATTAATTTTTAAACCAATCAAAACATTTTCAAAAATTATCAAAAAAATGCACAAGGTCAGGAATATTATTTTTGAATTTGTGATAATTGTTCAGAATTTTTTAAATTGTTTTGATCAAGAAACAAAAATCAGAAAATCAATTAAAACAAAAATATGAAAATGCATGATAATTTGAAACAGACCAATCACAGTGCGCCACCTCACTTCATCTTCAACCTCCAGCATAGGGAAAAACGAGTTCAATACCACAGTTCATGAGCATGTTCAGATCTGTCAATCATGCTCGTTTCTTAACCAAAATCCATGAAATCAAGTGCAAATTAAAGCTAGCATTTCATACTTCAACATGCAATTTGAATCACACTCAAAGATCAAGCATAGATCAAGAAATAAAGTCTCAAAAACTGGAAAACTCACTATAAACATCAAAGTCATGAACACGATTTCAACAATTCTGCTTGAATCAAAGCTCAAATATACATCAATCCTAATGATTGGCCAGCTAGCAACTCAATGAACATGATTTGCATCCTCAATTCAAGCTAAAACACATAAATCAAAGTTCAAGAAACTCACATGGATGTGAAATCTGGAAACACGATTCCTTCACTCCAGAAGCAATCCAATGGTGTAGGCTTGATCTCCTTACTTCACTGAAGCTGAATCACCAAGAATTTTGAAGAATGATCCATGGAGAAGAGAGATTCGAAGCAATTTGCAGAGTTGCTTCCAAGATGTTCAGATTTGCAATGTAGCGGTTATGAGCCTCCCCCTTCACAAATGAGCCTTGATTCTTGTTATATAGCACGAGGGTAAGAGGATAGAAGTGGTATTTGGCACTCAAAACTGATGGAGGGTAAGTTTGGAAGTTTTTGCCAAAAATGAAGATGCACATAGAATCTGCGTTTGACTTGTGCATTTGCTTGCCTTTTATGCGTTTTATGAGCCAAGTGAAGTCAGAATTACATGCCTAAAGTGTCAGCTCATGATTGTTTGAAATGAAGAAGTGTTGGTCATTTTGCAAAATTGAGCATGTTTTGTATTTTGTTCATCCAAGCAAGTTCATGAAGCATATGGGCACGAAATGTTGAGTGTAATGGGCCTCAGCATGTCCCAAATTACCAATGGGTTTTATTAGAAGCAAAAGGAATGGCTAAAACTTGAGTTTGCAAGAAATGGCCATTTTGCATATTTGTCAAAATTCAATAAAATGCCTAAAAATTCCAAAGTGCATAACTTGCTCATATTTTTGAATTTTGACACAAATGAATGCAATATGGAAAGGTATTGGAAAGATATACAATCCCTTAGTTTTGAGTTTTTGCAATTGAATCCAATAAGTTTCTCAAAATTGAGCTTGAAATTCACTAATTTTGGAAAATGACCTATAACTTTGTGACTTCCAAAGACCATAATTCTTGATTCCTTGCCAATTTGGACATGAGACCAAATGGAGATGAGAAATCATCCTCTTACATTTCCAATCATGTTTCATTAGTATTTATTTTATCAAAGGTGAATAAAATGTGAATTTTTGAAATTAGGTCCTTATTTTCCAAAATTAGAAACTTTTAGGGTTTCTTCGTGAGCAAGTTTCCACCCAAACCTCAATCTCTTTGGTCCAATATCAAAATGGACTTGAAATGTGAAAAGTACATCCTTGAATTTGTGGTTGGCCAAAAGTTCACTTAGTCAACCTTTACTTTGACTGATTTTGACCAAAATGACCATTTTGCCCCTTTGAATCAATTGATCCACTTCCCTTTAAAATTGATGATCAAAAATCCAAACATATGATCTTTCAAACATATAGAGGCCATGTACAAAGTTTCACTTCAAAATTCTCAGGAAAACTTGATGAAATCCCAAACCCTAGTTTTGGTTAACTCCTTAGGAGACTGATGAATCATCTTCAAAATTTCAAATCCTCTGGACATCTTGGCCAATTTCTTATACAAAGACTTTTAAAATGCCAATGAGATGTTGTAGCTTCCAAATTAAGACTTGTACATTGATCAATAGCCTTGATCAAGAAAAACCCTAATTTGACTGGTGAATCAAAGGAGTGATTCCTTCTTATAATCAAACACAAACTTCAATCCTCTGATGATCCAAAGAGATGGATAAAACATCTTGAGATATGCAATAACTTTTGAGCTTGAAAGATCCAGAGGTTTAGATGATAAGATTCTACTTGAGAAACTTGTCAATGCAATCATCCTTCAAAGCTTGAGGAAGACTTGATAACCAAAGTACTTTGATCCCATCACAATGTATGAATGCAATGCAATATGATATTCATGATGAAACATAAGCTAAAATCAAGAGGGTAAATTTTGGGGTGTAACAGGTAACTCGTCCCCGGGGCTTATAACTACATTTGTTTAAAATATTGTCTCTAAGTTATTTATTTTCAAAATGGGCATTTTGCTCACTTATGTACAAATATCTTAATGTTTATGACCAAGAAGAATATTTCAGTTTTACTGTTATATATGTTGGACTTCCCATGAGGGTCCTTGCCTACTCTTAAGGTGATACACAAATTTTAGACTCCCCTAAAGAGTCCTTGCCGCTTCTTAAGGTGATACGTGAATGCTAGACTTCCACAGAAAGATCATTTCTGCCACTTTAGGCAATAAAGTAAGAATAACTTCCATAGGAAGATACTTGATGACTCGTAAGGTGATAAAAGTGTGTTGGACTTCGACAGGAGGATCCTCGCTGCCTCCCAAGGCAATACGAGTAGGTTGGACTATAATGGGAAGATCTATGTCACCTTTCAAGGCAATAAAAGTGGGTTATATGAGGGTGATCACCCACCTCTAAAACTCCCCGTCTGAGGAACTTAATGTCTCATCACACAAGCCCAACTTTAAGTCTCGCCTAAAGGATTCGTTTGAGTTTGGCCAAAGAGACTCTATTTGAAGTCTCACTAGGGGGATTCTACCAAAGTCTTACCTAAGAGACTCGACTCCCAATGCATTGCATGAGGGAGTTAGACTCTCATCAGTAAGGTTCATCTAAGTGCCTCACCCGAGGGACTTATAGTCCCATTAACAGGCTCTTATAAAACTCCTCGCCTGAAGGACTTAGAGTCTCATCAGACATGCTCATGTAAACACCTTTCCTGAAGGACTTAGAGTCTCATCATACATACTCCTCTAAACATCATGTAAACACCACGACAGTGTTTATCAAATATCTTGAGGTTCAGATGAGACAAATAACACAACATATATCTCTGCAAGCACAAGGAAATCAAAAAAATCGTGCGAGTGTTAATATTGTCACAATAAGGAGTCAGAAAGTTGCCAAAGATCAGTTAATCATGTCATAGAGGTAGAGATGGAAGTGAGGGAAAAGAAGAAAGAACTGGAAGAAGTTACACCACCTGCGAAGCCAACTGAAGAGAATAATAAAAAGGAGACTAAATCGGTGATTAAGTTATCGTATCCCTCTCAAGTAGCAAAGAAGGACCCAAAAGAGAAAGACTGTGAGAAATTTGTCAAAGTGTTTAAAAAGTTAGAGATCAACGTTCCTTTCTTTGAAGCCCTCGAGAATATGCCCATGCACCAAAAATTCATGAAGGAGGTCCAATAAAAAAAGAGACCAAAAGAAGAGGGACCAGTACCCGGTGATGAGAAATTGTGTGTAATCACGCCCGAGAGAAGAATGCCAATCAAGTAGAAGGATTCTGGATTAGTTGCAATACCGTACACTATAAAAGATAGAACGTTCAAGAGGGTTCTAATTGATTTCGGTTCTAGTGTGAGCTTAATTCCTTTATATACCTTCAAAAAGCTTGTATTGGAAAGGTAAGCGAGAGTGGTATAAAATTAAAGTTTTCTGATTAGACTATCAAGAAGACATATGGGGGTAGCTGAAGATTAATTTACGAAAATTAACAATTTTGTCTTTCCATTTTATTTCCAAATCATGGACATTCCTAAAGATGAAGAGACTCATATCATTCTTGATTGACCATTTTTGCTTACTAGTTGATGCAATTTTGATATTGAGAAAGGGAGGCTGGCGTTAAAATCATTTGATGAGGACATAACATTAAAAGTTTTAGAGATCAACAAGAAAGGTGCAGATGGAAATAATCAATCTTCAGTTGGTATGATCAAACTAGAAGGAGAAAGAAAATTTTCAAAACAACTCCCAGAAAAAGTCTCAGGCATAAGCTCTCAGGTGGCATTATCTCATGCATCTATCAAAATTCCTAAGTTCATTCAAGAAGTCGAGAAGAGAAATAAAAAGGAACATCAAGGTGAGGAGATGGAAGTGACTTCAAGCACAAAGTGGTTCATACTTTTGATCTAGATAAGTTCTCGGGTGTGGAAAGGACAAGCAACAAGGTGTGGAAGAGGAAGTACCCCCCATAATAAAGGGGAATGAGTTGTCGAGCCATGTGAATTTAAACGAAGCGTTTTGTGGGAGGAAACCCACACTTTTAATGACTTAGCTTTTTTCTTTTTGTTGTTTGTTTTGTTTTTTCTTCAGTTAATAAAAGAAAAAAAGGGATCTTACATGTACAAGCTAGGATGCAGCAGTAGGCGTTGCATTACCCTCTGTGAGTCACCCTTCTCGATCTTGTTCTGAAACATTGAGGCCAATGTTTAGTTAAGTATGGGGGATTTAATGTTACTATTTTGCGGTTTATTTGTTTGTTTTATGCTTTTTGCTTTGTGTTGTACCCCAAAATTTGCCCTCTCTTTTCTCAATACATTTCTCACTAAAGATCTCAAATGCTCAAGAGTTCTCAAAAGCTTGATCAGACAAGCTCACCTCTTAAGCAATGAGCCTCCAAATTAGGGTTTTAGTTTTCTCAACGACAATTGGACTTTTGATGCCTCAAATGACTGTCATGGTTCATTATAGGTCTCCAAGATTTCTCATACCAAGTTTCAAGTCTTGCGTCTCAAAATTGCTTAGCCAATTGCTTAGATGAATGAAAATCAACTGTATTGAGTAAAAAGTCAATTGTGGTCAAAGTACAGTCAAATTTCATGATTTTTACCAACATAAATATTTTGAAGTCATTTTCATCAATTTATCAAGTGTTGATCACAATTCCTCAAGAAAAGCATTCAAATCATCAAAGGGGCAAAATTGTCAAAATTAGGGTTTTTGACTGAGAATGACTGATCAGTGATTTTTGACCTAGTACATGACCTAATGGTTTGAAGCGTGATTTCAAGGATTAAAATATAAAGTTTTGACCTAATTTTATGGCTCAAATTATTTCTCAATATCATTGGATTGATAGTTGAAATTTGATCAACCGATGAAAAGTCAACGGATACACAAAAAGTCAAACATTAACTTTTTTAATCAACATTGAATTTCAAAGATCAAGATTCATCAAGACATTCAAAAATATCAAACTTGATCATAAAGAATCAAGAAAGTAAAAAAAGTCCACAAAAACTCAAAGTTTTCAAGACTTAGAAAATTTTCAAAGTGTTTTTATACTTGATAAATTCATTACTTCATGACATTTTTTCACCAAGATGCAAGATGATTCAAGGAAAACTTTCAACATGAAAGTTGTATATCTTGATGAATTCTACAACTTTTTATTAGGGTTGATGTCCAAAAAATGCTTATATTTGAAGATATAAGCCCATGAAGTCATGACATTTTTCAGAAAACACTTAGTGAAAAATTCAACTAGTTTAGGTTGATTTTTGACCTAACTTCTTGACTAATT
Source organism: Vicia faba (assembly GCA_948472305.1). Classification (NCBI taxonomy): domain Eukaryota; kingdom Viridiplantae; phylum Streptophyta; class Magnoliopsida; order Fabales; family Fabaceae; genus Vicia; species Vicia faba. Next base: position 1,157,362,432 of record OX451736.1, on the reverse strand, counting down.
TTCACCTAGTTCCAAGATTATTTAGCCAAAGTGGTCAATATAACATTGTAGACAATGTTTCAAGATTTCTGAAATGTAAAATAACTTGAAGAGGTCGTTATTTAGCTAAGAGAATCGAAGAGAAGAAGTTAGGCATCCATTCTTAAAATTTAGGGCATTTTCATGAAGAACACATAACCAAATCTGAAGCCATGTTATATAAATCTCACTTTGTAGGCTTAAAACTTGCAAATAACTCAATAATAAATGCTTACATAATTGATTAAGCTTTTGTCCAAGCATTTGAGCCATTGTCCAAGTGATTAATCTATTTTTGGCACAAAGATAACATTGCCATTTTGGAAAAGTGGCTTTAATCACAAAGTCCACTCTCCTTGAGCCTTGCACTTGTTCCTTATGCACATACACAATCTAAAATCCATAAGCAACATGTTTAAATCCTTTAGCCACCCTACAAGCCCATTTTGCTATGCATTGGAACCATGTTTGTCAAGCTTGCTTCAAAAACAAGTCAAAAAGCCATAATATGTGATCTTGTGTTTCTGATCCCTTCAAGTTTCCAAACATCTTGCCTATAAATAGAGAAGTCATATGCAACCTATCAAACGAATTCACAAGTTAGAAACTCCCTCAAAATCCCTCAAACTCAGAATTGCACAAAAACCTCCATAACTTTTCATTTCTGACCTTGAACCTCCATCTCACAATCCACTTGTGTGTTTCCTCTCCAAATCAATCACAAAGCTTCCTTACATAAAATATAACTCATCCCCATCCCTGTTTCACAATTGTAACTCCATCTACATCATCTCCCAAACTCAAAAGTAGAGCTCTGCATATTGACTTCTACGGAAAGTTTCAGCCACTCTAAATCCAAAGTAAGAGTTGCATTAGCTTTCTAAGAGTCCACTGAAGCTACTCAGATCGTCACAACACATCCAGGAGTGCTCAAACTCAAAATACGGTTTCCAGTTTTGAGGTAAGTTTTCTCAACTTTGAACTTCTCATACAAGCATCATTAAAGGTTACTTTGTGAATAAAAAAATATATACATCATAGCTCTGAATCTAACCATGTCCTTAGATTTCATTTATGTTGCCTGAGTGATGAGAATTTTGAGTTTGAACTTTCTGGAAAAAATTAGGTTTAATTTGGTACCAGATAAAATTCATGGTCATCTTTGATTTTTAGCTTAAGTTATTTACATGGTTGAAATCGTGGTTAAATTTCAAACAACTTTCATGTTTACATTATTGCAAATGGTTGAGAAATGAAGAAGTTACAAAATTCAAATATGTAACAATGGCTTATGGCGTGAGGAAGAAGAAGATGACATGTTCAGAACTTGGTTTATTTTAAATTTAATAGTTTTTGTTCTAATACCGGATGTATAAGCCACCCCACTGGCAGAGCGCGCGCGTATAAGACATTGATCTATAAGGACCTGGGTTCGAGCCCTAGTGGTACCCTTTTATATTTTTTTTCCAGGTTTTTCTTGAAGATTCAGTGCATCAAACCATGCGCGCCCACCATGAAGCTTCACATCCAGGCAATTGTATCATCATACCATTAAATCCAATGTATCCAAGAGCAAGCGTATGATGCACCTCAAAAGGTTGTAGGATCCATACAGCGTTTGGATTTTTTATTCTGGGCCTGGAATGTTTTTTTTATTTATCACCCCCCCCCCCCATTTACTAAATAATACAGGCCCATTACCCTTTTTTATTTTCTGAACTCAACAAAAACACACATTTGGGCCTAGCGCCCTGTTTGCTACCTTTATACACCCATTTCACTTTTTAAACCCTCAACATATTTTCATATTCTTTATATTTTTATTTAAACTAAAAATACAAAAATATATTTTATTAAATTAATAATATTTTAATTTAAATACTTCACTTATTTTTTATTAAATTAAATTTTATTACTCTCTTTTACATTATAATAACATTTTCTTCTCAAATTAACATTAACAAAAACTATTTTCTAAGCAAAATTGAATTAGCTTTAGGTTTTATTTTAATCAACTTAAATTTTAGGTTTTGATTAAATAAATTAATTAACTTCTTTTATACATAAAAATTAGGTTAATTATTAAATCTTTCTTTCTATCAAAAACCCTAAAAGCAATTTTTTCTTCATCTCTACATTTTGTGCGTAATTATTGTTGTAATTCATATTAAATGGTTTGTGTGATCGGTGGATCTGGAACTGACTGTTTAACGTTGGTTCGCAAAATGTCGCGGGAGCAAGAGTCGCCACCATCTTTTATTTTCTCCAACATGGACAGGACAAAAGCACAGCAAAATTCCTTATTGAGAATGTTTCTCGGTTCGGGAGGTAGATTTATAGAAAGGGAAGGTGTTAGCACCCTTTCTATCCATGGGCTCTTAGATACTTGCTCATTTGTGTTTTCAAAATGTTTGTTTGCTTTTCAATCGTGAGTGGGTTTGAAAAAGTTTCGTTTAAAGTTTCAGATCGACTCTTGTATCAGTCCTCAAGAGTGTTTGAAAAATTGTTTTTTGAAAGCTTTTTGAAAAGTGTCGGTGTGAAAAGAAGTTTTTGATTTGTTTTGAATTAGAGCAAGTATCTACGAGTCATCTACCTACCCTAAGGAATTAGGCTGTGTAAATGTCCTTAAGATAGTGCCATCCCACAATTGAAAGGTAGGTAGCACCACCATTGGAGGTGTTCGGGTCAATTCGTTTTAAGGGACAGTGTGGTCACCAGAGCAACAGTAGGACACCTTAGAAGCTACCCTTATGCCATGTTCATGGACATAAGGACTTACTAAAACGTCATATACTCGACGACCACGTTTCGAGGGCAAGGCAACAGTGAGGCGTACCCTAAGAGTGGTGTGTGAATTTGTGTGTGTTGTACCCCAAAATTTGCCCTCCCATATTCTCCAAGAAATTGCCAAGTCAAGCTTCAAAGTTCCCCAAGGGTTGCACAGTTCAAGGGCCTCCTATACAGTCAAAATTAGGGCTTGTGTTCTGAGAAAGAAAATGAAGTCTCCAAAGGTCCAATCAAGTCCCACATGCCTACAAATATGGTCAAGCATCCTCATATCAAGTTTCAAGACTTTCAGCACAAAATTGCACAGTCAAAAACCCTAATTGCACTACAGTCAACTGTAGGGGCAAAATGGTCATTTGGCAGTCAAAAGTTCAAATTTTTTGTCAACATATCATTTTGAAGCCACAAACATCATTTGATCAATGCTTGATCATGATTCTCAAAGCTTGGCTCAAAAATCATCAAGATGCAAAAGTTTCCTTATTTGGACAGTTGAAAAAGTCAACTGTAAATTGACCAGGGCATAACTTCCACATGGATTATCAGAAAAATTCCATCCAAAGCTCATTTTGAAGAGAAATACATTTCCTACAACTCATCTTCATACTTCAAGTCCAAGAAATGCTCTCACAAAAAGTTATCAATTTCAACATTATAGGTCATTTTCAAAAGTCAACAAAAAGGGACTTTAAGTCAAAGACCATAACTTGAGATTGGTAAATAAAAATGACATGGGACCAAAGGCATTGGTTAGAGGACTCAAAGACCTTTCCAAAATGTCCAAGAACATGAGAAAAGCTTAAAAATTGAGCAAGTTATGCCTTGTGGAAGTTGGGAAATATTTGGATATTTTGAAAAGTCAACATTGATTCAAATGACCTAAAATTGCTAATGGGCCCATTTTTCTTCCATAATTCATCATCCATGGCATGTGCACGACCACTTGGCCCAAAGGGAAGTTTTTATTCATTTTTTATTTATTTATTTGGATTTTTATTAATAATAATTCATTTAAATTAAAATAAATATATGAAAAATGCTTAACCTAATTTTTTCAATCTTTTTGTGCACATTATATCATCAATATTTCGCGCCTAAATCAATATAGAAAGATTTGGATTGAATTGATCTTAATTGATACAAAAGCACATGGAAAATATTTGGTTAAAGATCTTGAAAATCAAATTTCCAAAATCCATCATTGCAAGAGATTTTGATCAGTTTTTCAACCCTAATTGACTCAATACAAAAGCAAAAACACAAACCTAATGATCCTACACACGCAGCTGCTCAGAAACCTAACAATCAAACTTGAAATTTTTGTTAAGAAACTCAAAACTGAAAACCCTTTTGCAGGCTGATTCAAGGCACGAAACCTATTCCATTAGCTTCCTTGAAGGTTACAGGACGTATTCCAATCATTCCCCAAGCCCCATACTCAAGAAAACATAAGATCACCATGGAAGTTGGTGAAGAAAATTCTTGAATCAGTTTCTGACATTCATGCATTGTTAACGTGTTTTCTTGTTATATTTGTGCTTATAATAAAGTTTGCAAGCTAATTACATGTTTTAATTGAAATTTTATGCATTATATGCCAAGATACCATGTTCGTTTTCTAGGGTTTACAGGATTGGAAATTAGGGGTTTTTGAATGAGGAAAAATTGGCCCTCAAGACCACCACCATTCAACTCAGCGCGTCTGGACGATCTCAAACATACCCTCGCGCCTAATTTATGGAGCCCATAGGGCTAATCGTTATTTTTCCAAAACCGGCCTAAGAAAACGCTCAGAAAACCGTTGCTTAATGTGTTCTTATTTCAGGAAAATAAAACCAGCGAGGAAGACGATATCGTGGCATATGTTGGTTGGTCCGTTTAAATTTTGCGCGCTTTAACCCACTAACGCCTTGGCTTTCTTTTATATTATTTGTTCGTTATTAATATATCAAACGTGTAAACTGGCTCAGCTGGCAAGACGTAGTGGTGTTAATCCTCATGACCTGGGTTCGAGTCCCAGGTCTTCAATATTCCTATATTATTTTTCAATTAACAATCATATGCAGGTTGATGTTGTTGTTCCATGGTACACCTTCAGAACCAAACGTACACGCGTCCCAGTAGAACAATCAGAAGGCCAAGAACTGCGCCATACCATGGATTGTAGTCAACGCTTCTGCACGTGAATAGAAAAGTCCACAAGGCCAGGAATTGAAATGGGCCTGAATTGCTTGGGCTATACCTCCATATTGGGGTCTGAACCCCCAGGTTTGCATATTTTTTTTATTTTCTTTACCTTTTTTGTATTATTATTTTTACTTCCTTTTTTATTATTGTTTTAATTAATTAGTTTTATTATCTTCATAAATATAAAAAAACCCATAAAAAAACAGAAAAGAATTAAAATAATAAATATTTTTATTTCTAATATTTTCATAAATAAATTTGCATGTAATTATTTAGTTTTAAATTAGGTTGCAGTTTTAATTCTTTTAACAAAAATCTATTAAAAAAAACAATAGAATTAGGTCTAATTAATTTTTCATCCTTTTTATTTTTTCTTTCATAATAATTAAAATAACTAAATATATATTTTTATAATTAAATTGCATGAAAATAACTTAGGGTCAATTTAGGTTAAAAAACTTCAATATTTTCTTAATAAATTAAAAATAATTAGGATTAGGGTTTGCATCTTATTTTAATTTTAATTAATTCTTTCTTTTTCATATTAAATCATAAAATACTAAAAAACACCAAAAAACAATTCCTTTCCTTTTTTTTAATTAATTAATGCCATGTAATTTTAATTTTGCGAAAAGGGTCCAACGCCCTCGTTTCGGTTTAATTCTCAATTCGCATATTTATTTCTTCTTTCGTATAATATTCATGTATCTCTCCCAAAGCCGTGTAAATAATTGCTCGCACTTTTAATTCTTTATTTTTACTTTCTTTATTTTCCGTCAAATCGGGTCCTGGTTAATTTTGGCGATGTGGACCCGCGCCTTTTGTAATAGCTTAGAATTTACTTTTCTCGCAATATTTTTAACTGTTAAATAATGGCATGAAAGAATGTATGGACAAAATAAAAACAAGCGTAGAACACCAATAACATGACAAGATAAATGCAAATGAAAACGACACACGAATCGCACACACCACCCCTAGGGTACGCCTCACTGTTGCCTTGCCTCGAAAGGTGATCGTCGAGTAGAGGATGTCTTAGTAAGTCCTCATGATCCGGGAACCTGGCATGAGGGTAGCTTCTAAGGTGTCTTCCTATTGCTCTGGTGATCACCATGTCCCGAACCTCGAATTGACCCGAACACCTCCAACGGTGGTGCTACCTACCTCTCAATGGTGGGATGGCACTACTTTAAAGGACATTTACACAGACGAATTCCTTAGGGTAGGTAGGTTCTCGTAGATACTTGCTCTAATTTCAAAACAAATTCAAAAATACTTTTCACACCAACACATTTTCAAAAAGCTTTCGAAAGCAATTTTTCAAACACTCTTGAGGACTGATACAAGAGTCGAACTGGAATTTTCAAAGAAACTTTTTTTTAAAACCCACAGTTGAAAAGCAAACAAACCATTTTTGAAAACACAATGAGCAAGTATCTAAGAGCCCATGGATAACCATGGATAGAAAGGGTGCTAACACCTTCCCTTTCTATAATCTACCTCCCGAACCGAGAGCAATCTCTTTAAGGAATTTTTCTGTGCTTTTGTCCTTTCCATTTGGAGAAAATAAAAAAGACGGTGGCGACTCTTGCTTCCGCGACATTTCGCGAACCAGCGTTAAACAGTCAGTTCCAGATCCACCGATCACAGAACTGGCGACTCTGCTGGGGACCAAACTTAAAGTGAGGTGTACCTTAGGGCTAGTTCATAACTGTGTTTTCAATTGTCTTCTTTGCTTGCTTTACTATTGTGGGTTACATCGGAGTTACATAGATCCTAACCCGGATCTGGGGATACCCTGTTTAGGTAGCATAAGCTGTGAGGGACCTGTCCGGCGTAGACCGACACAGTTGAAACAGTGGCTACGTTGGTGTGGCACCTTGGTCTGTACCGATATCCCTTGTGTCGCAACGAGGAGAATATGGGTCTTCTAAGGAGTCATTAAGCACCAATAACCTTAGAACCTTAATTGACACAACTTGGCCTTTAGAATTGTAGCAGTATGCTACGCCCATTGAGGCTAAACTCTCGTGATGGTTCTGGCCGCAAGAAAAGATTGCGATGCTGGAGTTATGACCGATTGAGGGTAGTCAATGATATTGGGATCCTCTAAGAACCCAGTTACTTTTGATTAGGACAGGTATGAACCAACGAACTGAAAGAGGGTAGTACCTAGACCTCATGTTGGCCTAAACTTTAGGGGCTTGCCTTGTGTGACTTGTGTGCCTTACCATGTTTGCCTTTGTATCTATTTGTGGTGTGCTTTATCATAACATCATAACATCATGAGCATTGCATGCATCCTGCATAAGGACTGACCATTTCAAAGACAAGAGGGTTTCACCTTTGCTCTGTTTTGTAGGACATCATGATGCCTGTGCGAAGGAATACTATCCGGTTCAACTTTGTTCACCCACCTGAGTTTCTTGAGGAGTTGGTTAGCAGGATTCCAAACACCACTTCCTTCATTCAGAGGCATGGTTCTCTTCTCAGTTTAGTCACTGCAAAGCGGGATCAACAGTTGATGAGTGTTCTGACCCAGTTCTATGACCCTCTGTACCAGTGCTTCACCTTTCAAGACTTCCAGCTGGTCCCTACCCTGGAAGAGTTCTCTGATTTGCTTGGTATTCCTATCTTGGATCAGACTCCCTTTACTGGTTGGGAAAAGACCCTCAGGCTTGAGGATGTTGCTGCAGCTCTTCCCTTGACCCATCAAGAGGTAACAGACAACTGGGTAACTAGAAGCGGAGTTAAGGGTTTCTTGGCCAAATTTCTGATTGGTAAAGCTAACAGTTTCTGGAATGACCTGGACTTTAGGGCATATGAGGACATCTTGGCTCTCCTAATCTATGGGTTAGTCCTGTTTCCTAATCCTGATAACTTCATCAATGTCACTACCATAAGGATCTTTATGTCTCAGAATCCTGTGCCCACTCTCTTGGGTGACATCTTGCAACAACTTCATGCCCGTACTACCCGAAGACGAGGAACCCTATGGTGTTGTATCCCTTTGTTGGTGAGGTGGTTTATTTCGCACCTCCCTAAGTTCGTACTGAAGAATCAAGAAGGAAGAGGTTGGGCTCACAGGTTAATGTCTCTCACCGACAAAGACATCATTTGGACTTGCAGAGGTTTGGATGAGATAGCTATTATTAATCGATGCGGGGAATACCCTAATGTTCCTCTGATTGGTACCCAAGGAGGGATCTCTTACAATCCATGTCTAGCACTCCGTCAGTTTGGAAGAGCAAGAAGAGCAGGTCCCCATGAGATGTTGGTGCCTCACATCAGTTTTGAATTTCAGGTGGATAGTGACGAGCTACGTCGTAGGTTCATCAAGGCTTGGGACAAGGTTCATAAAGCTGACCCACAAGAGTTAGGGCCAAAGACCTCTTTACCTATGGAAGCCTACTACAAATGGGTTCGCATCCGTGCTCAGAAGTTAGGTATGCCGTATGAAGCTGTCAGACCCGTCATTCTTGAGTCTCCTGACAAAGATGGTGTTCCTCCAACTGTCCTCCCTCCTCAGATACCTACTGATTATGAGACATTGAAGAGATCTTGGTCGCAACTACGGGAAGAGCGGGATTCTTACCGGGAAAAGTTCAACGAGCAGGAATCAAAGATCCAGAAGCTGACAAAGCAGTTGGAGAATGAGAGAGCTCTGAATGCCTATATCCGTACTGAGAAGAGGAGACCATGGGATCAATAAGGAGCTCCGGATGTGCTTTTACAGTTTTATTTCCTTTTCAGTATTTCCTTTCATGTAACGCCTAAGGGAAACCTGTTGAATAATTTCAGTTTCAAAGTTGAATCTAATGAAGTGTGTTCCTTTTTTGTTTACAAAGTTGATTCCCGATTGTCTTTGAAAACATAATTCATACGCATTTCATACATCATGTGCATAGCAGGTTTTTCCCTTTTCAGGTTGCTTACAGTTCTTCGCTGTTTATTTCAGCATCATGAATCCCGACTCGTCATCAACTGAGACCTCCATCAAAGCTCTTCAGGTACAGAATGCACAGTTTCAGGAACTAATCAAGGGTCTGGCCCAAGGCCAAGAGGAGCTGAAGGCTATGCTCCTGAAGAAGGAGAAGAAGAAGAAGAGAAGAACTGTTATGTTCAACTCGGGCCGAAGGTTTGGTAATGCTCTGCAGCAGGAAGAGGTTGTTTCTTCTGTTGGCAAGAGTAGTCCTCAGGCAGAAGCAAGGGTTCCTAGTCCGGTAGTCTCCGACAACGAGACTGATTTTGATGAAGAGCAGTACCCTCCTGCAGAAGACAGATACAAGCAACTGGAGGATAGGTTGAAAGCTATGGAGGTTCAACAGGTACCTGGGCTGGATTTCGGAGATCTGGGTTTGTCAACTGGTGTGATCATCCCTCACAAGTTCAAAGCACCATCCTTCTCTAAGTATGATGGGGCGTCTTGTCCCAAGCTGCATCTAAGGTCCTATGTTCGGAAAATGCAACCGTACTCTGCGGATAAGAATTTGTGGATCCACTTCTTCCAGGAGAGTCTTTCAAGGACTCATCTCGAATGGTTCTATCAGCTGGATGGGACCAAGGTTCGTAACTGGGAGGAGTTGGCTACTGCTTTCTACAAGCAGTATCAGTATAATGCCGACCTTGCCCCTACGCGTACCCAACTCCAGGGTATGTCGTTAGGTTCAAGTGAAGGTTTTAAGGAGTACGCTCAGAAGTGGAGAGACCTGGCTGGCAGGGTGCAGCCACCATTGACTGATCGGGAGTTGGTAGACATGTTCTTAGGGACCCTATCTGGGCCATTTTTCAACCATCTCATCGGGAATTCTTCTGCTGGGTTCACTGATTTGATTCTGACTAGAGAGAGAATTGAGGCTGGGCTGAAGTCTGGAAAGATTCCGAAGGGGGCATCATCTAGTTCTGAGAAGAAACCCTTCAAGAAGGAGGCTAGTGCCGTGTATGGCTCCAAGAGATCAGAGAGACCTGAGCGCCGCCAATTTGTCAGTGCGGTAATGATTGCTAAGCCTGTTGCCGCTCCCCGGCCAAACAATCCTCAAAAGGCTGAAAGACCCCGGAGAGAGTTCACCCGGTTGAGTATGACCTTATCACAGATCCTGCCCCAGTTGCTCTCAACCAATTTAGTGACTGTCTGAGAGGCGCCGAAATTCCCAAATACTGCATCTCCTAAGTACAACCCGAATGCTCGTTGTGCTTACCATTCAGATAGCCCGGGGCACTCTACTGATGACTGTTGGGCATTAAGGAGCAAGCTGCAAGACCTTATTGATGCCAAGGAGGTACAGTTTGAGGCATCTGAGAAGCCTAATGTAGTGACAGATCCCATGCCTGCTCATGGAGTGAATGCTATTGGGGACGAAGAGGAAGTGGATGAAGCTGAGTTTGATAGCTGGATTTACCCGGAAACCGACAGTGGACTTAATAATTGGAGTGCAAAGGACAACTTATCTGTTTCTCTTGTTACTAAGTAATGAATTCCTATGTTTTTGGTATTTTGTAATAAACAATAAATAAACTCTATGGCCCGGTGTCTTACCCGAGGCACCGTGGTTTCATTTGTGAGGGCATATAAATTGTCATTTCATATATCATGAATGAAAATCTTGGACGTTTTCTCGCATTGCAAATTTTATGCTCCTTTTCTGTCTTTTCTTCCTTTACATATATTTCAAAACAGCGGTATTTACACACACACTCACTCATACAGGTTTCAATCCACTCTGGATCTCACTGATAACAACCCTGCTACTGCCAGTTATGACTTCGAAAATCCGATCAACTTAGCCGAAGACGAAGGTGAAGATGATTGCGAAGTGCCTGGCGAGCTTGCAAGACTGTTACTTCAGGAAGAGAGGGCAATTCAACCCCATGAAGAGCCAGTGGAAACCATAAACCTGGGTACTGAGGCAGACAGAAAAGAGGTAAAGATTGGTGCCAACCTAGAGCTCAGCGTGAAGCAACGGTTGACTAAGATGCTGCATGATTATATGGAGATCTTTTCCTGGTCCTACGAAGACATGCCAGGGTTGGATACCGATATTGTGGTCCATCACTTGCCGACTAAGGAAGACTGCCCTCCAGTTAAGCAAAAGGTCCGTCGGATGCGTCCAGAGATGTCTGAGAAGATTAAAGCCGAGGTCATGAAACAGTTCGATGCCGGGTTTCTGGCAGTGACTTCTTATCCCCAATGGGTTGCTAATGTGGTGCCGGTACCTAAAAAGGACGGTAAGGTCAGAATGTGTGTCGACTACAGGGATCTGAACAGGGCCAGTCCCAAAGATGACTTCCCTCTACCTCACATTGATGTCCTTGTTGATAATACAGCTCAGCACAAGGTATTCTCTTTCATGGATGGCTTTTCAGGTTACAATCAGATCAAGATGGTGCCTGAAGACATGGAAAAGACTATATTTGTTACTCAGTGGGGCACCTTCTGTTACAAGGTCATGCCATTCGGGTTAAAGAATGTTGGGGCAACCTACCAACGTGCCATGGTTGCTTTATTTCATGATATGATCCATCATGAGATAGAAGTGTATGTGGACGACATGATCGCGAGGTCCCAGACAGAAGAAGAGCACCTAGATCATCTGCAGAAATTGTTTGACCGGTTGAAACTGTACAAGCTGAGATTGAACCCGAACAAGTGCACCTTCGGGGTAAGATCTGGGAAGTTGCTAGGCTTCGTGGTCAGTGATAAAGGTATTCAAGTGGATCCTGCTAAGGTCAAAGCTATTCAAGAGATGCCAGTTCCTAGGACAGAGAAGGAAGTCAGAGGCTTTTTAGAACGCCTGAATTACATTGCTCGGTTCATCTCGCACCTAACTGCTACCTGTGAGCCAATCTTCAAGCTGCTGAAGAAAGATCAGGTAGTACGTTGGAACGATGAATGTCAGGCTGCTTTTGACAAAATCAAAGAGTATCTCCAAGAACCACCCATCCTTATGCCACCGGTTGAAGGGAGACCTCTGATATTATACGTAACAGTGCTTGACAACTCAATGGGGTGTGTGCTGGGGCAGCATGACGAGTCTGGCCGAAAAGAGCATGCCATTTATTACCTTAGCAAAAAGTTTACCGACTGTGAGACCCGATACTCACTGCTTGAGAAAACTTGTTGCGCTTTGGTATGGGCTGCTCGCTGGCTGAGACAGTATATGCTGACTCATACCACCTTGTTGATCTCAAAGATGGATCCAATAAAGTACATATTCGAAAAGCCTGCTCTGTCTGGGAGAATAGCAAGATGGCAGATGATCTTGACAGAATACGACATTCAGTACACAACCCAGAAAGCCATCAAGGGAAGTGTATTGGCAGACCACTTGGCACATCAGGTTGTAGATGATTATCAATCAATGAACTTCGAGTTTCCGGATGAAAGCATCATGATAGTAACAGATTGTGAAGTACCTGGACCGGATGAAGGACCTGAACCAGGATCCTGATGGTCTATGCACTTTGACGGAGCCTCCAATGCTTTGGGAAACGGTATCGGCGCCATAATCATATCACCCCAAGGTACTCATACTCCACTCACTGCCCGGCTATGTTTCAACTGTACCAACAACATGGCAGAGTATGAGGCGTGCATCATGGGTCTTCAAGCTGCGATCGACCTAAGGATCAAATTTCTAAGTGTCTTCGGATATTCCGCTCTTGTGATCAATAAGATCAAAGGAGAGTGGGATACGAAACATCCAAACCTGATTCCTTACAGAGAATGTGTGTTGACCCTGATCCCCCACTTTACAGAGATAACCTTTGAACACTTTCCAAGAGAAGAGAATCAGTTGGCGGACGCGTTAGCTACAATGGCTTCTATGTTCAAAGTCAAATGGGACAATGAGGCTCCCCGGATAATCATCTGGAAACTGGACGAACCGGCATACTATTGTGATCTCGAAACTGAATTGGTGACTGAGAAGCCTTGGTACCATGAAGTGAAGAGATATCTGGAAACTCAGGAATACCCTGAAGGTGCCTCTATCAATGATAAGAAGTTCTTGAGAAGGTTCGCAGCCAAGTTCTTCCTTAGCAACGGCATCTTGTACAAGCGAAACCATGATTCAACCTTACTGCGTTGTGTGGATAAGACGGAAGCAGAAAGAATCATGGAAGAGCTACATGAAGGGACCTTTGGTACACATTCCAGTGGACACACTATGGCTAAGAAAATCCTACGGGCAGGATATTACTGGTCCACAATGGAAGCTGACTGTTACCAACATTCCAGGACATGCCATAAGTGCCAGATTTATGCAGACAAGGTGCATGTTCCTCCAGTTCCCCTGAATGTTCTGACTGCGCCTTGGCCGTTTGCAATGTGGGGCATAAACATGATCGGTGAGATTAAACCTACGACATCTAATGGGCATCGCTTCATCCTGGTGGCGATTGATTATTTTACGAAGTGGGTTGAGGCAGCATCCTATGCTACGGTAACCAAGACTGTTGTGGCACGGTTCATCCGACATAATCTGATCTGTCGATACGGTGTCCCAGAGAGAATTATTACAGACAACGGTACCAATCTGAACAATAAGATGATCGCTGAGCTCTGCGAACAGTTCAAGATACAGCACCACAATTCTTCTCCTTACAGACCGAAGATGAATGGGGCTGTAGAAGCAGCAAATAAGAACATCAAGAAAATCGTGCAGAAGATGACAGTGACTTATAAAGATTGGCACGAGATGTTACCGTTCGCTCTACATGGATACCGTACCTCAGCTAGGACGTCAACCGGGGCAACTCCTTTCTCTCAGGTTTATGGTATGGAGGCAGTCTTACCGATTGAAGTACAAATACCCTCTCTCCGGATAATGAAGGACGCAAATCTGAACGAAGATGATTGGATCCAGACACGACTTGACCAGCTCAACCTCATTGAGGAAAAGAGACTTGCTGCTATCTGTCACGGTCAGACGTATCAAAAATGGATGATCAGGGCATTTAAAAAAAAGGTCAGACCACAGGAATATCAAGTTGGGGATCTGGTAATCAAGCGAATCATCCTTCCTCAGAGTGATCCAAGGGGCAAATGGACCCCTACGTATGAAGGGCCATTTGTGGTTAAGCATGTGTTCTCAGGAGGAGCAATGATATTGACCAACATGGATGGTGACGACCTTCCTCACCCCGCCAATGCAGACATAGTAAAAAAATACTACGCGTGAAAAAGACCCGCTAGGCTGACATGCCTAGGCAAAAATTAGGGCTTCCCGTCGAACCAAAAGGGTTCGGGCAAAATGAAGGGATGAAAATGAAAAATCTGTACATCCGGCAAGTCGAAAACCTGAAAAGGCGGCTTGGGCAAAAATGGGTATCCCGGTGGACTGAAAACCCGAAAGGGCGGTCCAGGAAAAAATTAGGGATAAAAGCGTAATACTATGTCTCATTGGATCACCTTGCATCCAGAATCCGGTATCTACATCAAGCTCAGACGGCATCGATCAGTCAACTTCACCTTCAACCAAGGTCATCAAGTGATGAGACGCTCGAAGTTATAAAGGCAATAGCAGAGTTGAAACCCAGTGGGATCATTCACTTCACACAGCTGTTTTATTTTCTTTTGTATAAAACTTGTATAAACTCTTTTGTTCGGCGGCGTTCTCTTACTAGGACGTCAGCCTCTTGTACACAAAACGCCTATTTTCAGGCCATTTCAAAATCAATACAAAATATACTTTTCAGTTAAACGTGCCAATTGTTTTTCTTTTTCTGTTTTGTTTTGCGAAGAACGTCCAAGGTTCAATTTGTGATATATGCATTGACAATAATTTGCTAACTCATAAATATTTGCATACGAAACAAAGGATTAATTACAGGTGACACTAGAAACAGGGGCAATAAAGAGTTGTCTAAGCAATCTAATTGTTCTGTCCTCCAAGGTACCAAGGTAGGTTCAGCTAAAGAACATGACCAGTACATCTCAAATTCCCCAGAGAGAGTCAGCAGTCAGTGCATTCTTCTCCAAGTAGAGCCATCAAATCTTAAGGAAGTTGGGTATCCTCCAGCAGATCTCAACATTCCCCAGTAGCATATACAAGCATCCCCGGCAGTCTTGGTCTAAAGATTTTTCCCCGGTGGTATATCAAACATTCAGTGGAATCACTTCCCCAATACAGCTCAAAACTTCCCCAGGAAAGTCCAATCCAGTTCCCCAGGAAGGTCGGAATCCATCTCCCCAAGCAGTAAGCTTATCCCCAGTAGATTCTGGAAGCTTATCCCTCGCGGAGCACGAACGCGTCGTCCGGCTTTATTCAAAGAGTTATTTCCTTACCAGGATATAACTGGGTTATCCTCGGCCAAAAGCTACGGAAAGGTCGTCGTCAACACAGTTCTTTCTTATCCCCAGCGAATTCTATCAGCACTTCCAATACAGTAAAGACATCCTCAGCAAGTTACTATCAACACTCAGCAAAGTACCCCTCTCTCCCCACAGAGTATCACCCCCCAGCATGGTCGCTAGAGTATTGTTCTCCCCGAAGAACCTTCCATTTGCCAAGTTTATTCCTCAACGGAGTCATCTTCTCCTACCGGTATTCTTGCAGTTATTACCCCCAGCGGAAGCGAAAGCTTATCCTTCAATATCAGCCCAGGATGTGACTTCCTGGAACCCGTCAAGGATTTACTTTCCTAGACGAAAAACACATACATAAACATCACATACATCATTATAGCATGCATAACGCATCATATCCTACAAATCTCATTTATGTTGAGAACATCATTGCTTGATCCATATCATACATTGCGTATGACTGACTTTTATCTTTCAGGAAAGATTCAGCTAAATTCTCAATCATATTTCAAGACCTAGACCGGTTCAGTTAATCGACTCTAAAGATTTCTTATCCAGTCCAAGGCCTTCTCTAGTCCAGCCAAATCGACTCCCAACAGATTTTTCTGATGAAGACTCAGTAGAAGTTATCAGGTTATAATTTCCTATTGGTTCTCTCTCCGATGGTGCATGAGATTTCCATTTTAGGTTTTTCTTTGAGATTATAATTTCCTATTGGTTCTCTCTCCGACGGTGCATGAGATTTCCATTTTAGGTTTTTCTTTGAGATTATATTTTCCTATTGGTTCTCTCTCCGACGGTGCATGAGATTTCCATTTTAGGTTTTTCTTTGAGATTATAATTTCCTATTGGTTCTCTCTCCGACGGTGCATGAGATTTCCATTTTAGGTTTTTCTTTGAGATTATATTTTCCTATTGGTTCTCTCTCCGACGGTGCATGAGATTTCCATTTTAGGTTTTTCTTTGAGATTATATTTTCCTATTGGTTCTCTCTCCGACGGTGCATGAGATTTCCATTTTAGGTTTTTCTTTGAGATTATAATTTCCTATTGGTTCTCTCTCCGACGGTGCATGAGATTTCCATTTTAGGTTTTTCTTTGAGATTATATTTTCCTATTGGTTCTCTCTCCGACGGTGCATGAGATTTCCATTTTAGGTTTTTCTTTGAGATTATATTTTCCTATTGGTTCTCTCTCCGACGGTGCATGAGATTTCCATTTTGGGTTTTTCTTTGAGATTATAATTTCCTATTGGTTCTCTCTCCGACGGTGCATGAGATTTCCATTTTGGGTTTTTCTTTGAGATTATAATGTCCTATTGGTTCTCTCTCCGACGGTGCATGAGATTTCCATTTTGGGTTTTTCTTTGAGATTATATTTTCCTATTGGTTCTCTCTCCGACGGTGCATGAGATTTCCATTTTTGGTCTTTCTTTGAGATTATATTTTCCTATCGGTTCTCTCTCCGACGGTGCATGAGATTTCCATTTTGGGTTTTTCTTTGAGATTATAATGTCCTATTGGTTCTCTCTCCGACGGTGCATGAGATTTCCATTTTAGGTTTTTCTTTGAGATTATATTTTCCTATTGGCTCTCTCTCCGACGGTGCATGAGATTTCCATTTTGGGTTTTTCTTTGAGATTATAATGTCCTATTGGTTCTCTCTCCGACGGTGCATGAGATTTCCATTTTAGGTTTTTCTTTGAGATTATATTTTCCTATTGGTTCTCTCTCCGACGGTGCATGAGATTTCCATTTTAGGTCTTTCTTTGAGATTATATTTTCCTATCGGTTCTCTTCCCGATACTGCGAAGATGGTAATTCCCACCAAGATTTTCTCAACGAGCGTAGTTGAAGTTAAAGTCACCCAAGGTTCTCTTACCGTTCACGCTAAGGTAGTAACCATCCCTGGTTCATTCATCACCGTTTGAAGCTCCAGACTCAGCTCCTGTAACCAGTCAGGACACATCTGTACCAAGCATCTGAAAATCAGCTCCTGCAACGTGCCAGGTACTCATTTTTCTTTTGCAGGTATGCAGGTTCTCGCTAAGGAATCTCTTACGCGATCAACATCCAGATGGCATCTATAAGCCCATCATCCTATTCATCAACCTCTAAATGGCATCTATAAGCCCATTCCCATCACCACACGGCTACTATGTGAGCGCAAATTTCTGGGCACTCTAGTGTTCAATCATCTTCCACCTTCGGATTACGAAAGGCGCGTCAGCCAATCTACATCCTCAGGTCTAAGAAGATTGAACAGGGGCAAATTTTGTACCCCAAAATTTACCCTCCCATATTCTCCAAGAAATTGCCAAGTCAAGCTTCAAAGTTCCCCAAGGGTTGCACAGTTCAAGGGCCTCCTATACAGTCAAAATTAGGGCTTGTGTTCTGAGCAAGAAAATGAAGTCTCCAAAGGTCCAATCAAGTCCCACATGCCTACAAATATGGTCAAGCATCCTCATATCAAGTTTCAAGACTTTCAGCACAAAATTGCACAGTCAAAAACCCTAATTGCACTACAGTCAACTGTAGGGGCAAAATGGTCATTTGGCAGTCAAAAGTTCAAATTTTTGGTCAACATATCATTTTGAAGCCACAAACATCATTTGATCAATGCTTGATCATGATTCTCAAAGCTTGGCTCAAAAATCATCAAGATGCAAAAGTTTCCTTATTTGGACAGTTGAAAAAGTCAACTGTAAATTGACCAGGGCATAACTTCCACATGGATTATCAGAAAAATTCCATCCAAAGCTCATTTTGAAGAGAAAGACATTTCCTACAACTCATCTTCATACTTCAAGTCCAAGAAATGCTCTCACAAAAATTTATCAATTTCAACATTATAGGTCATTTTCAAAAGTCAACAAAAAGGGACTTTAAGTCAAAGACCATAACTTGAGATTGGTAAATCAAAATGACATGGGACCAAAGGCATTGGTTAGAGGACTCAAATACCTTTCCAAAATGTCCAAGAACATGAGAAAAGCTTATAAATTGAGCAAGTTATGCCTTGTGGAAGTTGGGAAATTTTTGGATATTTTGAAAAGTCAACATTGATCCAAATGACCTAAAATTGTTAATGGGCCCATTTTTCTTCCATAATTCATCATCCATGGCATGTGCACGACCACTTGGCCCAAAGGGAAGTTTTTATTCATTTTTTATTTATTTATTTGGATTTTTATTAATAATAATTCATTTAAATTAAAATAAATATATGAAAAATGCTTAACCTAATTTTTTCAATCTTTTTGTGCACATTATATCATCAATATTTCGTGCCTAAATCAATATAGAAAGATTTGGATTGAATTGATCTTAATTGATACAAAAGCACATGGAAAATATTTGGTTAAAGATCTTGAAAATCAAATTTCCAAAAACCATCATTGCAAGAGATTTTGATCAGTTTTTCAACCCTAATTGACTCAATACAAAAGCAAAAACACAAACCTAATGATCCTACACACGCAGCTGCTCAGAAACCTAACAATCAAACTTGAAATTTTTGTTAAGAAACTCAAAACTGAAAACCCTTTTGCAGGCTGATTCAAGGCACGAAACCTATTCCATTAGCTTCCTTGAAGGTTACAGGACGTATTCCAATCATTCCCCAAGCCCCATACTCAAGAAAACGTAAGATCACCATGGAAGTTGGTGAAGAAAATTCTTGAATCAGTTTCTGACATTCATGCATTGTTAACGTGTTTTCTTGTTATATTTGTGCTTATAATAAAGTTTGCAAGCTAATTACATGTTTTAATTGAAATTTTATGCATTATATGCCAAGATACCATGTTCGTTTTCTAGGGTTTACAGGATTGGAAATTAGGGGTTTTTGAATGAGGAAAAACTGGCCCTCAAGACCACCACCATTCAACTCAGCGCGTCTGGACGATCTCAAACATACCCTCGCGCCTAATTTATGGAGCCCATAGGGCTAATCGTTATTTTTCCAAAACCGGCCTAAGAAAACGCTCAGAAAACCGTTGCTTAATGTGTTCTTATTTCAGGAAAATAAAACCAGCGAGGAAGACGATATCGTGGCATATGTTGGTTGGTCCGTTTAAATTTTGCGCGCTTTAACCCACTAACGCCTTGGCTTTCTTTTATATTATTTGTTCGTTATTAATATATCAAACGTGTAAACTGGCTCAGGTGGCAAGGCGTAGTGGTGTTAATCCTCATGACCTGGGTTCGAGCCCCAGGTCTTCAATATTCCTATATTATTTTTCAATTAACAATCATATGCAGGTTGATGTTGTTGTTCCATGGTACACCTTCAGAACCAAACGTACATGCGTCCCAGTAGAACAATCAGAAGGCCAAGAACTGCGTCATACCATGGATTGTAGTCAACGCTTCTGCACGTGAATAGAAAAGTCCACAAGGCCAGGAATTGAAATGGGCCTGAATTGCTTGGGCTATACCTCCATATTGGGGTCTGAACCCCCAGGTTTGCATATTTTTTTTATTTTCTTTACCTTTTTTGTATTATTATTTTTACTTCCTTTTTTATTATTGTTTTAATTAATTAGTTTTATTATCTTCATAAATATAAAAAAACCCATAAAAAATCAGAAAAGAATTAAAATAATAAATATTTTTATTTCTAATATTTTCATAAATAAATTTGCATGTAATTATTTAGTTTTAAATTAGGTTGCAGCTTTAATTCTTTTAACAAAAATCTATAAAAAAAAAAAACAATAGAATTAGGTCTAATTAATTTTTCATCCTTTTTATTTTTTCTTTCATAATAATTAAAATAACTAAATATATATTTTTATAATTAAATTGCATGAAAATAACTTAGGGTCAATTTAGGTTAAAAAACTTCAATATTTTCTTAATAAATTAAAAATAATTAGGATTAGGGTTTGCATCTTATTTTAATTTTAATTAATTCTTTCTTTTTCATATTAAATCATAAAATACTAAAAAACACCAAAAAACAATTCCTTTCCCTTTCTTTAATTAATTAATGCCATGTAATTTTAATTTTGCGAAAAGGGTCCAACGCCCTCGTTTCGGTTTAATTCTCAATTCACATATTTATTTCTTCTTTCGTATAATATTCATGTATCTCTCCCAAAGCCGTGTAAATAATTGCTTGCACTTTTAATTCTTTATTTTTACTTTCTTTATTTTCCGTCAAATCGGGTCCTGGTTAATTTTGGCGATGTGGACCCGCGCCTTTTGTAATAGCTTAGAATTTACTTTTCTCGCAATATTTTTAACTGTTAAATAATGGCATGAAAGAATGTATGGACAAAATAAAAACAAGCGTAGAACACCAATAACATGACAAGATAAATGCAAATGAAAACGACACACGAATCGCACACACCACCCCTAGAGTACGCCTCACTGTTGCCTTGCCTCGAAAGGTGATCGTCGAGTAGAGGATGTCTTAGTAAGTCCTCATGATCCGGGAACCTGGCATGAGGGTAGCTTCTAAGGTGTCTTCCTATTGCTCTGGTGATCACCATGTCCCGAACCTCGAATTGACCCGAACACCTCCAATGGTGGTGCTACCTACCTCTCAATGGTGGGATGGCACTACTTTAAAGGACATTTACACAGACGAATTCCTTAGGGTAGGTAGGTTCTCGTAGATACTTGCTCTAATTTCAAAACAAATTCAAAAATACTTTTCACACCAACACATTTTCAAAAAGCTTTCGAAAGCAATTTTTCAAACACTCTTGAGGACTGATACAAGAGTCGAACTGGAATTTTCAAAGAAACTTTTTTTTAAAACCCACAGTTGAAAAGCAAACAAACCATTTTTGAAAACACAATGAGCAAGTATCTAAGAGCCCATGGATAACCATGGATAGAAAGGGTGCTAACACCTTCCCTTTCTATAATCTACCTCCCGAACCGAGAGCAATCTCTTTAAGGAATTTTTCTGTGCTTTTGTCCTTTCCATTTGGAGAAAATAAAAAAGACGGTGGCGACTCTTGCTTCCGCGACATTTCGCGAACCAGCGTTAAACAGTCAGTTCCAGATCCACCGATCACAGTGTGTTATTTTCAGTTTAACCATTATCTTTGATCATGCATTATGGTGAGCTACGGGTTGATTTTATTTGGTCCATTCATTCTTTCATGTGATTAGCAGTTTAAAGGTGCGGAAATTAAAATACGGAAAATAAAGGTCCTACGCTATTACAAGGCGCGGGTCTATACATCGCCAAATTAACAAAGACCCGTTTTTAATAAAATGCGGAAAATAAATAAATTTCCTAACTACTTATTATAAGGCTTGAGCAATTACATAGTATTTAAAACGAAAAATAAGGACAAACGCGCGAAAAGAAATTAGAATCGAATATGCGAGGGCGTTGGACCCTTTAAAGAAATTAAATTGAAATTACAAATTAATTAATGATTAAATAAAGAAAAGAAATTATTTTTTATGTTTTTGGTATTTATGAAATAAAGAAAATTAATTAAAATTAGAAGTTAAATGAAACCCTAGTTCTAAATTATTTTTAAATGTTAAAGAAAAATATTTAAGTTTTAACCTAATTTACACTAATTAATTAATTACATGGTTATTTACAAAATTAATTAATAATTAATAATAATGGTAATAAGAAAATTTATTTATTAAGCAAAAGAATAAAAATGCTAAAAACCTAATTTCTACATTGTTTAATTATTTAAGGAAAACATTGAAATGTTAAAACCTAAATTACTAAATTGATTATTAAAAATATATTTACAAAAATATTAATGAGCTAAATATTAAATAAAACATATTTTTTAATTTTGATTTTTCTGATTTTTATTTTATTATGAAAATTAATTTTGTGAATTAACTAAAATAACTAAAACAAATTAAAAGAAAGAATTAAAAAGAAAGAAGAAAATTAGAAAGAAGAATACAAACAAAAGGGGGTATCTGGCCCAATTTGGAGGTCAATTTGAAGCATTTTGGCCCAATGAACAAGAGGCCTGGTTGACTTTTCCAGCGCGTGTATGGGATGATTGACTAGCGTGCATGGTGGACTGCAGGTTCTGGCCATTGGATTGATCTCCTGGGCGCGTGGCAAGCAGGCAGGTGAGGTAGTATGATGAACCATTGGATGAGTGCAACGCTGGAACATGTTTTGACAAAAATCATTGAGATTATGGGGGACCTGGGAATCGAACCCAGGTCCCAATACCTGCAAGCCAGCTAAGCTACCAACTGAACCATTGAACGCATTTGTAATATTAATGGAATATAAATAATATAAAAGAAACAACGCTTATGATATTGAACAACCAAAAAAAACGCGCCATATTTCAAATGTCCCAATCAGCATAGGCCACGTTCATCTTCTTCACGTTTTCCCTGTATTTATAAAACAGATAGCGGGGGTTTTAAACCCCCACTAAGCTTCAACCTGAAAAATAGCGAATAGGACATAGAGCAATATAAATTGGGCGCGATGGGTGGTTTTGCTTCGTTTGGATGTCCTGAGTCCAATGGTATAGGTGTGGTTGGCCAATTTTTCCAGATGAATGAACCCCTCTTTCAAAGTTTCTGAAACCCTAATATGCATTCATGGTGGATTCTTGTACAGGCAGTATTAGTTCAATTGGGTAGTACCATTAGCTTCAGAGCATTCGTGTTAGCATAAATCAACAGTTAAAAATCACAAATGATGCATGGAATTTAAAACACGATTATGAATAATTTTATGAAAAGTGAGACTTCAATCTACCAATTCCTTGAGTATGGAGGCGTGGTTTTGATTGGAACAGCTTCCTGGTAGTGTCAGGAGTCTATTGGAATGGCTTTTTTGCTTTGAAACGAGCTCTAGCTATGAAAACCGTTTCAAGGTTTTTTGTGAAAAATGCAAGTTTGTTCTTTAGGTTTCTGCGCAGCCTGTGTGTCCTCTTGGAATAGGTTTCAATTGTGTACATGTATATGAGTAGAATTAGGTTAAAAGTCAGCCCAAAATTCATTGGTTTAATGTTCTTGAATATTTGATTTTATCAAATCTTTTCCAATCTTTTCTTCATACCAATTATGCCAATTATGTAAGATTCTTTCCTTTGAGAATGTGCACGAAATATTGAGGTCATAATGGATGAAAATGCTGCACAAAAAGATTCAAAACACATGATTTAGTATTTTTCTCATAATTAATTTTAATTAAATGAATTAATAGGATTAAAAATTCAATTAATTAATTAAAAATAAGAAAATAACTCCCTTTTAGCTTAATGGGTCGTGCATGGCCTTTGGATAATGTTTCATGGAAGAAATTGAGGCCCATTAGCATTTTTGAGGCATTTGAAGCAAAGTTGACTTTTCAAAATTCCCAAAAATTTCCCAACTTTCACAAGGCATATCTTGCTCAATGTTTAAGCTTTGATCATGTTCTTGGACATTTTGGAAAGGTCTTGAAGTACTCTAACCAATTCCTTTGGTCCCATGTCATTTTGATTTACCAATCTCAAGTTATGGTCTTTGACTTAAAGTGCCTTTTTGTTGACTTTTGAAACTGACCTATAATGTTGAGATTGATAACTTTTTGTGAGAGCATTACTTGGACTTGAAGTGTGAAGATGAGTTGTAGTAAATGTCATTCTCTTCAAAATGAGCTTTGGATGGAATTTTTATGATAAACCATGAGGAAGTTATGCCCTGGTCAATTTGCAGTTGACTTTTTCAACTGTCCAAAAATAGAAACTTTTGCATCTTGAGACTTTTTGAGCCATGCCTTGAGAATCATGATCAAGAATTGATCAAATGATGTTTGTGGCTTCAAAATAAGATGTTGACCAGAAATTTGGACTTTTGACTGTCAAATGACCATTTTGCCCCTGTAGTTGACTGTAGGGCAATTAGGGTTTTTGACTGTGCAATCTGGTGCTGTGAGTCCTGAAACTTGGCATATGGATGCTTGACAATTATGTAGGCATGTGGGACTTGTTTGGACCCTTGGAAACTTCAATTTCTTTGCCAGAACCAAAACCCTAATTTTGACTGTGTTAGGAGGCAATTGGATTGTGCAACCCTAGGGAGATTTTGAAGCATGATCTTAGCAAACCTTGAAGAATATGGGAGGGCAAGTTTTGGGGTACAACAGTTGCCCCTGTTCAATCTTCTTAGACCTGAGGATGTAGATTGGCTGGCGTGCCTTTCGTAATCCGAGGGTAGAAGATGATTGAACACTAGAGTGCCCAGAAATTTGCGCTCACATGTTAGCAGTGTGATGATGGGAATGGGCTTATAGATGCCATTTGGAGACTGATGGATGGGCGAGATGGGCTTATAGATGCCATCGGGAGGTTGTCGATCACATAAGAGATTCCTTAGTGAGAATTTGCGTACCTGAGACAAGAAAATAATTACCTGGCATGTTACAGGAGTTGATCTTCAAACTATTTATGTAGATGCGCCCTGGCTAGTTACAGGAATCGAATCTTTAAACTCTTCAAACGTGCCCTGGCGAGATACAGGAATCGAGTCCGGAGAATATAGTCGTCAACAGATACACCCTGGCAAGATACAGGAATCGGGTCTGGTAATGCTAGTCGTCAACAGATACACCCTTGCAAGATACAGGAATCGGATCCTTGAACTCTTCAGACGTGCCCTGGCAGGATACAGGAATCGAGTCTGGTAATGTAGTCGTCAACAGATACACCCTGGCAGGATACAGGAATCGGATCTTCGAACTCTTCAGACGTGCCCTGGCAGGATACAGGAATCGAGTCTGGTAATGTAGTCGTCAACAGATACACCCTGGCAGGATACAGGAATCGGATCTTCGAACTCTTCAGACGTGCCCTGGCAGGATACAGGAATCGAGTCTGGTAATGCTAGTCGTCAACAGATACACCCTGGCAGGATACAGGAATCGGATCTTCGAACTCTTCAAACGTGCCCTGGCGGGATACAGGAATCGAGTCTGGTAATGTAGTCGTCAACAGATACACCCTGGAAGGATACAGGAATCGGATCTTCGAACTCTTCAGACGTGCCCTGGCAGGATACAGGAATCGAGTCTGGTAATGTAGTCGTCAACAGATACACCCTGGCAAGATACAGGAATCGGATCTTCGAACTCTTCAGACGTGCCCTGGCGGGATACAGGAATCGAGTCTGGTAATGCTAGTCGTCAACAGATACACCCTGGCAGGATACAGGAATCGGATCTTCGAACTCTTTAGACGTGCCCTGGCGGGATACAGGAATCGAGTCTGGTAATGTAGTCGTCAACAGATACACCCTGGCAGGATACAAGAATCGGATCTTCGAACTCTTCAAACGTGCCCTGGCAGGATACAGGAATCGAGTTTGGTAATGTAGTCGTCAACACATACACCTTGGCGAGATACAGGAATCAGATCTGGAATCATGACTATTGATAGCAATCATCTTTGTATTAACTTTTGTCCTGAAAAGACAAAACGTTAATTGTCTGCGATGTCATGATGTATGACATGCGTGATGAGATTGTATATTTATGATGCGTATGTGCATGCTATAATGTATGAAGATGTGACGTTTATAAAATGTGTTGTCGTCTAGGAAAGTAAATCCTTGACGGGTGCCGGGAAGTTAAATCCTGGGCTGATGTTGAGGAATAGAGCTTCGTTGTTTCTGCTGGGGATGATGGTTGCAAGAATACCGGTAGGAGAAGATGACTCCGTTGGGGAATAAACTTGGCGAATAGATTACTCTGCGGGGGGGAAAATTATTCTAGCGATCTTGCTGGGGAACAATACTCTATGGGAAGAGAGGTACTCTGTTGAGATGTTGATAACTCCGCTGGGGATACCATTGATGTGCTATGTTGGAAGTTTTAATAGACTCTGCTGGGGATAAGAAGACTTTGCCAAGGACGATCTTTCCGTGGCTTTTGGCTGAGGATAACCCAGTTATATCCTGGTAGGGAAATAACCTTTGAATAAAGTCGGGGGACGCGTTCGTGCTCTGCAGGGGATAAGCTTCCAGAACCTATTGGGGATAAGCTTACTGCTGGGGAGATTGATTGAACTCTCTTGGGAAAATCTTTTCAGATTGGACTGGAGAAGTGGCTCCACTGGATGTCTGTATTCCGCCGGGGAATAATCTTATATTAAGATGGTTGGGGATGCATGTTAGGAATGTATGTGTACTCTGCTGAGGAATGTTTGATATTTGCTGGAGGATGCCCAACTTCCTTAAGGCTGACAGGATAACTCTGCTTGGGGAGAGCGTATTGACTTGCTGACTCACTCTCTGGGGATTTAAGATATCTTGGTTATGTTCTTCAGTTGAACTTACCTTGGTACCCTGGTGGACAGAGCAATTAGATCGCTTAGACAACTCATTATTGTCCCTTTTTCTGTGGGAGAAGATACTGGTGGGGTCTTGATAACTGCCGTTTGACAAACCTTCTTCTGATAGGCAAGTGACGAGATGCCGGGACATAGTCGTACGCTTTTGATCCCTAACTTTTGCCTGGACCGCCCCTTCGGGTTTTCAGTCCACTGGGATACCCTTTTTTGCCCAAGCCGCCTTTTCAGGTTTTCGGCTTGCCGGGTGTACAGATTTTTTCTATTTCATCCCTTATTTTTGCCCGAACCCTTTTGGTTCGCCAGGAAGCCCTTATTTTTGCCTAGGTGTGTCAACCTAGCGGGTCTTTGATTATGCGTAGTATTTTTTGACTATATCCACGCTCTCAGAATGTAGGGAGTTACCCCTGTTAGAAGTGTTTTGCCATGCCACCAGAAGATGTTTGATCAGGCAAGATTCGTTGCTGGAATGCCCCCAAGTGACCCAGGCGGAGATTTGCCCCAGGCTATTTGGTCTTTGAGAGATTCTCCGAATCTTGATTGGACTGCCCCAGATAATATACCATGATCATGTCTGCCTCTTGATTGGGAGTGCTTCTTCCATTTGAGCTTTTGTTGAGAAGATTTTGTTCATTGGATATTCGTCGTGCGAATTTCTCTGCTGTTCAAACAAGAAGTCATATGCAAACACTGTTATATCAAAATGCAAAGCTTATGTCTGTCTTGAAGATTTTGAAAATGCATTCTTTTTTATAAAAACAAGTGAATTTTTTGTAAACAGTGATGTCAACTCGTTATTTTACCGCAAGCCTTAAGGAGTCAGGATACCTTTTGTAACAGTATGCTTTCGAACTAACCCATGCTTCAGCTAGGACTTTTACGGGTTATAACGTGGCCTGGTTCATGGTTTAAGAAACAAAGGATAAAGGCTCAAATTATTTGTACCCACCCACTCTTCGTGATGTTCTTCAAACCTAAGCTCAGTTGATCGTGCGTTAGACCTTGTTTGAGTCTTTGTCCTGACGTTCCAATGATGGTTCAGATATTGATGATTTATTCTGAATAGGCAGTCATTTTTTGTTTTTGTTGAGGGTTTGTATGACCTCTTTCTTTTTTATTTCGCTATCCCTAAATTTTGCCTGAACTGTTTCTTTTGTGATTACAGTCAGCGGGATGCCCCAGTTTTGTAAGTCTCCTTCATAGGTTTTGACTTATTGGGTTTTTATTTTTGAGATATAATGACTGCCTATCCTTATGATTATTCGGAATCATCACTGTCTTCTTTTTTTTTGTAAGGACCTCTTTGGTGCCATTTGTTGTGCACTTGGATCAATTGAGAGAACTACCCTTCCCCAGGTTATGATAAAGGGTTTTAATTTTCGAAAAGAAAAACTCTTACTTCTTTGGCTCAGAGGGGTTGACGAGGGATTATCTTCCTTATAACTCTAGTGTTTAGGGATTGAAACAATGCCTGTACCTCATCAGCGGGGTCTATTCAAAAGCATACTGTAAGGATCATGGTATCGTTTTCGTCATCCTCCCTCAATAGGCTTAGCATTATTAATTAAGAGTTGACATCAAAAAAATGAAAGCAGTTTGAGTATAGCGAATGCGAATATATTGCTTCAAAACAGACATACGCGATGCATTAATGAGATAACAATGTTTAACATGAATAAATGTTTGAACAATCAAAAGAAAATTACAACTTGAAATTTCTAATAAACAAAAGCTTCTTAGTTTGCACTAGTCATCTCAGATGGAAGATTCTCAGCAGCAGATTTTCATTTTGCCGTCCGGCATAAACTCCAGCACCCCCCTGTCAATCAAGTCTTGGGTCTTGTTCTTCAGAGCCCAGCAATTGTTTGTGTCATGTCCCGGACTGTCAGCGTGGTATGCGCACCTTTCCTTGGGATGATAGGTAGGAGCGGAAGTGTTTGGACTCCGGAAAGGAACCCTTAGTGTAATCAGCCCTGCCTTCAACATTTGCAGTAGCGCTTGAGTTAGTGACATGTTGAGCTCGGTGAATTGCCTTTTGGGCTTGTCTGACTGGCTCTGATCAACCTGTTGTTCTTGGCGAGGTCATTGTTGGACCTGTGAAGTGGTAGCAGCTTGGAGAGGTCTATTCATTGGACCAAACCTTTGACTTCTTGGAGGCTGATTACCGGTTTGGTCTCCAGCCTTGACTACTTGCTTCATATTGTCTTGATGAAGCTGGTTGATCACAATTCTCAACTCTTCTTGCTCCCGAGCTAAGCCTTGGATAAGGGCCATTTGCCCCAGCATCTGAGTTCTCATCGCATCTACCTCAGCCTGCAGACGTTTCAGTCGTTCGTCCTTATCGTCTTCAGGACTGCTCTTGACCAAAGTCCCCATGAGGAGTGTTCTCAGCTCTTCCTGCCCCTTGGATAGTCTTAGAAAGATCTCCCTGAACTGAATCTCTTGAGCATGAAGACCCTGGTTATCTTGTTGGGAAGCCATTGCTGAAATAAACAGCGAAGAAGGTAAGTGACCTGTACAAAGGGTACCTGTAATGCAATGATATGTATGATATGCATGCAATGTTTTCAAGGATCTCGCGGGGTAAACAAGAAAATTGTTAGCATTTGAATTTGGGTAGCTTGATTGAAGGAACTGCATATTGTTGAGAGTCCTTCTTCAAGAGTCAAGGCTCACCATATCGAGTGGGTCATAGCCCCTGACTTAAGTCATCAACCTTGGCTAGAGGAAAATAAATCCCCTTTTGCCCCTTGCTGGACAGTTGATTTATCAGGACCTGCATCACAAGCCCTTGAGATCCTTGAAATGGGTTAGTCCTTATGCGGGATGCATGCAATGGTATGATGTTATGATGTTATGCTATGTGTGACGTAACATAGGTAAACCCTGTTATGAGTCCAGATTAAGGACTGTAAACAAAACCTGCAAGAAACTCAAGTGTCAGATAACAAGCATGCAAGTAGTCAAGTACGAAGGCACACAAGTCACACAAAAGAGCCCTTAGATTTTAGGCCAGCATGGGGTCTAGGTATTACCCTCTTTCAGTTTATTGGTTAAGACCTGTCCTATCAGAAGTAACCGGGTTCTAGAGGATCCCAATATCACTGACTACCCTCAATCGGTCATAACTCCAGCATCACAATCTTTTCTTGCAGCCAGAACCATCACGAGAGTTTAGCCTCAATGGGCGTAGCATACTGCTATTGTTCTATTGGCCAAGTTGGGTCATTTAAGGTTCTAAGGTCGGTTGGTGCTTAATGACTCCTCAGAAGACCCATATTCTCCTTGTTGCGACACAAGGGATATCGGTACAGACCAAGGTGCCACATCAATGTAGCCACTGCTTCACCCATATCGGTCTACGCCGGACAGGTCCCTCACAGCTTATGCTACCTAACAGGGTATCCCCAGATCTGGGTTAGGATCTATGTAACTCCGATGCAGCCCACAATAATAAAGCAAACAAACACAACAATTGAAAACACAAGTGATCTTAGTCCTAAGGTACACCTCACTTTATAGAATGTCCCCAGCAGAGTCGCCAGTTCTGTGATCGGTGGATCTGGAACTGACTGTTTAACGCTGGTTCGCAAAATGTCGCGGGAGCAAGAGTCGCCACCGTTTTTTATTTTCTCCAACATGGACAGGACAAAAGCACAGAAAAATTCCTTATTGAGAATGTTTCTCGGTTCGGGAGGTAGATTTATAGAAAGGGAAGGTGTTAGCACCCTTTCTATCCATGGTTATCCATGGGCTCTTAGATACTTGCTCATTTGTGTTTTCAAAATGTTTGTTTGCTTTTCAATCATGAGTGGGTTTGAAAAAGTTTCGTTTAAAGTTTCAGATCGACTCTTGTATCAGTCCTCAAGAGTGTTTGAAAAATTGTTTTTTGAAAGCTTTTTGAAAAGTGTCGGTGTGAAAAGAAGTTTTTGATTTGTTTTGAATTAGAGCAAGTATCTACGAGTCATCTACCTACCCTAAGGAATTAGGCTGTGTAAATGTCCTTAAGATAGTGCCATCCCACCATTGAAAGGTAGGTAGCACCACCGTTGGAGATGTTCGGGTCAATTCGTTTTAAGGGACAGTGTGGTCACCAGAGCAACAGTAGGACACCTTAGAAGCTACCCTTATGCCATGTTCATGGACATAAGGACTTACTAAAACGTCATATACTCGACGACCACGTTTCGAGGGCAAGGCAACAGTGAGGCGTACCCTAAGAGTGGTGTGTGAATTTGTGTGTTATTTTCAGTTTAACCATTATCTTTGATCATGCATTATGGTGAGCTACGGGTTAATTTTATTTGGTCCATTCATTCTTTCATGTGATTAGCAGTTTAAAGGTGCGGAAATTAAAATACAGAAAATAAAGGTCCTACGCTATTACAAGGCGCGGGTCTATACATCGCCAAATTAACAAAGACCCGTTTTTAATAAAATGCGGAAAATAAATAAATTTCCTAACTACTTATTACAAGGCTTGAGCAATTACATAATATTTAAAACGAAAAATAAGGACAAACGCGCGAAAAGAAATTAGAATCGAATATGCGAGGGCGTTGGACCCTTTAAAGAAATTAAATTGAAATTACAAATTAATTAATGATTAAATAAAGAAAAGAAATTATTTTTTATGTTTTTGGTATTTATGAAATAAAGAAAATTAATTAAAATTAGAAGTTAAATGAAACCCTAGTTCTAAATTATTTTTAAATGTTAAAGAAAAATATTTAAGTTTTAACCTAATTTACACTAATTAATTAATTACATGGTTATTTACAAAATTAATTAATAATTAATAATAATGGTAATAAGAAAATTTATTTATTAAGCAAAAGAATAAGAATGCTAAAAACCTAATTTCTACATTGTTTAATTATTTAAGGAAAACATTGAAATGTTAAAACCTAAATTACTAAATTGATTATTAAAAATATATTTACAAAAATATTAATGAGCTAAATATTAAATAAAACATATTTTTTAATTTTGATTTTTCTGGTTTTTATTTTATTATGAAAATTAATTTTGTGAATTAACTAAAATAACTAAAACAAATTAAAAGAAAGAATTAAAAAGAAAGAAGAAAATTAGAAAGAAGAATACAAACAAAAGGGGGTATCTGGCCCAATTTGGAGGTCAATTTGAAGCATTTTGGCCCAATGAACAAGAGGCCTGGTTGACTTTTCCAGCGCGTGTATGGGATGATTGACTAGCGTGCATGGTGGACTGCAGGTTCTGGCCATTGGATTGATCTCCTGGGCGCGTGGCAAGTAGGCAGGTGAGGATGTATGATGAACCATTGGATGAGTGCAACGCTGGAACATGTTTTGACAAAAATCATTGAGATTATGGGGGACCTGGGAATCGAACCCAGGTCCCAATACCTGCAAGCCAGCTAAGCTACCAACTGAACCATTGAACGCATTTGTAATATTAATGGAATATAAATAATATAAAAGAAATAACGCTTATGATATTGAACAACCAAAAAAAAACGCGCCATATTTCAAATGTCCCAATCAGCATAGGCCACGTTCATCTTCTTCACGTTTTCCCTGTATTTATAAAACAGATAGCGGGGGTTTTAAACCCCCACTAAGCTTCAACCTGAAAAATAGCGAATAGGACATAGAGCAATATAAATTGGGCGCGATGGGTGGTTTTGCTTCGTCTGGATGTCCTGAGTCCAATGGTATAGGTGTGGTTGGCCAATTTTTCCAGATGAATGAACCCCTCTTTCAAAGTTTCTGAAACCCTAATATGCATTCATGGTGGATTCTTGTACAGGCAGTATTAGTTCAATTGGGTAGTACCATTAGCTTCAGAGCATTCGTGTTAGCATAAATCAACAGTTAAAAATCACAAATGATGCATGGAATTTAAAACACGATTATGAATAATTTTATGAAAAGTGAGACTTCAATCTACCAATTCCTTGAGTATGGAGGCGTGGTTTTGATTGGAACAGCTTCCTGGTAGTGTCAGGAGTCTATTGGAATGGCTTTTTTTGCTTTAAAACGAGCTCTAGCTATGAAAACCGTTTCAAGGTTTTTTGTGAAAAATGCAAGTTTGTTCTTTAGGTTTCTGCGCAGCCTGTGTGTCCTCTTGGAATAGGTTTCAATTGTGTACATGTATATGAGTAGAATTAGGTTAAAAGTCAGCCCAAAATCCATTGGTTTAATGTTCTTGAATATTTGATTTTATCAAATCTTTTCCAATCTTTTTTTCATACCAATTATGCCAATTATGGAAGATTCTTTCCTTTGAGAATGTGCACGAAATATTGAGGTCATAATGGATGGAAATGCTGCACAAAAAGATTCAAAACACATGATTTAGTATTTTTCTCATAATTAATTTTAATTAAATGAATTTATAGGATTAAAAATTCAATTAATTAATTAAAAATAAGAAAATAACTCCCTTTTAGCTTAATGGGTCGTGCATTGCCTTTGGATAATGTTTCATGGAAGAAATTGAGGCCCATTAGCATTTTTGAGGCATTTGAAGCAAAGTTGACTTTTCAAAATTCCCAAAAATTTCCCAACTTTCACAAGGCATATCTTGCTCAATTTTTAAGCTTTGATCATGTTCTTGGACATTTTGGAAAGGTCTTGAAGTCCTCTAACCAATTACTTTGGTCCCATGTCATTTTGATTTACCAATCTCAAGTTATGGTCTTTGACTTAAAGTGCCTTTTTGTTGACTTTTGAAAATGACCTATAATGTTGAGATTGATAACTTTTTGTGAGAGCATTTCTTGGACTTGAAGTGTGAAGATAAGTTGTAGGAAATGTCATTCTATTCAAAATGAGCTTTGGATGGAATTTTTCTGATAAACCATGAGGAAGTTATGCCCTGGTCAATTTGCAGTTGACTTTTTCAGCTGTCCAAAAATAGAAACTTTTGCATCTTGAGACTTTTTGAGCCATGCCTTGAGAATCATGATCAAGAATTGATCAAATGATGTTTGTGGCTTCAAAATAAGATGTTTACCAAAAATTTGGACTTTTGACTGTCAAATGACCATTTTGCCCCTGCAGTTGACTGTAGGGCAATTAGGGTTTTTGACTGTGCAATCTGGTGTTGTGAGTCCTGAAACTTGGCATATGGATGCTTAACAATGTATGTAGGCATGTGGGACTTGTTTGGACCCTTGTAAACTTCAATTTCTTTGCCAGAACCAAAACCCTAATTTTGACTGTGTTAGGAGGCAATTGGACTGTGCAACCCTGGGGAGATTTTGAAGCATGATCTTAGAAAACCTTGAAGAATATGGGAGGTCAAATTTTGGGGTACAACAGTCTGTAATAGTAATTAGGGTTTTATTGCTTTCCTCCCCTCATTCACAAATTGTACCCCCCATTCCCAAAGCGTTGTAATAGCGTACGATATTTAAATTCCACAATTTATCGCTTTCTTTATTATTGCTAGTAATTAGGGTTTGTATGGCAAGATCTTAAAACCAAACATTAGACAACCCTAATTCAAGATAAAATACATGAAAATAAAACACTTTGCACACATGCACCTCTAGGGTAACCCACACTTGTTGCCTCAGATTTAAATAGTCATGTCCCTCAAACGTGAGATATTTTAGCAAAGACCCTCGATTAAAAGATCATAGTCCCTCGATGACCCTTCAATGTTGCCTTCAGTAAATAATCTTAGTCCCTTACAAAAATTGCTAAAAATATTCTTACAAGTTGCCTTCTATGACTGTACGACGACCCACGCCTGTCCCTCACATCCAATGATATGGTTCCTTACTAACCAATGGTAAAGTAGGACTATCTAAAGAAGGGGAAAAGAACAAAGACTTTTTGAGTAGGTAAATTGCTCGTAATTGCTTTCTCACAAACAAAATCATTTCCACACTTCACACTTTAAAAAAATCTTTCAAAAAAAACATTTTTGTATACATTCTCAACGATACGAGAACCATTACAAAATGGCCTTACATTGGCATTTTCAAAACATCTTTCCAAACACTTCCTTTCAATAAATGTTTGTAAAACCAACACTTTATATACATTCTCAACAATGCGAGAATCATTGCAAAGTTTTCCAAACTTAGTCTTTTTCAAAATATTTTCAAACTTACACAAACACAAAGCATTTTCAAAGTGATCAAGAAATTAAGAGCCCATAGATAACTACGGATGAAAAGGGTGCTAACACCTTCCCTTTTCATAACCTACCCCCCGAACTCAAGAAAATATCTCAAAAGGTATTTCATTTTCTTTTCACCCTTTCCTTTATTGGATAAAAGAAAAGTCAGCGGCGACTCTTGTTATCCACAAAATTTATGAGAAAATGCAAAACACCAAGTCAGTTCTCCCACCGTATAATAGAATTGGTGACTCTGATAGGGAAGATAAAAGTGGGGTTACCTTAAGAGCTGGATCACCTTTATTTGCTTTACTTGTTTGCCTTGTTTGCTTTACATTTGTGGGTTATGCTTGGGTTTATTACTTGTAAAAATCCTATACCCAGATTTGGGGCATATTAGGTAAGTAGCAATAGATCGTGGGGACTATGTCGCATAATACCGACATGGTTGAAGCAATGGATACGTTAGTATGACACATTTGTTTGTATCGGTGTCCCTTGAGTCTAGTCAAGGAGAATACAGGGCCGTTGTATGGTGTCATGAAGCACTAACTGGCCGTAGAACCTTAGTTGAACAACTTTGGCCATTAGAAAGTAGTGAGATAGCTGGCTTTGGTGCAAGACTAAAGTTGGTCGATACTCTATACTATGCTCATTGAGATCAGACTTTTGGAATATTTTGGCCGCAGTTTGGACGCTTGAGCTAAAACAATGCTCAATGAAGAAATATCAGTGATATTGAGATTCCTTAGAACCCGGTTACTTTTGTTATGACAGGTTGAACCAACTAAACTTTAAAAGGGTACTTACCTATAAACCCCATGCAAGCCTAAACCTGAGGCCTCGTGTGATTGTTTGTGTGTGATTATTTTCTCATAAATATCATAATATCATGCCATAGTATTTTCACTAACCATTTCAAGGACCTAGAGATTTATCTTTGTCCTATTTTGTAGGTTATGGCTTTTGTAGCGATGAAAAAAATGTAGCGGGGTAAATCGGAGATCGAACTATTAATTAATTCGTCTCACAAAAGCAAGAGTCGCCACCGCGCTTTATTATTTCCAAGGGAAAAGGGAAAATAGCGAAATAAAACCCTAAAATATGCAATGTAAAATAATACTTTAAAAGTAATGAAAATACAAGGCGTTTTTTAAAAGAGGTCTAGAGTTCGGGGGTTGGTTATACAATGGGAAGGTATTAGCACCTGTGATACGGTGGGAGAACTGACTTGAGGTTTTTCGTTTGTTTTCGCACTTGTTCGGTTTAGCAAGAGTCACCGCCGACTTTTTATTTTATCCTAAAGGAAAGGTTAAAAAAGCACAGGAAAAACCTTTTGAGATGTTTCATGGGTTCGAGGGGTAGATTATGAAAAGGGAAGGTATTAGCACCCTTTTCATCCATGGTTATCCATGGGCTCTTAGTTACTTGGTTTAGATCACTTGCCTTGATTTTTGATTGCTTGAAAAGGTGTGTGTATTTGTGTTTTGAAAATGTTTTTTGAAATAGACGCCTTTGTTTCGGCAACCAATGTAATGACTCGTGATTGAGTATATACAAAGGTGTGTATCTTTTCAAAAAGATGTTTCAAATGTTTTTGAAAGTTTTGTTTTGAAAGTGTTGTGGGGTGTGGTTTTGAAAGTAGGCAAGTGTTTTTGCAAGTTTGTCAAGTGACTAAGAGTTTTGTCTACCCCTAATGTACTCAAAGGTTTTTTTTCATGTTTTAACCCTTTTTTAACAATTTTGTTCCACCATTGTATTTGGTGGACAATCTTGCGTTTTAGGATGTTCAACGGGACGGGTGCGGGTCATCGTATGGACCATGAATGCAATGGTGCCAAGTGTCTTTGGCAATTTGCTTGAAGGGACTATGATCATTTTGATAGGCAACTTTCGAAAGCGTCATCGAGGGACTTATGATCATTTGAATTGTTTGACCGAAGAAACTCGACGTGCAAGCATGGCCCATTTTGGAAGGCAACATGTGGGATTACCCTAGGGGGTGCAAGTGTGATTGTGTATTGATTTCATGTATTTGTCTTATATTAGGTTATCTAGCGTTCGATTTTATGTACATACAAACCCTAGGTCTAACCATGGTATATTTGAAAGCGGTAAATTGCGGGAATTTAAAATCTACGCTATTACAAAATAGTATTCGGGAGTGGGGGTACAAATTTGCAAATGGGGATGAGACTTAAATGATTACAACCAAATCGAATTGGGATCAAATATAATATGTATCATGTATAGCAATGTATAAGAATAGCAAATGTAAATGTAAATGCGTTAATGTAATTGTGTAAGTGTATGTATTATGAAGTTTATTTACAAGTGAGATTAACTTAAAAAAATTAAGTATTTGATTTAATTTTGTATTTTTATATTTTTGTTTAATATGTACAAACTAAAGTTTTAATCTTAAGAAGAAAAATGTTTTAAATTCTTATATATTAAAATTTAATGTATTTGTATTTAGCACTTTTATGCATAAAAAAAAAGGAAAGAAAAATGTTCAAATTTAAGAGAAAAGTTAATGTTTTTAATTAGCAATTTTGTATATTTTCTACAATCTAACAATTAATAGTATTTTTTTTAAATAAAAAGGTTGTTATTTTATTTATCAAAACAAAAAAGTATTATATTAGTTTTAAACTATGAAAATAAAAATGATAGAAAATATGTTAGTTTATAAATATTTACAAAGAATAAAACATGAAGGAAAGGATAGAATGGGCTTTATGAGTTTTAGGCCCAAGCTGAAACGAGGGGAAACATAAGCAAAAGGGGGGTGTTTGCCTGATTTTATGTGGGCTTTAGGTTCATGAACGGGTTATGACCCAAGGCTTGAGACAAATGGTTTTTAGGGTTAATCAATGTTTATTCATTTTGGAGAAAACTTAGGGCTTGTTACAGCAGCGGCGCCGTTCTCTTCATTTCGTTCATTCCTCTTCTTCTCTCGAGCCAAAGCGTCCAGAACAGTGTCCCTTGCCCAGCCACCAGCGCCATCATCACCTCCTCTCTCTTCCATGGGTCATTCAGCGACGTGGCTCGAAGGTAGTGTTTTCTGAGTCATTCACGTTAGGGTTTTCATTTTACGTCTTACATGTTTCGCTTTTGCTTATTGATTCTGATTTTAGCTTTGTTATTGTTTGTGATTCTTGTTGGAGGTGCGTTAAAGGAAAGAGAGAAAAAAAAAGATACTACCTTTTGTTAGAGGAAGACGGTGGAGGAGATGGGGTCGGAGGCGCTGTGGCGGCTTGATGGCGAGGGGAACAGTGATGATGAATTTGCTCTTCCTGGTACCTTTATGTTTTTGCATTTTGTTGGGTTTAATGATGATCTTGAAAACCTAATTTTGATATCACTTCTTTTTCTTCTTCTTGCTTGCTTGCCCTTTTGCTTCTGTTGCTATATGCTTGCTGAGTATGCTTGATGATGATTGATATGTTGCCTCAGATATGGTTATAGATTGATGTGCTTGTTGGTATGCTTGGTAGCCCAATGATGAATTACAGTTCTGAGGGCTCTTTGTGTTGGTTCGGAAACTAGTTTGGGAAAGCCTTGATGATGTTGTTATTGAAGGCTTTAGGCAGGTTTTGATATTTAATGGTTATTGAGGGATTTCAGCAGGCTGAGGATCAAGGTTTGTGCAGGTTTGATATGAACGTTTGTTTAAACTTTGACACAGGTAAGACTTGAAAGGCTTTTTGGTTTTAGCTATATGTATTTTTTGAACCAAGGCTTTGTTGAGTTTACAGGTTAAAGGCTTTTGGCTGATACAGGTTGGGTTGACAGTGGTTTAGGCTTCTCTTTGGCTTCAGCAGGTTTATGTTTAAGGCTTGCTTCAAGCTTTTTGTGCTTACAGGCTTTTTGTGCTTTTGGGCGTGTATATTTTTTTGACAGTTTTAGTTTTGATGGACTTTGTTATATCTGGGTTTTTTGTTTATGTGGCTTGTGATGTATATGTTATGCAGGCGGAGGCTTGTCCCTTGAAAGGTTGAAGGCTTCTATCTTTTATCCTGCAGGGTCTTGGCCTTTTGTATATTCTTCTAGGGTCTTTGCCCTCTTGCTATATTTTCTTAGTCAACTTTGTGGACAGATTTGCAAAGCTTGAGGTTTTCCCTCTTTGTGATATCCTGCTGCATATGTTCTGCCTCCTTTTTTCTATATGCTCTGATATGCTGTTTATAGTCTTTAGCCTGCTGCACTGTAAGCTATTTTTCTCTCTCTTTCTCTCTCCGGATTTAAAGACAGCATTTTTATATTGCTTATGTTTGTCTTATTCTGAAAAAGCAAATGGTTGGAAAGTGATGAAATGGAACTTGCTTGCTTGCATATGTAGTTTTCCCTCTGCATACTTTATCTCTTTTCCATACTTTCTGCTTCTTTGTGACAGCATTTTGTACTTGTTTTGACTAGCCTTTGATAGCACTTTGGCAGCTTGTGGAAAGTTTGAAATTGGAACTTTGTAATTCTAGTTCAGTTTGCCTTTGGACTTTGTTTGGCATGCTGCTTGTTTTGAAACTATGCAGTTGGTTGACAATCCTTTTGATTTATGCAGTATGCTTAAGAATTTTGAATTTGTGCAAAAATCATAGCTTTGTGCATTCATGTTTCATTGCAAGCATTTCATCCCTCTTTGTGAACCGGGAGAAATCTCGTGATTTGCAAAGAGGGTAAAACTGATTCCGGCCATTTGTTTTTAATGATAAACCTTTTTAACTGTTTATCTTTAACTATTTTTCTCTGCTTTGACTTTTCTTTTGTTTCTTGTTTTGCAGATGAAAAATAAATGAGCAACAAGGGAGCATTGGATAGAAGATGAAGACTTAGAAATCTTAGAACATCGTTTTTTTTATTTCAATTTAAATTATTGTAATATTATTATTGTAAATATTTTGTAAACAATAACAATTATACAAATAATTTAAAGATAAATAAAAAGTCTATTCATTTTTAATTCTTCTTCAGATATTTATCTAATTGTTTATAATTCTTAAATTAAAATAAAATGGAAATAAATTCCAATTATCTTAACTTAAAATAAATAATCAATTGATAAACACTGTGGTCTTATAACAAATCCGGTGCTCCAATTATCCAAAGCAATGCACAGTTAATCAAACCAGACGACAGTTAACCAAACAAAACATCCACATGCCTCCTTTCACTGATTAAATCCAAACAAACTGCAAATTAACAACCAGCAGCCTCAGTTCTTATTTCAGAGTATTTTGAAAAGCATTGATAGAACTAACTCTTCTTGAGAAATATGTGCATAAAACCCTGATTTTTTACTTAACACTGGAGAAACGCCAGCCTGATCAAACTTCGAGCCAATTTAACCAAACCCTAAACAATCTGTGTGAACTGCCTAAACATCAATAAAAACCCTAAATTTCATCTGACTAACGAGAAAAGTCTGTTTGACCGATTCTTGAGCCAGTCTAAAAAAATCAGGAAAAGCCCGAAACTGCGATTTCTTATGGAGAAAGAGGAAGGCAAATTTTGGGGTACAACAGTTGCCCCTGTTTAATCTTCTTGGACCTGAAGAGTTAGATTGGCAAGTTTGCCATTCGCGACTTGAAGGTAAAAGGAGATTGGACACTAGAGTGCCCAAAAATTTGTACTCAGTGATGTGATTGTAGAGGGAATGGGCTTACAGATGCCATTTGGTGATGGGCTTAACGATGCCATCTAGGAATGTGACCGAATCTTGTCGGGGGATGGGCTTAGAGATGCCACCTGGAAATGTTGAACTGTCTGTCCTTGGTGAGTGGACGAGTATCAGAAAGGTATCCACATTTTGGAACGTCTCTGAACTGGGGATCTGAACAAGCGATAGATTGACATCCATGTTTTGGAGAATCCGTAAACTGTTTTCAGGAGTTGGAGTTAAATAAGCAATAGAGCAGCATCCGTTGTTGGGGAAGCGTCCGTAAACTGTTTTCAAAAGTTGCATCTGAACAAGTGATAGATTAACATCCGGAGTTGGGAAGAATCCGTAAAATGTTTTCAGAAGTCTTGAATTTGAAGCTTACTAATTCTTATCCTGAAAAAGGGTAAGGTATTAGCTGAAACACGAAGCCATGTTGCATGAAATGCATGATGCAATGTATGTTATATTAATGTTTATGATATGAATGTGATGAATGCGTATGTAAGCTGATGAGCTGTCCTGCTGAGGATAGATGAATCTTGGACGGCTGAAGATAAAAGAATCTTGACTGCTGCCGGGGAAAATAATTCCTTGACTGCTGTTGGGTAGGGCAAGAATTCTTTGATCGTTGAAGCTGAGAAGTCCTGGGACCACCGTTGGGGAATCAGGAGTTTGGATTGTATGCCAATCTGCTGGGGATTCCTGTCTTGAGGAGATCTTCACTGGAGAATATTCGAATATTCTGTGAGGAACTGAGAATGGGTCTTCATTCTGCTAGTGCTTCGATGTTATCTGGTCGATTTCCAGACTTTCACAGAAGCTCGTATTGTCATCTGGTCGTAATCCAGGCTTCACAATAGCTTGCTAAGCTGTTATCCGGTCAAATCCGGGCTTCACGACTTTGGTTAAAGGTATAATACTATCTGGTCGATTTCAGGCTTCGTAGTATTCTTGACTGCTGTCTGGTCGTAATCCAGGCTTTGCGGAGGTTTGTATTGTTAACTGGTCATAATCCAGACTTCACAATAGCTTGCTGAGCTGCTATCTGGTCAAATCCGGGCTTCACGGCTTTTGTTAAAGATATACCACTATCTGGTTGACTCCAGGTTTCGTAGTATTCTTGGCTGCTGTCTGGTCGAAATCCAGGCTTGGCGATTGTCTGACACTGTTATCCGGTCGCAGTCCGGTCTTCACAATATGCTGTAGAGATCAAGATGTTATCCGGTCAAGTCCGGGCTTCATAACTTGAATTCAGGAGATCCCACTATCTGGTCGTAATCCAGGCTTTGCGGTAATCTGACGTTGTTATCCGGTCGTAGTCCGGTCTTCACAATGACTTGTTGGGGATTAAACCATTATCCGGTCGAATCCGGGTTTCATAGCTCGCCTTGAGGGGACATCCTTATCTGGTCGTAATCCAGGTTTGATGGTCGTATGGCATTGTTATCCGGTCGTACTTCGGGCTTCACAATATGCTGTAGGGATTAAGATACTATCTGGTCATATCCGGGCTTTGTAACTTGAATCTTGTGAGAATTTGATCTTCGACGATTGTAGCTTCCAACAGATGATGAAGGAGTTTTTGAACGACCGATCAATCTGAAATGTAATTTGTTCTGGAGAATAAATCCTGGACAAATGTTGGGGAAATAAACCCATAACCAAAGTTGGGGATAGAAGAACTCTGGGGTTACTGAGGATGAGGAATCCTTGTTGTCTGCCAACTGCTTGGGGAACAAGATCTTTACTGGTTGAGGGATCTTAGGACCTCTGCTGGGGATTGGAACTTCTTAGTGACTTGCGGGGTGAGAGAATTCTAATGATCTCTGCTGGGGAGTTCAGAACCTGGTAGACTTACGCTGGAGAGGTATGACTGTGAATCTTCGGTCTGGTGGGAAATGTCTCTGTGGGGAGAATGTTCACTGGTCTAATTCTGCTAGGGATTGATAGTTGGAAATTTTAGCTCCGTCGGGGATCTGGAACTTATCTCTGAGGGGAACTAAGTTCTGGAAGGCTCAATGGCTGGGGAGATCAGCTTTGAGAAAGCTCTTGTTCTGCTGAGGATCTTGGAGTTTAACTCTGTTCGGGGAATCCTTCTGAAAGGGCATTGAGATATATATCCGTACCTTCAACCTATCAATAATCATCTTTTCCTGATTTGTAAGGAAATGATTATGTTCAAATGCATATGCCTACTTAACAAAACATTGGACGTTTCTCGAGTAAACATAAGTTCAAAAGGAAAAAGGGAAAACAAAGCAAATTTGTGCATTTGGACAAGTATTTGTATTAACTTTTTATGGGCATCTTTGTACAAAAGGAGACAGGCATCCTAGTAAGAGGATGTCGCCGTAAAAATTGAAAATTTTATACAAAAGAAAGATGGCTATGTGAAATAACTCCATGGGATTCCATTCTGCTATAGCCTTTACAACTCTGAATATCTGCCTGTTCAATGCTTCGTATGTCGGTGACTGAATTAACCAGAAGCTTGGAGCTGGTCGATGAAGAGATTGTCCTTAAAGTGATCCAACGAGACATAGTCATACGCTTTAATTCCCTAACTTTTGCCTGAATCGCCCTTTCGGGTTTTCGATCCACCGGGAAACCCCTTTTTGCCCAAGCCGCCCTTTCGGGTTTTCGACCTGCCAGGTGTACAGATTTTTTTTGTTTTATCCCTAACTTTTGCCTGAACCTCCCTTTCGGGTTTTCGGTTCACCGGGATGCCCTTTTTTGCCCAAGCCGCCCTTTCGGGTTTTCGACTTGTTGGGTTATTTTATGCGTAGTATCTTTTGACTATGTCTGTGTTCGCGGGGTGCGGCAAATCATCACCGTCCATGGTGGTCAGAATCATTGCACCACCGGAAAATATGTTCTTGATTACAAATGGTCCTTCGTAAGTAGGAGTCCATTTGCCCCTGGGATCACTTTGCGGCAAGATAATCCGCTTGATTACGAGATCTCCGACTTGATATACTTGACGTCTGACTTTCTTGTTGAAAGCCTTGATCATCCGTTTTTGGTACGTCTGACCATGGCAAACAGCAGCGAGTCGCTTCTCGTCGATCAAATTGAGTTGACCAAGTCGGGTCTGAATCCAATCGTCTTCATTCAAACCTGCGTCTTTCATAATTCTTAAGGAAGGAATCTGAACTTCCATGGGCAGGACAGCT
This sequence comes from Vicia faba, assembly GCA_948472305.1. Classification (NCBI taxonomy): domain Eukaryota; kingdom Viridiplantae; phylum Streptophyta; class Magnoliopsida; order Fabales; family Fabaceae; genus Vicia; species Vicia faba. The sequence goes on along the minus strand of OX451736.1, from coordinate 1,157,318,886 downwards.
TCCATGCCGTATACCAGAGAAAATGGGGTTGCCCCGGTTGAAGTACGTGCTGTGGTACCGTATCTGTGCAGAGCAAACGGTAGCATCTCATGCCAGTCCTTGTAAGTGACTGTCATTTTCTGAATGATCTTCTTAATGTTTTTGTTCGCAGCTTCAACAGCACCGTTCATCTTCGGCCGATAGGGAGATGAATTGTGATGATAAATCTTGAACTATTCGCATAGAGCGGTGATCATAGTATTATTTATATTGGTTCCGTTGTCTGTAATGATCCTGTCAGGGACACCATACCGGCATATGAGGTTTTGCTTGATGAAGCGGGCAACCACATTTTTTGTAACAGAGGCAAAGGAAGCTGCTTCGACCCATTTGGTGAAATAGTCAATAGCGACCAAGATGAAGCGATGTCCATTAGATGCAGTGGGCTTGATCTCTCCAATCATGTGAATGCCCCACATTGCGAATGGCCACGGAGCTGTCAGTACGTTGAGAGGAACCGGAGGGATGTGCACCTTATTGGCGTAGATTTGGCATTTATGGCAGGTACGGGAGTGTTGATGGCAATTAGCTTCCATGGTTGACCAGTAGTAGCCTGCCCTTAGGATCTTCTTAGCCATCGTGTGTCCGCTCAAGTGGGTGCCGAACGTACCGCTGTGTATCTCAGTCATTATCAATTCTGCCTCAGCTTTGTCCACACATCGGAGTAAAACACAATCATGGTTGCGTTTGTAGAGGATGCCATTACTCAGGAAGAACTTGGAAGCAAACTTCCTTAGGAACTTCTTGTCATTTACTGAAGCTCCTTTGGGATATTCTCTAGTCTGGAGATACCTTTTGATTTCATGAAACCAGGGTTATTCCACTACTTCTTCGGTATTGATCTCGTTACAATGCGCAGGTTCATCCATTCGCTCGATGGTTATTTGGGGAGCCTCGTTATCCCAATTGAGTTTAAACATGGAAGACATTGTAGCCAGAGCATCTGCTAGCTGATTCTCTTCTCGCGGGAAATGCTCGAAGGTGATTTGCTCTAAATGAGGAAACAATGTCAAGATATGTTCTTTGTATGGGATAAGATTGGGATGTTTGGTATCCCACTCTCCTTTGATTTGACTGATAACCAAAGCCGAGTCCCCAAATACAATCAAAGATCTGATTCCCAAGTCTATAGCAGCCTTGAGACCAAAAATGCAAGCTTCATATTCAGCCATGTTGTTGGTGCAACTGAAGCAGAGTCGGGCCGTGAAAGGTGTGTGGAAACCTTCCAGGGAAATGAGTACCGCACCGATACCGTTTCCGAGTGCATTCGAAGCACCATCAAAGTACAGGGTCCATCGGGATCCCTTTCCAGGTCCTTCATACGGTCCGTTACCTTCAATGTTGTCCAAATTCATGATGTCCTCGTCTGGGAAGTCAAATCTCATGGATTGATAATCTTCGATAGCTTGATGAGCTAGATGGCCAGCTAGTACGCTCCCTTTTATAGCTTTTTGGGTGGTGTACTGGATGTCATACTCAGTCAGGTTCATTTGACATCTAGCGATTCTCCCAGATAAAGTAGGCTTTTCGAAGATATACTTGATAGGATCCATTTTGGAAATCAACAGAGTGGTATGAATTAACATATACTATCTTAGTCGGCGAGCAGCCCATACCAAAGCGCAGCAAGTTTTCTCGAGCAGTGAGTAGCGAGTCTCACAGTCGGTAAACTTTTTGCTAAGGTAATAAATAGCATGCTCTTTTCGACCAGACTCGTCATGCTGGCCCAAAACACACCCCATTGAGTTATCCAAGACAGTCAGATACATGATCAATGGTCTTCCCTCGATGAGTGGCATCAGAATAGGAGGTTCTAGCAAATACTCCTTGATCTTATCAAAAGTAGCTTGGCAATCGTCGTTCCATTCGACTACCTGATCTTTCTTTAATAGTTTGAAGATTGGCTCACAGGTAGAAGTCAGATGAGAGATGAATCTGGCAATATAGTCCAGGCGCCCCAAGAATCCTCTAACCTCCTTTTCTGTACGGGGAGCAGGCATCTCTTGTATTGCTTTCACTTTTGCTGGGTCGACCTCAATGCCTTTGTTGCTGACAATAAACCCTAGCAGTTTACCAGACCTAACTCCAAAAGTGCATTTACTTGGATTCAGCCTGAGTTTGTATTCTTTCAACCTGGCAAACAACTTCTGCAAATGCTCAAGGTGTTCCTCCTCTGTTTGTGATCGAGCTATCATGTCGTCTACGTAAACTTCGATCTCATGATGTATCATATCATGAAATAAAGCTACCATGGCGCGTTGATAAGTTGCCCCTGCGTTCTTCAATCCGAACGGCATCACCTTGTAACAGAAGGTACCCCATTGTGTAACAAAGGTTGTTTTCTCCATGTCCTCGGGGGCCATTTTAATTTGGTTGTAGCCCGAGAAGCCATCCATGAAGGAAAACACTTTGTGTTGAGCTGTGTTGTCAATCAAAATGTCGATGTGCGGTAGCGGAAAATCATCTTTAGGACTAGCCTTATTCAAGTCCCGGTAGTCCACACACATTCTGACCTTGCCGTCTTTTTTAGGTACTGGCACGATGTTAGCAACCCATTGTGGATAGGATGTAACAGCCAGAAAACCAGCGTTGAATTGCTTCATCACTTCTGCTTTAATCTTCTCAGACATGTCGGGCCTCATTCGGTGGACTTTTTGTTTGATCGGTGGACAATCTTCTCTTGTAGGGAGACGGTGAACCACGATATCTGTGCCTAAACCCGGCATGTCTTTATAAGACCAGGCGAAGAGTTCAACATACTCATTTAATAGTTGTATCAAGCGTTCCTTGACACTTGGCTCCAGATTGGCACCCACTTGTACCTCCTTCCGGTCTTCCTCTGTTCCTAAGTTGACGGTTTCCAACAACTCTTCGTGAGGCAAGATGGTCCTTTCTTCTTGTTGTAGAAGTCTGGCTAGCTCTCCCGGTACTTCACAATCTTCGTCATCTTCATACTCGGCCTGATTGACCAGATCTTCAGAGTTATTGAAGGACATAGCAGAATAGTCACCCATAGAATCCAGAGTGGACGGGTACCTGCATTTGTGAGTGTGGGTGTGTGTAAGGGATAACCATCCTTAAACAAACAAAATGCAAAAAGGAAAGAAAGTGAACACAGCAGTTTATCAATGAAGAACATCCAATGAATCATTAAACATGGCATATGGATATGAAGATAGTCAAAACCCTTACAAATGGACCTACATGCCCCGGGCAAGGCATGAGGTGAAAAAGTAGTGTACGGATTGTTCAAGAGTAAATATTACAAATCAACAGGAAATGTTTGGCAGATAATTACTGATTAATAAAAGTAATGAGGACAAAGTCTTTTGCCTCCCAGTTGCGTAGTCCTCCCTTGACAGTTGGGTAGATCCAATCTTCAATGTTGGCCTCTTCGTCTTCGCCTTCCAGAGCATTGATTCCATAAGGAGAAATCTTGATGGGCACTCTTTCAACCTTCGAGCGGCGCATAGCTTTCTGTCCCGCAGCAGTGAAACCTAATCCAAACTTATCTGTTTTGTGAGGAATATCAGGCAACTGACCCCATGTTGAACTCTTCCCTTCCTTCATTATAGCTTTCGCGTCTTTTAGAGATGCCATCCTGGCCATCTGCTTTGGTACCTCAGCTACCACTTTTGCTACTGCCACTTCAGGATAGACTTCCTCGAAGTGCTGGAATGGTGTTTCAATGAATTCTCCTTCCACATCTACATACCGAAAGGAGTTCAAGTGGCTGATCATATATTCCTCTTCACCATGCACGGTTATGATCTTTCCTTTGACCGGGTACTTCAACATTTGATGTAAGGAGGAGGTAACTGCCCCAGCGTTATGTATCCACGGCCTTCCCAGTAAGCAAGAGTATGACGGACGAATGTCCATCACATAGAATGTTGAGGGGAATACTTATGTGCCAACCTTAATGGGAATGTCTACCTCCCCGTGTACCATTCTCTTCGACCCGTCAAATGCCCTTACAATGATATTACTTGGCCTCAACTCCAAGCCTTCACAATCTAAACGGTCGAGAGCCTTCTTGGGCATCACGTTTAGAGAAGAACCAGTGTCGACCAGAACATGGGCTAGAGTAGTTCCTTGGCATTCTACTGACACATGTAATGCGTCGTTGTGTTTTCTTCCTTTTGAGGTTAGGTCCGCATCAGAGAAACCTAAACCGTTGTCTGCTGTAAGACTGGCTACACAGTCTTGGAATTGGTCGGCAGAGGTTTCCTGAGGAACATGGGCTGTCTTCAGGAATTTGATCAATGCTTTGGCGTGCGCCTCAGAACAAAGCAGTAATGCTAACATGGAGATCTTCGAGGGGGTTTGCCCCAGTTGCTCTACCACGTCATAATCACTCTTTTTAATTATCTTCGAGATCTCCTCCATCTCTTTCTTAGAGGTCTCTGGGATGACCAAAGGTTGAGCCCTCGTCCGGACGAGCTCATCTTGGGTCCCTTTACCTTTATCAGCAGAAGTAGGAGGGACAACAACAGTTTCTTCAATCAACGGAGTTTCGGCGGAAAGTCTTATTGGTGCAGGATTAACTTTGGCAGCAGCTGAGGGTCCAAAGGTTGCCTTTGGGGGGCAATCTCTGGAGAAAATATTCTCCCGCTTCGGGTGATCTTGCTTGTACCAGCAATGTTTCCAATGCTGGTCTCTTCTTCATCAAAGCTTTCTTCGGTTACTTCGACTTGTTTAACACCATGGTAATAGATGTCTCCACCGTAATTCCATGGTATTGACTTGTCAGAACTGTAGGGGACTGGCCCAGGCATAGTTATTTTCAAAGGAACAATCTTTGTAGCTGATGTAATCTTAACAGGCTTTCTGACGGCCTTGGAAAGATTGGCGTGAATGGTGATAATTGAGACATCTTCAGTGGGGGTTGGAATAGCAGGAACCTTTTCAAACAGAATTTGTTGACTGTCCATCAGGCCTTGGATGCCTTTCTTCAGTGATGGGCAGTCAGACGGCAGAGAGTAACAACAGTAGCAGTCTTCTTTGCATCCCGGGAAAATCCCGGCTCTTAGCAGATTTAACTTGATGGTTAACAGTGGAGTCCTCAGGTCATTGACATCAGAAACATACAAATCTTCCTCGATAGCATGGACATTTCGACCGTGCTTCGGCATCGGAGCAGATATCACGTTTGGCTTCTCTGGAGCGTCGAACTCCACCTCTTTTGCATCTATCAAGTCTTGGATTTTATTTTTTAGCGCCCAACAATCGTTTGTGTCATGTCCGACGCTATCGGAATGGTAGGAGCATTTGGCATTGGGATGATAGTGCGGTGAAGCAGTATTCATAGTCTTCGGGGCTTCCCTAATCTTGGTGAGATTCAAATTCAACAGATGTGGAAGAACCTGCGCAGGTGTCATATTGATGCGGGTGAACTGCCGTGGTGGCCGTTCTCCCCATTGCTGTTTAGGCCTGGACTGGTTATTGCGAGGTTGATCGTTTGATAGATTCTGGATCATTACGGCCCCCACAGTCGACCGGCGCTCATTTCTTCCTGCTCCTCTCTGAGAATACACAACAGCCGTTTCCTTCTTCACCGAAAATGATTTCTTAACCGTAGTAGATGCAGAGGCATCCTTCTGAATCTTCCCATTCTTGATACCGGCTTCTACCCGCTCGCCAGTCAGAATTAATTCGGTAAACCCTGCGGAAGAGCTACCGATCAGATGATTAAAGAATGGACCAGACAAGGTCCCTAGGAACATATCAACAAGCTCTCTATCAGACAGAGGTGGCTGCACTCTCCCGGCCAGATCGCGCCACTTCTGGGCATATTCCTTGAATCCTTCACCCGAGGCCATCCCCATACTCTGTAGCTGAGTACGGGTTGGTGCCAGGTCAGAGTTATACTGATATTGGCGGTAAAAAGCAGCTGCAAGATCCTCCCAACTATGTATCTCTGATCTCTCAAGATTGTAGAACCAATCCAGCTGTGTGCCAGACAGGCTATCCTGAAAGAAATGTACCCAAAGGTTTCTGTCAGATGTGTGAGGTTGGATTCTTCGGACGTATGACCTTAGATGCATCTTTGGGCAAGACAGCCCATCATATCTTGCGAAAACTGGCACTTTAAATTTCGGGGGGATCACAATTCCGGCAATTAATCCCAAATCTTCGAAATCTAAGCCTGGAACTCTCTACAGCTCCATAGCTGCCAACCTGTCCTCCAAACTCTTGTACTTGTCATTGGCCGGCGGGTATTGTTGTTCTAAGTAGTCTTCGTCTTCTTCCGCCTCTTCCTCTTCGACTTCGGATTCAGACGGTACCGCAACCCCTTTTCCTTTACTGGTTCCCTCTTCAGATGTAGGGGGAAATTCAAGAACCCTTCTGGCTTCACCCTCAAACCTTCTTCCCAGGGTAGCCACCCCGACTCTCTTCTTCTTCTTTTTCACTTGCTCTTTGTTCCCGAGCAGGGCTTTTAGATCTTCCTGACCCTTTGCCAAGGTCATCAGGAGATGTTGAAACTGTAAGTTCTAAGACTGTAGATCTTTGACCGTTTGTTCAAGATCCATCTTACTGAAATAAACAGCAGAAAGATAAGGAAACCTGGTGTGGAGACCTGCTTATGCACATGATGAATGATATGTTTATTTATGCAATGCATTCAAGGATTTAGAAATTCACAATTGTTGCAGACAAAAAGAACACACGTCATATTAATAAGAAGCAATTTTGTTAGTACATAAATGCCCCATGGGCCAAATATTACAAAAACTTCTCATGGTAAAAAGACGTTGCGCATCCTTTTTGGTGTGATGTAGGTGTTGAGGGTCTCTTCCTCATGGAGTCGGCGGGTAAGCTCCAAAACCTTCTTCTCGCTGGCGTAGAAGCTGGCTTCAAAAGTATCCCTTTCTTCCCTGAGTTGGATCCAACTCTTCTGCATCTCCTCCCATGTCGTTGGCATGTCAGGATACAAGACGGTGTAGGGAACCTCTCCTTCCTTAACGGTCTCCTTAATCACAGGGAGAACATGAGGGTAAGGCATCATTAGACTCTGGGCTCGGGTTCGCACCCATTTGAGATAAGGCTCAAGAGGGATGGAATTTTTGTGCCCCAGTGTCTTGTTGTCTACCTTGTTAGGCATCCTCCAAGCTCTGATGAACCTTTGACGGAGTCCTTGCGCATTGTTGTCGAAGTCAAAAACTATGTCAGGAATCAACATGTCATGAGGGCCATCCCTCCGTGCATATCCAAACTGTCTCAAAGCCAGACAAGGGTTGTAGGTAATGCCCCCTCTAATGCCAAGCAATGGAACATTAGGGAACTCTCCATAATGATCGAAGATGATGACACTTTCTCTGGACCGAGAACACCAGTGTACATCAGAGTGAGTGAGAGTCATCAACCGTTGTGACCACCTTAGGCCTTGGTCATTCTTCAAAACAGACTGTGGAAGGTGCGAAATAAACCACCTTGCAAGGAGAGGAGTACAGCACATGAGAACACCTCTCTTTCTCATTGTTCGTGTGTAAAATGAGTGGAGGATGTCCCCAAGCAATGTTGGTATGGGATTCCTGGATAAGAAGATCTTGACGGCGTTGACATCTATAAGTTGGTCAGGATTTGGGAACAAGACCAACCCGTAAATGAGGAGTGCCACAATTTCTTCAAAGGTTTGTAGATCCAAGGAGTTCCAACACTCTTGTGCCTTCTCAAACAAGAATTTTGCCAAGAAGCCTTTGACACCGCTTCTGGTTTCCCAATGCCCCTTGATTTCGGATGGTTGCAAGTGTAGTGCTTGAGCAACATCTTCAGGCTTTGGCTCCTTTTCCATACCGTTGAAAGGTAGTTGATTAAGGATAGGAATTCTCAGGAGTTGAGAAAATTCCTCCAAAGTGGGCACCAATTGGTAATCGGGGAAAGTGAAACAGTGGTGAAGGGGGTCAAAGAACTGGAACAAGACCTTCATCATGTCTTCTTCAATGCTGGTGTTGACTAGGTTGAGCAGTCTACCATGTCTTTCACTGAAGGGAGAGCTTTCGGGAATTCTGGATGTGAGTTCCTTAAGTTGAGGAGGGATTCTCACAAGGTTGACTTGGATAGTTTTCCTGCGAGGAATTTCCATGACCTACAAAACAAGAACAAAGGTGAAGATCCAAACCCTTGAAATGGTTAGCGGATGCATATGATGCTTTATGATGTTTTATGATGCATGCAAAAACACATGTACAAGCAAATCACACAAAACCCTAGTTTCAGGCTTGCATGGGGCTTCATAGGTAAGTACCCTCTTGAGTGTAGTTGGCTTAAAAACTTGTCCTATAAATAGTAACCGGGTTCTAAGGAGCTCAATATCATTGGATTGTCTTCCATGTTCATTGTTTTGGTTTAGCCACTTAACTAGCGACCAAAATATTCCAAGAAGACAACCCTCAATGAGTGTAGTATCGAGTATCTACCAACTTCGGACTGCACCAAAGCCGGTCATCTCACTACTCCTAATAAAAGGCCAAGATGGTCAAGTAAGGTTCTAGGTCATTAGTGCTTAGTGAAATCACTCAGCGGCCCTGTACTCTCCTTGATTGAACTCAAGGGTTACCGGTACTCACAAATATGTCGCACTAATATAGTTATTGCTTCAACCGTATCGGTATACCCCGCACAGTTTCCACAACGTATTGCTATCTATGAATGTTTCCCAAATCCGGGTGTAGGATTTCAAGCCCAAACAAGAGAACCACAAAGGTAAAGCATTCAAAACAAATAATTAATCATGCAAGAGGGTGATCTAAAACCCTAAGGTAACCCCACTTTTAAGCATTTCCCCAGCAGAGTCGCCAGTTCTGTGATACGGTGGGAGAACTGACTTGAGGTTTTGCGTTTGTTTTCGCACTTGTTCGGTTTAGCAAGAGTCGCCACCGACTTTTTATTTTATCCTAAAGGAAAGGTTAAAAAAGCACAGGAAAAACCTTTTGAGATGTTTCGTGGGTTCGGGGGGTAGATTATGAAAAGGGAATGTATTAGCACCCTTTTCATCCATGGTTATCCATGGGCTCTTAGTTACTTGGTTTAGATCACTTGCCTTGATTTTTGATTGCTTGAAAAGGTGTGTGTATTTGTGTTTTGAAAATGTTTTTTGAAATAGACGCCTTTGTTTCGGCAACCAATGTAATGACTCGTGTTTGAGTATATACAAAGGTGTGTATCTTTTCGAAAAGATGTTTCAAATGTTTTTGAAAGTTTTGTTTTGAAAGTGTTGTGGGGTGTGGTTTTGAAAGTAGGCAAGTTTTTTTGCAAGTTTGTCAAGTGACTAAGAGTTTTGTCTACCCCTAATATACTCAAAGGTTTTTTTTCATGTTTTAACCCTTTTTTAACAATTTTGTTCCACCATTGTATTTGGTGGACAATCTTGCGTTTTAGGATGTTCAACGGGACGGGCGCGGGTCATCGTATGGACCATGAATGCAATGGTGCCAAGTGTCTTTGGCAATTTGCTTGAAGGGACTATGATCATTTTGATAGGCAACTTTCGAAAGCGTCATCGAGGGACTTATGATCATTTGAATTGTTTGGCCAAAGAAACTCGACGTGCAAGCATGGCCCATTTTGGAAGGCAACATGTGGGATTACCCTAGGGGGTGCAAGTATGATTGTGTATTGATTTCATGTATTTGTCTTGTATTAGGTTATCTAGCGTTCGATTTTATGTACATACAAACCCTAGGTCTAACCATGGTATATTTGAAAGCGGTAAATTGCGGGAATTTAAAATCTACGCTATTAGAAAATAGTATTTGGGAGTGGGGGTACAAATTTGCAAATGGGGATGAGACTTAAATGATTACAACCAAATCGAATTGCGATCAAATATAATATGTATCATGTATAGCAATGTATAAGAATAGCAAATGTAAATGTAAATGCGTTAATGTAATTGTGTAAGTGTATGTATTATGAAGTTTATTTACAAGTGATATTAACTTAAAAAAATTAAGTATTTGATTTAATTTTGTATTTTTATATTTTTGTTTAATATGTACAAACTAAAGTTTTAATCTTAAGAAGAAAAATGTTTTAAATTCTTATATATTAAAAATTAATGTATTTGTATTTAGCACTTTTATGCATAAAAAAAAGGAAAGAAAAATGTTCAAATTTAAGAGAAAAGTTAATGTTTTTAATTAGCAATTTTGTATATTTTCTACAATCTAACAATTAATAGTATTTTTTTAAAAAAAATGTTGTTATTTTATTTATCAAAACAAAAAAGTATTATATTAGTTTTAAACTATGAAAATAAAAATGATAGAAAATATGTTAGTTTATAAATATTTACAAAGAATAAAACATGAAGGAAAGGATAGAATGGGCTTTATGAGTTTTAGGCCCAAGCTGAAACGAGGGGAAACATAAGCAAAAGGGGGGTGTTTGCCTGATTTTATGTGGGCTTTAGGTTCATGAACGGGTTATGACCCAAGGCTTGAGACAAATGGTTTTTAGGGTTAATCAATGTTTATTCATTTTGGAGAAAACTTAGGGCTTGTTACAGCAGCGGCGCCGTTCTCTTCATTTCGTTCATTCCTCTTCTTCTCTCGAGCCAAAGCGTCCAGAACAGTGTCCCTTGCCCAGCCACCAGCGCCATCATCACCTCCTCTCTCTTCCATGGGTCATTCAGCGAAGTGGCTCGAAGGTAGTGTTTTCTGAGTCATTCACGTTAGGGTTTTCATTTTACGTCTTACATGTTTCGCTTTTGCTTATTGATTCTGATTTTAGCTTTGTTATTGTTTGTGATTCTTGTTGGAGGTGCGTTAAAGGAAAGAGAGAAAAAAAAAAGATACTACCTTTTGTTAGAGGAAGACGGTGGAGGAGATGGGGTCGGAGGCGCTGTGGCGGCTTGACGGCGAGGGGAACGGTGATGATGAATTTGCTCTTCCTGGTACCTTTATGTTTTTGCATTTTGTTGGGTTTAATGATGATCTTGAAAACCTAATTTTGATATCACTTCTTTTTCTTCTTCTTGCTTGCTTGCCCTTTTGCTTCTGTTGCTATATGCTTGCTGAGTATGCTTGATGATGATTGATATGTTGCCTCAGATATGGTTATAGATTGATGTGCTTGTTGGTTTGCTTGGTAGCCCAATGATGAATTACAGTTCTGAGGGCTCTTTGTGTTGGTTCGGAAACTAGTTTGGGAAAGCCTTGATGATGTTGTTATTGAAGGCTTTAGGAAGGTTTTGATATTGAATGGTTATTGAGGGATTTCAGCAGGCTGAGGATCAAGGTTTGTGCAGGTTTGATATGAACGTTTGTTTAAACTTTGACACAGGTAAGACTTGAAAGGCTTTTTGGTTTTAGCTATCTGTTTTTTTTTTAACCAAGGCTTTGGTGAGTTTACAGGTTAAAGGCTTTTGGCTGATACAGGTTGGGTTGACAGTGGTTTAGGCTTCTCTTTGGCTTCAGCAGGTTTATGTTTAAGGCTTGCTTCAAGCTTTTTGTGCTTACAGGCTTTTTGTGCTTTTGGGCGTGTATATTTTTTTGACAGTTTTAGTTTTGATGGACTTTGTTATATCTGGTTTTTTTGTTTATGTGGCTTGTGATGTATATGTTATGCAGGCGGAGGCTTGTCCCTTGAAAGGTTGAAGGCTTCTGTCTTTTATCCTGCAGGGTCTTGGACTTTTGTATATTCTTCTAGGGTCTTTGCCCTCTTGCTATATTTTCTTAGTCAACTTTGTGGACAGATTTGCAAAGCTTGAGGTTTTCCCTCTTTGTGATATCCTGCTGCATATGTTCTGCCTCCTTTTTTCTATATGCTCTGATATGCTGTTTATAGTCTTTAGCCTGCTGCACTATAAGCTATTTTTCTCTCTCTTTCTCTCTCCGGATTTAAAGACAGCATTTTTATATTGCTTATGTTTGTCTTATTCTGAAAAAGCAAATGGTTGGAAAGTGATGAAATGGAACTTGCTTGCTTGCATATGTAGTTTTGCCTCTGCATACTTTATCTCTTTTCCATACTTTCTGCTTCTTTGTGACAACATTTTGTACTTATTTTGACTAGCCTTTGATAGCACTTTGGTAGCTTGTGGAAAGTTTGAAATTGGAACTTTGTAATTCTAGTTCAGTTTGCCTTTGGACTTTGTTTGGCATGCTGCTTATTTTGAAACTATGCAGTTGGTTGACAATCCTTTTGATTTATGCAGTATGCTTAAGAATTTTGAATTTGTGCAAAAATCATAGCTTTGTGCATTCATGTTTCATTGCAAGCATTTCATCCCTCTTTGTGAACCGGGAGAAATCTCGTGATTTACAAAGAGGGTAAAACTGATTCCAGCCATTTGTTTTTAATGATGAACCTCTTTAACTGTTTATCTTTAACTATTTTTCTCTGCTTTGACTTTTCTTTTGTTTCTTATTTTGCAGATGAAAAATAAATGAGCAACAAGGGAGCATTGGATAGAAGATGAAGACTTAGAAATCTTAGAACATAGTTTTTTTTATTTCAATTTAAATTATTGTAATATTATTATTGTTAATATTTTGTAAACAATAACAATTATACAAATAATTTAAAGATAAATAAAAAGTCTATTCATTTTTAATTCTTCTTCAGATATTTATCTAATTGTTTATAATTCTTAAATTAAAATAAAATGGAAATAAATTCCAATTATCTTAACTTAAAATAAATAATCAATTGATAAACACTGTGGTCTTATAACAAATCCGGCGCTCCAATTATCCAAAGCAATGCACAGTTAATCAAACCAGACGACAGTTAACCAAACAAAACGTCCACCTGCCTCCTTTCACTGATTAAATCCAAACAAACTGCAAATTAACAACCAGCAGCCTCAGTTCTTATTTCAGAGTATTTTGAAAAGCATTGATAGAACTAACTCTTCTTGAGAAATATGTGCATAAAACCATGATTTTTGACTTAACACTGGAGAAACGCCAGCCTGATCAAACTTCGATCCAATTTAACCAAACCCTAAACAATATGTGTGAACTGCCTAAACATCAATAAAAACCCTAAATTTCATCTGACTAACGAGAAAAGTCTGTTTGACCGATTCTTGAGCCAGTCTAAAAAAATCAGGAAAAGCCTGAAACTGCGATTTCTTGTGGAGAAAGAGGAAGGCAAATTTTGGGGTACAACAGCACCCAATGCATCTATAGTATCCTATAGGAACCTTTTGAAATATCTGTTTATTAAAATTGTTTGTTTGTTTAAAAATAAATTGTTTTGGCCAAAAATGGGTATGGACAAGTTTTTGAAGATACGATGATCTAACGTCGAAGTTTTGACTTAAAAGGTGTGAGTTTTGAAAAATTGAATATTTGGGAAAATTATCTTAAGTTTTTAACGAAATAATAAACGGAGGATGAATGAGGGTATTCGCACGATGTTTTTTTTTATGACATGAAGTCGACAAAAATTAAACAATTCCCTTGGATTTAAATCACAAATAATTAAACATAATAATCGAATAAAAGTCAAAGCATAGGCACTTGTAGATCCACAAGAAAGATAGACAAACAATTAATAACAAAATAAACATTAAGAATTTATGTTAAAAGATACAAAGAAAATCAAGTAACAAAATGTAACTAAGCAACTAAGACAATATTAGAATTCACTAAAGATATCAAATTCAAATTAAAATTAAGCTAATTAAATATGTTAAATAAAATTGTCTAAAAAAAATATTAAATTTAAACTAATTTAAATAATAAAATGTATCTAATTAGAAGAAATTTTATTAATTAATTAAAAAAAGGGACTAATTAAACTAAATTGATAAACTACTAAAAAAAACTAAACTAAATAAAGATAAGGTCCAGACAAAATTATTGGGGGAGGAAGTATAATTTTCGGATGGACCTGCTAATTAGAATAAGGCCCAAGGCATGTAAAAACAAAACAAATTAAAAAAAAATCAAAATCAAAACTTTACTGGGCTAGACCGAGTTAGGCTGGACCCGGATCCGGACAGCCTAAGCAACGCAAAAGGGTAAGAAACCTTAGAGAAATCACAACACCTCAAATTTTCTTATCGTGCTCCCTCTTTCGAACTCTTTCTCCCTCTAAATCGAAATCGAACAACGCCAACAACGAATCTTGCTCCCTCTTTCGAACTCTTTCTCTTCTAAATCAAAATCGAACAATGCCAACAACGAAACCTGCTCCCTCTTTCGAACTCTTTCTCCCTCTCTTCTAAATCGAAATCGAACAACGCCAACAACGAATCTTGCTCCCTCTTTCGAACTCTTTCTCTTCTAAATCGAAATCGAACAACGCCAACAACGAATCCTGCTCCCCCTTCTTGATTCCTCTCACTCTCAATTGCTTAACTCACAGTTATGTTATTCTCTCCGACTATACCATTCAAAATCTGTTCAACCTAAAATTCTCCCGGTTTGTTTACTCAAAAATCAAATGTTTTAATTACTTTTCTTCTTTTATTGCTTTCTGATTCAAAAAAATTTGTATGTGTCGGCGATGGTATGACACAATTTATGAAGATCTCGATGGTATGTTAAGTTGTTTGATGCGTTTTGTTTAATGGTCGCAGAAGGTGAATGAAGGTCTGAGATTTTTAGTAGAGATAGGTTTATGGTGGGTTTTTTGTAGGAGATTTTTGTGTTGAACTTTACAGGTTCTCTAGTGCTTTGAGTTTATGCAGGTATATGAAGGCGAGAATATGGATGCAGTTTTTTTTTGTAAAATGAAGGAGAAGTTGTTGGTTTATGATGAGTTGCAGATTTTGTTTAGAGTGGTATTGAGTTTTGCTAATTCTTGGAGTTATTGCTGCAGGTTATGATTTTGAGTGTATGGTTGCTGAGAGATTGAGGGTTAAAAAAAAATCACAGTGGGGTTAATATAAGGTAGGCATAATTTCGGTCAAGGCTTTGAAGGGTAAGTTGATGTTTGTGCAGAAGGATGAATGAAAGAGAATTGGTAGCATTTCTATTAAATTGTTGGTGTATTTGTCTACTATTTTTCTCACGTGTCTTTATGATCTCTACAAGTTACAGCCAATTTGGAACGCAAATGAATTACAACAAATCAAAGAGTCATGTGGCACAAAAGATGATACAAAAGAAGTTTTAACCATGGTATAGTGCAAACAGAACAAACAAATATCAAAGTAACAAGGTTCCAAATATCATGGGGAATAAGGATGTAAAGTGCAAAGCAGAGGTGGAAAGACTTACCTCAAGTTCTGGCTCAAAGATGAAACTGAAACCCAGAGGTAATAAGCCACTATATGAATCCCTTCTTCTTTTCGAAAACGATTTTGAGCAAGAAAGTCGTGATTTTGAACAAAAGTGTGTTTTTTTTTATAAAAGTAGTGAAATCAGATATTAGAATAGCAGAGTGTTTCTTCTTGATGTTTTGTGTTTTCTGTGGGTTTTTGCTTTTTTTCTCCTCAACGTTTTTGTTGATGGTTACTATGTTTCTATGAAAAGATCCTTTAATACGTCCCCCCCCCCCCCCCCCCCTCTTTTGTTGTGTATGAAATGTTATATAGACAGATGATAGAGTTTTAGGAGGGAATTTGAATGGCTTTTGAACAAATATGGTGATCTGATTTATGGCTTTTTTATACAGGTTTTGGTGTGTGTTATTTGATGCAATTTCTGGACTGATATGTTGGTCTTATAACAGGGCAGCAGAGATTATGTGACTGTTTTTCTTGGCATTACTTATGCAGGGGCCATGCAGTTTTGGACAGATTTTTGCAGCATATGGACAGACTTTTGCAGCATATGGACAAACTTATATGGACATAGCATAATAATTATAATACTAATAATAATAGTAATGACACAAATAATACAATAAAATGTTAGTAAAACTAAATTGAAAATATAAAAGTGAAAGAAAAGAGATATTAAAATTGGTTTTAATTCTATTAATAATTCAACCTAAAAACATTTCAAATGGAATTATAATCAAAATTAATAATAGGGGGAATAAAAATAAAATTAAACCATATATTTTCATATTTTCGAATTAAATAAATAAAACTACAACTAAGAACAAAATAGACTTACATACTCTAAAAATGCAAAAAAGTAAAAGAACTTATATGTAGTTTGAGATTTTCCGAATTATCAATAAAAATATAAAATTAAATGAAACTAACAAAACTATAATAATTTTTTTATATAAAATACAACTGATATGAGCTAAATATGTTTTTTTTTATTTTCTTTTTTATGAAAATAAGAATAAAAGAATGACGAGTAAAAGTGCAAAAATACATGATTTAATAAAGTCAGG
Organism: Vicia faba; assembly: GCA_948472305.1. Taxonomy (NCBI): domain Eukaryota; kingdom Viridiplantae; phylum Streptophyta; class Magnoliopsida; order Fabales; family Fabaceae; genus Vicia; species Vicia faba. The sequence continues at coordinate 1,157,302,596 of OX451736.1, read as the reverse complement.
CAAAACCAGTTAAATTTCACTAAATTCACAATGATTTCTAATGTTTCTATTTTTTGGTGGATTTTCAAAGCATAATCATCTCTTGACTTGTAAAGAAAAGTTGTAGTTGTTGCAAAGGAGAATCATATGTAAAAGGACCACTAAAAAATTGTCGAAATTTGAAGAAGTTATGAATTTTTGAAATCTGACTCGAGAATTGGCAAAAATAGGTCGAATCGCTTGTGAACGCTTGTTATGTAATAATGCAGATGGGAAGTGGTATCTTAGGTCAAAATTTGGGGTATGACAGCTGCCCCTATTTAAGTTTCTTCTATCCGGAGATATGAAGATTAAAATCTTCGTCTCGACGAGATTGAAGGTACTTAAATACATAATACGCAATTTTTTCCCTAAGATACCGCCATTATGTTTGTGATATGAATGTAGTATTTAAATTCACAGAGAATGATATTGTATGAGACAAGATAATGCTGGAGAAACCAAACACCAACAAACCACAGGAACATAGATTATACACTACTGGGGAAATGAGCCATCGACCTCAAATGATAGACTCTTGACGGCGAATAAAAATTTAAGAGAATACGACCTCTGACCCTAACAAAGAAGGCATCTTACATAGGCCACAAAAATAGATTATTGACCCAAAATAACAGTGAGTTCACAACTCAAGGTCAAAGATAGACAAAAGATGTACCAAATTTGCTGATAATGGATTACCGACTTTTGAAGGTAAAGATTCATAACAAACTTCTCTGCGAGATTTCCGGAGAGATACCAATTAATGCTGAAATAATAATATGGTTGTAGATACACAAGCTGCTCAAATAAAGAAGATGCCATTTGCTGTCGTTCAAAGATGTCAATAACATACAAGCTGCTCAAATAAAGAAGCCGCCACTTGCTGTCTTCCAAAAATACTATGACATACAAGTTGCTCAAATAAAGAAGCTGCCACTTGCTGTCTTCCAAAAATACTATGACATACAAGTTGCTCAAATAAAGAAGCTGCCACTTGTTGTCTTCCAAAAATACTATGACATACAAGTTGCTCAAATAAAGAAGCTTCCACTTGCTGTCTACCAAAAATACTATGACATACAAGTTGCTCAAATAAAGAAGCTGCCACTTGTTGTCTTCCAAAAAATAATAACGTACAAGTTGTTCATGAAGAGACTGCCGCTTGTCGTTTTCCAAACAATAATAACGTACAAGTTGCTCATGAAGAGACTGCCGCTTGCCGTTTTCCAAACAATAATAACGTACAAGTTGCTCATGAAGAGACCGCCGCTTGCCATTTTCCAAAAAAAAAATAACGTACAAGTTGCTCATGAAGAGACTTCCGCTTGTCGTTTTCCAAAAAATAATAACGTACAAGTTGCTCATGAAGAGACCGCCACTTGCCGTTTTCCGAAGAATAATAACGTACAAGTTGCTCATGAAGAGACCGCCGCTTGTCATTTTCCAAAAAATAATACCATACAAGTTGCTCATGAAGAGACGGCCACTTGCCGTTTTCCGAAGAATAATAACGTACAAGTTGCTCATGAAGATACCGTCGCTTGCCGTTTTCCGAAGAATAATTTAGAAGAAAATTGTGATAACACTGCCAGAGAATAAAATCTTCGTCAAAGGGAACCATGAATAGATCCTTCCCGAGGAGATCAAATACTTAAATGCGCAAAATAAATGCACCATTCGTCTAGGTTTCCTAGCTTAGAGAAAACCACGAGATAGCTTATGCAAGAGACAACAACTCCCTCCAGGAATAAACCAGAGAGAAAACAGTCAAACAAGACTCCACCCAATGAGAAAATAACTTGATTGGGGATTCATCCTATCCAGAAATGGACAAGGAAGGCTAAATCAAAAAATCATCCACGAGGATTAGCTCAGTTGGGGAATTTAGAAAGGAAGCACATTTTCTGCCTAAGCTAACATTCTACTTGGAAAGAACATGTACATTGTCTTAATAAACATACACAAGGTATACGACCCAAAATCAACGACAAATGTGAATATGCATGTGTGATATAAGTGTAAATGAATGAATGAATGAATGAATGTTATGTTGACGAAACAGACAGGCGGAATATCTTGAAGATGATGAGAGATCACGAAATAATAGATACTCGGCCAATCTTAAAAAGACGGAAAATAATTGGAACTGGAACCAAAAAGCAACGTCAGAGCGTATCACGCTACAAGGTTCAAATCTTCTGGGGAGAAAAGTATTCGAATCCAATCTTCTAACACCAATGGACTACCGGCATGAGACAAAGCGTACCACACTACAGAAATCTGCTCAAATAAAGATAACCAAAACAACGCTTAACTGGAAAAGCTGGGGAGTCACCAAACTTAGTACCACTAGAAACAAAAGTTTACACAACCAACACCTCGTGACGATTTTGAAAGAAAACATGTTCATCATGCAAGGATAAATTACTGTATTGTTTTGCATTTCATGGCTTGACCATCCTCGGAACAACTATTAATATTCCTTTCATTATTCACGACACATTTTTAAAATAAGAATACTTTAAATAACTTTGTTTCAAATATTACCGTAAAATTAAAATTTTGCCCACAAAAGGTAAATGCTCAAATTTCATTAATAAGATAGTAGTTCTCTAACCACGCAACTCCAACGGTTTACAAAAGTTTGGGAAATAGTACATGAAAGAAAGGGTTACACAAAAACAATGATCATTATTCTCCCTAACAACTTCGAATTCCGAAATGTGCTCAAATGCCACAGCCGGTCTGACCAAAAGCCTGCCTAAGCCGCCCCTTCGGGTTTTCAACTTAGCAAACTGTCAACTCAAACCTAGGCGACATACTTCTTGACTGCATCGGTATTCACGGAGCGCGGGAGCTCTTCACCGTCCATATTTGTGAGAATCATGACACCTCCAGAGAAAACTTTCTTAACGACATACGGTCCTTCATAATTCGGAGCCCAATTTCCCCTAGAATCAGATTGGAAAGATAATATATTTTTGAGCACAAGGTCACCTTCTCTGAACTCGCGTGGTCGAACCTTCTTATCAAAATCCTTCTTCATTCTCTGCTGATATAATTGACTGTGACACAACGCTGTCAATCTCTTTTCTTCAATTAAATTCAACTAATCATATCTACTTTGACACCATTCAGCCTCAGAAAGTTTAGCTTCCATCAACACTCTCATAGACGGAATCTCAACCTCCACAGGGAGTACTGCTTCCATACCATAAACTAGGGAAAATGGGGTTGCACCTGTTGAAGTTCGAACTGAAGTACGGTATCCATGTAAAGCAAACGGAAGCATTTCATGCCAATCTCTATAAGTTACCACCATCTTCTGGACAATCTTTTTAATGTTCTTGTTAGCAGCTTCAACTGCCCCATTCATCTTCGGCCTGTAAGGAGAAGAATTATGATGTTCAATCTTGAACTCTTCACAAAGCTCTTTCATCATCTTTTTATTCAAATTCGAGCCATTATCAGTGATGATCTTGCTCGGTATGTCGTATCGACAAATGATCTGATTCTTGATAAATCTAACTACCACCTGTCTGGTTACATTAGCATAAGATGCTGCTTCCATCCATTTAGTAAAATAATCGATCGCTACCAAGATGAAACGATGACCATTTGAAGCTTTGGGTTCAATCATTCCAATCATATCAATGCCCCACATAGAGAAAGGCCAAGGCGAAGAGATAACATTGAGGAGGGTCGGTGGCACATGTATCTTGTCCGCATAAATCTGGCATTTATGACATTTCTTCACATATTTGCAGCAATCAGATTCCATTGTCATCCAATAGTAACCAGCTCTCAACATCCTTTTAGCCATTGCATGTCCGTTGGCATGAGTACCAAAGGATCCTTCATGTACTTCTTGCATCAGCATATCTGCTTCATGTCTGTCTACGCACCTGAGTAGGACCATGTCGTAATTCCTCTTATATAACACTTCTTCATTGAGGAAGAAACTGCTTGCTAATCTCCTCAACGTCTTCCTATCTTTATTGGATGCCCCAGGCGGGTACTCTTGAGTTTGAAGAACACGTTTAATGTCATAGAACCACGGTTTATCGTTGGTGACCTCTTCTACTGAGAACACATGAGCAGGTCTATCGAGGCGCATAACTCTAATTGTAGGCACATCGTTCCAACCATTCACTTGAAACATTGAAGACAAAGTAGCTAAAGCATCAGCCATTTGGTTTTCATCTCTAGGGATATGATGTAACTCCACTTTGTTGAAGAAGGTTAACAATCTTCTAGCATAATCTCTGTAAGGGATCAAACCAGGATGACGAGTCTCCCATTCTCCTTTGATTTGATTAATTACCAATGCCGAGTCTCCGTAAATATCAAGAATCTTAATCCTTAGATCCACTGCTTCTTCGAGACCCATAATACATGCCTCATATTCAGCCATGTTGTTCGTACAGTCGAACTTCAATCTCGCCGTGAACGGGATATGAGTACCTCGGGGAGTGACGATGATTGCCCCAATTCCATTTCCATAAGAATTCACAGCTCCGTCAAATATCAAACCCCAACGGGATTCGGTATCAGGTCCTTCTTCAGGTAACGGCTCTTCACAATCTTTAGCTTTCAAGTACATAACATCTTCATCTGGGAAGTCAAACTTGATAGATTGATAATCTTCAATTGGTTGGTGATCCAAATGATCGGCTAAAATACTCCCTTTGATTGCTTTCTGAGTGTGATACTCAATGTCATATTCAGATAACAACATCTACCAACGGGCTATTCTTCCAGATAAGACGGGCTTCTCAAAGATATACTTGATCGGATCCATTTTGGAGATCAACCAAGTGGTGTGGTTAATCATATACTGGCGCAGACGGCGAGCAACCCAAGCTAAAGCACAACAGGTTTTCTCTAGCATTGAGTATCGAGACTCACAGTCCGTGAATTTCTTACTCAGGTAATATATGGCATGTTCCTTTCTTCCAGTCTCATCTTGTTGACCAAGCACACATCCCATGGAATCTTCCAATATAGTCAGGTACATAATCAAAGGTCTTCCTTCCACCGGAGGAATCAATATGGGAGGTTCAAGTAAATATTCTTTGATGCTATCAAAAGCTTTCTGACAATCCTCTGTCCACACACATCCTTAGTTCTTTCAGAGAAGCTTGAAAATCGGCCCGCAGGTAGCCGTCATATGAGATATAAATCTAGAAATATAGTTCAGTCTCCCAAGGAATCCTCTTACTTGTTTTTCCGTCTTGGGTGCGGGCATTTCCCGAATAGCTTTGACTTTATCAGGATCTACCTCAATACCTTTCTGACTGACAATGAAACCCAGAAGTCTTCCAGAACGAACACCAAAAGTGCACTTGTTGGGATTCAGACGGAGTTTATACTTTCTCAAACGCTGGAATAACTTCAATAAATGTTCCAAATGATCCTCTTCAGTTTGCGATTTGGCAATCATGTCATCTACATACACTTATATCTCTTTATGCATCATATCATGGAACAAAGCAGTCATGGCCCTTTGGTATGTTGCACCAGCATTCTTCAAACCAAACGGCATTACCCGATAACAAAATGTTCCCCAAGGTGTAATGAAAGTTGTCTTCTCCATATCTTCTGGTGCCATCTTGATTTGATTATAACCAGAGAAACCATCCATGAAAGAAAAGACTTTGAACTTTGCAGTACTGTCGACCAATACATCAATGTGTGGTAATGGGAAGTCATCCTTTGGGCTAGCTCTATTCAGATCTTTATAGTCTACACACATCCGAACTTTGCCATATTTCTTAGCAACAGGCATTATATTGGCTAACCATTGAGGATAGACCGATGTAACAAGGAAACCTGCATTAATTTGCTTTTAAACTTCTTCTTTGATCTTGTCAGCCATATCGGGACGAGTCCTTCTCAACTTCTGCTTAATCGGCGGACATTCAGGTCTCAACGGTAAACGATGCTCCACAATATTGTTGTCCAAACCTGGCATATCTTGGTAGGACCAAGCAAACACATCAACATACTCTCTAAGAAGCTCTAACATTTTCTCTTTGACCTCTGGGATAAGTAATGCTCCGACCTTGACTTCCTTTTTATCTTCTTCATCACCCAAATTGATCATCTCTATAGGCTCTTCAAACGGCTGAATAGTCTTTTCATCATGCTCAAGCAAACGGGAAATTTCATCAGGAACTTCTTCACTATCTTCTTCCTCGGCTCCGGACACAGGGAATTCAAAGTTGGGAGGGGGCATAGGATCATTGTTTTTAATGGTTAAGTCATGGATTAATCTGCACATATGAGTATGCTTTATTTTAGAAATCGATTTGTTCAAATAAAACAAAAAGTTATTATATTTTCCTATTGCTACCAATTAATTTTCACTACTATTTCCCAGAAAAAGTGAAAAAATAAAACAGTAGTGGACAAAATAAAATTTTTATTCATGAGGGGCAATACTTGAAACAAAGAGCCCAAACATTTTCTCTTTTGCCTTGGGCAGAGCAAAAGGATTTATTTTCAACATAGCCCGACACAAATACTTTTCGCCTTGGGCAGAGCAAAAAAAAAATTTTTCAAAAATAAAACAAAACATTACTCAGAAATGTGCATCACAACAGAAACATCAACAACAATCCAGTTCTGGAAAACCATTCCATGCGTTACAAAATCGGGTAAATCCTCTTCAGAATCGTCTCCTATTATAGCATCAACTTCAGGAGGAGTCGGATGGATAAAACCTGCGCTTCGGAAAACCTCTTGTATCGGACGGGTAACTGTTTCCTGCTTGACTCTTGTAGACACGGGACGAAAACCAAGACCTTCTCCATACTTGTTCTCGGGCAAAGTCAACAACTGGCCCCAACCTTCAGCCGGACCATTTTCAACCACTCGTCGCGCATCCTCAAAAGAAGAAATAGATGTCCCTTGCTTCTTCACTTCATTATTAGCAACAGATAGAGCTTAGAATTGGGTTCCAACATCCTCACCAGCATCAATAAAAGAGAAAGATGACAAATGGCTTACCACCATAGCCTGCTCTCCACCAATCATTACCATCTTTCCATGCCTTACAAACTTCAATCTTTGATGGAGCGTGGAAGTGACTGCCCCTGCATCATGGATCCATGGACGACCCAATAGGCAACTATAGGCGGCACGAATATCCATTACTTGAAAAGTGATCTGAAAAGTATGAGGACCAATTATTATAGGAAGATCCACTTCACCAATGACAGTCTTCCTAGAACCATCAAACACTTTGACAATTACCCCACTAGGTCTCATGGGAGCACCTTGATATGAGAGTCGAGATAATGTAGTTTTGGGCATTACATTTAACGACGAACCTGTATCTACCAGCACACTTGATAAAGTATCATTTCCACAAATTATTGAGATATGCAAAGCCATGTTATGGTTCCTTCCCTCCTCCAGAAGCTCTTCATCACTGAAACCAAGATTGTTACACGAAGTAATATTTCCCACAATTCCATCAAATTGGTCAACCGTCACATCATGATCCACGAATGCCTGGTCCAAGACCTTCATCAAAGCTTCTCTATGGGAACCAGAATCTCTCAGTAAAGCAAGCAAAGAAATCTTGAAAGGAGTTTGCAATAGTTGGTCCACAATCTTGTATTCACTTCTCTTGATGAGCTTCAGAATCTCATCATCATCGGGGTGTGGGATAGGTTCATTGGATCGGCCTACCTCAACCCTGGGTTCAACATTTCTCGCTGGAATTTTTGCCGGTATGGGCCTCCTGACTTGAACTTCTGGTCTTTTCAAAGGTACTGCTGTAAAGACACGTCTGCTTCTCGTAACTCTGCTCACATCAGCGATGTTAACAAAAGTTGGCATTGTTGGTATAGGGACTTCTACCCCATTCTTAATCATTGTGGCATTATACTTGTAGGGTATAGCTTGGTCTGAGTTGTAAGGCACAGGACCAGGTGGATAAATGATCAAAGGAGCAACAGGTGCAGTCTGACTGGCGTAAACGATCTCTACTGGTTCAGGCAAGTTGAATTGTGGTATTATAACATTCACTTCATCCACCGAATCTCTGTCATATGTAATAGTGATAACCCTTTGGTCTAACAATTTTTGAATATCCTCCTTCATAATAGGGCAATCAACTTCTCTTGAACAAAATTCACAAACATCATAATCATGATGATGCCTAAAAAAGGCAAGTCTTCTTAAGCTTTGATGTAACCTGATCAACGAATCTCTTATGTGTTCAACTTGAAAAACTCGAAACCTTCCTAGATAACCTTCCACCATATTCACTGATGCTGCCCCGTGTCGAGGCAAAGGATTATCTCTAACATTCGGGTTAACATCCTTGAATGACAAGATACCGTTCTTAATCAATCTCTGCACATCCGCCTTTAAAGCAAAGCAATTTTCGATGTTGTGCTCCGGCGACCCTTGATGATATTCACAAAACGAATCCGCCTTGTACCATGGAGAAGTACTATTCGGTGTGATAGGAGGAGGCTTCGTCGTTATGAGGTTCTTTCTGATCAGAGCATGGAACAATTCAGTGTAAGTCATGGGAATGGCATCAAATTGCGGTTTCCTTGGTGAACGATTCTGGTTATTAAATTGATAAGCCTGTTGTCGAGGCTGCTGTTAAAATGGCCGTTGTTGAATTGGTGGGGTTTGATGAGTTGGGGTCACCAATGTTGGGCGGACAGCCGGAGTGACTTCCGCAACATGTGAATAACCTCTCCTTGGTCTCCCAGGGAAAATTACACTGACATCTTGTTCTTTCCTTTTAGGGAAAACACTTCCAAACTTCTTGATACTGCTAGATGGACTTCCTTCTTTAACCAAACGTCCCTCACGAATCCCTTCTTCCAACCGCATGCCCATACTTACCATCTCGGTGAAGTCACTTGGTGCGCTGACAATCATTCTTTCATAATAAAAGGAACCTAAAGTCTTCAGGAATATCTTTGTCATTTCTTTCTCTTCAAGAGGGGGATAAATCTGAGCAGCAATCTCGCGCCACCTCTGGGCATATTCTTTAAAGGACTCTCTGTCTCTTTGGGACATCGCCCGGAGTTGATCTCTGTCCGGCGCCATGTTGATGTTGTACTTATACTGGCAAACAAAAGCTTCACTAAGATCGTTGAAATTACGGATCCGAGTGTTGTCCAAACCCATATACCACTTTAGAGCGGCACCAATCAAACTGTCTTGAAAGTAGTGAATTAACAAGTTATGATCATCAGAATATGTAGACATCTTTCTCACATACATAGTTAAATGACTCCACGGACACGAATCACCTTTATACCTTTCAAAGTCCGACACTTTGAATTTGGCTGGAATCTTTACATTTGGAACTAAACACGGGTCATGAGCATTCTTTCCAAACAAATCTTTCCCCTTTAACGCTCTGATCTCCCTCTGCATCTCTTGAAACTGGTCTTGAAATTCTTCCATTCTATCGAAAAGACCCATACTTTCAGCAGGCTCGGCATGATAAGCAGGTTCATTCATGTATGGCATAGAATGAACCACAGGAGCGACAATTGTCATCACTGGTTGAAGGAAAGGTGCCACAGACGGGATTACAGGCGGCATAGTAGTTGTCTCCGGTTGAAGAAAAGACATGGTAGGTTGAACCAAATGCTGTACCACAGGCTGATACCCTTCTGGCACAAAGTTATAAGGCATTCCCCACGGAAACCTTTTGGCATCTGATGTTGAAGCGGAGAGTTGATTTGAGTCACAAATGTTGGAACGGTGACAATCTCAAAAACCACGGTAGTTGAAGTCTGAATCTCAGCAGCTGCAGTCGATGGCTGATTCTGAGCAGCCATCAAACTTTCCACTAGCGCAGTTAGTTTCTCCATACCGACACGAAGGGTAGCAACCTCCTCACGAAGCTCGTGGTTTTCCTGTTCTAGATCTTCCATCTTCCTCTGACGGTTGGCTCGGGTATCGTGTCGATGAGACAGCTTGATAATCTATCGGAGTGGAAAAAGAAACAAAGATAAGACTCTAAAAAACATGTGAAGTGGAATGTTGGATGATGCATGATATACGATGCAAATGATCGTTTGTTTCGATAGTTTTTCAAGGAACTTCGATAATTTTGCACACATCAATGGTAAAGGAATTTGGAACAACAAAAACTCATTTCATTAATCAAAAGCGGTAAATTACAACTTACAACTTTGGAAAAACAAAACAATAAATTACAACCTTGGGACGACAACCCAATAATAAAAGCAGTAAATTACAACTTTGGAACATGAAGCCCATAATAAAAGCAGTAAATTACAACTTTGGAACATGAAGCCCATAATAAAGCAGTAAATTACAACTTTGGAACATGAAGCCCTTTTACAGAGTTTTACAAAATGACAACAGTAAAATAAAACTAAGAACTAAAGATCACTCAGAATCATCAGATGAAGGACCAAAAGCCAACTGTAACTGGAGCTTCCTGATCTTCTCTTCATAAAAGTCTTCCAACTCTTTATTCTCAGCTACCAGTCGATCAATGATTTCCTTTTGTGGATTAGGAACGAGAGCAACGCTTACCGAATCTTCCTTCTTTCTCTTCCTTTCACTAGCATATTTCTTCAGTAAAGCATCCTTTTGACGAAGCTTCTCATCATGATCAATGAACCAGCCATCTTGAATAAATAGCAAATCCTCCTTTTCCTTTAGCTGTCGAGTTAGGACCCGATTCTCATATTCCGACATATTATACTTTTCTTTCCAAGCGTCTCTCTCAGACTTCATCCTAGCCAGATTTCCTTGGTATTCTCCCATGTTCTCGATAGGAATATCAACAGATGACGATGCAATAGTAGGGAATAAAGGTTTCTCAGGTTTATAGGGCATCTTGAGAGCACAAGCCCTAGCACGGACCCATTGTAGGTAAGGCTCCAAAGAAACGGCACCTCTCTGTCCTAACATGTCTCTCCCTTTCCTATGGATGTGGCGCCAAGCTCCTTCAATCTCCCTCTTAGCTGCCTGGTGATCTTATCCTTCTTGTAGAAAGAAACCACTCACATTAATGTTGTTCGGCTTGTCCCTCATCGGGTATCCAAACTGACGGCGCGCGAGAACAGGATTATAGTTAATTCCACCTTTCGTACCAAGAAGAGGCACGTTAGGAAAAGCACCGCAGCTATCAATGATTTTCACGTCATAGTAAACTCGATTATACCAATCAATGTCGAAATGAGTGAGAGCCATAATTTTTGGCGCCCATCGCGGCTCCTTCTCGAGATTCCAGAAAACATCAGACCTAGGTAGATGAGAAACATACCACTGATATAGCAACGGTGCACAACAAATAATCATCCCTCCTTGATAAGAGTTTTGAAGATGTATGGAGTAGTAGGTATCTCCTAGCAGCGTAGGGACCGGATTTCCAATCAAGAAAATTTTGATGGCGTTGATATCCACAAACTTATCAACATTAGGAAACAAGAAAAGGCCATAAGCGAGTAAAGCAAAAACGTCTTCAAAGGCAATAGTATCTTTTATCTCAGCGAAATAACGAGCTTTCTTCAACAAAAACTGCGCAAATAAGCCTCGGATTCCCCCTTTGGTAGTCATGTTCTCCTCTATCTCCGACTTCTTCAAGTGGGTGATAGTCGCTATCTTGTGCGATTTGGGTTCCTCTTCTAAGCCAGAAAAAGGAACACAGTCGGTGATCGGCAAACCAAGCATGTAGGAGTACTCTTCTAAGGTGGGCATTAACTGGTAATCTAGAAAGGTGAAGCATCGGTACAAAGGATCGTAGAATTGGACCAACGTATTAAGGATGCCTTCCTTCATCTTGCGCTTCATGAGGGGTGTGATCGGTGGGAATGAGAACTGACTGTTTTTGGAATTCTGGTTCGCGTTTGCGTTTGTTTTCACAAAGTGTCGCGGTAAGCAAGAGTCGCCACCGTCTTTTATTTTATCCGACAAGGAAAGGACAAAAGAACAGAAAAATTCCTTTTCGAGATGTTTCTCGGGTTCGGGAGGTAGATTATAGAAAGGGAAGGTGTTAGCACCCTTTCTATCTGTGGTTATCCACGGGCTCTTAGGTACTTGCTCACTATGTTTTCAAAAGTTTTGCTTTTCTTTGTGTTTGTGGGTTTTGAAAAGAGTTTTTGTTTGGAACTTCAATTTGACTCTTGCTTCTGTCCTCAAGAGTGTAATGAAGTGTTTTGAAAACTTTGTTCGAAAAGTGTAAGTGTGAAAAGTTTTTGTTTTGTTTTTAAAATGAGCAAGTACTTAAGAACCTCTACCTACTCAAAAAGGAGTTTAAACTGTGCAAATGTCCTTTAGAAAGCACTATCCCACTATTGAGGAGTAGGTAGCACCGTCGTTGGAGTTTTCGGGTCAATTCGATTTAAGGGGCGTATGGTCACTAAAGCAATGTTAGGATGCTTTAGAGGTAACCCTAATGTCTTAGATCATTTTTATCGAGGCAACCGTTTCGAGGCAACTTTGATCTTTAGACAGGAGGGCGACCTCTAAGACTTCCTATACTCAATGACCACGTTTGAGGCAACCAAGTGAGGTGTACCTTAGGAGTGGCATGTGCAAGTGTGTCAATTTTCAGTTATATTATCTTTACATGTCATGGTGAGCTACTATTGATTTTAAGTTAAAGGTTAATCTTGTCATGCAATCCTAGTTAGCATACATCTAAACAGTTAATATATGTACCGGAATTTAAAGTGCGGGAATTGTAAATCCTACGCTATTACAAGGCTTCGGGGAGGGGGATTATTTACATGTCCAAAAATTGGGGGAATAAAAAGCAGTAAAGCATAAAAGTCTTAGCTAAGTTATTACAAACCAGTAGGCAGTTACAATAAAATAAACGCGCGCGAATCTGAAAATAAACTCTAAAAATTCTAAGGATAAAATCTTTTTGTTGTTTTATTTTATTTTGGGAAAATGATCTAAATCTATTTAATTTTAGTTTTGAGAAAATGTTAAGATAATTAAGAGATTAATTAACAAAGTTTATTTTAATAGAAAAACTAGCCTAATATTTTTTGTGGTTTTTTGATTTTAATGTTAATTAAAAAAAGATAAAAAGATGTCAATGAAAAAAAAATACAAGGGGAGGATCCTTCGATCCAGGGAAAAACAGGAGTTTCGACCCAGGGAGGGAGTGGCAGCTTCGATCCAAACAGGGTCATGGTTCTTTCGATTGGGCCAGGAAGTGGGCGTGAACAGCCTTCGATCCAGGGAAGAAGATTGTCTTTTGATCATGGAGGTCATGGCTTTCGATCCAGGAATGAGATGCCTCCTTCGATCCAGCATGCTAATAGGTTCGATCCAGAGAAGGTGTCTACTTCGATCTGGGATGCTATACCTGCAAAATTATGTTATCAAAATAAAATGCAGGGCCTGGGTATTGAACCCCAGGCCCTTCGATCTTGCGCTTGCTGGGTCTCTTCAGGCTATGTCTGCAGCAAATGTTAGCAAACGAAAAACATGACCTGGGTGCCAAACCCAGGCCTTTCGATCCTGTCTAGGATGGCAAATCAAAGGCAACAACAAGTAATGATGTGTTATGTAAATATGAGGTTGGATAGTTTACCCTTTCTTACCAGCAGATTGGACTTTTTAATTTGGGCGCTTCCTGGATGTAGGCACCTTCGATCTGGACACTTCCTGGATGTAGGCACTTTTGATTTGGGGCTTATGGGCGTTGTGATCTTTTGTTGAAAGGATGCTTTGGCATGAATCACTTCTGAAAATGTTGACAGCCTGTGGTGGGCAGCGTCTCCTACTCCTCCCTGTTTTGTTTCTGCAGAGTTTTCTGTATATAATTTTCATGTGTTGCATATGTATGTTAGCCTCTGTATTTATAGGGGTGTGAGGGTCTTGTAACGGCAAGAGATAACATTTAACCAGGCCATTAAAGCCAGGAGACAAGAATCAGACACATTAAATTATTTCCTTTTTTGAAATATTCATGTCTCTTTGGAATCTAGAATGAACCTGGACATGTTTTGATTTTCGAATGCCCTCAGGCCATGCTCTTCGATTGGCCTTGAGTTGCCTCCTTCGAATGGACTTCTCATGTACCTTTCGAATGGGCCTTCTGAGTGCTTCTTCGAATGGTCTTGAGTTGCTTCCTTCGAATGGACTTCCCATGTGTCTTTCGAATGGGCCTTCTGAATGCTTCTTCGAATGGTCTTGAATTGAATAGAAACACTATGGTCGAATCATCTCTTTAGGAACAGAAAAGGCAAGAATCTGGCCTTTAACTCAGGAATTAAATCCACAATCAGCATTTAATTATTTCCATATTTGCAAGGGAAACATGCCATTTTCTCATGTTCAATGTACCTGGACATGTTTTTTTGAGTGCCCTCTTGATGGCTTTGTTAACAGGCCAATCGAAAGGCTTTGTTAACAGGCCAATCGAAAGGTGATGTTCATGCTAATCGAAGGACATGGTTCACATGCCTGTCGAAGCTGCCTTGACACAATGCCAATCGAAGTGCTTGTCTATGCCAATCGAAATGCTTCTTCAGAATGCCAATCGAAGGGTCTTTCAGAATGCCAATCGAAGTGCATGTCCATGCCAATCGAAATGCTCCTTCAGAATGCCAATCGAAGAGCTTGACAGAATGCCAATCAAAAGGCTCCTTCAGAACACCAATCGAAGGGTCTTTCAGAATGCCAATCGAAATGTACTTAAAGCACCACTCAAAAATTTTCCTTTTCCTTAGGCAAGAGTTTGTGATCAACCATGCAGGGGGGAGACTTTGGGAAACATGAGAGGGCAAATTTTGGGGTACAACAAGGGGTATAAGGGACCCATATTTCTTTTGAAATTATGTCGGGTTCTCGATCTTAGAAATCAAACTCTTCAGTTCTTCAATCTCGGGCTCCTTAAAACTCAAACTTCGAGTATTTCTTCTTCCAAACTCCATAATAACAATACCTGAGATGTCTGCAAAAATCATTCTTAAGTTCCTTGAAAAACAATTTTTTTTTTAAAATGTTGATGGATGCATGGATGAATGATAATGCAACAGTTACACACAACTTCACAAATATGGGGTTCAAAGGTTCAACGTTTCGTGCATGGAGTCAAAGGTAAAGCCCACCCCAAGGTATGTACTAATGGTTTAATCGCACCTGTAAGACAAGGTTCTAATAGTTCCCAGAGTCTACATTCCTCCTTCGGATATTACCAACGTCTTGATTACTCAATAATTAGCAATATTCTCAAGAGAAACTCGTCCAAGCGTAGCATCGCGTAACAACTACTTTCAGATTACTCTGTTATAATCTCCACGCTACACCTAAAAGGCCAAGATG
Source organism: Vicia faba (assembly GCA_948472305.1). Taxonomy (NCBI): domain Eukaryota; kingdom Viridiplantae; phylum Streptophyta; class Magnoliopsida; order Fabales; family Fabaceae; genus Vicia; species Vicia faba. The sequence goes on along the minus strand of OX451736.1, from coordinate 1,157,287,269 downwards.
GGTTAGGGTTCTACGGTTCTCAGCTTCTCTGGCTCCCAGGTCGAAAATAATAATGTCTTCTCGATTACTCGGTAAACAAATATTACGTTCAAAAGGGCCTTCCACTGAGTGGGGGATCTCATGCCTCCTTCTTCGGGATTACTCCCTTAAAGTTAACATGACTATACCGCCCGTCCTATTCTTAAGTGTAACTTAATCCGGGTATAGGATTCGTCCTTTGCAAAAAACCCAAACAACCCCAATATAAACACATAATCAAACAAATCAAATAATAATAAAACAGATAAAACAAACAAGGCTTAACCCACTTAGGGATGGACCAGCAAGAGGTCAATCTTTCCCCAGCAGAGTCGCCAATTCTGTAGCGATGAAAAAAATGTAGCGGGGTAAATCGGAGATCGAACTATTAATTAATTTGTCTCACAAAAGCAAGAGTCGCCACCGCGCTTTATTATTTCCAAGGGAAAAGGGAAAAGAGCAAAATAAAACCCTAAAATATGCAATGTAAAATAATACTTTAAAAGTAATGAAAATACAAGGCGTTTTTGAAAAGAGGTCTAGAGTTCGGGGGTTGGTTATACACTGGGAAGGTATTAGCACCCAATGCATCTATAGTATCCTATAGGAACCTTTTGAAATATTTGTTTATTAAAATTGTTTGTTTGTTTAAAAATAAATTGTTTTGGCCAAAAATGGGTATGGATAAGTTTTTGAAGATACGATGACCTAACGCCGAAGTTTTGACTTAAAAGGTGTGAGTTTTGAAAAATTGAATATTTGAGAAAATTATCTTAAGTTTTTAACGAAATAATAAACGGAGGATGAATGAGGGTATTCACACGATGTTTTTTTTTATGACATGAAGTCGACAAAAATTAAACAATTCCCTTGGATTTAAATCACAAATAATTAAACATAATAATCGAATAAAAGTCAAAGCATAGGCACTTGTAGATCCACAAGAAAGATAGACAAACAATTAATAACAAAATAAACATTAAGAATTTATGTTAAAAGATACAAAGAAAATCAAGTAACAAAATGTAACTAAGCAGCTAAGACAATATTAGAATTCACTAAAGATATCAAATTGAAATTAAAATTAAGCTAATTAAATATGTTAAATAAAATTGTCTAAAAAAATATTAAATTTAAACTAATTTAAATAATAAAATGTATCTAATTAGAAGAAATTTTATTAATTAATTAAAAAAAAAGGGACTAATTAAACTAAATTGATAAACTAGTAAAAAAACTAAACTAAATAAAGATAAGGTGCAGACAAAATTATTGGGGGAGGAAGTATAATTTTCGGATGGACCTGCTAATTAGAATAAGGCCCAAGGCATGTAAAAACAAAACAAATTAAAAAAAAATCAAAATAAAAACTTTACTGGGCCAGACCGAGATAGGCTGGACCCGGATCCGGCCAGCCTAAGCAACGCAAAAGGGTAAGAAACCTTAGAGAAATCACAACACCTCAAATTTTCTTATCATGCTCCCTCTTTCGAACTCTTTCTCCCTCTAAATCGAAATCGAACAACGCCAACAACGAATCCTGCTCCCTCTTTCGAACTCTTTCTCTTCTAAATTGAAATCGAACAACGCCAACAACGAATCTTGCTCCCTCTTTCGAACTCTTTCTCCCTCTCTTCTAAATCGAAATCAAACAACACCAACAACGAATCCTGCTCCCTCTTTCAAACTCTTTCTCTTCTAAATCAAAATCGAACAACGCCAACAATGAATCCTGCTCCCTCTTCTTGATTCCTCTCACTCTCAATTGCTCAACTCACAGTTATGTTATTCTCTCCGACTATACCATTCAAAATCTGTTCAACCTAAAATTCTCCCGGTTTGTTTACTCAAAAATCAAATGTTTTAATTACTTTTCTTCTTTTATTGCTTTCTGATTCAAAAAAATTTGTATGTGTCGGCGGTGGTATGACACAATTTATGAAGATCTCGATGGTATGCTAAGTTGTTTGATGCGTTTTGTTTAATGGTCGCAGAAGGTGAACGAAGGTCTGAGATTTTTAGTAGAGATAGGTTTATGGTGGGTTTTTTTGTAGGAGATTTTTGTGTTGAACTTTACAGGTTCTCTGGTGCTTTGAGTTTATGCAGGTATATGAAGGCGAGAATATGGCTGCGGTTTTGTTTTGTAAAATGAAGGAGAAGTTGTTGGTTTATGATGAGTTGCAGATTTTGTTTAGAGTGGTATTGAGTTTTGCTAATTCTTGGAGTTATTGCTGCAGGTTATGATTTTGAGTGTATGGTTGCTGAGAGATTGAGGGTTAAAAAAAAACCACAGTGGGGTTAATATAAGGTAGGCATAATTTCGGTCAAGGCTTTGAAGGGTAAGTTGATGTTTGTGTAGAAGGATGAATGAAAGAGAATTGGTAGCATTTCTATTAAATTGTTGGTGTATTTTTCTACTGTTTTTCTCATGTGTCTTTATGATCTCTACAAGTTACAGCCAATTTGGAACGCAAACGAATTACAACAAATCAAAGAATCATGTGGCACAAAAGATTATACAAAAGAAGTTTTAACCATGGTATAGTGCAAACAGAACAAACAAATATCAAAGTAACAAGGTTCCAAATATCATGGGGAATAAGGATGTAAAGTGCAAAGCAGAGGCAGAAAGACTTACCTCAAGTTCTGGCTCAAAGATGAAACTGAAACCCAGAGGTAATAAGCCACTATATGAATCCCTTCTTCTTTTCGAAAACGATTTTGAGCAAGAAAGTCGTGATTTTGAACAAAAGTGTTTTTTTTATAGAAGTAGTGAAATCAGATATTAGAATAGCAGAGTGTTTCTTCTTGATGTTTTGTGTTTTCTGTGAGTTTTTGCTTTTTTTCTCCTCAACGTTTTTGTTGATGGTTACTATGTTTCTATGAAAAGATCCTTTAATCCGTCCCCCCCCCCCCCCTCTTTTGTTGTGTATGAAATGTTATATAGACAGATGATAGAGTTTTGGGAGGGAATTTGAATGGCTTTTGAACAAATATGGTGATCTGATTTATGGCTTTTTGATACAGGTTTTGGTGTGTTATTTGATGCAATTTTTGGACTGATATGCTGGTCTTATAACAGGGCAGCAGAGATTATGTGACTGTTTTCTTGGCATTACTTGTGCAGGGGCCATGCAGTTTTGGACAGATTTTTGCAGCATATGGACAGACTTTTGCAGCATATGGACAAACTTATATGGACATAGCATAATAATTATAATACTAATAATAATAGTAATGACACAAATAATACAATAAAATGTTAGTAAAACTAAACTGAAAATATAAAAGTGAAAGAAAAGAGGTATTAAAATTGGTTTTAATTCTATTAATAATTCAACCTAAAAACATTTCAAATGGAATTATAATCAAAATTAATAATAGAGGGAATAAAAATAAAATTAAACCATATATTTTCATATTTTCGAATTAAATAAATAAAACTACAACTAAGAACAAAATAGACTTACATACTCTAAAAATGCAAAAAAGTAAAAGAACTTATATGTATTTTGAGATTTTCTGAATTATCAATAAAAATATAAAATTAAATGAAACTAACAAAACTATAATAATTTTTTTATATAAAATACAACTGATATGAGCTAAATATGTTTTTTTTAGATTTTCTTTTTTATAAAAATAAGAATAAAAGAATGACGAGTAAAAGTGCAAAAATACATTATTTAATAAAGTCAGGCAAAACCAGTTAAATTTTACTAAAATCACAATGATTTCTAATGTTTCTATTTTTTGGTGGATTTTCAAAGCATAATCATCTCTTGACTTGTAAAGAAAAGTTGTAGTTGTTGCAAAGGAGAATCATATGTAAAAGGACCACTAAAAAATTGTCAAAATTTGAAGAAGTTATGAATTTTTGAAATCTGACTCGAGAATTGGCAAAAATAGGTCGAATCGCTTGTGAACGCTTTCTATGTAATAATGCAGATGGGAGGTGGTATCTTAGGTCAAAATTTGGGGTATGACAGCTTCCACTCGCAAAAATACAATCCGAATCAACTTCGTAAGGGCGCCTCCTCAACTCAAAAAGTTAGCATCAAGGGTTCCTAAAAATTCTCCGTTCACCAAAAGATATGGTCGACTTCTCAATCTGTTTACCTCAAGCTTTTAAGAAGACATGATAAGGGTACTCTTTCAGTTCTTTGACCCTGTACATCATTGTTTCACATTTCCCGACTATCAACTAGTGCCCATAATGGAAGAATTCTCTCAATTATTGGGGGTACCAGTCCTTAATAAAATACCGTTCACCGGTTTAGAGGAAACTCCAAGACCTGAAGTTATTGCCAAGGTCTTACATTCGAAGAGTTCTGACATTGTAGCTAATTGGGAGACAAAAAGTGGGGTCAAAGGATTTTTGGCTAAATTCCTGATAGAGAAGGCTCAACTATTTTAGGATTCTATAGATTTACAAGCTTTTGAGGAGATCTTGGCTCTTCTAATCTATGGGTTGGTTCTTTTTCCTATCCCTAACCAACTCATAGATGTGAATGTCGTCAAAAATTTTCTTACTCGTAATCCCGTGCCTACTTTGCTTGGATACATTCTACATTGTCTTTACACTCGCACCATGAAGAAGAGAGGGGCTCTTATGTGTTGTGTTTTGTTGCTGTCTAGGTGGTTTATTTCGTACCTTCCCCGGTTGGTATTGAAGAATGAGCAAATTTTGAGATGGTCACAAAGGATTATGTCGCTTTCTCATGCAGATACCCATCGGTGCTCTTGTTCTCAAGAAGACATTATTATCATTTAATATTATGGGGAGTTCCCTAATGTTCCACTCTTGGGCATTAAGGGAGGTATTACTTACAACCTGTCTCTAGCTCTACGATAATTTGGCTACGCTCGAAGAGATGGTCCCCATGATGCACTCATTCAAGGTATTGTATTTTACTACGAGAAGGATGTCCAAGGTTATCATCAGAGGTTTGTACATGCTTGGGGCATGGTAAGCAAGGTTGATAGCAAGACTTTGGGGCATAATAGTTCCATCCCTCTTGAGCCTTATCTAAAATGGGTGAGAGCTCAGGCTTATAGTCTCATGATTCCATATCTCGCTATCTTACCAATAGTTATGGAGCCTGTTACTAGGGGAGATATTCCTTACACTATTCTACATCTGCACATGCCTACCGACTTCTAGGAATTGCAGAGATCGTGGATTCAACTCAAGGGGGAACGAGACACCTTTGAAGCTCAATTATATGCAAGTGAGAAGAAAGTGTTGGAGCTCACAAGGCAACTTCACGAGGAGCAAAGCCTGAATGCCTACATTGCACCAAAGAGGAAGCACCCGTGGGAGACTTGAGTCTTTTGTTTTAGGAGTCTATTATGTTGTCTTCTTGAGACCTTTTTTCTTTTTCATTGTAAGCCCAAGGGACAGTTGTAGTCTTTGAACTTCTTAATACAATTGTTGTGTTTGTTTCCTTTTTGGCTAGCAAATTGAAATCTCTTGAGATCCTTGAAAACATTGCATCCACATAGCATGCATCATATCATAAGCAGGTTTTCCGATACACGTCTCCTCATCTTTTTACTGTTTATTTCAGCATAAGATGACTCTAGAGCAAACCCTGAAAGATCTTCAAACTCAACATCACAGTTCTAAGAGACTCTCCTCAACCTAGCCAAAGGTCAGTAAGAGATGATGGCACTCATTGCCACCAAGAAGAAGACCAAGAAGAGGGTTGTTATTCTCAACATGGGAAGAAGGTTCAAAATTGTAATATCAAGCCTCTCAATGAACTTTGTTTTGATGAAGACAAACCATAATGGAAAGAAGGTAAAGATGTTGGTCAAGCTAAAGTATCATTGGATAAAAGTCTTTGGTTCAAGCTCTTGGAAAATTTCATAAGGTATAATAACAATTCTTACTATGAACTTAAGTCTTAGATGCTCAATGATTAAAAGAAGTTTTTAAACTTGTCCAAACTATTTCTCAAGTTTCTTAAGCAAAAGATTAAGTTTTATTACTGAGAAATCGATTTACATGTTGGAGCAATTGATTGCTAGCCTCACATTTTCAGTTGTTTTGCTTTTGTTTCTTAGTGCAATCGATTTACACAAGAGTGCAATTGATTGCTCTCTTGTTAAAAATGCTTTTGTTTTAAAGTGAAATCGATTTGCATGTTTGTGCAATCAATTGCTCACTTAAAATATTTGAATTTTCTGGCTGTTAGAACCCGTGCAATCGATTGCTTGCTGAACGTTTTTGAAAAACAACAGTTTTGAACATACCTTTTCATAACACCACTTCATGGAATCTTTTCATTTAATCTTAGCAATTGTTCATGATTAATTTACAGAAACTTATGTTGTCTCAAAGGGGTGCTATGAACATATAAATACTGAAATTTCAAAATAAAAAACAATCTCTTCCAATCAATATTTTTCTTAATTTTCAAATATTCAACTCAAGCCTTTTCACTTTCATTCAAAAAGTTTTCTGCATATTTTCACATCTTGTATAACAGAAAACTTTGAGCAATCTAAGTCTTGAGTCATTGTATATCATTGTTATTGGAAGAGAAGATCAAGTTATTGATAAAATCACTCAAAGTGATTATTGCTCTACAAACTCACTCAATCAAAATATTGTTTACACTTTCTTACTTTTCAGGATTGTTGAAAATAAGATTAGTGGTTTCTGTACTCTTGTTTTCCAGGATTGTTGAAAACAAGTAAGGTAACCTTGAGAGGATTGTTATCACTGTTGACATAGTGAAAATCCAAGAGGATTGTTCTTGGTCAAAGAGGATTGTTCTTGATTTTGGTAGTTCTTGTTTAAGTTTGCCAACTATAAGGAAATCTCTTTCATGTTGAAAGAGGACTGGAGTACTCTCGGACTGTGAGGGGAACCAGGATATCTCGCTTGTGTCTCTTTATTTTTCAGCACTTTACTCTTTCATAAACTCACCATAAACCAGAAAAATAATATCAATCATCACTAAAACCAGAAAAAATTTAAAGTACCTAATTCACCCCCCTCTTAGGTGCACTTTGTACTTACAATTGGTATCAGAGTAGGTTATATGTAACCTGTTCCTAGAGATCCAAAATGGCTTCTGCAAATCAAATCCTATTTTCAGAGATGGTGGTAGTAACAACAAGCCTCCTCTATTCTGTAGTGAATATTTTGACTTCTGGAAAATATGCATGAAGGCACGTCTAGAAGCACAAGGAGAAGAAATATGGGATGCCGTCAAAAATGGCCCATTTATTCCTATAACGGTGATCAACGGTTCTGGTTCATCAAAGCCTAAAACTGCATGGGATGAAGATGATAAGAAAAAGGTCCTCTATGATAAAAAGGCAATCAATCTTCTTCAAGGTGCACTTAGCATAGATGAATTCTTTCGCGTCTCGGCATGCAAAACGGCGAAAGAAATATGGGATACCTTGGTACAAACTCGTGAAGGAACCGTTGAAGTTAAATGATCAAGATTAAATACTTTAATTCAAGAATACGAGTTATTTCGAATGAAGCCCGGAGAATCCATCCTTGACTTGCAGAAAAGATTCGTGCACTTGACAAATCATTTAAGTGCTCTGGGTAAGACTTTAACTAATGATGAACTAAATCTGAAAGTACTTAGATTTTTAACCAGGGAATGGCAACCAAAAGTAACGACAATTTCTGAAAAGAAAATTCTTTCTACAATGACATCCACAACATTGTTTGGAAAACTTCAATAATATGAAACGGAACTCGGAAGAATTGAAAAGCATGAAAATTAAGAGAAGAAATCCAAGAATATTGCTTTAAATATTGATTCCAATGAAGTTGAAAAGGAAGACAATCCGGAAGAAGATGAAAATTCCATGCTTCTTGTTAAAAGGCTTGGTAAATTATTTGGTAGAAATGACAAATCATTTTCTCATGGAAAAAGAAAGAAACAATCCAAGAAAAAGGAAGCTTCCACATTAACACAAGAAGTCACATGTCATGAATGCGGTAAGCAAGGTCATATAAAGCCGGATTGTCCGAAACTCTCCAAGAAAGGTGGTTACAAAGGCAAAAAGGAATTTAAGAACAAAAAGTCCTATGTTGCATGAGAGTATAATGAGATAAGTTCTTCGTCTGATTTTGATAGTGATGAAAGTGAAAATCTAGCATTAATGGCCTCACACCATTCTGATAGTGAAGATGACGAGGTTAGTAATGAATTTTCTCTTTTTGATAATGATGCACAAGGTGATATAGATGAAATATTAAATGAATGCAAAATTCTGTACAAAACTATTTCATCTTAAAAGAAACAAATTTCATCTTTAGAAGAAAAATGTGAATCTATGGAAAAAGATCTCAAAGATGAAAAACAAAAATTTAGTGAGCAAAAGCAGAATTTTGTATGCAAAAATTATGAATCACTCTCTTTCCAAATTATCCAATTAAAAAGAGTTATTGAGAGATATGAAAAAGGTCAAATTGGATTGGAAGGTGTTCTTAGCCAACAAAGATATTCCAATGATAAAAGTGGACTTGGATATTCAAAGTTTTCAAAACCAAGTTCTAACAAAACTATCTTTGTTAAGGCTGGTGATCAATCATCCAAAGAGAAAGTGAACAAACCTAAAGTGGTTCATCATTATCCTAAAAAGAAAAAATTTCCTAAGAAATCTTATCCTTCTAGATATATAAGTAACTTTGAACCTACTTGTTTTTATTGTGGTATTAAAGGCCACACACCTAATGCTTGCTATGTTAGAAACTTTAGTGTGGTAAGTGGACATTATGTGTGGGTAAAGAAAGGTACTAATTATGAAGGACCCAAAGAAACTTGGGTACCTAACAAAACCTAATTTTTTTTGTAGGTATGCTTGAAGACCACATGTAATCTATGGTATCTTGATAGTGGTTGTTCAAAGCGTATGACGGGAGACATAAACCAATTTTCAAATCTAGTGTTAAAGGCTAAGGGTTTTGTCACTTATGGAGACAACAATAAGGGGAGAATTCTTAGAAAATGTGAGTCATATAATCGATTGCACCAACATGTAAATCGATTGCACAAAAGTAAAAATGGCAAAGGCAAAGTTGGTGCTCCACCTTTCACATCCATTGAAGATGTTATTTATGTTGAAGGACTAAAACAAAATCTTCTTAGTATTAGCCAACTTTGTGACAAGGCTTTAAGATCAAGTTTATCAAAGATGAATGCTTTATAGAAGACGAAGTCACACATGAGGTTATACTTAAAGGTAAAAGAATTAATAATATATTTATGATTTCCCTTGATGATCCATCTTTGAAGGTAAAATGTATCATGGCGAAAAACGATGGTTCACGGCTTTGGCACAAAATAATTGCTCATATTCACATGGAACACCTGAATAAATTAATCAAGCATGATCTTGTCATTGGGTTGCCTAAGAGAAATTTTGTCAAAGATAGACTTTGTGATGCTGTAAAAAAGGGAAACAAACAAAATCAACTTTCAAATCTAATAATGTGGTGTCTACTACAAGGCCACTATAATTGTTGCATATGGACTTATTTGGTCCATCAAGAACAAGAAGTTTCAGAGGTAATGTATATGCCTTGGTTATTGTTGATGATTTCTCTAGATATACTTGGACATTCTTTTTAGTGAAGAAAAGTGACGCATTCAAGGATTTCAAGAAGTGTGCTAAGCAAATTCAAAATGATAAGTCTTTAACAATTGCCTCCATAAGAAGTGATCATGGCGGAGAATTTCAAAATGCTCTCTTTGAAGAATTTTATGGAGAACATGGAATCTCTCACAACTTCTCAGCACCAAGGGCATGGTACGATCGACTAAGTAATTTCTTATGCGAAAAAGGCTTTGAAAAAGGTAAAGTTGACAAGACTTTGTTTATCAATAAAATCAAAGGTAACACTTTGCTAGTTCAAGCCTATGATGACGATATCATCTTCGGTTCGTCAAACAAAGAAATGTGTGAAGAATTTTCAGCAATGATGCAAGGAGAATTTGAGATGTCCATGATGGGTAAAATGAATTATTTTATTGGACTTCAAATCAAGCAATTAAAGGGTGGTATCTTCATCAACCAACCCAAGTATTGCAAGGAATTATTGAAAAGATTTAACATAGATAATTGTAAAGCTATGACTACTTCAATGGGTTCCGGTACATATGTTGATCAAGATGAATCGAGTGTCTCTATTGATATTACAAAATATCGAGGTATGATTGGATCTTTATTGTATTTGACGGCAAGCCGTCCTGACATAATGTTTAGTATGTGTATTTGTGCTCGCTTTCAAGCAAATCCAAAGGAATCACGTCTCATGGCGATAAAACGGATCATGAAGTATCTCAAAGGAACAATAAATGTTGGATTATGGTATCCTAAAGGTAGTGTTTGCAATTTAGTTGGTTACTCTGACGCGGATTATGAAGGTTGTAAAACTGATAGAAAAAGCACAAGTGGTACTTGTCACATCCTTGGAAATGCATTAGTATCATGGGCTTGCAAGAAACAAGCATGTGTTGCTCTTAGCACGACCGAAGCGGAATATATTGTAGCAGGTAGTAGTTGTGCACAAATATTATGGCTCAAGCAACAACTTCGTGACTACGGGCTCGACCTAGGATGCATTCCTCTACGGTGTGACAATACAAGTGCGATAAATATTAGAAAGAATATGGTAATGCACTCAAGAACCAAACACATCGACATACGACATCATTTTCTTTGTGATCATGTAATTCAAGGAGATGTCGAAGTCACATTTGTAGATACTCATAATCAAATTGTTGATATCTCTAAAAAAACCTTTGGCAAGAGAACTGTTTTATAAAATTCGACGAGAACTTGGTATTTTGGATGAACATGACATCTAAGGTGCATTTTATCCTTTCTTAATGCTTTCAAAGTTATATTCATGTTTATATGTGAAAATTTCATGTCTATATGTTGCCTTAAGATGTTATGTATATTAAGAGTTGTTTAGATTCAAGAAAAATGTATTTTTGGTCATTTTTGGTTGATGCAATCGATTGCACCATTATGTAAATCGATTGCTCACTGTATGTTTTTATTCTCTGACCATTATGTTTCAGTGCAAATCAATTACACGTTGTTCGTTTCAGTTTACTGTTGTTTCTATTTAGTGTGCAAATTGATTGCATCTGTGTGAAAATCGATTGCACCTGCTGTAGTTTAACTTTATGACATGTTTTAATGTTGGTCATAATTCCTATCATCTCCTATTCCCAATCTCAACTCCATTATTGACCAATTAAATAACTTTGAATACATTAAACCCCACTCATAACTCTCTACTCACAAATCTTATCCTATAACACAACCTTCTTTCCAAATTCATCTCATCACATATCTACTTCTCAAAACCTCAAAAGTATTGTGATATATACAAACCCATCAAACCCTAATTTCAAAAATCAACTTCCTCATGGCATCCAGACAAAAGAGAAAATTGTCAGCTCAAGAGAAAGGGAAGAAAGCTGGATCCTCATCTATGGAAAATCCACTCATTCAAACTCTAACACAACAACAAGAAAAGAGGTTAACAAATTATTTTCAATGGAAAATCATCTCAACTCCAAAATATGGTATGCTATCATCCTTTCCTCAAGAATGCTTTACATTTCAAAATGTTTTAGCATCCTATTATTTGGAATCGATCATTTTGTCATATGGATACTATTACCCGGATTTGGTGCGGACATTCTTCAGCAAGTTGGCAACTTATAAAGGAAAGCTTGCCAGATATGTTTTGGATACAAGAATCTCCCTAACCCCTAAAATTCTTGGAGGTATCTTAAACATTCCTTATATCAGGAGCACCCTTTATGACCCAGAAGATGGAGATTGAAATGACTACAACAAGAAGAATTTTTTACTACAGTATCAGAAGGTTAAATGAAGCAGAATTTTGTGCAAAAAGGATTTGAAGTCTAGGCGGTGTTGTTCCCTCAAGAGACTCTTGGAGTGCAGGTAATTTTTATATCGATGATAGGCTATTTCACTATTTTATGGTATACATCATGTTTCCGTGGGCTGGAAATCACTGCATTGTGACAGATTTTGAGATGCAACTGTTGTACGCTAGAAAAAGAGGAATAAGTGTCAATTGGGCTCGTCTTATCATGACTCATATGTTAAGGTTTGATGCAAAATCAAAGTTCCTTCCACATGCTTATTTTATTACTCTTATTATTGAGCATTATGGAATTGATGTTGATGGTTTTGAAAAAGTTGAAATGGATGCAAATCTGCATAAGATTTCAATCAAAATGTTGATTCGAGAATGGGTGTTCATTATAATCCGAAATCAAAAACTATAACGTACATTGGTGAATATGTGGTTGGTGATGAAGGAAACAATCAAAAAGATGAAGGTGGTGAATTTGTACCTCTTCCACCTGCTCTTGTTGGTCCAAGCAATCAAGATGTAATTAACTTCATGACTCAACAGCTTGCTACACTCAACACCAACATCATCAACCAATGGAATGCTATCAACGACTCCACAATGACCCGGATCAATTATTTTCACACAGGTGTGAATCAACAATTTTCTTACCTTTACTCTCATCTCCACATACCTCAATATGATCCCAACAACCCAGTTGTCCCTCCTCCACAATACACCGGTCCTCCACTTCAACAATAATTTCCCAATCAAGAACCATTTTTCTATAACAACCCTGACATGAACCAACCATGAATTCTGTCCATTTGTGCTATTTTTATTGTGTTTATCATTATGTATTTGTTCTCTCTTGTGACTATGTTTTGTTTAATGAACATTATTGTTTAAGTTTTGAATATTATTACATGTATATTGTCCATCTTTTATGCATTTTTCCATTCTTTTTGATAATGTCAAAGGGGGAGAAGGATGTTACACTTTATGCTTGTGTATTTCCTTGTCTTAAACTTTTAAGGTACAAAGAATCCTTCAAGATGAGCAAATCCAAATAATTACAAAGCTTCTCATAAAAAGGGGGAGTTATACATCTTAGGGGGAGAAGTCTCTTTCTGGAAATAACAAAGCTTCAAGAAAGATTGTTTGTCATCACCAAAAAGGGGGAGAATGTAATATCAAGCCTCTCAATGAACTTTGTTTTGATGAAAACAAACCATAATGGAAAGAAGGCAAAGATGTTGATCAAGCTAAATCATCACTGGATAAAAGTCTTTGGTTCAAGCTCTTGGAAAATTTCATAAGGTATAATAACAATTCTTACTATGAACTTAATTCTTAGATGCTCAATGATCAAAAGAAGTTTTTAAACTAGTCCAAACTATTTCTCAAGTTTCTTAAGCAAAAAATTAATTTTTATTACTGAGCAATCGATTTGCATGTTGGAGAAATCGATTGCTCTCCTCACATTTTCAGCTGTTTTGCTTCTGTTTCTCAATGCAATCAATTTACACAAGAGTTCAATCGATTGCTCTCTGGTTAAATATGTTTCTGTTTTAAAGTGCAGTCGATTTGCATGTTTGTGCAATCAATTTCTCACTTAAAATATTTGAATTTTCTGGCTATTAGAACCCGTGAAATCGATTTGCATCAAGGGTGCAATTGATTGCTTGCTGAACGTTTTTGAAAAACAACAGCTTTGAACATACCTTTTCATAACACCACTTCATGGAATATTTTCATTTAATCTTGGAAATTGTTCATGATTAATTTACAGAAACTTATGTGGTTTCAAAGGGGTGCTATGAACATATAAATACTGAAATTTAAAAATAAAAAACAATCTCTTCCAATCAATATTTTTCTGAATTTTCAAATATTCAACTCAAGCCTTTTTCACTTTCATTCAAAAAGTTTTATGCGTATTTTCATATCTTGTATAACAGAAAATTTTGAGCAATCTAAGTCTTGAATCATTGTATATCATTGTTATTGGAAGAGAAGATCAAGTTATTAATAAAATAACTCAAAGTGGTTATTTCTCTATAAACTCACTCAATCAAAATATTGTTGTACACTTTCTTATTTTTCAAGATTATTGAAAATTAGATTAGTGGTTTTGTACTCTTGTTTTCCAGGATTGTTGGAAACAAGTAAGTTCATCTTGAGAGGATTGTTCTCACTGTTGACATAGTGAAAATCCAAGAGGATTGTTCTTGGTTTTGGTAGTTCTTGTTTAAGTTTGCCAACTATAAGGAAATCTCTTTCATGTTGAAAGGAGACTGGGGTACTCTTGGACTGTGAGGGGAACCAGGATATCTCGCTTGTGTCTCTTTATTTTTATGCACTTTACTCTTTCATAAACTCACCATAAACCAGAAAAATAATATCCATCATCACTAAAACCAAAAAAAAATTTAAGTATCTAATTCACCCCCCCCCCCCCCCCCTCTTAGGCGCACTTCGTACTTACAAAAAGGCTCGCCCGACTGGCTCAAATAGAAGAGGCTTCTTCTAAGGAAGAAGACAATCAAGAAGAGGAAGTTAGAAGCACTAGAGTTGGGGGTGGAAATAACCAAGTTACTGAGGATAAAGACTATTATGAAAAGCAGTATCCACCGACAGATGAAAAATACAAACAACTTGAAGACCGACTTAAGGCTGTGGAAATCCAAGCAGTGCCTAGTTTAGACTTTGGAGACATAGTTTTGGTCCCTGGGGTGGTCATTCCCCACAAATTCAAGGTTCTTGTCTTTTCCAAATACGATAGGCTCTCCTATCTAAAGATGCATCTAAGGTCATATGTCCGCAAGATTCAACCACACACCGTCAATAGGAAGTTATGGGTGCATTTCTTCCAAGAAAGCTTATCTGGGACACAATTGGAATGGTTCTATCAACTTCAGGGGACTAATATTCACACCTAGGAGGATTTAGCTACTGCCTTCTACAAGCAATACCAATACAACACTGATCTTGCACCAACTCGCGTGCAATTGCAGAATATGACTATGGGTTCAAATGAAGGTTTCAAAGAGTATGCTCAAAAGTGGAGGGACCTTGATGGAAGGGTGAAACCCCCATTGACTGATAGAGAATTAGTGGACATGTTTATGGGTACCTTGACCAGTCCATTCTTGAACTTGCTGATTGGGAGTTCATCATCTGGGTTCACTGAGTTGATTTTTACTGGTGAACAAGTTAAAAGTGGAATCAAAAGCGGAAAGATCCCCATGGCCTCAACTCTACTGCTGTAAAGAAACCATTTGTTGGTAAGAAGGAAATTAATGTTGTTTATGGACACAGGAGTTGTGTCAAGAATGATCGTCACCAATTGGTAGGAGCTGTATTGATTTCAAATCCAACCCCAGTTCAATGATCACAACAATCAAACAATCAACAAAGGCTTGATTCCCCAGGGAGGTAATTTACTAGAATCAACATGCCACAATCTCAAGCTTTACAACATATCTTGAAGGCAGATTTGGTGACACTGAGGAATCCTCATATAAACCCCAATACTTCATCTCCAAAATACAACCCGAATGCAAAATGTGCGTATCATTCCAATAGCTCTGGGTACGATACCAATGATTGTTGGGCCTTAAAGAGCAAGACCCAAGATTTGATTGATAACAAGGTGATTGAGTTTTACCCTCAACAAACCCCTAATGTCATTACTGCTCCCATGCCCAATCATGGTAAAGGTGTCAATGCTATTGACAATGCCTCCTTTATCTCCACCGTTGATGATTTGACTACTCCATTGTTGACCATTAAGAAGAATCTACTGAGAGCCGGTTTATTTCCTGGGTGCCTTGAAAACTGTTATCATTGTGCTTCCCAAACTAATGGTTGTATATGGCTAAAGAAAGGTATTCAACGCCTGATTGATAACCATGAAACTTTGTTCAAGAAAACTCCATCTGTGAAAGGTTTACCTCAAGACATTTCCATAATAACAATCTCTAACACCCCTATTAGGATCACCTCTAAAGGCCCTATAAGGATTTCTGCTGAGCCAAGAGTGGCTCCCTGATTATCACTACACCGGGGTCAATCCCCTACTCATCCGACAAAGTTGTGCTTTGGAACTATGGGGCATAAGTTTACTATCATGGTGTCAAGCAAGAGCCATGGACTGCTAAAAATGAAGATGCCGATATCACAAACATAGTCGGAACTAGTAAGGTCACTAGGACATGAATGGTATTCTCTCCCGAGATCTCTCCTCCAATAACAACACATGTCCGCATTCCCATTGCTGGGCCAACTACCAATGCCCAAGGTAAAGAGAAAGTTACTGAGCCTGCCCTGATGGAGGCACCCCAAAAGAAGTTACAATTGAAGACCCATCTAGACAAGAGATTGAAGAAATCCTGAAGATCATCTGAAAAAGTGATTACAAAATAGTGGAGCAACAAGGGCATACACCCTCAAAGATATCCATGTTGTCTCTGTTATTGTGCTCCAAAGCACATGCCCAAGCTCTGTTAAAGTTCTTGAAAAATGCCCATGTACCTCAAGAAACCACTGCCGATCAATTTTAAAATTGTGTAGCAAGCCTAACTACTGACAATGGCTTGGTATTTTCTGATGCAAATTTAACTTCGGCGGGGAAGAATCACAACAAAGCTCTCCGCATATATGTTGAATGCAAAGGCACCACCATGGCGCATGTGTTGGTAGATATTAGGTCCTCCCTCAATGTCTTACATAAAGGAGCTTTGGATAGACTGGAATATTATGGATTGGTGTTGAAACCCAATGATATTGTAGCAAGGGCCTTTGATGGTTGGAAAAGAATGGTCCACAGAGAGGTTGATCTCCCGATCAAGGTGGGGTCTCAAGTATTCAATTCAACATTTTATGTAATGGATATTCGCCCCACCTATTCTTGCTAGGACGCCCATGGATTCATGGGGCAGGCGTGGTTACCTCAACTCTGCACCAGAAGCTGAAATACCCAGTGAAAGGGAAGATTGTCACCGTCTATGGAGAGGAAGAATTCATGTTTAGTCATTTGAGTTCTTTCAAATACGTTGAAATGGATGGTGAATTCATTGAAACTCATTGCCAAGCATTTGAAGTAATCCCTCCAACAATTATTGTTACTAAAGCTATGCATGCTACCCCAAGAATGACCTTCCCGAAGGACGCTCAGGCTATTATAAAAGATGGAGGTTGCACTATCTGGGGACAACTTCCAGAAATTCCCTATAAATCCAACAAATTTGGATTGGGTTTTACTTCAAAGGCTCAGAAAGAGGTTCGACGTGCTTGTGCTGGTGGACTACCTCTCCGTATTAGCAACAGTGAAGTCAATGCACTGGAAGACACCGATAGCAATGATGACTTAGACGACTGGATATTCCAACTACTGAATGCGAACTCAACAACTGGAGGGACAAAGACTTTATCTAAATCTCCCTCAGCCAGGAGTAATTGCTATTTCCTATTTTTATTGCTTTAATAAATTTATCTGTATAATTTCCTTCAAAATAATGACTTTAAACCATGTGTCTTGCCCTGGGCATAATGGTCCATTTGTTAAGGGTTTGTCATTTCATATATCATATACTCATTTAATAAAAACATTAGATGATTTTGCATTCAAATTTCGTGCTCCTTGTCTTTCCTTTATTTTACTACATTTTCAAATAGCCATGTGACCTTACATGCACACACTTACATTTGCAGATCCATATACACTCCGGATCTCATTGACAATAATTCTGCTATTTCCATTTATGACTTTGAAAATTCAATCTATCAAGCCAAAGACGAAGGTGAAGAAGATTGTGAGATACCCGGAGAACTTGCCAGACTCCTGATACAAGAGGAAAAGGCCATCCAACCGCACGAAGAACCGGTCGAAGTGATAAACTTGGGTACTGAGGCAGATAAGAAGGAAGTCAAGATCGGCGCCAACTTGGAAGACAATATCAAGAGCATATTGGTTCATATGTTGCATGACTATGTTGAGGTATTCGCTTGATCATATGAAGACATGTCAGGGCTCGATACTGATATTGTGGTTCATCGACTACCATTGAAAGAAGGTTGTTCTTCGATCAAAAAAAAGGTTTGTCACATGCGCCCTAATATGTTCGAGAAGATCAAGGCTGAGGTAATGAAATAGCTTAATGCAAGTTTCTTAGAAGTGATGCTGTATCCCCTATGGGTTGCAAATGTTGTTCCAGTGTTGAAGAAAGACGGTAAGGTCCGTATGTGAGGGCAAGATTCATGTTTTCATGATGTCAAAACCTCTTCTATCCTCAATGACATGTATGATACATAAAATATACTTGGTATAAAATGTGGGATGCAAGTGGATGAAAATATCTTTTTTGGCAAGAAAAATGAAGCCTGCATCGACACAAACTAGCTCCGGTCGACTAAAAGCATTGTGCTTCTCCCGGTTTGTAATGTGCTGACCCCTTGGTTGACTCTAACTGATGGTCAAGAAAATTGAAGGTTGCATGGATGTAACCCCCTGGTGCGGTTGATGCATTCAAGTTGTTTGGCTCATCTTCAAAGCATGGGTTGTATTGTACCGACCCAAGCTTCTGGAGCGGTCGACGCATTCAATCTGTTTGGCTTATCTCCTTGGTGCGAGTTGTGTTGTGTCGACCCAAGGCTCTGGAACGGTGACCGCTCACTTAACACACTTAAAATTTTGTTTGCCTTATTTTCATTCTTTCTCAGATATTATTGGTTTTTCACTAACACATATAAATAGAGTTTAGATTCCTTTTGAGAAGTTAACAAGAACTAGTTAAAGATACACATAGGGCTCATCATCTTCATCCTCTCTTCTTAAAAATTAAAATCTACACATAATCATGGTTGTTGATTCAAGAAAAGTGTTATGGTGATAACGTTCAAATCAAGGATTCAGTTCAGATTTGGGTTTAGCAATTGTGGGTTGTTCTTGAATAAAATTATTTATATTTTATCCTCCAAGATTCCAATTGGTGCAGGGGTTTTTGCATAAGTCTTTGCTTCATTGGATTCAGCTGAGTGAATGGATTAAGAAACAGTAGGTTTGCTTAATCAAGTAGCGGTAACCGAAGGATTGTGAAGGAAGATTTGGGGTCAAATTGCTTGCGATCGAAATCAGCCGAGTGGAAGGATTAAGAAACATTGGGTTTTCTTAATCAAGTAGTGGTAACCGGAGGTTTGTTCAAAGAATTTGCCATTTGGTTTGGCTCAAACCAAGGAAGGGGAAGAATATGGTTACATCAGCAACATTGGTTTGTTTGTATTGTGAAATATCTCTTCTCTTGTAACATTTGCAACTTAATATCAAATATCTCAATTATAGATTCTAAAATTGGGGGCAGACGTACCCTACGTGAGGACGACAAGGGGAACTGCCTTAACAAATTGTGTGTTCTTCTTCTTTTTCTTTATACTTGACTATAATAATTTGTGGAAATTAACTTGTTAAATTTGCTTGTATTGAAATTGTAGTGTGTTGAGATCATTTCACAACATTGGTAACAATCCATTTGATTGATACCTAAGAAAATTCACCACAACAATTTAGTAAAACCAAACCTAAAGTGCTTTGCACATAACGTGTTTGACAAATTGACTCATCCACAAATTATTTATTGTGTTTAGCTTTATCTTAATCAACTCATTGGAAGTAATTCATACTCATTGAGGGTGTATAAGTGATTTACCACTTGAGTAAAACATATTGATCCTTACTTTATCATCCTATCCCATACAGTTACACATATATGATATTTTCAATAGAGGATCGTTTAGACGATTAGAGATTCCAAGAGCTTTCACATATATTTCTTAAAAACAATTTTAAAAAGCACAAATAATTTTAAACGATCTACTCAACCCCCCTTCTAGATCGATCACATTGTCTAACAAGTGGTATCAGAGTTCCGGTTTATCTGGTGCTTCACATATTACTTTGTAGAATATGGAGAACGATCCAAAAGGGGCTTATATGAGAGCTCCTATTTTCACGAGTGAAAACTATAGCTATTGGAAAGATTGTATGTGTGTGCATATTAACTCTGTTAATAGAAAGATATGGAAAGTTATCGAGGATGGTCCTATGCAAATAACCATGACTAATGAGGATAACATCACCATACCCAAACCGGAAGCACTATGGGATGGGGAAGACGAGAAAAAGTATAGCTATGATTGGAAAGGTAGAAATATGCTTATTGCTTCTTTAGGTGTTGATGAATATTTTAGAGTTTCACTTTGTGCTACTGCTAAGGCAATATGGGATACTCTACAAATTACCCATGAGGGGACAAATGGTGTTAAACTTTCTAGAATCAATACATTGACTCAAGAGTTTGATCTCTTTCACATGAAGCATGGTGAAACCATTGCAGATATGCAAAAGAGATTTTCTCATATAATCAATCGCTTATACATTCTTGGTCATGTTACTCCAAATGTTGTTGCTATTAACAAAATTTTGAGATGTCTTAATAGGGAATGACAACCTAAAGTTACAACAATCAAGGAAGCCAACAATCTAGCTACACTTGACATAACAACATTGTTTAGGAAGCTTCAAGAGCATGAGAAAGAGCTCATAAATCTCAATAAGCACGAGAAAAAGGAAAAGAAAGAAAAACCAAAAGACACGGAAAAGAAGTCTATTGCATTAAAGGCTTCAAGCTCAAAGTCCTCCACTATTAACTCATGTGTGAGTGATTCTAGTGATAATGATGAAATCTCAAGTGAAGACATGGGGTTGTTTGTGAGAAAATATCATAGATATCTCCGAAATAATGAAGTCCAACACTCAGACAAAAATCTCATCAATTATAGAAGCCAATTAAAACCTTCAAGACAAGATGAAGGTAAGAAATCTAAATTAAGAGGATCATGTTTCAACTGCGGAAAACCCAGTCACTACAAACAGGACTGCCCATTGCTCAAGAAAGACAAAGGAAAATACAAATTCCAAAAGAGACCTAACAAATCTAAAAGAGCATACATTACTTGGGATAGTGATAGTGAAGCTTCAAGCAAAAGTGACACTAGTGACGAAGAAGAAACGGTCAACCTTTGTCTCATGGCCCATCCAAAGAAGAAAAGCAATGTAAGTCACTATAAATATGATCATATTGATAAAATGTCTCACATAGAATTGCAAAGATATTTTGATACTCTATAAAATGAGGCTAAAGAAGCTTTTAAATGATTAGCCTCAAACAAGAAAAAAAATTTATACCTTGAGCAAAAAGTGTCTAATTCCCAAAAAGAGTTGGAAGCCCTCAACGCATCTATGGTAGAGAAAATCAAAACTGATAGCAAAGATGACAAGTTTTCTTGGCATGATTAGGCTGGATGTGAAACGTGTTATATTTGGCAAAGAGAGGTAAAAGCTCTCAAAGCCAAACTTGACAAGGCTTTATAACCCAAAATTACTTTTAGCGTTGATAGATCAAATTTCAGAAGTAGTATGATTAATCCTTATCAAAAATACACTTATGAAATAAGAGATCATCCAAGAAAAAGTAACTTACCCAAAACTCTAACTTGCTTATATTGTTGCAAAAGGGGTCACACCATTGGCAAATATCGATTTAGGAGGTTTTTGGTTCCTCAGGGAATTTTCAAATGGTTGCTAAAATGAAACTCAAGCATCACTCACACTCAAGGACCCAATAAAAAATTGGTACCTATTTCCCTTGTTTAAATTTGTAGGTGGAATGTCTTGAGACTACAGAGAAAAGATGATTTCTCGATAGTGCATGCTCAAGACATATGACGGGCGACATCTCTCTATTTTTTGACTTTGTGGCGAAAAAGAAAGGATTTGTCACCTATGGCGACAATAACAAGGGAGCAATACTCGGTAAATGTAGTGCACGTAATTCCTTTTCTACTATTATCTCTGATGTCCTATTAGTTGATGGTCTTAAACACAATCTCATTAGCATTAGACAATTATGCGACAAAGGATACAATGTCTCTTTTACAAACGATTGTTGCATAATTGAACACGGTGATAAGAAAGATGATGTGTTCAAAGGCTTGAGGGTAAACAATGTATACATGATTGAGTTGAATAATGTATTCGTAACCGGAACTAAATGTCTAGTCACCTTAAGTAAGGACTCATGGCTTTGGCATAGACGTCTAGCTCACTTGAGTTTTGATTTGTTAAATAAAATTGTCTCAAAAGATTTAGTAGTCGGTTTACCCAAACTAAAATTCTCCAAGGATCACTTGTGTGATGCTTGCCAAATGGGGAAGCAAACAAGAATCTCGTTTAAATCTAAAAACATTGTTTCTACAACAAGACCTCTTGAACTTCTCCATATGGACCTTTTTGGACCATCTAGAATTAAAATTCTAGGTGGTAACTACTATGGATTTGTTATTGTAGATGACTACTCTAAATTTTGTTGTACAATTTTCTTAGCAAATAAAAGTGACACCTTTCTGGCATTTGAAAAATTCACCAAGTTTTCTCAAAACAAATTGAACACTAGCATAGTTACTATTCGAAGCAATCACGGTGGTGAATTTGAGAATGACCTCTTTGATAAATTTTGTGAAAAATACGGTATTGATCATAATTTTTCCGCCCCACGTACTCCGCAACAAAATGGAGTGGTGGAACGTGAAAACCGTGTTTTAGAAGAACTCTGAAGAACTATGATCAATGAACACCATCTTCCAAAATACTTTTGGGCCGATGCCATTAACATGGAATGTTATTTTTTGAA
Source organism: Vicia faba (assembly GCA_948472305.1). NCBI lineage: Eukaryota > Viridiplantae > Streptophyta > Magnoliopsida > Fabales > Fabaceae > Vicia > Vicia faba. The sequence continues at coordinate 1,157,264,619 of OX451736.1, read as the reverse complement.
TAGGTTTCTAATATGTCCTATTCTAAACAAAACTCCCTATGAACTTTTAAAAGGAAGAAAACCAAATATTTCTCATCTTCACGTTTTCGAATGTAAATGCTTTGTGTTAAATAATGGTAAAGAAAATCTAGGTAAATTTGACTCAAAAGCCGATGAAAGTATTTTTCTCGAATACTCTCAATCAAGTAAAGCTTATAGAGTATTTAATAAAAGGTTACATATTGTTGAAGAGTCTCTGCATGTTTCCTTTGATGAATCAGATCTGAAATTAGACGGAAAGGGTAGTGTTTATGATGGTGTAGGTGTATCTTTGGAAAGCATACTACAAGATCCCAAAGAAAAGGACTCAGAATCTATTAGAATTGAAGAAGAGTTGGATCAAGTATCCGAAGAAAGAGGGGAAGATCATCCAAGTAATAAAAATGATCTTCCTTTGGAATGGAAAACCTCTAAGGATCATCCCATTGACAATATCCTAGGAGATATATCAAAGGGAGTCACCACTCGCTCTAAGATAAGTAACTTTTGTTATCATTTTGCTTTCGTCTCTCAAATTGAGCCTAAAAACTCTAAAGATTACTTACTCGATGAACATTGGTTTTTAGCCATGCAAGAGGAACTAAATCAGTTTAAAAGAAATGAGGTTTGGGACCTTGTCCCTCCTCCGCGAGATCATCGAGTTATTGGAACTAAATGGGTTTTTAAGAACAAACAAATCGAAAACAGAATTATAACTCGCAACAAGGCTCATCTTGTTTCCCAATGGTATAACCAATAGGAAGGCATCGATTATGAGGAAACCTATGCTCTGGTGGCCTGACTCGAGGCTATACGCCTTTTGCTTTCATATGAATGCTCACAAAACTTCAAATTATTTCAAATGGATGTAAATAGTGTCTTCTTAAATGGATACATTAATGAAGAGGTTTATGTGTCTCAACCTCCCGATTTTGAGAATTTTGAGAATCCTAACTATGTTTACAAACTTAAGCGTGCGCTATACGGTCTTAAACATGCCCCTAGGGCTTGGTACGAACGTCTTAGAAAATTCTTACTAGATCAAGGATTCTCAAGAGGAAAGTGTGATCGGTGGGAATAGAACTGACTGTTTTGGAATGCTGGTTCGCGTTTGCGTTTCACAAAATGTCGTGGTAAGCAAGAGTCGCCACCTTCTTTTATTTAATCCAACAAGGAAAGGATAAAAGCACAGCAAAATTCCTTTTCGAGATGTTTCTCGGGTTCGGGAGGTAGATTATAGAAAGGGAAGGTGTTAGCACCCTTTCTATCCGTGGTTATCCACGGGCTCTTAGGTACTTGCTCACTATGTTTTCAAAAGTTTTGCTTTTCTTGTGTTTGTGGGTTTTGAAAAGAGTTTTGTTTGAAAACTTCGATTTAAACTTGTTTCTGTCCTCAAGAGTGTATGAAGTGTTGTTTGAAAACTTTGTTTGAAAAAGTGTAAGTGCGAAAAAGTTGTTTCGTTTTGAAAGAGCAAGTACCTGAGAACCTCTACCTACTCAAAAGAAATTAAGCTATGTAAATGTCCTTTAGACAGTGATATCCCACTATTGAGAAGTAGGTAGCACCGTCGTTGGAGTTTTCGGGTCAATTCGATTAAGGGACATGCGGTCACTAAAGCAATGCTAGGACGCCTTAGCGGTAACCCTAATGTCTTAGATCATTTTTTATCGAGGCAACCGTTTCGAGGCAACTTTGATCTTTAGACAAGAGGGCGACCTTTAAAACTTCCTATACTCAATGACCACGTCGAGGCAACCAAGTGAGGCGTACCTTAAGAGTGGCATGTGCGAGTGTGTCAGGTTTCAGTTATGTTATCTTTGTACATGTTATGGTGAGCTACGATTGATTTTAAGTTCAGATAGATCTTGTCATGCATAGCCTAGTTAGCATACATCTAGCAGTTAATAGTTGCGGAAAATAAAACTAAGCTATTACAAGGCGTCGGGTATTTACATCGCCAAAAACAAACCCTTGAAAAAGTAAATGCGAAAAAGTAAATAAAAGCGATAAATAATCCTAATTAAAACTATTACATCCTCGGAGTAAATACAATTATTGGATAAAAATATGAATAAAAAATAATCATACGCGCGGGAAAAATTAAATCAGAGAGTTTTTAGGGTTTTGACCCTTTTTTGGGAAAGAAAGAGATTTTTTTGTTATTTTGAACTAAATGAAATTAGACCTAAACTAATTAATTAATTAAATAAAAAAAGAAATTTATTTTTGGGTTTTTTGAATGTTTAAGAAAAATAAAAAAAATGATTAAATATATTAAAAACTAATTCTACACCAATTTTAATTTATTGCAAAAATATTATTATTAGGCCTAATTAAAACTAAACAAATTATGCTAATATTTATTTACAAAATAAACTAATTAAATTTAATAAATATAAATATTATGTTTTTTATGTTTTCTGAATTTTATTAGGAAAAATAAATTATTTGGTTAATTAAGTAATAAAAAATAATAAAAATAAATCAAGCAAATAAATAATGAAAAAAATAAAAAATGCAAACTCATGGGGGTTTGGGCCAACTTTGGAGGTGTATTTTGCAATTCTTGGCCCATTAACATTCCATCCTCGTTGACTTTCTGAATTGTCCACACGCTTGTTGACTGGAGACTATGGTGATCTTTCACTCATGACCATTGGATTTAGGCTTGGAGACATCTGGCGCACTGAGATTTGAGGTGTATGGTGGACCTCTCTTTGCAAACTGCACAAGAATACCTGAAGAATAAAAATAACAAGGTTTTGGGGGACCTGGGATTTGAACCCAGGTCCCAATGCTCATTGGCCAGCGTCCCTGCCACTACACCACCATGATTTATTTGTTATTGGAATAATAAGCAATTATTATATATGCAAACAATCAACATGCTGTAAATAAAAAAACAAAACGCGCGCTTTTCAAATAGGCCAACCAGATGACCACACGTCATCATCTTCAACCTTTGTTCTGTGTAAATAAAATCAGATAGCGGGGGTTTTTAACCTCCACTACCTCCCTGCACGAAAAATAGCGAATAGACACACAACAAACATAAATATTTCGCGAGGTATGTATTCCAATCGTCTTGGTCTCACGATTTCAACCATGTATCTCATTGGTTCCAATTTTTCCTGGTTTGGAAAGCCCTATTTAAAAGCTTGAAAACCCTAGAAATTCAATCATGGCGTCTCTCGATTCAGGGCCCTATAGTTCAATTCAATCATTCCATTAGCTTCGTATGGTCTCTAGCAATGCAAATCAATCACAAAAACATGTCAAATGCATATGAATTAAGAGATACGATTTTGAATTATAAGTGCAAACCGTGAAACTGTATTTTGTGATTCCTTGAGCTTTGGTGCTTGAATTTGATTGCAAATCAATCCTGGTACCTCCTGCAATGTGTTTTGATGGACAAGGCACCTTGAATTGGCCTAGATTGCAAGAACAAGTTTTGAGTTTTCTTGGAATTTCTTGAAATTGATATGGCCGTTTCTGCAGCTTTTTTTCGTGTATTAGGTTATGGTTGGCTTGCTTGCATATAAGGCAATGATTTTAGGTCAAGAGCTGGGCCAATATCCATGTGCATTGAAGATTGAATCCTTGATTGATAAATCAAATATTCTTGATTTTTCATGATTGAACAAGTTGCCAAAATTGGATATTTTTGTGTCTTTTATCTTGTGCACGAATTGGTCAGCATATTTGGATCATATTTGGTTCACAAATTGATTTAAAAATCAAATCTTCTATTTTCTTATAATTTAAATTAATTAAATGAATTAATATGTATTAAAAATCCATTTAATCAATAAATTTAAGAAAATAAATCCAATTTAACTTGGTGGGTCGTGCATAGGTCATGGGTGAAGTTTCAAAAAGAGATTTGAGGCCCATTAGCAAAAAGAAAGTGTTTTGAGCAAAGTTGACTTTTGCAAATTAATGAAAATTTCCCAACTTCTCCAATGCACAACTTGCTCAATTTTGATCATATGACCATGTTCTTGGACATTTTGGAAAGCCCTTGAAGTCCTCTAACCAATGTTTTTGGTCCCATGTCATTTGGATTTACCAATCTCAAGTTATGGCCTTTAACTCAAAGTGTACTTTTGTTGACTTTTGAAATTGACCTATAATGTGAAAATTTGTAACTTTTTTTGAGAGCATTTCTTGATCTTGGAGTGTGAAGATGGATTGTAGGAAATTACATCATCTTCAAAATGAGCTTTGGATGGAATTTTTCTGATAAACCATGAAGGAGTTATGCCCTTGTCAAAGTACAATTGACTTTTTTGCTGTCCAAAAATAGTAACTTTTGCATCTTGATGATTTTTGAGCTATTCTTGTGAAATCATGATCAAGACTTGATCAAATGATGATTGTGAACTCAAAATAAGATGTTTACCAAGAATTTTGACTTTTGACTGCAAAATGACCATTTTGCCCTTGCAGTTGACTGTAGATCAAATGGAGCTTTTGACTGTGCAAACTGGCACTGTGAGTCTTGAAACTTGGCATGTAGGTGCTTGAGAATGTATATAGGCCTATGAGACTTAATTGAACCATTGAAAACCCCAAATTCCTTGAAAGAACCAAAACCCTAATTTTGAATTGACTGCCTTAGGAGGTGATTTGACTGTACAACCCTTTTGAGCAATCTTGAACCATTTGAAGATCATTCTTGACAAATCTTGAGGAATATGGGAGGGCAAATTTTGGGGTACAACAGTTGCCCCTGTTCAATCTTCTTAAACCTGAGGATGTAGATTGGCTTGCGTGCCTTTCGTGATCCGAAGGTGGAAGATGATTGAACACTAAAGTGCCCAGAAATTTGCACTCGCATGGTGTGGTATCAGCAATGTGATGTCGAGAATGGGCTTACAAATGCCATTTGGAGATTGTTGGTAGAAGGATGGGCTTATAGATGCCATCTGGAGATTGTTGGTAGAAGGATGGGCTTATAGATGCCATCTGGAGATTTTTTTTTTTGAATTGTAACTTTGTAAGTTGAAAGAAGGAACCTGTGTAGGGTTGCCTGATGATGAGTCAGTGTAAAACTGCATCTGAAAGAGAAGGAACCGGTGTAGGGTTGCCTGGTGATGAGTCCGTGTGAAACTGCATCTTGGAAGGAAGGAAACCTGTGTAGGGTTGACTTATGATGGGTCCGTGTGAAACTGCATCTTGTAAGGAAGGAAACCTGTGTAGGGTTGACCGATGATGGGTCCGTGTGAAACTGCATCTGAACTGGGAAATAACTTAGGTAAGGTTGCTTTGCGCGGAGTTCGGGTAAAACTACGTCGGGAAATTGTAAGGAGGAACCTGGGTAAGGTTACTTCAGGATAAGTTCGTGTGAAACTTCTGGAGGAACCTGGGTAAGGTGATAAGTCCGTGTAAAACTTCGTCTTGGAAATGAGGAGGAACCGGTGTAGGGTGATAAGTCCGTGTAAAACTTCTGGAGGAACCTGAGTAAGGTTACTTTGGGATGAGTTCGTGTAAAACTGCATCTTGGAACGAGAAGGAACCGGTGCAGGGTCGCCTGATGATGAGTCCGTGTAAAACTTCATCTTGGAAAGAGAAGGAACCGGCATAGGGTTGCTTCATGATGGTCAAGTAGATAATTGTCTTGTCTGGTTTCAGGTATTAACCTACGATCAGTCGTCCACAGAATTTTCCTGGCTTGTTACAGGTATTAATTTGGAATTAGTCGTCCACAGATGCTTTTCCTGTCTTGTTACAAGTATTGATCTGGAATTAGTCGTCCATAGATGCTTTTCCTGGCTTGCTACAGGTATTAATCTGGAACTTAAAAAGGTTGGCCGATGAGATAGTTGTCCTGTCTAGTTACAGGTATTGATCTCTGACTTGAGAAAGAAAAATAGTTTTCCTGGCTTGTTACAGGTATTGATCTTCAATCTCTTCATGTAGATAACTTTCCTGGCTTGTTACAGGTATTGATCTACAATCAGCCGTCCACATAATTTTCCTGGCTTGTTACAGGTATTGATCTGGAACTTAAGAAAGGTTGGTCGATGAGATAGTTGTCCTGGCTGGTTTCAGGTATTAATCTCTGACTTGAGAAAGAAAGATGGTCTTCCTGGCTTGTTACAGGTATTAACTTTCAATCTCTTCGTGTAGGTGGTTTTCCTGGCTGGTTTCAGGTATTAACCTACAATCAGTCGTCCACAGAATTTTCCTGGCTTGTTACAGGTATTTATCTGGAACTTAAGAAAGTTGATGGTAGCCATCTTTGGATTGACCTTTTCCTGTAGGAGAAGATGACTCTATTGGGGAATAAACCTGGCGAAGAGATTACTCTACGGGGAATTACTCTGTGGGAAGAGATGCTTCGTTGAGATTTTAATGATGAACTCCGATGGGGATTCTGTTGATAAGCTCTGTTGGGGATTTTGATGATGAACTCCACTGGGGATAGAAAGAACTTCGCTGGGGATGCCCTTTCAGTTGCGACTTGCTGAGGATAACCCAGTTAGACCCTTGTGGGGATAACCTTCTGAATATGGCTGGGGAGATACATCTGTACTCTGCAGGGGACAAGCTTCCAGAATCTACTGGGTACGATGATTCAACTCTGGCGAGGAAGCTTTTTTAGACTGCGCTGGGAAATGGCTCCACTGGGGGTATCTTGTATTCCACCGGGGAACATTCTTATACTCTGTCGAGGAATATTAAGACTGTCGGGGATACTCTTATGCTTGCTGAGGAATATCTTTATACTTCGCTGGGGAATATTAAGATCTTCTGGGGATACCAAGTCTTTTCGGGGCTGACGGTAGACTAACTCTGCTTGGGGAGAGTATTGCTGATTCGTTCATAGTTGCAAGTCTCAGTGGGGAGAGCTACCATTACTGATTTACTATGCAGGGAGTGAAGGTATCTTGGTCATATTCTTCAGCCGAACCTACCTTGGTACCTGGTGGACATGGCAACTTGTACAGTTCGGATAATTCTCATTTGCCCCTGTTTTTGCGGGAGAAGGTGCCTGCGGAGGCCCTTGATAACTGCCGATTGACAAATCTTCTTCTGGTAGGCAAGTGACGAGATGACGGGACATAGTTGTACGCTCTGATCCCTAATTTTTGCCTGGACCGCCCTTTCGGGTTTCTAGTCCATCGGGATACCCTTTTTTGCCCAAGCCGCCTTTTCAGGTTTTCGACTTGTCGGGTGTACAGATTTTTTTCATTTTTTATCCCTTATTTTTGCCCGAACCCTTTTGGTTCGCCGGGAAGCCCTTATTTTTTCCTAGGCCAGTCAACCTAGCGGGTCTTTGATTATGCGTAGTACTTTTTGACTATGTTCACGTTCTCAGAGTGCAGGGAGTTGTCACTGTCGGCATTGTTGTGTCGCCATACTACCAGAAGATGTTTGATCATGCAAGATTCGTTGCGGGAATTCATGCCCAATGCCCCAAGTGACTCAGGCGGAGATTTGCCCCTGGCTATTTGGCATCTTGAGAGATTCCTTGAATCTTGACTTGACTGCCCCAGATGATGGACAATGATCACGTCTGCCCCTTGGTTGGAAGTGTTTCTTCCACTTGAGGTGACCCTTTTTATTGAAAAGGTTTCTGTTCACTAGATATTCGTCATGCGAATTTCTCTACTGTTTGAACAAATAGCCATATGCAAACAATGTTATTTTAAGAATGCAAAGCTTATGTTTGTCTTGAAGTTTTTTGAAAATGCAGTTTTCAATAAAATAAGTGAATTTTTTTTTTTGTAAAATGTGATGTTAACTTAGGATTTTACAGCAAGCCCTACAGGAGTCAGGATACCTTTTATAACAGTATGCTTTCGAACTAACCCATGCTTCAGCTAGGACTTTTAAGGGTTATAACGTGGCCTGGTTCACGGTTTAAAAACAAAGGATAAAGGCTCAAATTTTATTTGTACCCGCCCGTTCTTCGTGATGTTCTTCGATCCTAAACTCAGCTAATCGTGCATTAGATCTTGTTTGAGTCTTTGCCCTGATATTCCGGTGATGGTTCGGATACTGATAGTTTATTTTGACCAGGAAGTCATTTCTTTTTGTTGAAGGTTTGTAGGACCTCTTCCTTTTCGATTTTATTATCCCTGTCTTTTTGCCTGAACTGTTTCTTTTGTGATTACAGTAAGCGGGATGCCCCAATTTTGTAAGTCTCCTTCATAGGTTTTGACCTATTGGGCTTTTATTTTGAGAGATAATGACTGCCTGTCTTGACTATTATAGGGAACCATCACTGTCTTTTGTTTCGGAAGGACTTCTTTGATGCCATTCATTGTGCACCTGGATCAACTGAGAGAACTACCCTGCCCCAAGTTATAATTAAGGGTTTTAATTTTTGTGAAAAGAAAAACTCTAACTTCTTTGGCTCAAAGGGGTTGAGGAGGGATTATCTTCCTTATAACTCCACTGTTTAGGATTTGAAACAATGTTTGTACCTCATCAGCGGGGTCTGTTCAAAAGCATACTGTAAAGATCATGGTATCGTTTTTCGTCATCCTCCCTTAAACGGTTTAGAATTTTTTTAATCGAGAGTTTGAACATCACAAAAAGGAAATATGCAACAATTTTAAGCATAGTGAAAACAATTAATTCAAAATAGACATGTGTAATGCATTAATGAAATAAAAGAGTTTGACATGATAATTGTTTGAATAAGCCAAGAAAAATACGACTTCAGAATTCAAATGAACAAAAGTGCTTTCAATCCTAGCCATATTTTGGCAAGGGAGCAGTGATCACATTGGGAATCTCAGGAGACTTGAATTCGATCTCCTTAGTGTCAATCATATTCTGAATCTTGTATTTCAGCGCCCAACAATCGTCAGTATCGTGCCCCGGACTACCGAAATAATAAGCACACCTTGCATCTGGGTTGTAGTTAGGAGAAGAAGTCTTAGGGTTCGGAGGAGGGTTTATCACCTTAATCAGATTCATCTTCAACATGTGTTGCAATGCTTGCGACAATGGCATTTTGATGTTGGTGAACTGTCTTTTAGGCTCGTCCGGCCTTCGTTGATTTCCCTTTCACTGTTGTCGGTGTGACGCAGAACCAGAGATCAAGATTGCCCCTACGTGTTGCTCACGACGACTCTTTTGACTGTACACAGCATTGGACTCTTTCTTCCCACTGTAAGGCTTTTTCTGAGCATCAGAAGGCGTAGCTTCTTGAATCTTCCCACTTTTGATGCCAGCTTCAATCCTCTCCCCAGTCAAGATAAGGTCTGTAAACTCGGCTGAAGAGTTTCCAATCAGATGATTAAAGAATAGACCAGACAGGGTCCCCAGAAACATATCGACGAGTTCACGATCAGTTAAAGGTGGTTGCACCCTTCTGGCAAGGTCTCTCCATTTTTGAGCATACTCTTTAAATCCTTCACTCGTCCCTATTGACATGCCCTGGAGTTGGGTACGCGTAGGAGCAAGGTCAGAGTTATATTGATACTGCTTATAGAACGCAGTAGCCAAATCTTCCCAGTTACGGATACTGGCTCCATCCAGCTGATAGAACCACTCAAGTTGAGTCCCTGAAAGATTGTCTTGAAAGAAATGGATCCACAAGTTCTTGTCAGCAGTGTAAGGTTGGATCCTCCTCACATATGACCGGAGGTGCAACTTTGGACAGGAAGCTCCATCATACTTGGCAAAGGCAGATGCCTTAAACTTATGGGGAATCACCACCCCAGATGATAGACCCAGATCTCCGAAATCCAGCCCAGGCACGTTCTGTATCTCCATAGCGCTCAAGCGGTCCTCCAACTGTTTGTACCTATCCTCAGTAGGAGGATACTGCTCTTCTTCATAATCCGCCTCGTTGCTGGAGACTATAGGGCTAGGAACCCTCCTTTCTTGTGGGCTATCCTTCTCTCCAGAGGAGGTGGTTAGATCAACTTCATTTTGCAGCCCGTTTCCAAACCTGCGTCCGGTGTTGAACAGGACAATCCTCTTCTTCTTCTTCTCTCTTTCAGAATCAGGGTTTTCAGGTCCTGCTGACCTTTAGCTAGGCTCATGACCAACTCTTGAAATTGGGCATTCTGGGCCTGGAGGGCCTTGATAGCTTGCTCAGTGGAAGGTTCGGTAGACATGATGATTGCTGAAATAAATAACGAAGAAGATAAGAGACCTGTAATGGTACCTGTAATGCAATGATATGTATGATATATGTATGCAATGTTTTCAAGGATCTCGTGGGGTAAACAAAGAAACTTGTTAGAATTTGAATCTTGCAGCTTGATTGAAGGAACTTCATGTTGCTGAGAGTCCTTCTTCAAGAGTCAAGCTCACCATATCGAGTGGGTCATAGCCCCTGACTCAAGTTATCATGTTTTGATCTCCAAACAATCTTGGCTAGAGGAAAATAAATCCCCTTTGCCCCTTGCTAGACATTTGATTCATTATGACCTGCATCACAAACCCTTGAGATCCTTGAAATGGTTAAGGAAATGCTATGGTATGATGTTATGATGTGTATGTTATGCGTTGAAGCAAGGTGTGAGGTGATGTAAGTAAGCCCTGCAATGAATAAGGACTGTAAACAAAACCTGCAAGGAACTCATGTTGTCAGATAACAAGAATGTGCAAGCAGTTCAAATTTGAAAGCACACAAGTCACACAAAGAGCCCTTAGATTTCAGGCTGGCATGAAGTTTAGGTACTACCCTCTTTCAGTTTCAGTTGGTTAAGACCTGTCCTAAAAATAGTAACCGGGTTCTAGAGGATCTCAACATCACTGACTACCCTCAATCGGTCATAATTCCAGTTTGGCAACCTTTTCTTGCGGCCGGAACCATCGCGAGAGTTTAGTCTCAATGAGTGTAGCATACTGCTACTGTTCTATGGCCAAGTTGGTCAATTTAAGGTTCTAAGGTCAGTTGGTGCTTAATGACTCCTCAGAAGACCCATATTCTCCTCGTTCCAACACAAGGGATATCGGTACAGACCAAGGTGTCACACCAACGTAGCTACTGCTTCATCCGTGTCGGTCTACGCCGGACAGATCCCTCGCAGTTTATTGCTACTTACCTAAAAAGGGTACCCCCAGATCCGGGTTAGGATCTATAAAACTTTGATACAAGCCCACAAAATTTAAAGCATACAAAGCATACAATTGAAAACACAAGTGATCTAATCCTAAGGTACACCTCACTTATAGAGTCCCCAACAGAGTCGCCAGTTCTGTGATCGGTGGGAATAGAACTGACTGTTTTGGAATGCTGGTTCGCATTTGCGTTTCGCAAAATGTCGCGGTAAGCAAGAGTCGCCACCGTCTTTTATTTAATCCAACAAGGAAAGGACAAAAGCACAACAAAATTCCTTTTCGAGATGTTTCTCGGGTTCGGGAGGTAGATTATAGAAAGGGAAGGTGTTAGCACCCTTTCTATCCGTGGTTATCCACGGGCTCTTAGGTACTTGCTCACTATGTTTTCAAAAGTTTTGCTTTTCTTGTGTTTGTGGGTTTTGAAAAGAGTTTTGTTTGAAAACTTCGATTTAAATCTTGTTTCTGTCCTCAAGAGTGTATGAAGTGTTGTTTGAAAACTTTGTTTGAAAAAGTGTAAGTGCGAAAAAGTTGTTTCGTTTTGAAAGAGCAAGTACCTGAGAACCTCTACCTACTCAAAAGAAATTAAGTTGTGTAAATGTCCTTTAGACAGTGCTATCCCACTATTGAGAAGTAGGTAGCACCGTCGTTGGAGTTTTCGGGTCAATTCGATTAAGGGACATGCGATCACTAAAGCAATGCTAGGACGCCTTAGCGGTAACCCTAATGTCTTAGATCATTTTTTATCGAGGCAACCGTTTCAAGGCAACTTTGATCTTTAGACAGGAGGGCGACCTCTAAAACTTCCTATACTCAATGACCACGTCGAGGCAACCAAGTGAGGCGTACCCTAAGAGTGGCATGTGCGAGTGTGTCAGGTTTCAGTTATGTTATCTTTGTACATGTTATGGTGAGCTACGATTGATTTTAAGTTCAGATAGATCTTGTCATGCTAGACTAGTTAGCATACATCTAGTAGTTAATAGTTGCAGAAAATAAAACTAAGATATTACAAGGCGTCGGGTATTTACATCGCCAAAAACAAACCCTTGAAAAAGTAAATGCGAAAAAGTAAATAAAAGCGATAAATAATCCTAATTAAAACTATTACATCCTCAGAGCAAATACAATTATTGGATAAAAATATGAATAAAAAATAATCATACGCGCGAGAAAAATTAAATCGGAGAGTTTTTAGGGTTTTGACCCTTTTTGGGGAAAGAAAGAGATTTTTTTGTTATTTTGAACTAAATGAAATTAGACCTAAACTAATTAATTAATTAAATAAAAAAAGAAATTTATTTTTGGGTTTTTTGAATGTTTAAGAAAAATAAAAAAATGATTAAATATATTAAAAACCTAATTCTACACCAATTTTAATTTATTGCAAAAATATTATTATTAGGCCTAATTAAAACTAAACAAATTATGCTAATATTTATTTACAAAATAAACTAATTAAATTTAATAAATAAAAATATTATGTTTTTTATGTTTTCTGAATTTTATTAGGAAAAATAAATTATTTGGTTAATTAAGTAATAAAAAATAATAAAAATAAATCAAGCAAATAAATAATGAAAAAAATAAAAAATGCAAACTCAGGGGGGTTTGGGCCAACTTTGGAGGTGTATTTTGCAATTCTTGGCCCATTAACATTTCAGCCTCGTTGACTTTCTGAATTGTCCACACGCTTGTTGACTGGAGACTATGGTGATCTTTCACTCATGACCATTGGATTTAGGCTTGGAGACATCTGGCGCACTGAGATTTGAGGTGTATGGTGGACCTCTCTTTGCAAACTGCACAAGAATACCTGAAGAATAAAAATAACAAGGTTTTGGGGGACTTGGGATTCCAACCCAGGTCCCAATGCTCATTGGCCAGCGTCCCTGCCACTACACCACCATGCTTTATTTATTATTGGAATAATAAGCGATTATCATATATGCAAACAATCAACATGCTGTAAATAAAAAAACAAAACGCGCGCTTTTCAAATAGGCCAACCAGATGACCACACGTCATCATCTTCAACCTTTGTTCTGTGTAAATAAAATCAGATAGCGGGGGTTTTTAACCTCCACTACCTCCCTGCACGAAAAATAGCGAATAGACACACAACAAACATAAATATTTCGCGAGGTATGTATTCCAATCGTCTTGGTCTCACGATTTCAACCATGTATCTCATTGGTTCCAATTTTTCCTGGTTTGGAAAGCCCTATTTAAAAGCTTGAAAACCCTAGAAATTCAATCATGGCGTCTCTCGATTCAGGGCACTATAGTTCAATTCAATCATTCCATTAGCTTCGTATGGTCTCTAGCAATGCAAATCAATCACAAAAACATGTCAAATGCATATGAATTAAGAGATACGATTTTGAATTATAAGTGCAAACCGTGAAACTGTATTTCGTGATTCCTTGAGCTTTGGTGCTTGAATTTGATTGCAAATCAATCCCGGTACCTCCTGCAATGTGTTTTGATGGACAAGGCACCTTGAATTGGCCTATATTGCAAGAACAAGTTTTGAGTTTTCTTGGAATTTCTTGAAATTGATATGGCCGTTTCTGCGGCTTTTTTTCGTGTATTAGGTTATGGTTGGCTTGCTTGCATATAAGGCAATGATTTTAGGTCAAGAGCTGGGCCAATATCCATGTGCATTGAAGATTGAATCCTTGATTGATAAATCAAATATTCTTGATTTTTCATGATTGAACAAGTTGCCAAAATTGGATATTTTTGTGTCTTTTAGCTTGTGCACGAATTGGTCAGCATATTTGGATCATATTTGGTTCACAAATTGATTTAAAAATCAAATCTTCTATTTTCTTATAATTTAAATTAATTAAATGAATTAATATGTATTAAAAATCCATTTAATCAATAAATTTAAGAAAATAAATCCAATTTAACTTGGTGGGTCGTGCATAGGTCATGGGTGAAGTTTCAAAAATAGATTTGAGGCCCATTAGCAAAAAGAAAGTGTTTTGAGCAAAGGTGACTTTTGCAAATTCATGAAAATTTCCCAACTTCTCCAATGCACAACTTGCTCAATTTTGATCATATGACCATGTTCTTAGACATTTTGGAAAGCCCTTGAAGTCCTCTAACCGATTATTTTGGTCCCATGTCATTTGGATTTACCAATCTCAAGTTATGGCCTTTGACTCAAAGTGTACTTTTGTTGACTTTTGAAATTGACCTATAATGTAAAAATTTGTAACTTTTTGTGAGAGCATTTCTTGATCTTGGAGTGTGAAGATGGATTGTAGGAAATTGCATCCTCTTAAAAATGAGCTTTGGATGGAATTTTTCTGATAAACCATGAAGGAGTTATGCCCTTGTCAAAGTACAGTTGACTTTTTTGCTGTCCAAAAATAGTAACTTTTGCATCTTGATGATTTTTGAGCTATTCTTGTGAAATCATGATCAAGACTTGATCAAATGATGATTGTGAACTCAAAATAAGATGTTTACCAAGAATTCTGACTTTTGACTGCAAAGTGACCATTTTGCCCTTGCAGTTGACTATAGATCAAATGGAACTTTTGACTGTGCAAACTGGCACTGTGAGTCTTGAAACTTGGCATGTAGGTGCTTGAGAATGTATATAGGCCTATGAGACTTGATTGAACCATTGAAAACCCCAAATTCCTTGAAAGAACCAAAACCCTAATTTTGAATTGACTGCCTTAGGAGGTGATTTGACTGTACAACCCTTTTGAGCAATCTTGAACCATTTGAAGATCATTCTTGACAAATCTTGAGGAATATGGGAGGGAAAATTTTGGGGTACAACAGAAAGGTTGACACAACCCTTTTTATTAAGCATGGAGGAAATTTTTTTATTTTAGTTTAAGTTTATGTAGATGACATTATTTTTGGTTCTTCTAACATATCTTTGGTCAAGAAATTCTCTAAGCTAATGCAGGGAGAATTTGAGATGAGCATGATGGGAGAGTTAAACTACTTCCTTGGACTTCAAATCAAGCAACTAAATGAAGGGGCATTTATGAGCTAAACAAAATATTGCCTTGACCTACTCAAGCGATTCGATATGACAAACTGAAAAGAAATCGATACTCCTATGCCTACAGCCATGAACTTAGACCGAGATGAAAATGGTAAACCCGTCGATATAAAAAGGTATAAAGATATGATTGGTTCCCTTCTCTATCTTATGGCTTCTCGTCCAGATATCATGTTTAGTGTTTGCATGTGTGCTCGGTTTCAATCATGTCCTAAGGAGTCACATTTAAAAGCCGTAAAGCGCGTACTTAGGTATCTTAGTGGTACAACTAAGTATGGACTTTGGTTCTCCAAGGGTAGTGATTGTTCTTTGGTTGGCTATTCCGATTCCGACTTTGCTGGTTGCAAATTGGATAGGAAAAGAACTAGTGGTACTTGTAATTTCTTTTCAAATTCTTTGGTCAGTTGGCTAGCAAAAAGCAAGTTTTTGTTGCTTTGTCAACCGCCAAAGCGGAATATGTTGCAACCGGTAATTGTTGTGCCTAAATCTTGTGGCTCAAATAATAATTGCTCGACTTTAATGTCTGACTTGATCGCATTCCTATTTTTTGTAACAATACAAGTGCCATCAACCTAACCAAAAATCCAATTTTGCATTCTCGCACAAAACATATTGAGATAAGGCATCATTTCCTAAGGGATTGTGATACGGTGGCAGAACTGACTGTTAATACTGGTTTTGTGTTTGTGTTTGCAAATGTCGCAGTAAGTAAGAGTCGCCACCGCCTTTTATTTTATCCAACAAAGGAAAAGGGAAAAAGAACATAAAAAAACCTTTTTTCGAGATGTTTCTGAGTATGGGGGGTAGATTATAGAAAGGTAAGGTGTTAGAACCCTTTCTATCCATGGTTTTCCATGGGCTCTTAGGTACTTGCTCATTAAATTGCTTTTGTGTGTGTTTTGAAAAGCATTGAAAATTCCTTAGTGCGGCGTTTCACTTTATGGTAACCCTTGTGTCAGTCCTCAAGAGTGTGATAAAGCATTTTTGAAAATTTTGTTCGAAAAGTGTAAGTGTGAAAAAACTGGTTGTTTTGAGCAAGTACTTAAGAGTTTCTACCTACTCGAAAAATATTGTTCGTTTTCTTATTTCCTTTAGATAGTGTTATCCTACTATTAAGGAGTAGGTAGCTCCATCGTTGGAGTTTGAGGGACAATCGAAAGGGACGATTACGGTCACTTAAAGCAACAAGGAGAGATCTCTTAGTAATTGTCCTAAAGTTCTAAGATCGCATTTTGTTTTACCGAGGCAACCTTCGAAAGGGACTTGCGATCTCTGAATTAGAGGACATTCACTAAGAATTCTCACGTTCGAGAATAGTGACCGTATTTCCGAAGCAACCGAAGTGGGAGATACCCTAGGGGTGAGCATGTGCAAGTGTTTGATTTCAGTTTATTTATCTTTGCACAGTTAGGGTGTTCTGCTGTTTTAAATATTTAATTTTTCCATTCAATCCTATGATCATTCATCTAACAGTTAATAGTAGTGAAAAATAAAATGCAAGAATCTTAAACCTAGCTATTACAAGGCTTTGGAGAGAGGTTACATATCCAAACTTGGGATTCAACAGTAAATAAAAGCAGTAAAATAAATCCTAGTTAAAAACTATTACAAACCCGTAATCAGATACAATAATTGGAAAAATAAAAAAGTAAACGCGCACGAGGAATGACACGGGAATAGATTAAATATCCTATAGAATCTACTTAATTAAAGAAAATATTTTTTGTATTTTTATTTAAGAAAATAAAGTAAAATTGAATTTTGAAAATTAGTCCTAATTTCCAATTTAATTTTAATTAAGGAAAATAAATCAAGTTACCCTAATTAAATTAATTTATTTTTAAACAAAATTAATTTTAATAAAAAGAAAACTAATTCTAACATTTTTTATGATTTCTTGATTTTATGATTTAATTAAGAAAATGATTTTTAAAGACAAATAAAATAAATAATTAAAACAATAAAAATAATAAAGAAATTAAAGCAAAAAAAATAAAATGGGCCTGCTAGGAATAACAATTTGGGGGTGCAGCTGTTTTTGTATTAAGCCCATCTTTTGCTGAGCCCAATTAATTTGTTTGGATTCAGTGGGGACAACGCTTGAAGGTGCACCATGTAACCTGTTTGTGGGATGTTGGATCTGCTTTAGGGATAAATCTAATGGCCAGACCTTAGGCTGTAGGATGGACACGCTGAAGGATAATGCAATGAATCCTGCAGGAAATGTTAAGAAAATATAAAATGTCTGGACCTGGATTCGAACTCAGGTCCTTCACTTCACACGCCTTGCCCTTTGCCATCTGTGTTGGTTAGTCATTCATATACATAATTAAACAAAATAAATATAAGGTAAATAAAGCACTATGCCCAACTGTCACACGCGCAAATTCAAATCTCCCAATGGGAGTCTGCCACCTAATTGTCTTCTCCCTGGAACTGTCGCCTTAGGGATTGGGCTTTTACCTACAGACAGATTCGTCACTATAGGCTATAGTGACAGTTCTTGTGTGTGGCTACAAACCTGTAAAACTAAAAAATGCAGCACAAGCAAAATAAATCCCAACCAAGGGCATAGATCGATTGGAAATAATCCCCTGAGCACGAATAAACCCTTAATTTGACCTAATTTTGCCTCTAACTAGGGTTCCCCAAATTGGAGCTCTGGAACCCTAGTCATGGCAAATGCCCGTACCTGCACTCAAACTCCAATCAAAGTGTTCCAACACGTTGTAAACACGATAACAAGCATAAATATATAATCAAAACATGTTTATGATGCCAAAATCAAAGAAATCGAAATTGAGAGGATGTGCAAACTGTGATGAAGGGTGGGCGCGATTCTACAGGTTTCAAGCCTTGGGAATGCTTGCAATGGCTTCAGAGGCTCTCTAGGAGTATGTTTTGATACTTGTTTGGGACCGAAACAAGCTGGAAATGGAAATTCGAGTTTGACAACTTTAGTGTTTTTTTGAAAATTGGATAGGGGTTCTCCAGGTCATGTATCTATGTTTGATGCTTTCCAGAAGCTTGTTTATATAGAGAATGATGAGAGGACATGAAAATGCCATGTTTGTAACAGCTATGGACAAGCTTTTGAATGCCATGAATGTCCATTTGTAACCTTGGCCAAAGTTAAGGGATTTTGTCCATTTTCAAATTTGAATGTACCTAGACTGAACTGGCCTTACTGCGCACAAAAATTGGGGCCTCTCCATGTACCAAACCAAGCCCAAATGATAATGGCCCATATACTTTGCAATAATCTTGATTTATTTGATTTTTAATTAAATAAAATTAATATAAAATGCAAATAGAATCAATACTATGCAAAAATGGTCCTAGGGGTCCTCTATGGTCTTAGAAATATGTTTGAAGTTCAAAAATTTGAGCCATTGCCTTAAAAATTCAAATTTGCCCAATGCATATTTCTTGAAATTTCCCAAAATTTCCCAACTTGGGCAAGCCATAACTTGATTAATTTTTATCTCATGATGATGATCTTATACTTTTTGGAAAGCTCAATATGTTTACTTCAATCCCTCTTTTGATCAATTTTGCTTTTGAAGATGTTATCTTGACGTTAAAGGTCTTGGAAAAAAGTGGCTTTTATTGACTTTCTAAAAATGACATGTAATGTATGAACTTGTATCTTTCAAATGGTAAATTTCTTGGACTTGAGGGATGAAGAGAAGTTGTAGGGAATTGGATTCTATTCAAAATGAGCTTTGGTTGGAAAACTTCTGATAAATTATGAGAAAGGTATGCTTGGTCAAAGTTTGGTTGACTTTTCCTATAGAAACCCTAATTTGTTTGACTTTTGATGAATTAGGAGCATTTCTTGAGGAATCATGATCAAGCCTTGATCAAATGATGAATATCACTTCAAAATATTGATGTTTACCAAAAATCTTAAAGTTTGACTGTATATAGGTCACAATTGACTTTTGACCTAGCATAGTTGATTTTCCAATACTTGAGCAATTGTCTGAGCAAACTTATTGAGAAAAGCATGAAACTTGGCATGGATGATCTTGAGGACATATTAGGACCATGGGAAGAATTTTAGACCATTGGAGCTCAAACATCTTGATGAAAATGGAAACCCTAGTTGGGGGTTCATTGCCTTAGTAGGAGAGTTGTTTGGTCAATCCTTGGTCCACCTTGAGCAATTGAGAACCTCTAGGGGTATGTCTTGTGTGAAAATGGGAGGGAAAATTTTGGGGTACAACAACCGCCCTTGTTCAATATTCTTAAACCTGAGGATGTAAATTGGCTGGTCTGCCTTTCTTGATCTGAAGATGGAAGGTGATTGAACATTAGAGCACCCAGAAATTTGCACTCGCATGAAGTGAATGTCGATCGATAATATCAGAAATTGGCTTACAGATGCCATTCAGAAGGCGATGGAGAATCGTTGAAGATGGGCTTAAATATGTCATCCAGAAAAGATATTGGTTGCATAAGAGATTCCTTTGCGAGGATTCATGTACCTACCGTTGAGGAGGACTTTGCTGGGGAATGTTGATTTATGTCCTGGGAAATAGAGTATAGGAGCTTCGGTTGTCCATTACTCTACTGGGGAATTAACTCTCGATTGATGAGACAAAAGTGAGTCGTTATCTGGTCGAGTCCGTGGTTTACGGCGACTTACTATGGAATATGAAATCGACCGTATCTGGTCGGGTCCAGGTTTTACAGTGTTGTAAACTATTGTCCGGAGATAAAAGAGAAGAAACCTGTATAGAGCTTTCTCGGGACAAGCCCATGTAAAACTGCGTCAGGTAATTCATGAAAAAGGAGCCTGGATAGTAGGGCTATGAGAAGGAACCTCGGTAGTAGGGTTACTTCGAAATAAATCATGGGTAGTAGTGCTGCTTCAGAATAAAGCCTGGGTGGTAGGGCTGTGAGAAGGAACCTGGGTAGTAGTGCTTCGGAATAAAGCCTGGGTGGTAGGGCTGTAAGAAGGAACCTGGGTAGTAGGGTTACTTCGAAATAAAGCCTGGGTAGTAGGGCTGCTTCGGAATAAAGCCTGGGTGGTAGGGTTGTGAGAAGGAACCTGGGTAGTAGGGCTACTTCGAAATAAAGCCTGGGTAGTAGGGCTGCTTCGGAATAAAGTCTGGGTGGTAGGGTTGTGAGAAGGAATCTAGGTAGTAGGGTTACTTCGAAATAAAGCCTGGTTAGTAGGGATGCTTCGGAATAAAGCTTGGGTGGTAGGGTTATGAGAAGGAACCTGAGTAGTATGGTTACTTCGAAATAAAGCCTGGGTAGTAGGGCTGTCTCATTTGATCACGTAGATTAGTTGACCCGTTTGGTTTCGGGAACTGATTTTCCATCAGTTGTCTACATATATATATATATATATATATATATATATATATATATATATATATATATATATATATATATATATATATATATATATATATATATATATATATATATATATATATATATATATATATATATATATATATATATATATATATATATATATATATATATATATATATATATATATATATATATATATATATATATATATATATATATATATATATATATATATATATATATATATATATATATATATATATATATATATATATATATATATATATATATAACTTCATGGATTTAACCTTGAACTGTTGGAATTGTTGATGATAACCATCTTTCCTGAAAAAGTACAGGATTAATTATATGTGATGCATGAAATGCATTGTGTGATGATGTTCTCAAAATAAATGAGATTATGATGTATGCAATATGTATGTGCATGTCATGATGTATGAACATGAAATACTATTGTGACATATCCGAGTCTAGGAAAATAAACCCCTGACTGCTACTGGAGAGTACTGGAAATTGAATTCCTGACCGTTGTAGAAAAAGTGGTTCTTCTACTTCCAATAGAGATGATGAGTATAGATGATTTGTCGAGGATTTCCTCTTTCTGTTTGAGAATACTCGGATGGGATTTTTTTGTCTTCTGTTTAAGAATGAATCTGTGGGGAGACAAGTACTTCTGCTTGCGAATATTCCACTGGGGAGAAGATGCTCTAATTGGGGAGTGCTCTACTGAGGGAGAATAATTCTTCGGTTGGAATATTCCATAGTGAGAAAATAATTCTGTTGGAGAATATTCAGTAGCTAGGGAAAAGGAACTCTGTTGGGGATGATCTTCTGCTGCCAGAGAAATAAACTCTAATGGGGATGAAGATTTGAAAGTTGCCGAAGATTATAAAGCTCTGTAGGGAATGAGAGGTCAAACTTCGGTCATTTTACTCTGCAGGGACGAGGCTTCATAAACTGTCGGGGACAAAAATATACTCAGCTGGAAAACATGGATTTAAAATCTCTGAGGAATTCTGCTGGAGAAGGTAATTCCTGCTTGGGAAAAAAACTGTAGAGACTAGGACTAGCTTTCAGACATTGCTTCGTTCCTTAAGCCATTAGCAATTGTATTTCTGTTCTTTATGTAAATATTTGCAAACAATAATCATATTCAATATGCATATGCCACAAATAATCACTGGACGCTTTTGCAAAACAAAATAGAAAAATAGAAAACAAGTAGTTATGAACTTTCAAAAACTGATTTGTATTGATTTTTGAAGTTTGCCTATAAAAGGCGTTTATGTACAAGGAGACAGACATTCTAGTAAGAAAATTATGTCACAAAAAGAATTTATACAAAGTTATATACAAAGAAAAAACAACTATGTATAATGATCCCATTGAGTTTCAATTCTGCTATTGCTTTTATACCTTCAAGCGTCTCGTCACTTTTCTGCTTGTCCAAAGTTGACTGGATTGATCGGTACCACTTGAGTTTGATAGTCTGATACTGAAGTTTGATCGCAAGGTGATCCAACGAGACATAGTTATACGCTTTAAATCCCTAATTTTTGCCTGGACCGCTCTTTCGGGTTTTCAGTCCACTGGGATACCCTTTTTTGCCCAAGCCGCCTTTTCAGGTTTTTGACTCGCCGTGTGTACAATTTTTTTTGTTTTTATCCCTAATTTTTACCCGAACCCTTTTGGTTCGCCGGGATGCCCCTATTTTTGCCTAGACCAGTCGACCTAGCGGGTCTTTATTTATCCGTAGTATCTTTTCACTATGTCCGCATTCACAGGGTCGGGAAAGTCGTCACCATCCATGGTGGTTAGAATCATGGCTCCACCAGAAAATATGCTCTTGATTACAAATGGACCTTCGTATGTGGGGGTTCATTTTCCCCTGGGATCACCTTGCGGCAGGATGATGCGCTTGACTACTAGATCACCCACTTGATATACCTGACGTCTAACCTTTTTGTTGAAAGCCTTGATCATCCGTTTTTGGTACATCTGACCATGACAGGCAATAGTAAGCCTTTTCTCATCAATCAGATTCAGTTGATCAAGTTGAGTCTGGATCCAATCGTCTTCGTTTAAACTTGCATCCTTCATGATCCTCAAAGAAGGGATTTGTACCTCAATAGGTAGGACAACCTCCATACCATATACCAGAGAATAAGGTGTTTCCCATGTTGACGTACGCGCTGAGGTGCGGTAACCATGAAGAGAAAATGGTAGCATCTCATGCCAGTATTTGTATGTCACAGTCATCTTCTGTATGATCTTCTTAATGTTCTTGTTAGCAGCCTCCACAACACCATTCATCTTCGGCCGGTAAGGGGAAGAATCATGGTGTTGGATCTTGAACTATTTACAGAGTTCGGTGATCATTGTGCTGTTGAGATTCATACCATTATCAGTGATGATTCTCTCTGGCATACCGTACCGACAGATCAGGTTATGCTTGATAAACCACGCCACAACATTCTTGGTAACAGTAGCAAAAAAGGCAGCTTCGACCCACTTCGTGAAATAATTAATGGCCACCAGGATGAAGCGATGCCCATTGGAAGCGGTAGGTCTAATCTCTCCGATCATGTCAATGCCTCACATTGCAAAGGGCCAAGGAGCCGTCAAGACATTCAAAGGAACCAGAGGTACATGCACCTTATCAGCATAAATCTGGCATTTGTGACAAGTTCGTGAATGCTGATAGCAGTATGCTTCTATAGTGGACCAATAGTATGCTGTCTATAGGATCTTTTTAGCCATGGTATGTCCACTCGAATGGGTTTCGAAGGTACCTTCATGTAATTCTGCCATGATCCTCTCTGCTTCGCTCTTGTCTACGCACCAAAGTAAAGTACAATCATGGTTGTGCTTATAGAGGATTCCATTACTAAGGAAGAACTTTGCGGAGAACCTTCTCAGAAACTTCTTATCATTGACAAACGCGCCCTCGAGATATTCTTGAGCCTCGAGATACCTCTTTACTTCATGAAACCAAGGTTTGTCTCCTACTTCTTCAGCGTCAATCTCATAACAATATGCTGGTTCATCCAACCTCTCAATAGTGATCTGAAGATCCTCGTTATCCCATCTGACCTTGAACATAGAGGACATGGTAGCTAGTGTATCCGCTAACTGATTCTCTTCTCATGGAAAATGTTCAAAGGTGACTTCCTCAAAGTGTGGAAGCAATGTCAGCACGTGCTCTTTGTACGGGATGAGATTCGGGTGCTTCGTATCCCACTCTCCTTTGATATGACTTATCACCAAGGCTGAATCCTCGAAAACACTCAAGAACTTGATCCTCAGGTCAATAGCCGCTTTGAGACCCATGATGCATGCTTCATACTCCGCCATGTTATTAGTATAGTTGAAAGAAAGTCTGGCAGTGAAAGGAGTATGACAACCTTCTGGAGAGATGATCACAACACCAAATACCATTGCCAAGCATGTTAGAAGCCCCGTAAAAAACCATAGTCCATCGGGATCCTTTCTCAGGTCCTTCATCTGGTCCAAGTTCTTCATAATCAGTTACTAACATAATATTCTCATCCGGGAAATCAAAGTTCATGGATTGGTAGTCGTCCACAGCCTGATGAGCCAAATGATTAGCCAATACGCTTCCCTTGATTTCTTTCTGGGTTGTGTATTGAATGTCGTATTCAGTTAGGATCATTTGCCATCTTGCTATTCTTCCGGATAGAGTGGGCTTCTCAAAGATGTATTTTGTTGGATCCATCTTAGATATCAACAAAGTAGTGTGGGTCAACATATACTATCTCAGTCGGCGAGCCGCCCATGCCAAAGCGCAACAAGTTTTCTCAAGCAGTGAATATCGTGTTTCACAGTCGGTAAACTTTTTGCTAAGGTAGTATATTGCATGCTCTTTTCGACCAGACTCGTCATGCTGCCCCAACACACACCCCATTGAATTATCCAATATTGTTAAGTACATTATCAAAGGTCTTCCTTTAACCGGAGGCAACAGAATTGGAGGCTCTTGAAGGTAATCCTTGATTCTTTCAAAGGCAGCTTGGCATTCATCATTCCACTTTACCACTTGATCTTTCTTCAGAAGCTTGAAGATTGACTCACAAGTAGTAGTCAGATGTGAAATGAACCTGGCAATGTAGTTCAAACATCCCAAGAAACCCCTAATTTCCTTCTTAGTATGAGGAGTGGGCATCTCTTGTATAGCTTTTACCTTTGTAGGGTCTACTTGAATACCCTTGTCACTGACAATGAAACCTAGGAGTTTACCAGACCTTATCCCAAAGGTGCACTTGTTCGGATTCAGTCTCAACTTATACTTCTTCAACCTATCAAACAACTTTTGCAGATGATTGATGTGCTCTTCTTCATTTTGAGATCTGGCTATCATGTCGTCAACATATACCTCTATCTCGTGATGTATCATGTTGTGGAACAAAGCTACCATAGCTCGCTGATAGGTTGCCCCAACATTCTTCAACCCAAATGGCATCACCTTGTAACAGAAAGTGCCCCACTGCATGACAAAGGTTGTCTTCTCCATGTCTTCAGGAGCCATCTTGATCTGATTGTACCCAGAGAAACCATCCATGAAAGAAAAGATATTATATTGTGCGGTGTTGTCAACCAGAACATCAATGTGGGGAAGCGGGAAGTCATCCTTGGGGCTTGCCCTGTTCAAGTATTTGTAGTCCACACACATATGTACCTTTCCGTCCTTCTTAGGTACCAGAACAACATTGGCAACCCATTGTGGATAGGAGGTGACAACTGAGAATCCAGTATTGAGCTGTTTCATTACTTCAGCCTTGATCTTTTCTGACATCTCAGGGCGCATACGACGAACCTTCTGTTTAACCGGAGGACAATCTTCTTTGGTTGTAAGACGATGTACCACAATATCTGTGTCTAAACCAGGCATGTCTTCATATGACCAGGCAAAGATCTCGACATAATCATGTAACATCTGTGTGATACGGTGGGAGAACTGACTTGGAGTTTTGCGTTTGTGTTTGCAAAATGTTGCGGTTTAGTAAGAGTCGCCACCGACTTTTCTTTTATCCAATAAGGAAAGGTGAAAAAGCACAGAAAAGACCTTTCGAGATGTTTTCATGAGTTCGGGGGGTAGATTATGAAAAGGGAAGGTATTAGCACCCTTTCCATCCATGGTTTTCCATGGGCTCTTAGTTACTTGTTAGATCACTTGCTTTTGTTTGAAAATTGTGCTTTTGTATGGTTTTGAAAGTATTTTAAAAAGATGCCATTGTTTAGGCGAACTTTGCAATGATTCTCGTTCGTAAGAATGTATGCAAAGTGTTGAGCTTTTGAAAATATTTCAAGTTTTGGAAAGATGTATGTGATTGCTTTGAAAATAGCAAGGATGTTTGTTTTGAAATTGAGCAAGTAACTAAAAATAATCTACCTACTCAAAAGGTTTTAAATGTGTTTTTCCTCCTCCTTTAGATGTTGCTACCTTACCATTGATTTGATAAGAAGCCCCATCGTTGGATGTGAAGGGACAAACATGAATCATCGTATGACCATGATAGCAATGTTGTGAGATGACTTAGCACTTTTTCGGTAGGGACTATGATCATTTTGAAAGGCAACTTTGATAGCGTCATCGAGGGACTATGATCTTTTTCGATTTGTTTGTGCTAAGACATCCCACATGCATAACATGGCCATTTTTGTAAGGCAACAAGTGGGATTTCCCTAAAGGTGCATGTGTGCAAGTGTATTTGATTGCATGCATTTTGTCTTTGATTTTTGGGTTGTCTATTTATTGATTTTATCTTGCCATACACACCTAATTGCTTAACATTTATATGAAGGTAATAAAAGAGCACAAGAAATAAATCCTACATTATTACAACCATATTGAATTGCATGAAAATATAAAGGCAAAAATAAGGTAAGATCAAGAAAAATGGATCTTTCGACTTAAGGCAACAACCCTTCGATTCTACCATTTTTTGGCCCTCTTCGACCTTACCTAAAAAGGGGTGAAAGAATGAGTTTCAACTGGGGCCTGGGAGCCAACATAGTTTGACTTTCGACTGGGGCCTGGAAGCCAGCATGTTGTGCCTTTCAACTGGCTCAAAGGTTAGTATGGAAGCCAGAGGCTTCGTTTCTAACTTTTTTGTCTCCTGTTTCTTTCATTTGAGTTTGAATAGAAACATGGCCCAAGGCCATGCCAATATCACCTTAAGACTAGATTAGTTCTTTAAAGCGTATTTAAATGTACCAAGAGCAAAAGCCAAGAAGATTGTTAACCATGGCACATATTAAGAGAGTGAAAACAAAACAAAAAGAAGAAAATAATATGTACATGTTTTAAATGAAAAAGAAAACTTATTTACATGCTATACTGGAAACGAAGGGCCAAAGGTTAAAAATGACTTATCTTGCTGGAGGTTGGAGCGTGTTCTGGACTTTGAAGCGGTTGCTTTGAATGCCTCTGGATTCGAAGGAAAAGACCCAGAGCAGGCCTTCGACACTGGATTCGAAAGAGCAAAACAAGTGAAATATCCTTCTTTGCTGGATTCAAAGGAAGGAACAAGTGGGATGCTCCTTGAGTCGAAGGAAACTGGAATGTGTTGTTCTTCAGAATTGAAGGAGGTAACGATGATTATGGTTTTTTGTGATTTCACAAGTGTGGAAGTGTTTGAGAATTTTATGGTGTGTGAGAATTTTTAAGATACATTCCCCTCCTCCCTCCTCTCTTTGTGCAAATGAACTCTCTATTTATAGAGAAAGGCTTTTGGGAAGCTTGGGGAGCAAAAATAATAAAATAAGGCTTAGCTGGAAAGTAAGTGTCCACTTGTGCCATAAAAGCAAAATGAATGGTTCAAATGGGTTGCTTCTTTCTGAAGGGAAACAGGCGCAAGGCTCAAGACAAACTTTTCTAAAAGGTAGTATTATGCTGTTAAGTGCAAGTGGTCTTGGACAACAAATGGGTAAAGGCCTATTTTAGCTTGCATAAACAATTAAGTATAGGGTGAGTCATAGGTTTGAGGCCTGAAAAGGGAAAACACGTAGCCTAGCCTACGGGTCTAAATGTTCAACTTGATCTTTTGAGTCAAATCCTCCATCTTTCTACACCTTTCGACCAGACTAGAACAACACATAATTCGTTTTCACCAATTGTGTGTCCTTCGAATGAAACAACTATGTGTTCTTCGAATGACCCTTCTTAGCTGAATATGCCATTTTGAGTCTTCTTGCTTTTAATAACTTAGGCCCAAACCTTCGACCAGACTCCAAAGTAAGAGAACAATTATTCCCGAACTATGGCAAGTCCTTCGACTGGACCATCAAGTTGTGTGTCATAATGCAGGACTATGGCGTATCGAAGGGTTTGCAGATGGATTCGAAAGTGATATGAAGGCGCATTCGAATCATACATGAAAATGAATTTGAAAGTCACGGGAAGGTAGCCATTCATCCAATCGAAAACTTATGAATCCAAGGCAAACAGGTGAGGGGCGAATGGTGCAATCGAATGACACCTTTCAGAAGGTTATTAACTTCTGAATCGAAGGAAGCTTTCAGAAGATTATTGACTTTTTGAATTGAAGAAAATCAAAAGGAGGCCTTTACTTCCTGGGTCGAAGGACATTCCTGAGTCGAAGGACATTCCTGAGTCGAAGGACACTGTTTCGAAGGGAAACAAAAACTCAATTGAAGCTTGTATGAAAATCATTTCTTTCTGAATCGAAGGAGACCTATTTGAAGTCACATGCCCAGACGAAAGAGGCACGCTAGCAGCAACTTTTGAGCAATCGAAGGAGGTGCAAAGTCCAATCGAAGAGGGCTGAATCGAAGGAGACATATTTTCCTTCAAATTCGTCAAAATGTTATTTTTATCTGTTTTCTCCCTTTTTGACAACTTCCTTTTAATTCTGGTGCTGGAAAATCCTAATGTACTTGTGCAAACTTGAATTTTGAGAATCATTGTGAGAGATGCCTTGAGAATTGAGAGGGCAAATTTTGGGGTACAATAATCTGTATTAATCGCTGTTTGACATTAAGCTCCAAATTTACACCTATCTTGATTTCTTTCCTATCTTCCTCTGTACCCAAGTTTATTGTCTCAACTGACTCTTCATGAGGCTGTATGACCCTTTCTTCCTGTTGTAATAGTCTAGCAAGTTCTCCGGATATCTCACAATCTTCCTCACCTTTGTTCTCATCTTGATTGATCAGACTTCCAACGTCATAACTAGTAATAGCAGAATTTAAAATTTAAGATATTTAAAAATTAGCTTTTAAAATAGAAAAACTAAAATTTAAAAAACTTGAAAATAAAAAACCTAGATGCATTTAAGCCTTTCAAATTTTTATAAGATTTGAGAGAATTAACCCGGGTATAATTTGAATATTAAAAATGATGTTGACAAGGTAGTTGATGCAGCCGGACGAGAAAAATCCAAAATATCCAACTCAAAAATCCAAAATAGCATTAGCATCAACCATATGAATAAAAAGTAGTTGTCATTATTACACGTTTCATTAACTAGAATGGATAAACATAAATATCCATCCATTTCATTTACAATGCCACCACCCTACACGCCAATTCTACTCTCAAATCCAAAACCCTAATTTCGATGATGCCACTGCAAAATATTTCAGTCAGTTAAACCAAATCCAACAAAAAAACAAAACCTAATCTAACCGATCTCTCTCTCTCTCCGGTGATCGGAAAACATGGCTGATACGGTGGAGCTTCCGAGTCGGTTAGCAATACTTCCTTTCAGAAACAAAGTCCTTTTACCTGGCGCCATCATCCGAATTCGTTGCACTTCTCCTACCAGGTACCTACTTCACCTTCTTCAATTGAATTGAATGTTTCGTTATTGAATTGAATCGAATTGAATTTGAATTATGCAGTGTGAAGTTGGTGGAACAAGAACTTTGGCAACGAGAAGAGAAAGGTTTGATTGGCATCTTGCCCGTACGTGATGCTGCTGCTGAAACTAAGCTACTCGGTTCAGATTCTATAGACCCAAACTCCAAAGTTCAGGGTAGTTCATCAGATTCTCAAACCAAAAATCAGAATGATGTTGTTCATTGGCATAACAGGTATATGTCAACTGAATAATCTTTTCTCTTACTTCAAGAATTTGATATTAAATTACTCATACATTTTAACAGTTCATTAGATGTTTACATGATAAAGTTGTATTCATAATCTTTTTGATTTTTGGGAAATAAAATTGTTAAATCCAGAGGGGTAGCTGCTCGAGCTTTACACTTATCCAGGGGAGTGGAGAAACCCAGTGGGAGGGTCACATATATAGTTGTTCTTGAAGGTTTGTGCAGATTTAGTGTCGAGGAACTAAGCACAAGAGGAACATACCATACTGCAAAAATCTCTTCCCTTGAGATGACTATGACCGGTAACTATTCATTTTCATTTGCAATACATGTTTGTGTATAGGAAATATTTTATGCTGACTGACTGATTGGCATGTTACTTTCAAACATTGTTCTGTTTTTTCTTTTGGGGATGTGAATATTCTGAAATTGAGTTTTTGCTTTTACTATGAATGCATAGACCATCAAAGCATAAGCACAGTTAATAATTAGCAAATACTCAAATATGTTATTATGTGAGAGAAGCTAAAACTCACTCCATCTTAGATTAAATGTCACTTTTGTGTTGTGCGCTGTTCTAAAGGAAATGATTAATTGGGTTGATTTTATTAGTAAAATTAGTATCATAATCATTTACTAAAATACTTTTATTAATCTTAGTTAGTGGAGTACTTAAGTGGAGTGAAATTAAATAAATAAGGGTATATTAGTGGTGGGGGGAAAATAAATGTTACATCGGTATTCTAAAGGGACAATTATTTTGAAGCACCAAAAAATACAAATGTGACACTTTTTATGAGATAGAGAGTACGGTTTATTCTAATCTGAGAAAAGTTCAAGATATATATGATGCCAACATTTTCCTATTTACAAGATATGTTTAAGATCAGATTAAATGAAACCATGTTCCATTTCTCAATCATGCCTTCTATCTAAGTGTCAGCTTCGTACCACCTATTTATATTTGAAGTTGCTGAGTTGCTTCCATTTTTCTAATCTAGAGATGGAACAGGTGGAGCATGACCCGGATTTCATAATGTTATCACGCCAATTTAAAGCAACTGCCGTGGAGCTTATATCTGTTCTGGAGCAGGTAAAAGCTTGTAACAGTATAGTGTAATTACCTCTGCTACAGGCATTAAATCGCGGAGATGGTGTTTGAGCATTGATCAATAAGGCCCCTAGTATGCTGATGTAGATGGTTGAAGAATATGATTATAAAATCCATGATTGCATTAAGTATTCCCTAAATATATGAAATATTGGCTGTGAATCTATTTTTTGATAGTTTGTTCATAGTCCAACTGGTTGGTTGGTTGGTTAGTGTAAACTGTGTTATGGCAATAGACAAATTATTGGGGTATTTTGGGCATTTCACAGTTTCTGCTGTGCGAGAATTAATAGCTACCGTTTTTCTTATTTATAGAAACAAAGTACTGGTGGAAGGACAAAAGTTCTTTTGGAGACTGTTCCTGTTCACAAGTTGGCCGATATATTTGTTGCTAGCTTTGAGATAAGTTTTGAAGAACAATTATCAATGTTGGATTCTGTTGATGCTAAAGAGAGGCTTTCTAAAGCAACTGAATTGGTTGATAGGCACTTACAGGCAAGTAATAGAGTGAATAATGCTTCCTGTGAGATTTGTTTCCTACTACTTGTCTTTTGATCCCACTTTTGTCTACTGCCAACAGTCAATACGCGTAGCTGAGAAGATTACACAAAAAGTTGAAGGACAATTGTCAAAATCTCAAAAAGAATTTCTTCTGCGCCAGCAGGTCAGCTTTCTCAACACCCTGTGCTATATACTTCAAATGCAAATATAGGGTAAACATTAATGAATATTTATGCTCCACTGAACTGCATGTTCCATGCTAAATAAATCAGTGACAATGATTTCAGATGGAAAATCGCTCTAAACAATTCCCGTAGCCTATGAAAAACAATGTCTTGTGCAAAACATAGTGCCTCAACTTGTCTCACTGTTCGGAATTAAGTTTGTTTATCATATCAGCGTGTCTTTGTTGCTGTACCTACTGTTTTTTCTGAGAGCGGTAGATTGTGTTTAAATGCATATCATCAAAAGCTTTGTTGGCCTTTAAAGCCATTAGTTGTTATAGTACTATGATAGCATACATTTCGGTAAGGAGTAATTTCACTAGTTTTCTTCAAGAAAATATAAATACAAATTAAAGGGTTTCTTTAATTTTAGTTATGGAAACAATACGTAAATAGTTATATGTCATACCAAGGATTTCTAAAGTCTTGGAGTCTTGGCCAGTTCTGCTGCATAGGATCATTTTAATATTGTTTTTATATATCATCTTCTTTGGGACTTTGTCTCTGATTAGACTGCTTTTATATTCTTTTTGTTTGAAAAATATATTCAGATGAAGGCTATAAAAGAGGAACTCGGTGATAATGATGATGAGGAGGATGACCTGGCTGCCCTGGAAAGGAAGATGCAAAGTGCAGGAATGCCACAAAGTACCTGGAAGCTTGCTCTTAGAGAGTTAAGGTACTTATGAACAAAACTACAGTCACAAATTCTTAGACTTTGGGCCTAATTCGCTGTTTCTATTAAGACACGTGTAAGATTTAAACTATAGTTTGTTGAGCAAATATCTCTATGATTAGAGTTGTTGATTTGATCTTCTTTATTTAAAAGGGTATTTTGTAACAAGCTTAGAGCTTAGCTTTAAGCTTGTTACAAATATACCCTTGTAAAGAGAAGATCAAACCAACCCATATTAGAACAGAACCATAATGAACTTTCACTAGCTGCATCCAAACACATATCTTAATACATACAAAACTGATTTGTATGGTGGTGAATATTGTCCAAACTTTATAAATCTTATTTAGGCCATATCTCTAGACAATGTGGGACTTTAGTTTTTCTCTAATACCCTCACGCTTTGGGATATTGGATCCAGTGTGTGGATAATACAAGGGTTCCGACAATAGAACTAGAATTGGCTCTGATACCATTTCATATTTTGGGCTTAACTCAACTCCACAAAACTGTCTTGTTAAGTGAGGATAGTCCGAACTTTATAAATCATATGTTGAGAGTCCCTAATTAGATAGTGATATGGCCTTATTAGTGATTACAAGTGGTGGGCATCCTTCATCTTACAATTCATTTTTGTGGGGATGAGTTAGGCGCTAAGCACAAACTGTGAGACTCTATTTAGGTCATATCTCTAACTAGTGTAGGATTTGAGTTTTCTCCAATACAAAGGGGGGGATGATTGATCTTCAAGAGGGGATTGCATGCCATACATTTTATTAAGAGTGATATTAAACATTGTAGAAAAATATTATAAATAATAATTCAATTGTATAAAGAGTACAAACGCTAATATGCATGTATAGACTACTCTATGTTCCCCTTAAAACAAAATAGACCAGGTTTTATACCTAACAGACCAGATTAATGGGATGAATACGATGATTACACATGATTGCAAAATTTGTGCCTAATAGCTATATATACAGACATATATTTACAACATTCACCCTTAAGTTAGTGAATGAATATTTATGATGTCCAACATGCAAGTAGGTTGGCCAAACCGTTATATTGGTATACCTTTAATTAATACATTTGTCATGTGAATCGGTTGATGCTTAGAAGGAACGTAGGTTGTATTTATCAAACTGTTATCCAGCTTCTCCCTGATGAAGTGTCGGTCTATATTAATATATTTTGTTATGTCATGTTAAACATAACTATTAGCAATATTTGTAGTCAATTAACTGGTACAAAACACTTCATATGGCCTCCATATTGTATTTTGAAGTCCTCCAGTAGTAGTCTTCATTTAAATTGCAAAATATGCTTCATGTTCCCACATTCTACAATATCTCAAAGCCACTTTAAGGAGGGGGCTCTTATTTGAAAGAGGTGGAAGCTTAACTTGAAGTTAACACTAATGCTAATTATGCAGGTTCAGTGAGTAGTAAAGGTCCATTTCAGGCTGTTGCACATTTTTATGCAGAAAAATATTTTGAATAATGCTTTGATTTTGTAACGAATACAAGCACTAATATGTTTACCTAGACTATGTTAGGTATATCTATCAAACCTGATTAATAGGTTATTATACATAATTTCAAAATATATGCCTAATAACTACATATACGGACTTAATTTACAACAAAAACTATGGCATAATTTTAAGTCATTCATAGTGGAGACACTTGGTTGATTTTTTTGTGATTCTTTCAGGAGATTGAAAAAAATGCAGCCTCAGCAACCTGGTTATAGCAGTTCACGGGCTTACCTGGAACTTCTTTCTGATCTGCCATGGCAGAAGACCAGCGAAGAGCATGAACTGGACTTAAGAGCGGCAAAAGAGCGCCTGGACAATGATCACTATGGTTTAGTGAAAGTCAAACAACGGATCATTGAATACCTAGCTGTTCGGAAGGTAATCAATACCATATTACAATGCGTCCTGGTTAATACCCACTTCTCTACAATTTCATGTCTATCTAATAATTCTAATTTCAATGTATCCATCACAGCTTAAGCCAGATGCCAGAGGTCCTGTGTTGTGCTTCGTTGGACCTCCTGGTGTAGGGAAAACATCATTGGCATCTTCTATTGCTGCTGCTCTAGACCGAAAATTTGTGCGCATATCCCTTGGTGGAGTAAAGGATGAGGCTGATATTAGAGGACATAGGAGAACATACATTGGAAGCATGCCTGGGAGGCTTATAGATGGACTGAAGGTTAACTTTCAATTTAAATACTGCAAATTACCTGTAATATATTGTCCAATTTGAGTGATAATTGCAAATGTATGTAGTAAGGTATTGGTGGCTGTATGTAGGTTTTATGATGCATGGAATGCCATCATTGTCTTGTTATATGTTGCCGTTTGCTGGTGCCCCAGGTTAATAGACTAGAGCAGTAAAGCGTAGTGAATATTAGGAAGTGTGAAGACAAACTCTAGACTCTGAATGTTTTTGCAGTGTAGCAATAGGGAGAATGCCTGATTAAAGTACAAATTATAGAGTCCAAGTCCCAAAATTCTTGTTCAGTAATTCTGGCTCTAACTTCTTTTGCAGTACAGTAGCACAGAAGAGACAAACTAGATTCTCTCTGCCATACTAGGTCTCCTTATTTTCTTATTACTTTTATCCTCTATTGAAACTTGACACAATCTTAGATAGCATAATTTTGTTTCTTAATCTTTTGCTGTCGGTGCTAGCCCATGAATTCTATAAGCAGGTTGAGAAGGAAAAACTTCCCGACCTACTCCCTCCATTCCTTTTTAATTGTCGCAATTACTCCGTTCCTTTTTAATTGTTGCATTTACAGGAAAAATTTATTCCTATTTACTCTATCTTTTTCTTTGTAACATTTCACAAAGTACGAAATAGTTTCTCTCAATTTTCTCTCATCTAACACGATGAAATGAGACATAAATTATTAAGGATTTTATAGGGGAAAACATTATGGTATCAAAAGTAACACAATTTATTGGTTGTCTTGGTATGTGTAAAAAACCAATAAATGACGATTAAAAAAGAACGGAGGGAGTATTGTTGTATTTCTTTTTCTTAAATTTTTATGCATATGGTTCTTCGCTTCTAGGAGGATTGTGAGTCATCCTGTCTGTAATTTTCTTAGTTCTGACAACTATTTCTGCTGCAAAGTGACTAATAGATACTTTTATATTTGACTGATAGAAAGTAGCTGTTTGCAATCCCGTCATGTTGCTAGATGAAATCGACAAGACAGGTTCTGATGTCCGTGGGGATCCAGCTTCAGCTTTGCTAGAGGTTCTTGATCCCGAACAAAATAAAACATTCAATGATCAGTATCCTGTATTTTTCAATATGTTATCATCTCCTCTTAGTTAACAAATTATAATAATTTATATAAATATATTTTTGCTATGATGATGGAGTAATGAAGAATTAGTACCTAATTTCTGATCATGGACACCGGTGATATTGCATTT
Organism: Vicia faba; assembly: GCA_948472305.1. Classification (NCBI taxonomy): domain Eukaryota; kingdom Viridiplantae; phylum Streptophyta; class Magnoliopsida; order Fabales; family Fabaceae; genus Vicia; species Vicia faba. Next base: position 1,157,229,114 of record OX451736.1, on the reverse strand, counting down.
TTACTCACAAACTCAGCCTACATATTAGTTTTACAGTGTAAATAAGTTTCTAATTTTAATCACAATCTTCCCAGCAACATGTTTTTGTGTAGATTCCCCATGGGTTTGCCCATTTGCATGAGAAGTTGCAATGACAAGTCCATGCTGAAATTACTAAACATTTTATAAGGAAATTTGTATGTTCTGCATATCCCCTTATATATCCGCTGTTTCACCAGATCTAGTTCATTTTATCCACTTCTTTTTTCTTCTATTGCAACAAATAAACAGTCCAAAGTTGTTCCTTAATTTATCCAGCTATTTGAATGTTCCATTTGATCTATCCAAGGTAATTTTTGTTGCTACAGCAAATAGGGCGCAACCTATTCCTCCACCTCTCCTTGACAGGATGGAAGTCATTGAGCTTCCTGGGTATACACCTGAGGAAAAGCTTAAAATAGCCATGCGGCATTTAATTCCAAGAGTTCTGGACCAACATGGTCTGAGTTCCGAGTTCCTTCAAATTCCAAAGGTATTTAATTCATTGACATAAAAGGAAATCTATGAAAAGCGAAAAGTTTGTTCTCATTCAGTGCAAGTGCAAATAATTAGGTTGTCATAGGTGTTACGTTAAAACAAACTAACAACATTCCATTACTGATAGGAAACATGTGATTTATTGTTAAATTTACCTGGGTTTAAATGTATGTACTAGAGTAACACTAGTTAAGCTCAAGTAAATAGAGATAAGTTGAGCAGTGTTGTATCTAACATTTGATATATACAAAAGTTCTATATATATATATATATACAAAAATTATGTTGTATAGGACTTTAATTAGCAACTTTGTTGATGCAGGCGATGGTGCAACTTGTTATTCAGAGATATACGAGGGAAGCTGGTGTTCGAAGTTTGGAAAGGAATCTAGCTGCCCTTGCTCGTGCTGCTGCAGTCAGAGTAGCAGAGCAAGAAGTAGTTCCACTTAGCAAAGGAGTAGAGGGACTTACCACACCACTTCTAGAAAACAGACTTGTCGATAGTGCTGAAGTGGAAATGGAAGTGATACCAATGGGTGTCAACAACCGTGACATTTCAAACACATTTAGGATCACCTCTCCATTGGTTGTTGATGAAGCTATGGTTGAAAAAGTGCTTGGGGTAATTTCTATGCAAATTTCTGCTTGTTTTCAATTGAAGCTTTGAAAATTACCCATCAGAAAAAAAAAGTGATAAATTAAATTCTATAAAAAATTGTTGGCTGTCCCTCAGCAACTGGAATCTTATATAACTTTGCGTTTTACGTCAAATAATTACGTTTACTGTTAAGCAAATTCTGTGAATGCAATGCCATATTGAAATGCGCATTTACAATATGGCTCTGATATAAAAGGTGAATGGGTACCTTGTGTATGAAGTCATTTTGAAAGAGATCTTACATAAGCAATCTTCAATTGGAAATAGATTTTATAATATGCTTAAAGATGAGGAATGACTAATTGGTTGATCTCATCAAATGCAGCCTCCAAAGTTTGATGGAAGAGAAACAGCAGAACGTGTTGTGACCCCTGGGATATCTGTTGGTCTGGTTTGGACTACTTTTGGTGGAGAAGTTCAGTTTGTGGAGGCTTCTACAATGGCAGGGAAGGGTGAATTGCATCTTACTGGACAACTTGGTGATGTGATCAAAGAATCAGCTCAAATTGCTCTAACATGGGTAACCAACTACATCTAAATAAGTTTCAACCCACTTCTATCTTGCTCGGGGTTGTTCTTTTATGTTCACTTGAATGATATGTTTCATCTTATACCTGTCCAAAAAAATTGTTTCATATTTACTTGTATCGGGCTAATAACCACGCATATTGTTAAGAAATGTGGTTGATCCTAACTCTCAACCCTACAAAACCGGCTCTTATTTATAGGGTTGTTGAGTTAGACCCAACCACATTTCTTAACAGCGGTATCATGAGCCGTTGGTTCGGGTGAAGGACTAGCGGCTCCTTGTATCGAAAGTATGGCAGTACAAGTGTATGTGGATGAAAGAGATTCCGTTTGAGGGGGAGCATAGTGGATAAACTCACACTTTATAAGTGAGAGGACCCTTAACCCAAAACCTTAAGGCAATGGGTAGAGTTAGACCTAACAACATTTCTCAACATATATGTGCATGAATAGACGTACATATGTGAGTGTGCAAAGTCTATAAGTATGTTTTTCATTATCGTCTTATTGTTGAGTTTGTTGATCTTCTACTCATCAGGCCTATTATGTTAGTTCTGAAGTTTTCTTAAGCATTGTTAGTGACACATTTGCGCTAATTAGTGTTGTTTATTTAGACACATTTTTTTCCTTCGATGAGAGTAAGCAAGGTGTCTTTAACATCTTTTAACAGCATGTGCATCGTCAGGTAGGGTTGGACATATACATATATTTTAAAATGGTATCTTACGATAAATGAAAGCTACAGTTTCTTTCATTTTCTGGTAAAGTTTAGTCATTTCAACCCATCTGCAAGACATGGGTGTCAATGATATTTGGCTAACTCAAGTTTGTGTGCATTTGAACAGTTGCAATTTCACCGTTATATATGCTGGAAATTGCTGTTTGTATTAATTCTAGATTCTAGACTTGTAATTGTTTCACTGACTATGGAAATTTGATTTATAGGTAAGAGCAAGAGCAGCTGATCTCAAACTGGCAGCTTCGGATGTCATTAATCTGTTGGAGGGTCGTGATATACATATACATTTCCCTGCAGGTGCAGTACCTAAAGATGGGCCTTCAGCTGGTGTGACTTTAGTCACAGCATTGGTTTCACTTCTCAGTCAGAGGAAAGTGAGATCTGATACTGCTATGACTGGAGAGATGACGCTGAGGGGTCTAGTATTACCAGTTGGTGGCATCAAGGATAAGGTGAGTTTCATGCGTTTCTTGTGTAATCTATCTGATTGATGTGAAAGATAAGGCCACACATGGGTAGTAGCAAATATGCAATTCATTTTGCATTGATTAGTACTTCTATAAAACCATTAATAAGTAATTTCATCATGGCACGGCATGCACAATTAAGCACCACAATGATTATGAAAATGGTGGATATTAGGGCTTATCGGATGGTAGCTTACTATTAAGTATTAAGAGTCTATTGGAGGATGTGACATGAGTTGAACATAAGTTTATAAGTGGAATAATCCTCACCTTACAAGCTGATTTTGTAGGAGTTAAGTCAGGCCTAACTCATTTTCTAAGATGGTCTTATAGCATATCCAAGATCCGTTGGGTCACCTATTATCACGTCGGTACTGGACATGAAGGTGTGTTAAAAGTCTCACATTGGATGAGATATAGTTTGAACAGCAGTTTAATAGTTGGACTTGGGGCTATTCTTTCCTTATAAATCGGTTTTGTAGGGGTTTAGTTGTCCTACCCAAATTATAAGACTTACCATTCTCCCTACACTAAGCTAACTAGTGCAACTGCCAGCGACACAAACAATAAACCAGTTAACTTCTAATCACTATATATGAATACCATTAATGCATGGATCAAATCAATATTAACAATCTTCAGTGACAAAAAATGCTTATGACTAAAAAATATGGCATGATCTGATTTTTATCAATCTTTGCAGATACTAGCTGCACATCGATATGGTATTAAGAGAGTCATCCTACCTGAAAGGAACTTAAAGGACTTGGTCGAAGTGCCACCATCAGTACTAGCCAATTTGGAGGTAAATTTGTTGTAGTCCAGCACATCTACTTGATTTTTAGTAATTGTGAACTGAGCATAGTTAGTAGTTGATACTAGATTAGACATTGATAGAAATCAAAGATGAACTTTCCATTTCTGTTATAACAGAATTCTGTTATTGTAAAAGTTAGTTACAAGAGGTGATACACAGTTGCATTTATAGTAGCAACTTGTGTGACCTGCTATAGCAGGTCAGCTACTGCGCTAGACTTGACACATGTCAGTCATTTACAAGGCTATTATAGTATTAATACTTCTATTCTTAACTCTACTCTAATAGACATATATATTTGGTAAATTGATATCAAACATTCATCACTATTTCTTGTCTGGTCTTTCCGATGGTATATTTTGAACAACAGTGGACTATATCCCTGCTTATTTTTATGTTTTACGTTTATCTTCCTTGATAACTTAACAATGAAATGAATATATAGATACTGCTTGCAAAACGAATGGAGGATGTGTTAGAACAAGCTTTTGACAGTGGGAGCCCTTGGAGACAACACTCAAAGTTGTAAGTGTATCCTTGAAGGCCTCATCCTGATTTAATGGCTCCGACAGTGGGGAGTGAATATTTCAATCTATTCAGCAGGCCGCAATAAAGAAAACTCTAGAAACCACCAGGTTGGAAGGGAGCTGACATCTGCATGTATTCTTGAGACATGACAGAGTATATTGTTGTGAACATCAAGAAGGGTTTCAGGACCGAGTAGTGGTATACTCTATCAAGACACCACTCCATAATCTTTTTGTAAGTATTTTTCTTTTGTTTTTTTTGCCAGCTGTACCTGTTCAGCCAAGCAGATGCTGTCTTTACTCCCTCCATTGTACCACCCTCTTCCCTGGCTCCATTTGGCTGTGTTAATTATTTGTCTCGTAGCTATTTTACTGTGCATAAACCATTATTTTTTTTATGAATAAGGTAGCACATAAGCTCTCTGTCTCTCTCGTTTTTGTTTTTTAATAAATAATTTGTATTTAGCGAGATTCGAACTTGAGACTCTGAGAGGAGCACACTCTCGGAATCCAATTTTTCACTATTAGGCCACACACACACAAGCTTTCACCACTATGAGCACATAAGCTCTCTATCTCTCTCTTGAATGTGTTTATCAATTTACAGTTTGTTTCCTGCTTCAAGTTGTTTACTAAGGAGTTGTGTAAGGGTATGTTCGGTTAGTTTCTCTCTAAACATTAAGCAGAGTAGACAATTGAAATTTAGCAAAAAAAATGTTGTTGGAACACACATTGTTTATGTGAAGGATACAACGATACTATTTGTACTTAACTTATTTGAGGATTTAACTTGACATCCAATTTAATCTGATACTTTCCATTTTTCGTTATTATGAGAATACCTTTGGTGAAATGGGAAGAAATTTGTTTACGAAATTTCCGGTACAGACTAACTTTTCGGTATTACATATTAAATTTTTGGTAATTTACAAATTTTGGTTGTTAATTTTAAATGCGGTATTTTGAAAATTTCAAATTTATCCGTCTGTATTGAAAATTTCGGTAATGCATTAATTCAGGTTTTTTTTAACGCTCGGAATTTTGCGGACACTTTTGGAGGGTTCTGACTGCATTAACACATTATGTGGTCTAGAGTGTATTCCCATTTACATAAATATGGGTATATGTTATAGAGAAAGACGTCTTAAAAAAGGTATTTCCTCAATTTATTATTAAGGCGGAAGTGTATTTTAATGGTGGAAACAACCCTCTTGTTCAATTCAACCTTTAAGATGACACCACATCCCTCTCTAACTTGAAAGAAAATTTGAATGAATTGTTGTCTGATTTCGATAACAGAAGGGTGAGAAAGATCAAATTTCGGGAAGATTGAATTGATACAAATGGAAGAGTGAAATACAATCTGATTGAGTTGAATATCGATGAAGATGTGAAGGCAACGTGGAAATCATTTCGTCGTATGTTAAGTAAAGGTTCGATCGAGTTGGATGCACATATAACAAGATCTCTTGACAACATAATGAAGATGTTGAAATTTCTTGAATCATTTGGTAGTACATATGTTTTCATGTTTAGTGTTTTTTAAATGTTTGTAATCGTCAAAATATTATGGAATAAATAAGTACCGTGATAATAAGTATGTGTCACAAACTATACATATGATACAAGATAAATATAGCAAATCTACATATGCCTCCCACTAGCTACGTCTGCTAACCTAGATAAATTTGTGTAAATCTCGCCATCAGGGTTTATCAAACTCATGGGATTATCAACAAGAAGTGCAATAGATTGGAGGCGGCTATCCTAGTCACTTGTAGGTGGTAGTGGTCGCATGCCAGAAGACCCTGGAACATCAGAAACCTCAACCTCAGAAGACTCTGTAATCGGTGGTATGATGCGAAGGTGTGATATACTGTGATATCACTTTTATGTATCCATCTTCGCACTTTGAAGAATACTGAACTGTAACTGAGTTGTCCTTGATCTCACGTGCAAAGTTGATGATGTGACTCTGGAACCATCTCTCATTGCCATCAGCTGGAGATTCTAGAATTGGACGATGGATGTTCTGGATATAATCATACTGACGCAGACACCTCTCATGCAAGTGTTTAGCCACATGAGTCTCCCACCTAATATGTCTTGAATACATAACTGCGTCTTCAAATGGACGATAGGACCGATGAGCTGTATATGGTGTCCAGACAACATCATTTAAGGTCAGAGCGGCAAGCTTCCTCCTGTACTCTAGAAACACCTCCTGGACGGGCTTGCTTGTCCTTCTATCTCCTCGTCCGTGGCACACCTTCAGGTACACGCAAGATCTTCCGTTCACAAATATGGGGAAAATGCTCATATATATCTTACATTGCATAAATAAAAATAATTTAATCTAACATGGTAAGTGTTCTGGACTGGGTCCACCTTGGCCCAAAGCATAGATAAGGGTCCAATCCAAGCAAACTCCTTGGAGAATGCTCACCAGCGGGCCACCACCAACGTGCCCGACAACAGACTGTAGCCACTACGTCCGCCATTCTCTGTGACACGCAGTGCCCCGACCAAGGGGAACTCCAGCTCGAGTCCTGCTCGAGCACCCTCTCCGTAGGGCAAATTCTGTCCATTTTGACCGTTATCGAATTTTCTAAACTTCGGAAAGACTGCGTCTTCGTTCCTCCTTGTTCTTCGCAGAGCACCACCAGGAAGGGGACCACGTGCGGGGCCCTACTACGCACGTAGAACCTGGCAGTTCCTTTATTGGGCCAGTTCTGGTCAGCCCAACGAGGGGATCTTGGCCCAGCGCTGGGGGCTATAAATACCCTCTGTTCCCAGAGGGTCAGGTATTCATCTAGTACGCACCTATATATTTTTTGTCTGCTCATTCCGCCACTCATTTTAGCATCGGAGTGTCTTGCAGGTACCCCCCCCATCTCACTCAAGTTCAGCTCAAGCCAGCCGTGACGGTCCAAGTCTGATCCGGTAAGATCAGTGGCGCCGTCTGTGGGAAGTTAGCTTCCCCGTCTTGCAAATTCTCGGAGACCAAAGCTAAAAATCACCTCCTATCGTCATGGCTGACCAAGTTCGGGACGACCAGAACGTCCGCGTCGTCGACGTCAACAATAACCTCGCGGATAAGAACGGAATCCCCGACAACGCCGACAACCCCGACCATAGCACACTTCCCGGGGGCACCATCCCCGGGCCACCGCGACGGAGCTACTGCCTCATCTTCTTCAGTCCCTCCGCCACTCGAAGAATACAATACGGCTCCCCCAAACTATCTAGCTGCCCAATTTCAGGAAGTCCCTGTCCCCACTGGGGCAGATGCCACGACCCGCGCACTGTTCGCGACAATCAATCAAACCAACTACCTCATCTTTACCCAAGGGGAAAGATTGAGGGCGCTAGAAGACGATAGAAGACCCGCGAGGAGACACATGAGGCCTCAGACCCCACCTCCTCGAGTAACAGAGGTACATCTCCCGTCTCCCCCGCGGAGATAATACAGAGACACCTCCCGAAGCCCGTCGCCCCGACCATCGGGGAGACGACCCCCCTTGGAGAGGCAACCCATCATTGAGGCCGGAGGGCGCAACCACGGCCCCATACGACAAGAAAGGAGACAGCCTGGAGACAGGCACAAGAGGGTAGACCAACGAGCATCCCGCTCGAGGGGTATCCAGCACGACCAGGACCGTTACGCCCGACAATTTCTCAGGTCCCCGTCCTATCCCCGGAGCGAAGTGACGAGGACGACCCCCGCGGTCCCCTTTCACAAGCCATCATGGAGGCGTCCATTCCCCCGGGCATGGAGAAGCCTCCACATCTGAAAGAATACAATGGAGTCGCGGACCCGGTCGACCACATAGACAGGTTCGAGGCTATGCTGCATTACCATAATGTCGGGGGACCCATCAAATGCCAGTTGTTTTCCACGACCCTCAGAAAGGTAGTAATGGATTGGTATAAAGGTCTCGCCCCGGGATCAATCACCTCGGGGTGAAACCTGAAGAATCAATTCATAAGTTCGTTCACCGCGTCTCGGTGACATCCAAAGACCGAGGCAGCACTCGAGGCCATCATCCAGAGACAGGATGAAACCTTGAGAGAATTTATCAATCGCTTCAATCGCGAAGCCATACAGGTCCCCTGCGCGGACCACATGAAAAGGTACTTGCTGGAGAGGGGGCTCCTCCCCGGCACAGAATTCAGAAAGGCGGTGGGCATCGAAACACCTCGAACATTCGATGCCCTCCTCGAGAAGGCCCGAGCATATATGAATTACGAGGAAAGGGAAGCGGCCAACAGAGCCCGGGACCCTAGAATTCGCGGATCCAGCAATAACCCGCGCCAGGAGGCCGCTCCTCCTCGACGAACCAGGGAGAAAAGAAAAGAGGACAGACCCCGAGAAGTCCGAGAACAGAGAGGACCCTCGGGGCGTTTCACAGAATACACTTCGCTCATAGCTTCTCGCGAGCGCATCTTGGCGGAGTGTGCTAGCACGAATTTCAAAGATGGCGGCGTCAAACGCCCTCGACCAGCTCCTGCCAAGCACGGGGTAGACAAGAGCAAATACTGTCAGTACCATAAGAGCCATGGTCATCTGACTGAAGACTGCGTCCACCTCAAGGACGCCATCGAAACCCTCATCAAGGGAGGGAGGCTCGCCCAATACCGGTGAAACGACGCTCCCCGTCGCGACGCCCGGGAGACGAGAGAGCCGGAGGAGGACACCCGACCATCTGACGAATCGGTCCCCATCCAGACCGCCTTCTCCGTCACAAGACCCGAGGACTTATACGTCCCCGAACACCTGCAAGAGCCTCTCACGATGCACAACAAGTGGAAGTACTTTCCCTCCACCATGGTCATCAATGGTGGAGGATTCAACGACCTAACTATAAATTCGGCCAAGAGGAAGTTGGATAAACTGGTCGACTCTGCCCCTCCTCAGACGGTGACTTTCGAAAGGGTGAAAGGTAGGTCGGAGCCTATCACCTTTTACCTTGAAGAACTTCCTGGAGGGGCCCCTAACGCAGTCATTCCTTTGCTGATAAGAGCAAGAATGGCTAACTTTGACGTACACCGCGTTCTGGTCGACGAAGGAAGTTCCGTCGACGTAATGTACAGTCAGTTGTTCTGGACCCTGCAGCTCGTTGGCTCGCACCTCTCACCTTATGTGGGATCGGACCTACAGGGCTTCAACGGCTCAACCTCTAAACCTTGGGGATACGTCGAGCTCATGGTTACCTTCGGCGAGGGAACGACGACAAGACAAGTCAAGGTGCGCTTCCTCGTCATCGACTTCCCGTCCCTCTACAACAGCATCCTGGGAAGACCAACACTAGCAGAGCTGACCGCGGTACCCTCCACCGTCCACTTGAAGATGAAATTCTACACCAAGAGGGCACAGGTCGCTACCATCCAGGGGGACCTGGACGCTGCTCGAAGGTATTTCAACGCCGCCTCCAAGGGACGCGACACGGTCGACACTGGGGCAAGGCTCGCCAAGAGGCCAGCGACGACAAGACAAGAACCCAACAAATCAGAGCCCGTCAAAGCAGAAGAGCAGAGAGCTCCCCCAAAGGTCGACTCCATAGCTCTGGATACCCGTTTCGGCCAGGACGAGCCCCCCAGCGGCGAGCAAGTCCCCCTCCGACCAATTCCGGACGGGGACTTTGAGCTCGTCCCCCTCGGAGAGGACATGAGCAAAGGAGTGAAGATTGGTACTGACCTCCCCGACCTGGCAAGGAAGCAGATCAAAGCCTGCTTGCGTGAGAATGCTGACTTGTTCGCGTGGAGCGCCGCAGAAATGCCTGGACTTGACCCCGAGGTCGTCTGTCACCGTCTCGCCATAGATCCAACTGCTAAGGCAGTAATACAACATAGACGTAGGCAGTCTCCAGAGAAAGCGGAGGCTGCTGAAAAAGCTGTAAAAGACCTCTTAGAGGCAAATTTTATTTCTGAAGCCCGGTATTCAACCTGGCTGTCAAATGTTGTACTAGTCAAAAAGAATAATGGAAAATGGCGGATGTGTGTTGATTATACTGATCTCAATCGGGCATGCCCGAAGGATGCTTTTCCTCTACCGAACATAGATATGCCGGTCGACAACTCGGCCGATTACAAAATACTGTCGTTCATGGATGCCTATTCAGGCTATAACCAAATCCCAATGGCCATGGGCGACAAGCATTGCACTGCCTTCATGACCAGCTCGGACAACTATTACTACAACGTAATTCCCTTTGGACTAAAGAAAGCAGGGGCAACTTACCAACGTATGATGAACAGAGTGTTCCGCAAGCAAATCGGAGACATGCTCGAGCTTTACATGGACGACATGATCGTTAAGTCCCGAGCAGACACCGATCACGCAACCCATCTCAAAGCAGTCTTCGCCCAAACAAGACAATGTAAGATGAGGTTCAATCCCGAGAAGTGCACGTTCGGGGTCAAGGCAGGGAAATTCCTCGGGTTTTACCTGACAGAACGAGGAATTGAAGCCAATCCCGATAAATGTCGAGCCTTCTCCGACCTCCCGACACCTATGTCGAAGAAATCAATACAAGTCATGAACGGCATGCTTACCTCGCTGTCCCGGTTCGTCGCGAGATCCGCTCAGCACGCCCTCCACTTCTTCAAACTCCTTCGCAAAGAGGCAGCCTTCGAATGGACCGAGGAATGTGAACGGGCGCTGCGCCACCTAAAACAAAGTCTATCCCAACCGCCTGTACTGTCTCGACCAGTCGACGGGGAACCTTTATTCCTATACTTAGCCGTCTCGAACGAAGCCATCAGCGCGTCCCTCATTCGCGAAACCACCGACGGGCAGAAACCCGTTTATTTCACGAGCAAAACCCTACAAGAACCCGAGAGCAGATACCAACAGATAGAAAAAGTAGCTCTGGCCCTTGTCAGCGCGGCGAGGAGACTCAGACACTATTTTCTGGCCCACACGGTCATAGTACAAACCGACCAACCGGTAAAACAACTCTTAGGTCGACCTGACATGGCGGGCCGAATGTTGAAGTGGTCCTTGGAACTCTCTGAGTTCGACATTCAATACGAGAGCAGGAAAGCTCTAAAAGCATAAGCCCTGGCCGACTTCGTCGTGGAAATGACCGCTCACAACCCGCCTGTAGGGAAATAGCACAAGTGGACCATCTTCGTCGATGGAGCTTCCAGCTCGTCCGGAAGCTGCGCAGGGATCCTCCTAGAAAATGAGGAGGGCGTAGTGATCGAGCACTCGTTAACCCTCTCCTTCCCAACTTCGAACAACCAAGCAGAATACGAGGCCTTGCTCGCAGGACTGAGGCTAGCCGAAGACCTAGGAGCACGCGAAATACAAATTTTCACGGACTCTCAACTCGTTGCTTCCCAAGTCCAAGCTAAAAATGACAGCCTCGTCGAATACCTAAACTTAGTCAAAGAACACATGAAGAAGTTCGAATGAGCGGAAATATCACACGTCCCGCACGAGCAAAACACAAGGGCCGACATATTGTCCAAGCTCGCAAGCACAAGAAAGAAGGGCAGAAACAAATCCGTCATACAAGAATCCCTGTCGCGCCCGAGCATCAAAAGGACCCCGGCCCCAGTCGAGGTGCACGCCATCGGAGACACTTCGTGCTGGATGACCCGGGTGTATAATTTTCTGACAAAGGGCGAGCTCCCTTCGGACCAGACAGAAGCGACCACGACAAAACGACGAGCGTGCTCCTACGTGGTGCTCGAGCATAAACTGTACCGCAGGGGATTCTCCATTCCCCTCCTGAAGTGCATCGACGAATCCACAGTCCCCGAGGTATTACGGGAAATACACGAAGGGATTAACGCCCAACACATGGACGATAAGTCCCTGGCGAGGAAAGCTCTCAGAGCGGGGTACTATTGGCCGAAGATGCGGCAGGACGCCAAAGATCACGTTAAGAAGTGTGACAAATGCCAAAAGCACGCCGACATGCATCTCACCCCCCCCCCCCCCCCCCCCCTCACGAGCTGAGCATACTGTCGTCCCCATGGCCATTTGCGTGGTGGGGGATGGATATCCTCGGACCATTTGTGCAAGGGACTTACCAAAACAAGTTCCTTGTTGTGGCTGTGGATTACTTCACGAAGTGGATAGAGGCCGAGGCCCTCGCGAAGATCACCTCGCACAACATCCTCCGTTTCTACAAACGAAACATCCTCGCCAGATTTGGAATCCCAAAGGCGTTGATCACAGACAACGGCACCCAATTCACCGACCACGGGTTCCGAAACTTCGTCACCAAACTAGGAACCAAACAACATTTTACCTCGGTCGAGCACCCCCAAACCAACGGGCAAGCCGAGGCCGCCAATAGGGTCATTCTGCGAGGACTCAAACGCCGACTCGGCGAAGCAAAAAGAGGCTGGGTCAAGGAACTGCACAGCGTCTTATGGGCCTATCGCACCATGCCCCACTCAACGACAGGTGAAACCCCTTTTCGACTGACATACGACACCGAGGTTGTCATCCCCGTAGAGATCAGGGAACCCTCCAGGCGGACAGAAATGCCTCTCGACGAGGAAATGAACGACGAAGCACTGAGAGACGAACTCAACCTAGTCGAGGAAATTCGATCAGGGGCAGCCCTGCGCGAGGCTTCTCTAAAACAACGAGTAGCTCTGCGTCATGACGACAAGGTCGTCAGACGCGAATTCCAAATCGGTAGCCTGGTTTTGTGCAAAAACCATAAAGACTCCCGCGAAGGGAAATTAGCCGCGAACTGGGAAGGACCCTATCACGTCGATGGCACCACAGGCACCGGGGCATATTATCTCGAGCAGCTAAACAGAGAACCATTACCACGACCCTGGAACGCTGCTAAGCTAAAGCAGTACTATAGCTAAAGCCCTTAAACACTAAGGACTCTCGCCGTCGAACATCCACATCTAGTCGATAGAGAGAAATGTCTCGACCACGTAGATAGGCCAAGGTACGGGCCCGATCTACACCCAAACGACATAACACCGTTCAGCCAACGAGGCCGAACGACAATACCCGACAGGGACACCTCAATCGAGCTCCACTATCGAAGTACCCACATGGCAGAACACCCAGCTCGCGATGGGCAGTTCACACTGCGGGCATACGACCTCGATCTGGGTCATACGCTCGACACGCGGGCTTCACTCTGCACAACCGACGCATTTCGAAGTATGTCGGACCACCAAATGGGTCGAAAGGATACTCCACTTGAGGACATAACTTAGGCAAATTTCGTCACAAAGTAACGGTCGAATACAAGCTTAGCTCGAGGACATAACTTAGAAAAAATTTCTCACAAAGTAACAATCAAACACAAACTTAGATACAAGCAAGTTTAAAGTTCAATGAACATCCATTGAAAAGTTTATACACAAGACAAGTTAAAAATGAACCGACCAAAAAGGCGGACGATGTTCAGGGTTACAAGCCATGGCACAATGGTCAAAAGAAATAAGCACGGGCACGCAGGCCCCAAAAATGAGCACGGGCACGCAGGCCCCAAAACAAATACCAATACGCGGGCACTCAGGCCCGACCAAAAACTCCACGCTAAACGTTTCCAGGACTACCAGCGTCCACCACAGGAGACTCAGGAGGCGGCATGACCTGACCGTCAATAATCTGAGACATGAACCCCACTCCCTCGGTATTTATACCCGGATTCAATATGGAGAGCTGGCTGACCGCGGCCTCGAACCCATCTGCTAAAGCACCGACACATTCTGTCTCAAGGAGGTGGATGCGCGCGACCAAATCCGAACGGGTCCGCAAAGGGACTGTCTCCTCTGACTCATCGCCAGCAGGAAGTATATAAGCTTTTAGCTCCTCGACTTCCTTAGACAAACGTTCGTTGTCAGCCTCCAAGCGTTCCTTGTCCAGTTGGAGGCAATCCCGCTCCTCAGCGACCTTCCCAGAGTTTTCCTTCTCCCCCGCCAGCAGGTCGACTTGTTTACGAAACATTTCCTCGGACCGCTCGAGGGCCACCTTTAACTTACAAGAATTGGCAGCGAGGGCAGCTTTCTCCGACTCCAACTCCCTAACACGGTCCAAGGAGTCCGACCCTTCCTCGGCAAGGACAACATCCATCTCGGCCATCTTCACCATCCCGACCATGCTGGCGGCCAGGTGTTTCCTCTGGCTTTCTTTGTCGAGCCATCTTATAGTCTCGGCCTCGTCATTGCTCACCGTCAGAGGAAACCCCTCAAATAAATCTTTCTCTTTAAAACAGGGGGGTAAGCCGAAGGCCCTCGCAGCTACAGACTCGTCGCCAACCTCCGACCTGTTATCAACCCGACTTCTCTTTCTCGTAATCAGCTCGGTGGGCTGTTCAGCATCAGGGGAGCCCGGGGACCCACTAGAGGCATCGCCCGAACTGGCCGGCGGGCCCATCCTCGTGGGTTGCGGAGCTCGCACCAGCCTTTTGCTTACTTTCTTGTCCTGAGTCAGTTTCAACAACCTCTCCCGTCGTTCAGCCATGTTGCCTGCAAAGAAGAGCAAAACTCGGGTTAGTTGCAAGCAAGCAAAAACAACGAAAATGGAATAAAACAATAAAAACAAAAGAAAGAAACCTAGTAGATCTACAGCCTGCCCGTAAGATTGGCACTCGACGAGCGCCTTTGTGTCGATGGGACGGGCCTCGAATGTCGGGTACCCTTCCTCGTCAAGAATATCATCCCCCTCCCTCGTGACCCACCGGGAAGGGAAGAAGCTGTCGACATACTTGCAAAGGATAACATAGGCCTCCTTGTCCTCGGCGCTCATACTCCCCGCGGGCGTATGATAGTACCCGGTGCCATGGTCGTAATGGCCCGAGGGGCTCCCCGTCCTCGTCGACCACCGCGGTTTCCGATTCGAACAAGGAATCCAAGGCAGTCTGGGTGACCGGTTGCAGAACGTACCACTTATCCTTGAAGCCCTGAACCGAATCTATATACATCCTGAACAACCTCTTCGACTATTTCAGGGATACCCAGCTATGCCTGCCTCCTCGAGACCGACGCTGCAGGTGAAAAACCCTGAAGAAAAGGGGAATCGTTGCCCCAATCCTCAAGAAACGACACGTCAGCTCGAACGCCCGAAGGAAAGCGATCGAATTAGGGTGAAGCTGCGAAGGGGCCAAGTTCAGATGGCAGAACACCCCGACTTGAAAATCGCTGAAGGGGAGCTTAAGACCGAGATCCCTGAACATGATCTCGTACATAGGAAACCCATACTCGATAAACTCCAAGCAAATTCGCGCATCGATGGACGGTCTCATCACAACAAAATTCTTATGGAAACCTGGCTGACTACCGCCGTGCTCGACGATAGTATATACGCGCCGACTACGTCGACAGTACGCCGAGGCAATCCCTCGGGGCTCGGCGCCACCCAGTCCAATGAGGGGTCATCGATGGTATCAACTAAAGTCACGTTCTCTTTGGTACTTGGGTCCTCGACTTCATTTTGCCTCGAAGATTCCGGTTCATCGACCATTTACCTGCAAAGCACAGGAAACCGGTGAAATTCGAGAGCAAATCCGCGTGCTCGCCACAGAGACAGGAAGTAGTGCACAACAAGCCGAACACGGACACCCCAACTCCGACCAGGCATTAGGGACAACAAAGAAATAGCACGAATGCCCCGGGTGAAAAACATGAATAACCCGAGCAAGGTCCTGACTCCGCCTGCCCGACACTAGGATACTGCGAGGGGCTACCCTACATACTTCCTAAGGGGTCAACATCCCGTCCAGCTCATGGGTGCGCCGACCAAAACTATGAATTTCGCGGGCAGTATCATGAGTCATACGCCTAAAACTATGAATGTCGCGGGCAGTATCATGAGTCATACGCCTAAAACTATGAATTTTGCGGGCAGCACCATGAGTCATACGCCTAAAACTATGAATGTCACGGGCAATATCATGAGTCATAGGCTTAAAACTATGAAGGTCATGGGCAGCATCGCAAGTTATACACCTAAAACTATGAGTTTACCGGGCGCAATCATGAATCTACCGGGCACTACTCCCAGATATGGGTTTCTAACATCCAAGTAACGTCAAAACTACCTACAACGAAGAAAAACAGGAGGAATGAACACTTACTTGGAAGAAAGAGGAACGTTGGAAGTAATCAACGGAGGATGGTGCCGTGATCTCACGGCGTTGGAGTAAACGACGATGGCGGAAGCAGAGGAAAAAGGATGAGCGCGAAGAAGAAAAACAAATTATGGGCCCAAGGATCCTATTTATAGGGATGACGTGGAACACGAAACGTCGCACCGGGGAGACGCGAACTTCCCTGTCCTCGACACCTATTCCCCTAGGCAATGATGACCCTATTGCTGCTAGGGTGGCGTTACGATTCCCAAGGACTGCCTCGTGTATCCGACAAACACAGCCCACGCAGAATCCCTTGAGCACGCGTCGACGAGGATTACGCTGCGTATCCGATGAATGCAGCCCGCGAGAAACTCCTCGTGCGCGCGTCGGAAAGGAAAACCCTGGTCCGCGCACCAGATCCCCGTGGTGAAGGCGAGCTGAAATCAAGTCATAACTCCTGCCCCAGGAGCAACGACTTGGGGGGCTCCTGTTCTAGACTGGGCCCACCTTGGCCCAAAGCATATATAAGGGCCCAATCCAAGCAAACTCCCCGGGGAATGATCACCAGCGGGCCACCACCAACGTGCCCGACAATAGACTGTAGCCACTACGCCCGCCATTCTCCACGACACGCAGTGTCCCCGACCAAGGGGAACTCCAGCTCGAGTCCTGCTCGAGCACCCTCCCCGTAGGGCAGATTCTGTCCATTCTGACCGTTATCGAATCCTCTAAACTCCGGAAAGACCGCGTCTTCGTCCCTCCTTGTTCTTCGCAGAGCACCACCAGGAAGGGGACCACGTGCGGGGCCCTACTACGCACGTAGAACCTCGCAGTTCCTTTATTGGGCCAGTTCTGGTCAGCCCAACGAGGGGACCTTGGCTCAGCGCTGGGGGCTATAAATACCCTTTGTTCCCAGAGGCTCAGGTATTCATCTAGTACGCACCTATACATTTTTTTCCTGCTCATTCTGCCACTCATTTTAGCATCGGAGTGTCTTGCAGGTACCCCCCCCCATCTCACTCAAGTTCAGTTCGAGCCAGTCGTGACGATCCAAGTCTGATCCGGTAAGATCAGTAAGATAACCAGCTAGCTGTTTGGTCTCAGGATAGGAAGTAACTCTAGGTGCTGTGTACAAAATAGTCAACGTCGCCATTCCCCAAGCCCAATATGAAGTATCTAGGGTACCGAATAAAGTAAAGTATTAAACATGAATGTACATATCAAACTTGTCCGCAAAGAGAGTACATGTCATTAGATGTAGCATGTACGTCATATCGGTAACCTCATACCTCTGGGCCACCATGAGTTTCCCGTACCTCTCTCTCAACCAAGACATCTGAAGGTGAAGTCTTCGGTTAAAATCAAACTCCTCAAGAACATCTCCCTCGCTGACCTCCAAATCATCTATAACCATGTGCACCGGCATTTGTTGGTTAACACGAGGAGATGTGAAGAATGTACTTGCGGTCGACATGTAAAACAATGAGTCGACATCATCCAATATAATCGTGATATATCCAAATAGAAGATGAAAGGATGATGTCTCTGGGTGCCACTTCTCAACAAATACTGACATAGGGGAGACGTCAAGTATGGTCAGCGAACACTAACCGAACTCTAGCAGGTGAAAATCAGAAACTATATGCATGACCGCCTCAGGCAATCCACCATTTTGGAAGTTCTTCAACTTCAAACCATGGGATGCGACCTTCAGTGTCGCACGCTCCTGTAAGAAATATACCTCGTTGCATTATACATTAACTCTATAAAGAATTTTTTTTATAAAAAATATAACAAATATACCTCGTCATGCCATATTGGTATGCGATATGGTCAACATATCCTGGGAACATGAACCTGTCTTAAGGTCTTCATGGAAAGCCTCAATCAGTGTGAACTGATGGCTCCGTAGACACACGAGTGTTGGCGCCTGTATCAGTGGGGAACACCTCATTTGCCTGCTCAAAAAGATCCTGCTCAACAAACGGCTCCTCCACAATAACCTCCTCTGCAATTGGCTCTGTCGCAAAAGCCTCTTTAGGAGTAGGTACCTTCACAGGAGCAGGTACCTTTACAGGAGCATGTACCTTCTCAGTTATAGAAACTCTAGCAGCTCGGGATCGAGGTGTACGGAATTGCGCCTGCTCGGTCAACTGTTTCCGGTTAGAATGGGTCGGTAGATGTCCCGTCTAAAATTCGGAAGTCTGTGTCTCATCAGTCTGGACCTAAGCTTTTTACTCTATCAGTCAGTTTTGCAATCGAATAGTCTATGTCCCTAGTCCTCACTGAAACAAAGAAAAAAGGAGAGAAAATTAAAAAAACTGAACTACTGCAAATTTTGAAAATTTTGGGATTTAAAAAATAAATTGACCTATCGGAAATTTCAAAATTTCCAGCATAAAATTTTACAAAATAATCAGAAATTTTGAAATTTTCGGTACAAATACATCGGAAATAAAAATTTATGTGAAAATCTACTGGAAATTTCGCAGAAATATCAAAAATTCTTACTATTTTGTAAAATTTCCGTTAGCTCCTCTAAATCTCGGGTATCTCTCAAAAAATTTGAAATTTTTGATTTGACACTGAAAATTTTGAATAAGTGTAAAAAAAATTGTTTAGACTATTTTGATCTTTTCATATATTTTAGGGGGGTGTCAAGTATAACCGTAGGGGTGTCAAGTTAAATTCTCAATATATCATTATAAAATGGCTAAAAATTATAATTTGGCTTGAAAATTCGGAAAGGCTATTTTATGGACTGAAAAATGTCAAATTAAGAGATAAAAATGAGAGTTTTTCAATTTTGTTTTCTAAAACACGGGAGTATTATCAGGAAAAAAAAAGTTATGGTAATAAAATTTGAGAATTTCTTTTTTCACCTTATAGTGAAAAGAAATTTTTTACGCAATTTCTAAAATGTTCTTTAAAAATCGAAAATATATTTTCAGTGTGTACTATGTACCACACACAAATAGACTAAATATGGTTCCATCATATTCAAAAGGCAAAAACATAATCGAAATTATAGTTTCAACTGCAACCAATATTGAGTTTATGGTTTTGTATAGAGTGAAGATTAAATTTTCGGTCACTTTATCATTTTATATAAGGTTAATAGCTATTTTGTCTCGTGTCATATATATGAGTTTTGAAAAAATCCGTGTAAAAAAATTTGGATTAACCCCTAACATTTTAAGATTCTATAGTTTTCATCCTATTGAAAAATAGTTATCATAATTTATGACGTGATATTTTTTTATTTTATTTTTATTTTTGTATAGATGTGGAAAGCTAAGTTGACTTTTTTAAAATTATTTTTTATTTTTTATAAATCCACATGACAGAGTTATTATTATTCTATTGTTGAAAAAAATGATCAAAACCAAAAATTTCAAGTAAGTCCCGAGAGGATTGGAACCTAAGATATATTACCCATGTATCAAGCTTCACTTACCACTAAGCTACACATAATTAGTTACACATAATTAGAAACGAAAATATATAACATAATATCCGTCTGCAATATATTTTTAAAATGTATTATATTTATTTAATACATAATATTTGTATAAACTATAATATGAGTTGATAAATTTAATAAATAGATTAAATTCTACAAGATATTCTTCAAATAATACTTATATAATATATAACATTATATAACTAATTAATATTTATATAATTTATCAATTATTTAGTTTATAATAAATTAATAGTGTCTAATATACTATTTAATATGAATAAAAAAATTACTAATTATTTATTATTAATTAAACTAATAATAAAACATTTTAAAATGTTAAAAAAAATATTAATTATGAAATAAATAAATTTTTTATTTATTTATTCAATCATATTTTAAATAATTATTAAATAGTTTATTAATAATTGAAATATAATTTTTATTTAATATTTAATAAAAGTTTTCTTAATTATTTTGTGATTTTTATTAATTATTATCTATTAAATAAAAATTATGCATTAAATAGTTTATAATTATAGTTTATATAAATATTATTTATTAAATAGTTTATAATTATAGTTTACATAAATATTATTATTCTTTATAGTTTATAATTATAGTTATATATTTAATAAATAATATTGATATAACTATAATTATAAATGATTTAATAAATAATATTTATATAAACTATAATTATAAACTATAATTATAAACTATAATTATAAACTATTGTTTATATAAATATTATTTATTAAACATTTTATAATTATAGTTATATATTTAATAAATAATATTTATATAAACTATACTTATAAAGTATTTAATAAATGATATTTATATAAACTATAATTATAGACTATTTAATGCGTAACTTTTATTTAATAGATAATAATTAATAAACATCACAAAATAATTAAGAAAACTTTTATTAAATATTAAATAAAAATTAAATATTTCAGTTATTAATAAACTATTTAATAATTATTTAAAATATGATTGAATAATTAAATAAAATACTTATTTATTTCATAATTAATATATTTTTAAAACATTTTAAAATTTTATTATTATTAGTTTAATCAGTAATAAATAATTAATAAATTTTTATTCATATTAAGTAGTATATTAGATATTATTAATTTATTATAAACAAAATAATTGATAAATTATATAAATATTAATTAGTTATATAATATTATATATTAGATAAGTATTATTTGATGAATTCAATCTTGTAGAATTTAAATCTTAAAATTTATTAAATTTATCATCTCATATATAGTTTATACAAATATTATGTATTAAATAAATATAAATACATTTTAAAAATATATTGCAGACGAATGTGTGATCTTGATGTATTGTAATAATGTGAAATGATGGATGATCTTAGGAGTAAAAATTGAGATATAACAGTAATCACTATGAGCTTGTTGGTTGAGAAGGATATCATTGTCTTTGTGGATCATTGAAGTGGTGGAGAAGGATATCATTGTCTTTGTAGATCATTGAAGTGCAGAAAGAGCATATGCTAGCTCAACATTGTTTATGTTGTTGTAATAGAAGATTACAATTATATATATATATTCGTTTCTAACTACGTATAACTAATTTTGTGTAGCTTGGTAATAAGTGGAGCTTATGGGTAATGACTTGGGTTCAAATTCTCCTGAAATTTATTTGAAATTTTTGGTTTTGATCATTTATTTTAAGAGTTAAATACACTTTACTCCTCTGCAATAGTAGTGAATTTTGATTTACCTCCCTCTTAAATTTTTTTCTTCATTTCACCTCTCAACAAACATGGATTCAATAACCAAAAACCTTTTAGCCCAAGATTCCATTTGAAATACAGACGTGGCAATATCTGTTTGCTGATCGGGCCTCCTGTGCCACCATGGACTGGTCATGTATGCATATGTTTCTTTCTCTTCATAAAAGCCATCATCTTCCTCATTTTTTTCTCTGCAACTCAACCTTTCATCCCCATGAGCTTGTTCTTATTTATCTCCCCAGCCTCTCTTGTTCGACCCTGCAAGTATTTTTTTAGCGAAACTCTAAAGCTATGGAGACATTCTCTTTTAAGACTGATATTCAGATAATGCCAACCGAAAAGATAAATTAATGTACAACTTAAGGGGTAATTCAATTTTTGATGCGTGTATACTTCTAAAATAGCCAATAGATAGCAATAATCTTACACACTAAATAAGTAATCTGCCATAACATACGCGAATATCAATCAGGTTTTTTATATTATTCCAAATAATATCTTTGAAAAACATGTGTTAACTCAAATTTAACTAATCATATGTACCTCTCTTGCACCAGAACATGAAATGTTCTCAGAAACTTCCCACATTTAATCATTTCTTCACCTTCTGGAGTACATTCGTTAATATAAATTGTAATAGAAAATATGGAGTGAGAACGACTGCTTTGCTTGTTCAGAAGAGTCTCGGTAGTACGCCTTTTCGCAGAACCTTTTTCCAATATCTTGTAAATTTCATTTGCAGTTCAAATGATCTCTTTTTCTAATCCTCTAACAAGAGCACCCCATTTCCCATCTTCCATTAAAGCATTGGGTTTCTTAGACTTTTCATCTATAAATTTTGTAGTCTCCTCAAGGGCCAAAAGATCACTTATTTCCTCATTGTAAAGCTCCAAAAATGTTACTTTCATGCTGTATTCGACACTCTAAGCTTCTAATATATCAAAAATATGCTTCACAGATCTTGGGATGACACCAGCATCACTTGGAAACTCACCATTCTACGAAATCAAGTACATACAAATGCATTTTAATTTTTTAGCAGAGAGCCAAGAGAAAATATCATGAAATTTAAAATATAATCACAGAAAGAGAAGCAGGCGTTGCATGAATTACCTTCTTTATTGCACCTCTTTCCATTGTGTACGTCTTCCCTGTTCTCGTCTGACCATATGCAAAAATTGTACAATTATAACCTTCTAGCACTTCATACACAATAGGAGACAATGCCTGATCATACAGTTTTTTCTGTTGAGAGGTAGGGCCAAACACCTAGACCAATAAAAACAAAATACATGAGAGAGTTCCTACAAAATATACTATGACATAATAATTAATGAACTTCATACTCAAAATTCAATGTTGAATGCCGCTATCTTATCTGGAAACCTGAATGCAGAATTAGTAAAATTCTCTTTCTTAAATATCCTTTTCACAAGCTAAAAAAGGTCTCATCAGAAACATATTTTTCCTTTTGCAGAATGCATATAGCAATATGAAAACAAGATCAAATAAATTATCTACTCTCATTTTTCCTTTGGCAGAATACAAATATCAATTTGAAAGAGTGAATAAAAATGAAGTGGAAGTGATGCTATACCCTGTGGCGATGCATGGTGAGGAGAGAATTTCAGAAGCATCCATAAGAACAAGCTATGGGGGTGGAAGGTTGAGTTGCAGAGGAAAAATGAGGAAGATGATGGCTTTTATTAAGAGAAAGAAACATATGCATATATGACCAGTCCATGGTGGCATATGAGACCCAGTCAGCAAATAGATATTGCCACGTCTGCATTCCAAATGAAATCTTGGGTTAAAAGGTTTTTGGTTATGGAATCTATGTTTGTTGAGACGCGAAAAGATTTTTTTTAAAAGGGCGGTAAATCAAAACTCGCTACTATTCAGGGGTAAAGTGTATTTAACCCTTATTTCAATAATAGAATAATAATAACTCTGCCATATGGATTTAAAATAAAAAAAGAGTGCCACATCATAGATTCTGATGATTGTATTTTAACAAGGGTAAAAACGATGAACTCTTGAAATGTTAGGGGGGTAATCCAAACTCTTTTTTACAGAGGGTTTTTTCAAAACTCGCCTATATGGCAGGGAGAAAAATAACTATTAACCCTTTTATATACTATCGGAAATATACTTCCCGTATTATGAAAAATGGATATTACTTAAAACAGTAACCAACATGGACAAGGATGATCAAAGTTATTTCTTCATCTTTTCATAAACTCTCTCTAAAACCCTTCCATTCTCAATCCATTTTCACTCTAAATCTTCATTCTCGTGGTTCATCATATCAAAAGGAACTCAAGGAAGTGGAATTTAAGTTAAATTTTATTAATTTTAATCCTCATTCTTCACATTAATCTGCTTTTTATCTTGAAAGAGGTTACGCTAATACCAAAAATATATTTCTAGTTAGTAGTTGAACTTAATCGGAAATCTATTTACGGTTCCTTGATGTGCTTAATTTTCCAGTACTATATGTTAATTAGTTTAATGTTTTTTTATCACATTAGGTAATGGTGCATCTCAATAACATCCCCAAACCTAATGAATGTGTCTCAAGTTATTTCACCATTTGTACCTTCTCTCGTATCTAAGGTGGTAGATATTCGTGACCATTTTGAAATTGAAGAAGAGTTTGGATTACGTGAAGATATGCTATAGTGAATTCGTACAGAGGCCTCCAAAATAGGGTTTGGTGTTGTGATTGGAAGGTCCGATAGTGGTACGGATAGAAGATGTGCATTTGTGACTCTGACATGCGAAAGAAGCGGGAAATATATGCATCAGACCCAGAATTTGAAATGCGACGATACCAATTCAAGGAAATGTGAATGTTCATTTAAGTTGCGTGGTTATCCTTTGACCGATAAGAAATGGATATTTAATGTGACATGTGGTTTACACAATCATTATTTAAGTCTAAGGTTATCCGGTCATCCAATTAGAAATACATTGAATGGTTTGTCAATGTCAGGGGTGACGATAACTGTGGTTTTCGAGTTGTTTCGGGTTTGCTCAATAAAGGGGAAGAGGATCACCATATTGTCCGAGATACTCTTATAAGAGAGTTAAGGTTTTTGTATTCCAAAAATATCATCTTTCAATACACAAGGTTTTTGTTTTTGTTCCTATGTATGCTTTTGTTTCTGTTCTGGTTTTTAGTCCCAGGGAACTTATCGAAAATATATTTTCGGTACATATTTAGATGGAATCGGAAATGAAATTCCAATTTACACTATGTCACAAGATAGGATTTGTAAGATCCACGTTTGACTTCAACTACTATAAATAAGCTCACTTGGCATATTGTTTCATACCAAAACACCAAAAACCAAAATAAACATCAAATGGTATGTTTGAAACATCCACTTTACCGGCGATACACCATCATGAGAATTTAAGTTCATTGAGTACCGCAAAGTTGTGAAGATCGAGTACCGGTCACCATCTATTAACAAATATGGGAAGCTTGAGTTCATCAATCATGAGCTGAAGAATGACGTTGATATACGGCCTATGTGGAATACTTTTACCCGTTTTGAAGCAAAATTTCTGATCGAGCTAGATGCGACTATTTTGAGATCGGTAGATGATATTATCATGATGTTGCAACATCCACGTGGACGTTGAAGTGTAATGTTTGATGTATCAATCCTTAATGTATTACCTATATTATGATATGAATTGTATTTTGAATTTGTGAAATTGATATTATTCAATGTTGTTTTTCTGCTTTCTGTATAGCACAAAATCAGAAATGTAAGTCTGGGTACAAACCGAAAATTAAATTTCGATTTGATCCTATATTTTATCAAATCTTGGTGCGTTCCAAAAATGTATTTCCGGTTTTCAGGAGTATTTTTTTAACTTCGCGTGGTGCGCTAGAAAACTATAGGGTGGAAAAGAACCCTCTAAATTTAGACCTAAAATAAATTATTGAACCTGTATCCTTTAATGTTTTGACAGATTTAAGTATACGGTTAAATTAATAAATTTGTGATCCTTTTAAATATATCTTTTGCTTTTAAACCGTAAAAATATTTTTTTCTTCAAATTTTGGTCATGAAATTTTCCAGTTAATTTCTGTTGGTTGGTTTCTGTTTACATTAAATATAGAGATGTCAATTTGCATCTTTTAACGGGGATTCCCTTGAGGATAATCCGTGGGAAGCTCCAAAGTCGGAGATTTTTTCCCTGTGGAGATGGGGATGGAGGCAAAAATTCCTCCGATGACACTTTGGAGCGGGGATTGGGCAAGTACCATCCATCATGCGGATTCCCCAACTCCGACCATATTATTTAACTTTTATATATAATTATATAATTTAGCATTTTTTTATATAAAAAATCATTAATATATTAGGAAATGAAGATTTATAAGTGGATCGTTTTATTTTTTTGTCTCATTGTATGATGTATTGTTTCACTACCCAAGTACCAAACCTTAAAAATTGCACCCATTACATACAATGTACAAACCGTTTCCTCTTCTTCTTTTCTCAATTCTCTTTGTCTCCTCCATTCCTCATCTCCTTTGTTCTCATTTCATCTAAACAACCACTCTCTTGTGTTCATTGTTCTTATGGTAATTATTCTTCAACTTTACTATATTTTAATTAGTAACATATTTTTTATTCAATTAGTAAATTAATGGTTATATTTTCGTAATTGCAAGTGTTTTTTCTCTTTTTTTTTTGTTATTAATGTAAGGTGTGTTTTTATTTTCGTAAAAAAGATAGATACAAAATGTATGTTTTTTTAAAAAGGGAAAAATAATGAAATAATAGTGTCGTAGTTTTGATCGAGAAGCATAAATTTTTTGTTAAGATTCAATCTTTGTGGATCTCCGATTCCCCGTGGGAATTTGTGGGGAAGGAGATGGAGGAAAATATTCCCCCGTGGTGGGGATCGTGGATGAAGATGGGGATGGGGATGGGTATGGAGAAAACATTGGGGCGTGGAGCGGAGAGCGGGGAAGCATCCTCCGCATATTCCTGTTCCGTTGACATCTCTAATTAAATATATAGATATAATAATTTGTTCATTAAATTTAGAGTTAAACATGTTATTGATTTTCATATAGTCATTTTCAATTTTAGTTCTTCTAAAATATTTATTTAAATAATAATCTTTAAAAATTTTATTTACACTTTTGATCTCTCTTGCTAACGCTGTTAACATAGTTGACGTGACACTAACATGTGATAATGTCAGAGTGACAAAGATGTTGACATGGATGTCACGTGACATTCTATCCTCATCTTATAAACTTATATAAATTTAATTTAAAGTGACCGATATACCGTCGCTAAACATGTCGCTAACATGAACATCATACATAAACTCATAAATTATAACTAATCTGTAGTTAATCTGTAGCTAATTCAAATACATCATTCTTATGATCTAAGCTTCATTTTTTTCATGATTTTTTGTTAGAAAGTTTATCACATTATAAGGATTTCTCTCACAAGGGGGAGTTATCAAAAGTAGGAGGAGCATTCACTTAAGAGCTTCTAAAATGTTCTAAGAGATTTAAGCTTCTCAACTTTCATGGTTATCATCACAAAAAATGGGGAGAATGTGAAGACAAGCTTCCAACATGTTTTGATAAAGACAAGTCCATCATCTACATTATCAAAGAAGAAGAAAAAAGATGCATAACTTTGTTCAAGCTTTGTGATCAAATTTCAAGATATATGAATTCCATATTATATACATTTCTTAGTGCTCAAAATATTTCTTCATGAAAATGTCTCAAACTTTTGCATTAATTCATAAAGGTGTCTTAGGATGTATTTAACGCATAACACATTTGTTTTCATATCACCTCTTTCAATTAAAATTCTACAAAAATCTCTACATAATTTTCATAACAAATTTTCATACTTAGATGCTTTTTGATAAAACTTTCATATTATTCTAAAAGCATCATTGAGCACTTAGAGAGTTTATGATATTGATATTTCATATTTGAAATAGAAGAAGACTTTGGTCATTTAATTAAGTCTTATAAATTATACAAACTTTCTTCTTATACAAATTATTATTGTGGTACAAATTCCTAGGTATCAAGGATTTTTTGATATTAGGCCTGTTTGCTTATCATCCAAGATTATTGGAGACAAGGTTACAAGAAAAGGGAGACTTATTTTATTTTCTTGTGGAACAAGTTTTAAGAGGATTTTTCTTGATAACTTGGATAGAAGTCTTTACTTATTTTTCAGGATTGTTGAAAATAAGTGTGTAAAATAGCAAGAGGATTGTTCTTGGTAATTTGGTTAGAATCTTGTATAGGAAGACTAGAGAGTCTTGTCCATAAGATCTAACAATAATAAAATCTCTTACATGTGGTAAGGGGACTAGACATATTCTCAAATTGTGAGAGGAACTAGTATAAATTTGTGGTTTTCTTTATTTTTCACACTTTACCGCTTTAATCGACTAACCTAACCAGAAAAGATAGAACCAATATGCATAAAAACCGAATAAAGTTTTAAAGTCCTAATTCATACCCCTCTTAAGCGTACTCCATACTTACACATGGAAGATAAAAGGAATGAAGTGGAAATATCAAGTTGAAATATGTTTGTTATAGAAATAAATTTATCTACTTCTGCATCATGAGTATTGGATACTAGAAATGATTCTCCATTTGTACTAATATGTAGGAGATGAAAAGGAGTAGAGAATCGAAAAAAGGTAAAGTTGATCTACGAGTTGGAAATGGAACAAAGATTGTTGCTTTATTCGTAGGAACTTATGTATTGACTTTACCTAGTGTATTAAATCAATTAGAGAATATCTATTTTGTACTTGTAATTAGAATGAATATTATTCATGTTTCTTGTTTGGACAAGTTAAAAATTTCATTTATAATAAAGAATAATTGTTTCTTATTTATTTAAATGATGTATTTTATGCTACTTTACTAATAAACAATGAATTGTATGACTTTGATCTTGAAATGCTAATTTATAATATTAATACTATAAGGATGAAACCTAGCGAGTTGTATCCAACTTGCCTTTAGCATTGTTGCTTAGGCTACATAAATGAAAAATACATTTCTGAACTCCATAAAGATGAACTATTGGGCTCTTTTGATTATTAATTATATGAGACATGCATATCATGTTTTCTTGGGAAGATGACAAAGTCCCCATTCACGAGAAAAGGTGAAAGTGCTATTGACCTTTTGGCGCTCTTACATAGTAATGTATGTTGACCATTGAACCAGTTGGAGGATGTTTTCATTACTTATTCACATTTAATAATGATTATAGTAGATATGGTTATGTGTATTTAATTAAATACAAAATAAACTAGACAAGAATATTAAAACATTTCAATCAAATTGAGGTGGTGAATATTTAAGCATAGAATTTCATAACCATCTAAAGGATTGATGTATTTTATCACAACTTACTCCTCTTTGAACACCACAATGGAATATTGCATCTGAGAGAAGAAACTGAACTTTGTTAGATATTGATGATCCATGATAAGCCATATTGATCTCCCAAAATAGGTGAGAAGACACCATATGAGATATGAAATGGTAAGAGATCAATATGTCTTACATGGTGATTTGCGATTGTGAAGTTTGTGTGAAAATACATATTTGAACTAAGCTTGAGGCCAAATATGACAAATGCTTCTTTCTGGGGCATCCTAAAGAAACAATAGGGTATTGCTTAGGAAATCATTTCGAGATAAAATGTTTATCGCTCAAACGTGATTATTCTTAGAGAAGAAATTTATTTAAAAAAGAAGAAGTGAGAGGAAGTTTGAGCTTGAACAAATTCTAGAATCACAAAGTAGTGAAACACCTATGGAGGAACTAGAGCAAGAAACACAATAAGTTGTGAAAGAGAAATATCCTCTAATATAACAAGACCATCATAGGTCATATAGGATATATCACCAACCTAAAACTTATAACCAATCAGTGTGATGTATTACTCATGGACCAAGATGAGCATGTGACCTATCAAGAAACTATCACTGGTGCTGAGTCTAAGAAATGGCTAGAGGATTTGAAATTTGAAATAGATTTCATGTACAAAAACTAGGTTTGGACCCTAGTAGAGATTCATGTAGGAGTAATCCTATAAGATGCAAATGGGTCTTCAAAAAGAAGGATTTTATGGATGTAAAGGTACATACATATAAGGCGCAACTAGTTGCTAAAGGCTATAAGAAATTTCATGGTGTTTACTATGATGAATCATTTTCTCTGACTAAAATGATCAAATCTATTTGAATTTTACTCTTTATCATTGCACAACATGATTATTAATATGGAAGATGTATATCAATACTAATTTACTTAATGGGAGTCTCCTTGAGGATGTGTACATGACACGATCTGAAGGATTTGACATACCTGGAGAAGCCAAGAAGATATACAGGTTACAATGATCAATATATGGATTGAATCAAGCTTCTAGAAAATGAAATTGTAATGGATTTATTAAAAGTGAAGGCGAGCCTTGTGTTTACAAGAAGGTTGTGGGAACATTACTGTCTTTTTGATATTATATGTAGATGACATATTATTCTTGGGAAATAATGTCCCTATCTTGCAGCAATTGAAAACTTGGTTAGTGAAATGATTTTTTATTGCGTGATGCAATCTATATATTAGGAATAAATATGTATACAAATATATCACAAAAACTACTTGGTCTAAGTTAGAGTACATACATAGGCAAAGTACAAAGACACTTTAATATGCATGATTCAAAGAAAGGATACATACTTATGTAACATGGCTTGTGGATATAAAAACCACAACCCCCTTAAAGTATAGAAGAAAGGGATAACATGGATTATATCCAATATGCATATGCAATAGGATCTATCATGTATACCATGTTATATACTCGACCATATGTCTCGTATGTTTTAAGTGCAACAAGTAAGTACTGTAACACCCGATATTTAATTAATTATTTAATTAAATATTTTCGAATTAATTGTCGAAGTTATGAATTATTGTTGAAATATCGATTTAAGTTGTCGCATTGTTAGTTGAATTATTGAGTTGATTAAGTGGTGGAAAATAGTATTATAATAATATTATTATTATTTCTTATGGGCTTAATTTAAAGTGTTGTTGGTAGTAAAAGGCGTGGTGTGAATATTAGACCCAATAGAATTAATAATAGAATTTATATGTTGAGAAGAATAAAAGAAAATTAAGTTTTTATGAGAAAAGGAAGAATAAGGGTTTTAGAGAAAGAGAAAAGAAAATGATGCAGTACATGGAGAAAAGAAGAAGAATAAAGGTTTGAAGCTATGGCAGCAGCGGGTTGCAATCGGAATTATGGAGCGATCTCCAATCCAAGGTAAGGGTGGGGTTCAGACTCTATAATAGGGTATATGATAAATTGTATGTGGAATTGGGGTTGTATGAAATTGCCATTGTCTGTGATTTTCTGTTGTGCAATATGCGGAATCTTTGTTGGTTTGCATACATGATTATTACAATACTGAGGATTGTTGTTTCTAGAAATTATTTATGATGATTGTTGTTTCTAGAAATTATTTATGATGAATACTGTTGGTGTGTTGTTGTGTTTTGGATACTGTATTGGTGCTTGCAAGAGACTGGGAAAATTTGTGTTGAAAATCTGCGTATGAGGCAAGGGCAGGTACTGGTGCCGAGCGGCACGCATGGATGGAGAGTGACGACAGATAGGCACATAGTGACGATCGACATAGGCATTAGAGGGAAAGGCTCCGCCGATCGGAAGGGATGATGGAAAAGTAGGTGCCGATCGGCACCATATATATGTATATCTTAAATTTCTTTTGTTGTTGTGATAAAAGGTACCATGATATATATGATAGGCATGCCGATCGACATGTTAAGGAGAAGAAGGTGTCGAGGGGCACGCCCTGGAATCTCTATTTCCTTTTAATTGTTTTGTCTGTTTTTCTGTGTCATCCCTGTGTTTGTTGCCTTAGTAAGTAATTGCAGAATTGTTATATAGCAGACTTTGAAAACAAGTAATAATGGTAGGGACATTAATAGTAATTATACGACTAATATCACTAGAATAGTAACAAGAGTAGCAGAGTTTCAGTAACAGGATCAATAAACAATAGCAGAGATTAAGTGAACAATTGTAGAGTAGTATATATAGCAGAGTAATGAAATTAACAGAGGATTGAATTATGGGTAAAATGATGAAATAACAGTGATGGTTTTAGTTGTAGAGTCGGTAATAATTAATTTAGCAGTGTTGTATTAATTTGTCAGAAAACTAATATGCAATATTAGTATAAAGTATAGATAATGGGATGATTAGACAATAATTTATTTGTAGGATTTGGTCGATTTGTCCGAATAATTATACAGAATAATTATTGTGGTTAATTATGAAATTGCAGGTGATGATGAATTTGGTTGAATTGCCTCTATTTATGGGTAATATTATGTTGTATGCCTATGGCCAATGTTGAATGGTTGGTGACCTGTTGTTGAATTGCTGTTGAATTTTTGTTAAGTTGTTGTTTAATTATTGTTATTGATTTGTTGTTGTATTGCCGTTGTTGTGTTGTTATGATTGTTGCTGTGAATTTTTGTTGATAATGCAAAGTTGCAGAGAATTTTAGATGATGATGAATTACCTCTATTTATTGGTAATAATGGCGATGTGGGCTTATGCCTTGCAATGAATGATGATTGTTGTGAGTATGTGATGGTGCATTCATTGAGTCACATACATTTGCACACTCTGTGATGGCCTAGATTGGAAAAATAGCGATGAAGGTTGATGCCTTGTTTAAATGCCTCTAATAATTGGCAATTGGCGATGGGGGTTGAAGCCCTGTTGGTACCACATGCATGTGCATTATAATTGAGTCGCATTTGATGTTGCATATTGAGTTGCGGTGAAGATAGATTCGTTGTTGCTTTATGCTGTTGACTTGTTGTAACAAGTATTATTTAAAAGCTGTGAATTTGGTAGTTATGTCGTGTTGATGTTTCATTGTGATTAAAGTTGTTTGTAAGTCGTGAAGTGGTAATTTTATATGATCTGATATAATATATCATTTATCATGAGACTTATTATATAGTTTGATATCTCGCCCCTTCTGTTTGAATGTTTCCCTCTATTGGTAACGTGCAGGTAATCAAGAAGGATAGTTGTTACCTCGTCAGTTCGAGTCAGTATTATCGCTCTGATACATAGCACTCGAGGGGACGAACGCTTGATGTTTAGTTGTTGATATTTATTTCTGTTGCTGAATCTTAAGTTGTTTACATGAAATAATTGTTGTCTTGAAGTTGATTTAGTTGAATAAAAGATGTTATGTGAATTTAAGTTGAGCATGTAAATTCCGTTGCTTATCAATAAAAATTTGTTTGATTTTAAGAATAAATAGGGTTGTTATCGGTTCATCCGAATTAAGTGTTATGTATCTGTCTTATATGCGATTAAATGAAGTTTGATTTTAAGTTGAAAATGTAGTATCCTATTTATGTTGAACTCTGATTTTCTTATTATCTGCCGAGTAGAAATGGGGTGTTACAAGTACCAATATGATTCTAATGGTGCTTATCAAGTTGTTATTGTTAGTACGTGAGGCACTTTTAGTAAGGAGGGAAAGAAAGAATAATAACGGAAATAAGGATTATATTATTAACTTGAATTGTATTATACAAAATAAGGATACACACTATGACTATTTATATACAACCCTAATTGGGATTGGGCTTACACAACTTGGATTATATTTAAATATTAAATCTAATCAAATATAATCTAATATTTCAACATACCTCCCACAATACAAGTTGTCGGACCTACGCTAGTCATAGTCGATCTGAACTATTCCTAATTTCTTTCTCAAATTCAGGAACATGTCGATCTTTAATCCTTTGGTGAAAATGTCGGCCAACTGTGCTTCACTTGAGCAATGCCTAACTTTAAGTTCACCTCAATTTACCTTTTCCCTCAATAAGAGAAACCTAGCCTTGATATATTTACTTCTTCCATGCAGAACTAGATCCTTCTCCAGATTTAGGCTGACTTATTGTCGATTTGTAACACGAGGTTTCTTCACTTCGACCTCTATTTCTTCAAGTACAAATATGATACAAATTGCTTGACATGCATCATAGGATCCTGATATATATTCAGCTTCACACGATGACAATGCCACCACCGGTTGCTTCTTCGAACACCATGGTATTAAGGCACCTAATACTTAAAAGAAATATCCAGTTGTGCTTCTTCGATCTTCCTTATCTCCATACCAATAAACATATGTAAAACAAGTAATTGTTGCTTCTTTTCCTTCAGAATCTCGTCGAAATAGAATTCCATAGTCTATCAATCCTTTTAAGTATCTTAGAATTCTTCTTGCAGCCTTCATGTGCGACACTCTTGGTTCACCCATGAATCTACTTACTAATCCGACTGTAAAACCTATATCAGGTCGACAGTTGTAGACACACCTCTAAGATCCCATGATTTTCTTGAACAAAGTTACATCGACTTTGTCTTTCTCTCCATTCTTCTCCAACTTCACATTTGGTTAGACAGGCGAGGATGTAGGATTTGAATCATCCACTTTGAATCTCTTGAGTATCTCTTTGACATACTTTCTTCGGTGTAGCACCCCTACCTTGCTTCGACATTTGAAATTCCATGCCTAGGAAATAAGACAATTTTCTAAGATTCGACATTTCAAATTCTCTCATCATCAGCTCTTTGAACTTCGACAAGTTTTCCAAGATATTTCAAGTTACTAGCAAGCCTTTGACATACAAGCAGATGATTGTTTATATCTTATGCTACAACCGGAACATAAACACCATACTTTTATTTACATTTCAAAAATCCTAATTCGACTAAGTATTAGTCGATCTTCTTATTCCATGTCCTAGGTTCCTGCTTGAGGTCGTATAATGCTTTATGCAACTTATATACTTTACTCTTTTCCTTCTGAATCACAAACCCTGGTGGTTGTGTGACATAGACATCTTCGTCTAAAGGACCATTAAGAAATGTTGTTTTCACATCTAAGTGAAATGTCGACCAGCTCTGGTTGCATGCCAATTCTACCACTAGTCGAATAGTCTTCAATATTGCTACTGGAGAAAATACTTCAGAGTAGTCGAGTCCTTCTCGTTGAAATAACCCTCGAGCTACTAATATTGCTTTATGTCTCTCTATCGACCCATAAACATTGTGTTTCAACTTGAACACCCACTTCACTTAAATAGATTTTGTATGTGATGGCAATTCGACTAACTCCCATGTATTATTTCTTTCAATTGCTTGTAACTCTTCGACCATAGATAACTTCAACTATTTAATCTTCAAAGCTTTGTTATGGTTGATTGGTTCATCACCTGCAAGTAAAGTAAAATGAACTAATTCTCCATCTGGTGTGACTTCATCATCACCCACCAGTTCATAATCATGAAGTCTTGTTGGAAGAACCCCATTTCTTTGAGGTCTTTGGCTTTTTTCAGCCACAACCTCTTCGACTTCGACTATTTCTGGAATCTCAGCAACTACTTCGACTTTGATTGGAATATTAGAAATTTCTTTGACTTCGACTTCATTAGTTTCTTTGTCGAAACTATAGCTCATCAATGGCTTGTTAATTGCATCATTATAATTACAATCCCAAGCAGAATTTTCATCAATCACAATGTCTTGACTTAACATGAAATTCTCATTAACTAGATTGAATATCCTATATGAATAAGTTTTATGATATCCTACCAGAATCATAAGTTCACTCTTGTCATCAAGCTTACTTCTTCTCGCACCAGGAACATGCTTGTAACACATAGAGCTAAACACCTTCAAATGACTCACTGGTGGTCGTTTGCCACTCCACACTTCTTCAGGAACCTTGTTCTTCAATATCTTGGTAGGTGTTGTACCCCAAAATTTTCCCTCCCATTTCCTCAACATTTTCTCATCACAAGACCCTTGGAGCTCAAGATCTAGTTAGGGTTTCATCTGCTCAAGACTTCTCCTTGCACTGTTGACCCAAATTAGGGTTTGTGTTTCCACAAAGATATTTTGACCTAAGATGCCTAATATGACCTTCATGCTTCATGTTGGACTCCCAAGTTTATCCATGCTAAGTTTCAAGTCTTGATTCCAAATTTTGCCCAGTCAATTGGACAGTTGACCTAGAAATCAACTGTATTGGGGAAAAAGTCAACTGTGGCCAATTGACAGTCAAATCTCATGAAAATTGACCCACATCAACATTATGAACTCATATGAACCATTTGATCAAGTTTGGATCACAATTCCACAAGAAATTTGATCAAATCACCAAAAGGGCAAAATGGTCATTTTTAGGGTTTTGACTGCACAAAGGCAATTTTTGACTGTTTGACCTAGCCAATGGAAAATCAAGCTCACATATGGACTCAAGGACCCCATGGAATTGTCTTGACATGCTCAACAAGTTCAAAAGATCCCAAATACACAAGATTGACAGTTGAATTTCCCAGTCAATTGATCAATTTTGACTGTATACTGAAAAGTCAAACTTTGACTTTTTGGTCAAAATCAAGTGTCAAGATTCATTTTTCATCAAAACATGCCAAATCATGAAACTTGTTCATCAAGAAATCAAGAAATGCAAATTAGGGTTTGAAATGAAGATTTTTCATAACTTAGAATTTTTCTAAGTTATGAAAAACCCTAATTGTTTCCTAACTTTGTCCCACTTTCTCACCATGATTCATTTGGATTCAAGCAAAAGTCAAAACATGAAAGTTGTATCCTATTGCAAAATCTACAACTTTGATTCACAAAGTTTTCCCAAAAGAAGCTTGTAGCTCAAGTTACAATTTTTGGAACAAGGGTACCAAACCATTCTTAACTTAGAGAAAATTTGACCTATTTTAGGCAGGATTTTTGCCTAACTTCAAGACCATTTTTCACATACTTCCACTTGAAATTTAAATTTGCATTTCAAAGATGTATTGTATTACACATTCCAAGCTTTTCAAAATGTCCAAGAACTCATCAAACAACCTCATGGTTAGGGAGAATCGAATTTGACAATATGGGAAAAACTCACTTTTGATTTGGCCAAGTTACATGTTCATACATTTGTGCCATTTTGAATTCAGCATGCTTTCCTTGATTACAGGTCTTTTATCTCAATTACACTCATAAATTTAATGCCAATCCTTTGTGCCAAGATGTTTTTCTATGAGTTTGGACATTACATGTTAAACTAAGCCATTTATAGAAAAAGCAAATTAACCATTCTTGAAAAGTGAACTTTATGTCAATATGCAAATCCAAGCAAGTACATTTGAAATCTCTTTGGCACAAGTTTATGAGTTAATTACACTGATCAAGACTGAGTTATGCAGCACATTAGGGGGGCCTCTACCTTCCTAGAACACCAACTTGCCATCTCTTGCTTAAAGTGTAAGAAACTTGTCATAACATAACACAACTCTCATATCAGCTAACAAAGCCTTAAGCAAAGTTATCAAACACATTCAAGACATCCATCCTAAGCTGAAACACGAGCCTAGCATCCCCAATACCTCCCCATTCCCAGAATCACCCTCAAACTTCCCAAACAGAGCATCTGCTGCAGTTTGAGTTCCATAGCTCAAACCTTCCATGCATTCTTGCTAAAAACTTGTCAAACACATCCCATAACATCCCTTGAAGCTAATCAAAACCTAAAACACGACCTGTAACACTCCCAGGCAACATCACCATTTTCATTTTCTTGTTTTGCAGCTGAAGTTCCATAGCACGATTCAAAAGGTTTCAAGACAAAGTAAAGCTTGGAACAACATCCCTGGACATCAAGGAAGCTGTACCAATCATCACCTTGCATTGAAGACACCTCCATCACCAGATACAACTTCAACTGAACAGGTAAGTTCATGAACACGTATCTCTCTATCCAGGCATTGTTAGCTTTAGGTTTGTGAAGAAAACATGTCACATTCATAGCCCTGAACATGCCCATGTAATTAGATTTCATTTATATTATGTATGCTTAGAGAATTTTAAGTCTGAACATTGAATAAAAACTAGGTCAGGAATTGGGGGAGAAGAAATTCTCTCTCATTTCTGAAAGTTAGTTTGACTTCTTTATATGTCTAGAATCGTGGCTTCAAGCTCTACAGGTTTCATGTTGGAAGATTTGGCAAAAGATCAAAGAATCAGAAGTTAAGGATTTGAGAAGAAAGGCGCGTGTTTTTTGAATTTGTTTGTCTGAAGGTTGAAGACAACAAACTTCTGGGCTGGGCTTTGTTTGTCATTTCTGTTTACACACCATTTTCACTTTGACACCCCCTAGGCCCATTTTGCTTATTTTCATGATTTTTTGACTTTTCTTTTTTTATTCTGACTTATTTATTTTTTCTTATAATATTAAAAATATAAAAAATATTTTTTACACCATTTTCATATTTATTAGGTATTTATTTGTTTAGATCAATATTTGTACATAAATAAATATAAACATACTTTTATTCAAAAATACTAAAAATAATGCAAACACATTTTATTTTCCATTTTTATTTTATTTTACCTTCTGAAAATATTTTATATAAAATATACTTTTTTTTATAAATATGGAATATTATTATTTTGTACATATAATATATATTTAGTAAATAATACACATATTTATATATATATATTAGTATATTTAGATTAAAAATACAAAATATACACATTTTTATTTTTATTAATATTTGATAGTAAAAATACCTTTTTGACAAATTTACTTCATTTTTATTTTATTTTGTATATAATTGATAAATATTTGTACATATTAAATAATTAATATATTTACTTAATAAATTAGGGTTTTGCCCTAAAACATGGAAAATACTCAAAAAAATAATACTTTTCATTTTATTTTATTTTAACATATAAAAATACTTTTTTTCCATACATATAAAAACCCTTTTTGCATCTTGCATATTTATTTTATTTCTATTTAATTTGTGCAATTAAATATCTTGTAAATAATTCCAAATTGATGTAATAGTTAGGTTTAAATTCCTTGTCATATACCCCCCATTTGAACATTTGTACCCCCCTTCCCATATTGTGTTGTAATAGCTTAGGAACTTTAATTTTCGCACTTTAAAGTTTTTCTAAATATACCATGATAGAATTAGGGTTTGTATGCAAACAAAAACAACAAAATAGTTTGACCTAATTTCAAGATAATCAAGCATGAAAATGGAGAACACTAATCACACTTGCACCCCTAGGGTATTCCACTTGTTGCCTTCAATAAATGGGCCATATTGCATGTTAGGTCTCTTTGGGCAAAACAAAACAATTCAAATGATCATAGTCCCTCGATGACGCTTTCGAAAGTTGCCTAAAAATGATCAAGTTCCTTAAAGGAAAAATTGCCCAAAGATACTTGGCACCATTGCAATTATGGTCTAAACGATGACCCGCGCCCGTCCCTTTCACATCCTAACACAAGATTTCCCACCAAATGCAATGGTGGAACAAAATTGTTAAAAGGGTTAAAACATAGCAATAATCTTTGAGAAATTTAGGAGTAGACAACCTCTTAGTTACTTGAATCAAACTTGCAAAACAAAACACTTGCCTATTTTTAAACCACACCTCACAACACTTTCAAAACAAACTTTCAAAAACAAATGAAAACCTTTTCAAAAGACATACACCTTTGTATACATCCCAACATGGATCATTACAAAGGTTGCCACCACATTGGCCTCTTTTCAAAAACATTTTCAAACCCACACACAAAGCACCATTTCAAACAATTGAAAATTAAGGCAAGTTGATCTAAGCAAGTAACTAAGAGCCCATGGATAATCATGGATAGAAAGGGTGCTAATACCTTCCCTTTCTATAATCTACTCCCCGAACCCAAGAAAACATCTCAAAGGTTTTTGCTGTGCTTTTTAAACCTTTCCTTAGGATAAAATAAAAAGTCGGTGGCGACTCTTGCTCAACCGAAACATTTGCGAAAACAAACGCAAAACCATAGTCAGTTCTCCCACCGTATCACAGAACTGGCGACTCTGCTGGGGAGAATTTTAAAAGTGGAGTAACCTTAGGGCTTAGATCACCCTCTTGCATGACTAATTGTTTGAATTGATTGCTTTATATCTTGGCTCTATTGTTTGGGTTTGCAATCCTACACCCGGATTTTGGGAAACATTCATAGATAGCAATACATTGTGGAAACTGTGCGGGGTATACCGACACGGTCGAAGCAATAGCTATATTAGTGCGACATATTTGTGAGTACCGGTAACCCTTGAGTTCAATCAAGGAGAGTACGGGTCCGCTGAGTGATGTCACTAAGCACTAATGACCTAGAACCTTACTTGACCATCTTGGCCTTTTATTAGGGGTAGTGAGATGACCGGCTTTGGTGCAGTTCGAAGTTGGTAGATACTCGATACTACACTCATTGAGGGTTGTTTTCTTGGAATATTTTGGTCGCTAGTTAAGTGGCTAAACCAAAACAATGAACGATGAAAACAATCCAATGATATTGAGCTCCTTAGAACCCGGTTACTATTTATAGGACAGGTTTTTAAGCTAACTACACTCAAGAGGGTACTTACCTATGGAACCCCATGCAAGCCTGAAACTAGGGTTTGGTGTGATTTGCTTGTACATATGTTTGTGCATACATCATAAACATCATAAAGCATCATATGCATTCACTAACCACTTCAAGGGTTTAGATCTTCATCTTTGTTCTTGTTTTGTAGGTCATGGAAATTCCTCGCAGAAAAACCATCCAAGTTAACCTTGTGAGAATCTCTCCTCAACTCAAGGAGCTCACATCAAGAATTCCGGAAAGCTCATCCTTCAGTGAAAGACATGGTAGACTGCTTAGCTTAGTCAACACCAACATTGAAGAAGACAGGATGAGAGTGCTATTCCAGTTCTTTGACCCTCTTCACCACTGTTTCACTTTCCCTGACTATCAGTTGGTACCCACTTTGGAGGAATTTTCTCAACTCCTGAGAATTCCTATCCTTAATCAACTACCTTTCAGCGGTACGGAAAAGGAACCAAATCCTGAAGATGTTGCTCGAGCATTACATCTACAGCCTTCTTACATCAAGGGGCATTGGGAAACTAGAAGCGGCGTCAAAGGCTTCTTAGCAAAATTCTTGTTTGAGAAGGCACAAGAGTGTTGGAATTCATTGGACCTACAAGCCTTTGAAGAGATTGTGGCACTCCTTATCTATGGGTTGGTCATATTCCCAAATTCTGATCAATTGGTAGATGTCAACGCCGTCAAAATCTTCTTGTCCAGGAATCCAATACTAACATTACTTGGGGACATCCTTCACTCATTTTACACACGAACAATGAGAAAGAGGGGTGTTCTCATGTGCTGTACTCCTCTCCTTGCAAGGTGGTTTATTTCGCACCTTCCACAATCTGTCTTGAAGAATGACCAAGGCTCGAGGTGGTCCCAACGGTTGATGACTCTTACTCACTCTGATGTACATTGGTGTTCTCGATCCAGAGAAAATGTCATCATCGTTGACCGTTGCGGAGAGTTTCCTAATGTTCCTTTACTTGGAATCAGAGAAGGTATCACCTACAACCCTTGCCTAGCTTTGAGGCAATTTGGATATGCACGGAGAGATGGCCCTCACGACATGTTGATTCCTGACCTAGTTTTTGACTTCGACAACGATGCGCAAGGACTTCGCCAAAGATTTATCAGAGCTTGGGGGAGGCCCAACAAGGTTGATAGCAAGACTTTGGGACACAAGAACTCCATCCCTCTTGAACCTTACCTCAAGTGGGTACGAGCCCGAGCCCAGAGTCTAATGATGCCTTATCCTCATGTTCTCCCTGTGATTAAAGAGCCCGTCAAGGAAGGAGAGGTTCCCTACACCATCCTACATCCTGACATGCCTACATCGTGGGAGGAAATGCAGAAGAGTTGGATCCAACTCAAGGAGGAACGGAACACTTTTGAAGCCAGCTTCTACGCCAGCGAGAAGAAGGTTTTAGAGCTCACCCGCCGACTCCATGAGCAAGAGGCCCTCAACACCTACATTGCGCCAAAGAGGATGCGCAACGTCTTTTTACCTTGAGAAGTTGTTTTTGTAATATTTGGCCCATGGGGCATTTATGTACTAACAAATCTTTTCTTATTAATATGACGTGCGTTCTTTTTGTCTGCAACAATTGTGAATTTCTAAAACCCTTGAATGCATTGCATAGATAGCATCTCATGCATCATGTGCATAACAGGTACCCATTTTTTCTACAGGTTGCTTAATCCCCTTCGCTGTTTATTTTGAACAGTCATCATGAATCCAGACTCCTCCAGTGAGCAAGCAATTAAGGCCCTTCAGGCCCAAAGTGCCCAGTTTCAAGAAATGGTCCTGAGCCTGGCCCAAGGTCAGCAAGAGTTGAAGGCTCTACTCCTGAAGAAGAAGAAGAAAAAGAGGACTGCGTTATTTAACACTGGACGCAGGTTTGGGAACACACTCCACAACGAGGCTGATCCTACTACTTCCTCTGCAGAGAAAGATAGTCCCCAAGGGGGAGGAGCTCCTAGTCCTGCAGTCTCTAACAACGAGACGAACTACAATGACGAACAATACCCACCTGCTGCTGACCGATACAAGCAATTAGAGGACCGCTTGAGCGCCATGGAGATTCAGAATGTGCCGGGGCTGGATTTCGGAGATTTGGGCTTATCTTCCGGGGTAGTAATCCCACACAAGTTTAAGGCACCTGCCTTTGCCAAATATGACGGGGCCTCCTGTCCAAAGCTGCATCTAAGGTCGTACGTAAGGAAGATCCAACCTTACACGGCAGATAAGAACCTTTGGATCCACTTCTTCCAAGATAGCCTTTCGGGGTCACAACTTGAGTGGTTTTATCAACTAGATGGAGCTAGTATCCGACATTGGGAAGATTTGGCAACCGCATTTTACAGACAATATCAATACAATTCTGACCTCGCTCCTACGCGTACCCAACTTCAGGGTATGTCTCTAGGAACGGGCGAAGGGTTCAAAGAATATGCACAAAAATGGAGAGATTTGGCTGGCAGGGTGCAGCCTCCATTGACTGATCGTGAGCTGGTTGATATGTTTCTAGGGACTTTGTCTGGTCCATTTTTCAATCATTTGGTTGGCAACTCCTCCGCTGGGTTTACAGATTTAATCCTGACAAGTGAAAGGATAGAAGCTGACATCAGGTCAAGAAAGATACAAAAAGCTGCCTCCACAAGTACTGAGAAAAGGCCTTTCAAGAAAGAAGCAAGTGCAGTCTATGGTCCTAGAAGACAAGTCAAGCCAGAAAGCCGCCAAGCCGTCAATGCCTTGGTCATTTCAAAGCCTGTTGCTGCTCCTCAGCAGTACAATCAACAAAGAGGTGAAAGGCCCAAGAGGCAGTATACTCGGCTGAGTATGACCTTGTCACAAATCTTACCGCAACTGTTATCAACCAACTTGGTGACAATCAAAGAGGCTCCTAAGGTCGTGAATACTGCATCTCCTAAGTATAACCCAAATTCCCGTTGTGCTTATCATTCCGATAGCCCCGGGCATACTACTAATGATTGCTGGGCCCTGAGAAATAAAGTGCAAGACCTTATTGACGCGAAGGAAATTCAGTTTGAGGCGCCTGAGAGGCCAAATGTTGTAACTGCTCCTATGCCCCAGCATAGAGTAAATGCCATTGAGGAAGATTTGTATGCTGTTTCGGTGAATGATGTTGCTACCCCTCTTTTGACTGTTAAGAGGAACTTACTACTAGCCGGTTTATTTCCGGGCTGTAGCAAGGGTTGCCTCCTATGTGCTGTTATCCCTACCGGTTGTCCGCTGCTGAAATCAGGCATCCAAAGCCTGATGGATAGCAAAGAAATTCTGTTCATGAAAACTGCTGTTCCATTTGTTTCTGCTGAAGAAGTATATGTTGTCACAATTTACAATCCTACCAAAGCTCCCCCGAGGAAGCCAGTCCAAATTATGTCTGTTGCACCCATTACTATTACTGTTCCGGGGCCTCTCCCCTATGAATCTAACAAGGCTGTCCCATGGCACTATGGGGCAGACATGTATGTGCTTGGAGTGAAGCAGGAGTTCAACACCAGTACCAGTATCAGTAACATCACTGGTCCCGCCAAGATTACTCGCAGTGGCAGGCTCTTCTCGCCTGACATTGCACCACCAGTTATCCGAAAACTGCTTATCATCACACCCGCAAGTGTGCATGCTCCAAATCAAGTTCCTGTGTCTACTACTGCCGCCGAGTCCTCTGATGCTCGGGGCAAAGAAGTTTCTACCAATTTGCCTGCCAGGACGGAGGCACCAAAAAAGACTGCTGTTGAAGCCTCCCAACAAGAGATGGAGGAAATCCTTAAAATCATTAAAAAGAGTGACTTCAATGTTGTTGAACAGTTGGGGCATACCCCCTCCAAAATCTCTATGCTATCATTGCTGCTATGCTCAGAGGCCCATGCAAAAGCCCTGATTTCATTTCTGAAAATGGCCCATGTGCCGCAAGAGACCTCTGCAGATCAATTCACTGACTGTGTGGCTAATTTGACAGCTGACAATGGCTTGGGTTTCTCAGATGCAGACCTTACCACCAAAGGAAAAAATCACAATGATGCCCTGCATGTTTCCATAGAATGCAGGGGCACTACTCTCGCACACGTATTGGTGGATACCGGTTCTTCCCTGAATGTTTTGCCCAAGAAGGCATTGGATCGCTTGGATTGTGAGGGCCTGGAATTGAAACCTAGTAACATCATTGTTAGAGCCTTCGGCGGTTCTAAGAGGATGGTGCACAGTGAGGTAGACATTCCTATTCGTGTGGGTTCCCAAGTCTTCGACTCAACGTTCTATGTAATGGATATTCGTCCATCTTATTCCTGCTTGTTGGGTCGACCCTGGATTCACAAGGCTGGGGCAGTAACATCCACTCTACACCAAAAGCTCAAATACCCTGTCAAAGGGAAGATTGTTACTGTGCAGGGTGAGGAGGAATACATGGTAAGTCACTTGAATTATGTGATCGGTGGATCTGGAACTGACTGTTTAACGCTGGTTCGCGAAATGTCGCAGAAGCAAGAGTCGCCACCGTCTTTTATTTTCTCCAAA
This sequence comes from Vicia faba, assembly GCA_948472305.1. Classification (NCBI taxonomy): domain Eukaryota; kingdom Viridiplantae; phylum Streptophyta; class Magnoliopsida; order Fabales; family Fabaceae; genus Vicia; species Vicia faba. Next base: position 1,157,184,402 of record OX451736.1, on the reverse strand, counting down.
TGGAAAGGACAAAAGCACAGAAAAATTCCTTATTGAGATTAGTTCTCGGTTCGGGAGGTAGATTTATAGAAAGGGAAGGTGTTAGCACCCTTTCTATCCATGGTTATCCATGGGCTCTTAGATACTTGCTCATTTGTGTTTTCAACATGTTTGTTTGCTTTTCAACTGTGGGTTTAAAAAAGTTTCATTTAAAATTTCAGTTCGACTCTTGTATCAGTCCTCAAGAGTGTTTGAAAAATTGTTTTTGAAAGCTTTCTGCAAAGTGTCGGTGTGAAAAGAAGTTTTTGTTTTGTTTTGAATTAGAGCAAGTATCTACGAGTCATCTACCTACCCTAAGGAATTCGTCTGTGTAAATGTCCTTAAGATAGTGCCATCCCACCATTGAGAGGTAGGTAGCACCACCGTTGGAGGTATTCGGGTCAATTTGAGGGTTCAGGGCATTGTGGTCACCAGAGCAATAGGAAGACACCTTAGAAGCTACCCTCATGCCATGTTCATGGACATGAGGACTTACTAAAACGTCCTCTACTCGACGACCACGTTTCGAGGGGCAAGGCAACAATGAGACGTACCCTAGGGGTGGTGTGTGAATTGTGTGTCATTTTCAGTTATACTTGTCTTGTTCATGCATTGGTGATCTACGCTTTGTTTTTATTTTTGGCATTCGTTCTTTCATGCAAGTTATTAACAGTTAAAAGATGCGGAATTTAAAAGTCCTACGCTATTACAAAGGCGCGGGTCTACATCGCCAAATTAATCCAAGACCCGATTTGAATAAAATAAAATGCGGAAAGTAAATATCCTAATTAATCTATTACAAGGCTTTGGGGCAAGTACATTACATAGAAAGAAATAAAATACATGCGCGAAAGAAATTATAATCGAATGCGAGGGCGTTGGACCCTTTTAAAGATATTAAATCGAAATCGTAAATTAATTAAATTAAATAAAAGCAAGAACTTATTTTTTTTGGAGTTTTTGTATTTATGGAATTTAGTAAGAAAATTAAATGGAATTAAAATCCTAATTCTAAACTATTTTTAATTTATTAAAAATGTGTTTAAGTTTGACCTAGTTTTAACCTAATTATTTAATTACAAGTTATTCATAAAAATAATTAATTATTGATAATAATAAGAAGAAATTTTAATTATTGAAAAAAGGAATAAAAAGCTAGAAACCCTAATTTTTATGTTTTTAATTTATTTAAGAAAAGAAGTTAAAGTTAAAACCCTAATTTAAAGCTAAATTAATTATCAAATTTATTTACAAAATAAAAACATTACTACATTAAATAATAAATAAATATATTTTTATTTTTGACTTTCTGTTTTTTTGTATTTTTTATATTATAAAAATTAATTTAAAGAATAAAAAGAAAATAATTAAAGCAAAATAAAAAAAAGAAAAGAGTAAAGGAAAGAAAATGCACACAAGGGGGTTTGTTGACCCTTTTGGAGGTATGTTTGAGCAATTTGGCCCACCATAGTCAGGCCTCTTTTTGACTTCTTATGATTACGTGCGCATGCGTTGACTAGCGTGTATCCTGGAACTCTTATCATGGCCCTTGGATTCATCTCCTGGGACACTTGGCAAGCCAAGGCATGGAGTTGTATGGTGGACTTCTGGGCGTGTGGGATACCTAATCATGTTATAAGAAAAAATAGAAGGAAATATGGGGGACCTGGGAATCGAACCCAGGTCCCAAGGCTTGCCAACAACACTTTCCACCAACTGAGCTGTTTAGCAACTTTGTCATTATGATGGACAACAATTAATATAATAAAAATAAGGATTAGTGACGTAAAACACAAAAAGGCGCGCCAAGCTTTTGAATCAGCCAACCGTGTGCTTACAACTCATCTTCTTCTCCACTTGTTCTTTATTTCGCCTAAAAAATAAAACTAGATAGCGGGGGTTTTAAACCCCCACAATCTGAAACACCAAAAAATAGCAAATAGAAAACCGTTGGTCATAAATTGAGCGCGACATGTGGACTTAATTCGTATAGATGCACTGAGTTCAATGGTCCTGGTCTTGCTGCCTAATTTTTTCTTATGCAAGAAACCCCAATTTCACATCTCTGCAAGCCTAACGAGCTCCCATGGTGGATTCGTGTACAGGGCACAAAAACTCAATTAAATGATGCCAACAGATTTAGAACAACCATATTAGTATAAATCAACAAGAAAAATGCAAGGATGATGCGTATAAATTAAAACACGAATATGAAAAATGTCAAGAACAGGGCGGCCTCATTCTACCGATTCTTGAGGTTAGAGACTGTGGTTTTGATTCAGGAAGCTTCCTTGATGTCTCAGGAATGTAATGGAATTGTTCTCTTGCCTTGAAACGCCCTCTAGCTGTGTTTTCAGTTTTGAACTTTTTGACAAAAAATGCAAAGTTTGTTTGTGGTCTGAGGCGCAGCTTTCAGGTCCTCTGCATTAGGTTTAGGTTTGTGCTTATATGTGGAATGAATTAGGGTGAAAATCCAAACCAAAAACCTTTGCATTCATGAATCAAATATTTGATTTTTAATGTAATCTTTTCAATCTTTTTCATGCCCTTTTGATACCAATCATGGCCAAATCTTTCCATATTAGTGATGCACGAAATCTTGAGGTTTTATGGAGAGAATATGCTGCAAAAAGGGATTGGAAAACATGGTTTTCTATTTTTGTCATATTTTATTTTAATAAAATGAACTAATAATAATAATAATTCAAATAATTAATAAAAAATGATAAAATAACTCCCTTTAAAGTCAATGGGTCGTGCATAGCTTTTGGGTGATGATTCTTGGAATAAATTGTGGCCCATTAGCAATTTTGAGGCATTTGAAGCAAAATTGACTTTTCAAAATTCCCAAAAATTTCCCAACTTCCACAAGGCATATCTTGCTCAATTTTTAAGCTTTGATCATGTTATTGGACATTTTGAAAGGTCTTGAAGTCCTCTAACCAATGCCTTTGGTCCCATGTCATTTTGATTTACCAATGTCAAGTTATGGTCTTTGACTTAAAGTGCCTTTTTGTTGACTTTTGAAAATGACCTATAATGTTGAGATTGATAACTTTTTATGAGAGCATTTCTTGGACTTGAAGTGTGAGGAGTAGTTGTAGGAAATGTGTTTCTCTTTAAAATGAGCTTTGGATGGAATTTTTCTGATAAACCATGTGGAAGTTATGCCTTGGTCAAGTTACAGTTGACTTTTTCAACTGTCCAAATATAGAGACTTTTGCATCTTGAGACTTTTTGAGCCATGCCTTGAGAATCATGATCAAGCATTGATCAAATGATGTTTGTGGCTTCAAAATAAGATGTTGACCAAAAATTTGGACTTTTGACTGTCAAATGACCATTTTGCCCCTACAGTTGACTGTTGAGCAATTGGGGTTTCTGACTGTGCAATTTTGTGTTGTGAGTCTTGAAACTTAGCATATGGATGCTTGACCTTGTATGTAGGCATGTGGGACTTGATTGGACCTTTGGAAACTTCAATTTCTTTGCCAGAACCAAAACCATAGTTTTTGACTGTTTAGGAGGCAATTGAACTGTGCAACTCTTGATAGATTTTGAAGCATGCTCTTTGCAAATCTTGAGGAATATGGGAGGGCAAATTTTGGGGTACAACAGTTGCCCCTGTTCAATTTTCTTAGACCTGAGGATGTAGATTGGCTGACGTGCCTTTCGTAATCCGAAGGTGGAAGATGATTGAACACTAGAGTGCCCAGAAATTTGCGCTCACATGTTAGCAGTGTGATGGTGGGAATGGGCTTACAGATTCCATTTGGAGATTGATGGATAGGATGATGGGCTTACATATGCCATGTTGAGAGGTGATGGATAAGTGGATGGGCTTATAGATGCCATCTGGGTGTTGATCGCGTAAGAGATTCCTTAGCGAGAACTTGCGTACCTGAAAAAAGAAAATGATTACCTGCCCTGTTACAGGAGTTGGTCTTCAAACTCTTATGTAGATGTGCCCTGACTGGTTACAGGAATTGAATCTGGAGCTTCAAAAGGTGATGAATGAACCAGGGATGGTTACTATCTCAACGGGACGCTGAGAGAACCCTGGGCGATTACTACCTCAACAGGAACGTTGAGAGAATCTTGGATGTCTTCTACTGGGATAAGATTCAGGGAGATCTTAGGGTCGATCTGACTGAACCAGAGAAGGCCTTTGACTGGATAAGAATCAGGAAAATCTTAGGGTCGATTTAACTGAACCGGGAAAGGTCTTGGAATATCTTCAACTGGATAAGAATCAGGGAGATCTTAGGGTCGATCTGACTGAACCAGAGAAGGCCTTTAACTGGATAAGAATCAGGAAAATCTTAGGGTCGATTTAACTGAACCGAGCAAGGTCTTGGAATATCCTCAACTGGATAAGAATCAGGGAGATCTTAGGGTCGATCTGACTGAACCAGAGAAGGCCTTTGACTGGATAAGAATCAGGAAAATCTTAGGGTCGATTTAACTGAACCGGGCAAGGTCTTGGAATATCTTCAACTGGATAAGAATCAGGGAGATCTTAGGGTCAATCTGACTGAACCAGAGAAGGCCTTTGACTGGATAAGAATCAGGAAAATCTTAGGGTCGATTTAACTGAACCGGACAAGGTCTTGGAATATCCTCAACTGGATAAGAATCAGGGAGATCTTAGGGTCGATCTGACTGAACCAGAGAAGGTCTTGGAATATCCTCAAATGGATAAGAATCAGGGAGATCTTAGGGTCGATCTGACTGAACCAGAGAAGGCCTTTGACTGGATAAGAATCAGGAAAATCTTAGGGTCGATTTAACTGAACCAGACTAAAGTCTTGAAATATAGCTGAGAACTTAACTGGATCTTTCCTGAAAGGTAAAGGTCAGTCATATGCAATGCATGATATGGATCAAGCAATGATGTTCTCAACATAAATGAGATTTGTAAGATATGATGCATATATGCATGCTATAATGTATGGAAATGTGATGTTTATGAACGTATGCTTTCGTCCTAGGAAAATAAATCCTTGACGGATGCCGGGAAGTCATATCCTGGGCTGATGTTGGAGAATATTGCTTTGTTGTCTCCGCTGGGGATGATAGTTGCAAGAATACCGGTAGGAGAAGATAACTCCGTTAGGGAATAAACTTGGCGAATAGAACACTCTGCGGGGAGAAAATTACTCTAGCGACCTTGCTGGAAAAATGCTCTGTGGGGAGAGAGGTACTTTGCTGGAATGTTGATGGTAACTTCACTGGGGATACCATTAATATGTTGGAAGTGTTAATAGACTCCGCTGGGAATAGGAAGACTTCGTCGGGGACGATCTTTCCGTGGCTTTTGGTTGAGGATAACCCAGTTATATCCTGGTAGGGAAATAACCTTTGGATAAAGCCGGGAGACGCGTTCGTGCTCTGCAGGGGAGAAGCTTCCAGAATCTACTGGGGATAAGCTTCCTGCTGGGGAGATGATTCAAACTTTCCTGGGGAAATTTGGATTGGACTCTCCTAGGGAAATTCTTGAGATACATTGGGGAAGTAACTCCACTGAATGTTTGGTTGACCGCCGGGGAACAGTCTTAGACCAAGACTGCCGGGGATGCTTGTTAAGAATATCTGTATGATGTGTTGGGGAATGTTGAGATCTGCGGGGGATACCCAACTTCCTTAAGGTTGATTGTATAACTTTGCTTGGGGAGAGCGTATTGACTTGCTGACTCACTCTCTGGGGGATTAAAATATACTGGTTGTGTTCTTCAGCTGAACCTACCTTGATACCTTGGTGGACAGAGCAATTAGATCGCTTAGACAACTCTTTATTGCCCCTGTTTCTAATGTTACTTGTAATTAATCCTTTGTTTCGTATGCAAATATTTATGAGTTAGCAATTAGTGTCAAATGCATATATCACAAATTGAACCTTGGACGTTCTTCGCAAAACAAAACAGAGAAGGAAAAACAATTGGCAATTTTAACTGAAAAGTGAATTTTTATTGATTTTTTTTTAATTTGCCTGTAAATAGGCGTTTTATGTACAAGAGGCTGACGTCCTAGTAAGAGAACGCCGCCGAATAAGAGTTTATACAAATTTGTACAAAGGAAAATAAAACAGCTGTGTGAAAAGAATAATCCCACTGGGTTCCAACTCTGCTATCGCCTTTATATCTTCGAGCGTCTCATCACTTGATGACCTAGCTGAAGATGAAGCTGATTGATCGATGCAGTCTGAACTTGATGCTGATACCGGATTCTGGATGAAAAGTGATCCAATGAGACATAGTATTACGCTTTATCCCTAACTTTTGCCTGGACCGCCCTTTCGGGTTTTCAGTCCACCGGGATACCCATTTTTTCCCAAGCCGCCTTTTCAGGTTTTCGACTTGCCGGGTGTACAGATTTTTTCATTTCATCCCTTCATTTTGCCCGAACCCTTTTGGTTCGCCGGGAAGCCCTAATTTTTGCCTAGGTATGTCAACCTAGCGGGTCTTTTTTCATGCGTAGTATCTTTTTACTATGTCTGCATTGGCGGGGTGAGGAAGGTTGTCACCATCCATGGTGGTCAGAATCATGGCTCCTCCTGAGAACACATGTTTAACCATAAATGGCCCTTCGTACATAGGGGTCCATTTGCCCCTTGGATCACTCTGAGGAAGGATGATGCGTTTGATTACCAGATCCCCAACTTGATATTCTTGTGGTCTGACCTTTTTGTTAAATGCCCTGATCATCCGTTTTTGGTACGTCTGACCATGACAGATAGCAGCAAGTCTCTTTTCGTCAATTAAGTTTAGCTGATCAAGTCGTGTCTGGATCCAATCATCTTCATTCAGATCTGCATCCTTCATTATCCGGAGAGAGGGTATCTGCACTTCGATCGGTAAGACTGCCTCCATATCGTAGACCAAGGAGAAAGGAGTTGCCCCGGTTGACGTCCTTGCTGAGGTACGGTACCCATGTAGAGCAAACGGTAACATCTCGTGCCAATATTTATAAGTCACTGTCATCTTCTGTACAATTTTCTTGATATTTTTATTCGCTGCTTCTACAGCCCCATTCATCTTCGACCGGTAAGGAGAAGAGTTGTGGTGATGTATCTTGAATTGTTCACAGAGCTCAGTGATCATCTTGTTGTTGAGATTGGTACCGTTGTCTGTAATGATCCTTTCTGGGACACCGTATCGACAAATCAGATTGTGCCGAATGAACCGTGCCACAACAGCCTTGGTTACTGTAGCGTAGGAAGCTGTTTCAACCCACTTCGTGAAGTAATCAATCGCCACCAGGATGAAGCGATGCCCGTTAGATGCCGTAGGTTTAATCTCACCGATCATATCTATGCCCCACATTGCAAACGGCCAAGGTGCAGTCAGGACATTCAGAGGAACTGGAGGAACATGCACCTTGTCTGCATAAATCTGGCATTTGTGACATGTCCGAGAATGTTGGTAGCAGTCGGCTTCCATTGTGGACCAGAAATACCCTGCCCGAAGGATCTTCTTTGCCATAGTGTGTCCACTGGAATGTGTTCCGAAGGTACCCTCATGCAGCTCTGCCATGATCCTTTCTGCTTCAGTCTTATCCACACAACGCAGTAAGGTCGAATCATGGTTTTGCTTATACAGAATGCCGTTGCTAAGGAAGAACTTCGCTGCGAACCTTCTCAGAAACTTCTTGTCATTGACAGATGCACCTTCAGGGTATTCCTGAGCTTCCAAGTATCTCTTCACCTCATGGTACCAAGGCTTCTCAGTCACCAATTCAGTCTCAAGATCGCAACAGTATGCCGGTTCGTCCAGTTTCCAGATGATGATCCGGGGAGCCTCATTGTCCCATTTGAATTTGAACATGGAAGACATCGTAGCTAACGCGTCCGCCAACTGATTCTCCTCTCTCGGAAAGTGTTCAAAGGTTATCTCTGTGAAGTGGGGGATCAATGTCAACACACATTCTCTATAAGGAATAAGATTCGGATGTTTCGTATCCCACTCCCCTTTGATCTGGTTGATCACGAGAGCGGAATCTCCGAAGACACTCAGAAACTTGATCCTTAAGTCGATCGCAGCTTGGAGACCCATGATGCATGCCTCATACTCCGCCATGTTGTTGGTGCAGTTGAAACATAGCCGGGCAGTGAGTGGAGTATGAGTGCCTTGAGGGGATATGATCATAGCGCCGATACCGTTACCCAAAGCGTTGGAGGCTCCGTCAAAGTGCATAGACCATCGGGATCCTTCCTCAGGTCCTTCATCCGGTCCAGGTACTTCACAATCAGTCACTATCATGATGCTCTCGTCTGGAAACTCGAAGTTTATTGACTGATAGTCGTCCACTGCTTGATGTGCCAAGTGGTCTGCCAATACACTTCCTTTGTTGGCTTTCTGAGTTGTGTACTGGATGTCGTATTCTATCAAGATCATTTGCCATCTTGCTATTCTCCCAGACAGAGCAGGCTTTTCAAATATGTACTTTATTGGATCCATCTTTGAGATCAACAAGGTAGTGTGAGTCAACATATACTGTCTCAGTCGGCGAGCAGCCCATACCAAAGCGCAACAAGTTTTCTCAAGCAGTGAGTATCGGGTCTCACAGTCGGTAAACTTTTTGCTAAGGTAATAAATGGCATGTTCTTTTCGGCCAGACTCTTCATGCTGCCCCAGCACACACCCCATTGAATTGTCAAGTACTGTTAGGTATAGTATCAGAGGTCTCCCTTCAACCGGTGGCATAAGGATGGGTGGTTCTTGGAGATACTCTTTGATTCTGTCAAAAGCGGCCTGACATTCATCATTCCAACGTACTACCTGATCTTTCTTCAGCAGCTTGAAGATTGGCTCACAGGTAACAGTTAGATGCGAGATGAATCGAGCAATGTAATTCAGACGTCCTAGAAAGCCTCTGACTTCTTTCTCTGTCTTAGGAACCGACATCTCTTGAATAGCTTTAACCTTGGCAGGGTCCACTTGAATACCCTTGTCACTTACAACGAAGCCTAGCAGTTTTCCAGATCTTACCCCGAAGGTGCATTTGTTCGGGTTCAACCTTAGCTTGTACAACTTCAGACGGTCAAACAATTTCTGCAGATGATCAAGGTGTTCTTCCTCAGTTTGGGACCTTGCGATCATGTCGTCGACATACACTTCAATCTCATGATGGATCATGTCATGAAATAAAGCAACCATGGCACATTGGTAGGTTGCCCCAGCATTTTTCAACCCGAATGGCTTGACCTTGTAGCAGAAGGTGCCCCACTGAGTAACAAAGGTAGTCTTTTCCATGTCTTCAGGTGCCATCTTGATCTGATTATAGCCTGAAAAACCATCCATGAAAGAGAACACCTTATGCTGAGCAGTATTGTCAACAAGGACGTCAATGTGAGGTAAGGGAAAGTCATCCTTGGGGCTGGCCCTGCTCAGATCCCTGTAGTCGACACACATTCTGACCTTTCCATCTTTCTTTGGTACCGGCACCACATTAGCAACCCACTGAGGATAAGAAGTCACTGCAAGGAACCCGGCATCGAACTGTTTCATAACCTCGGCTTTGATCTTCTCAGACATCTCTGGACGCATACGACGGACCTTTTGCTTAACCGGAGGACAGTCTTCCTTCGTAGGCAAGTGATGGACCACAATGTCGGTATCCAACCCGGGCATGTCTTCGTAGGACCAGGCGAAGATTTCCACATAATCATGTAACATCTGAGTCAACCGTTGCTTCACGCTGAGCTCTAGGTTGGCACCAATCTTAACTTCCTTCCTGTCCGTCTTAGTACCCAGATTTATCGTTTCCACTGGCTCTTCGTGTGGTTGAATTGCCCTCTCTTTCTGGAGTAACAGTCTTGCAAGCTCGCCAGGCACTTCGCAATCATCTTCACCTTCGTCTTCGGCTAAGTTGATCGGATTTTCGAAGTCATAACTGGCAGTAGCAGAGTCGTTACCAGTGAGATCCAGAGTGGATTGAAACCTGTATGAGTGAGTGTGTGTAAATACAGCTGTTTTGCAATATATAAAGAAAGGAAAGAAAGAAAAGGAGCATAAGATTTAAAATGAGAGAAAACGTCCAAGGTCTTTATTCATGATATATGAAATGACAATTAATATACCCTCACAAATGAAGCCACGGTGCCCCGGGTAAGACACCGGGCCATAGAGTTTCAATTCATTGTTTATTACAAATAGCAAAATCAAAGGAATTCATTACTCCGTAACAAAAGTAACAGGTAGGTTGTCTTTTGCAATCCAATTGCCAGGTCCACTGTCGGCCGTCGGATAAATCCAGCTGTCGAACTCAGCTTCATCCACTTCATCATCCTCCCTGATAGCATTCACTCCATGGTTAGGCATGGGAGCAGTCACCACATTGGGCTTCTCAGGTGCCTCAAACTGTACCTCCTTGGCATCAATAAGATCCTGCACTTTATTCTTTAAGGCCCAACAGTCATCAGTAGAATGCCCTGGGCTATCGGAGTGATAATCACAACGGGCATTTGGATTATACTTGGGAGAGGCAGTATTCACAACCTTCGGGGCCTCTCTGACAGTCACCAAGTTGGTGGATAGCAACTGCGGCAAGATTTGCGACAAAGTCATACTTAGCCGGTTAAACTCTCTTCTGGGTCTTTCAGCCCTTTGTGGATTGGTTTGCCGAGGAGCGGCATCAGGCTTGGCAATCATCACCGCGTTGACAGATTGACGGCGTTCTGGTTTCTCTTGCCTTCTAGGCCTATATACAGCACTGGCCTCCTTCTTAAAGGGCTTCTTCTCAGAACTTGACGACGCACCTTTCTGAATTTTACCGGACTTCATTCCAGCCTCTATTCTCTCCCCAGTCAGAATAAGATCAGTGAACCCTGCAGATGAGTTACCGATAAGATGATTGAAGAATGGCCCGGAGAGGGTCCCCAAGAACATATCTACCAGCTCACGGTCAGTTAACGGAGGCTGCACCCTGCCAGCCAGATCCCTCCACTTCTGTGCATACTCTTTAAAACCTTCGCTTGATCCTAGCGACATACCCTGGAGTTGGGTACGTGTAGGAGCAAGGTCGGCATTATATTGATACTGCTTGTAAAAAGCAGTAGCCAACTCCTCCCAGTTACGAACCTTGGTCCCATCTAGCTGATAGAACCATTCGAGATGAGTCCCTGAAAGACTCTCCTGGAAGAAGTGGATCCACAAATTCTTATCCACAGTGTACGGCTGAATCTTCCGCACATAAGATCTGAGGTGTAGCTTGGGACAAGACGCCCCGTCATACTTGGTGAAAGATGGTGCCTTAAATTTGTGAGGAATGATCACACCAGTAGATAAGCCCAAGTCTCCGAAATCTAGCTCAGGCACTTGTTGGATTTCCATTGCATTCAGTCTGTCTTCCAAATGCTTGTACCGGTCTTCAGCAGGAGGATACTGTTCCTCATTAAAGTCAGTCTCGTTGTCAGAGACTACTGGACTTGAAGCCTTTCCCCCCTGGGGACTGCCTTTGCCTACAGAAGAACCGACTTCTTCATTCTGCAGAGTGTTACCAAACCTCCGACCCGAGTTGAAAAGAACAGTTCTCTTCTTCTTCTTCTCCTTCTTCAGGAGTAAAGCCTTCAGCTCTTCTTGTCCTTGAGCCAGACCCATGATCAACTCCTAAAATTGCGCGTTCTGCGCCTGAAGGGCCTTGATAGACATCTCGGTTGATGATGAGTCAGGGTTCATGATGCTGAAATAAACAGCGAAGAACAATAAGCAACCTGAAAAGAAGAAAACCTGTTATGCACATGATGAATGGAATGCGTATGATTTATGTTTTCAAAGACAATCGGGAATAAACTTTGTAAACAAAAAGGAACGCACTTCATTAGATTCAACTTTGAAATTTAGATTGTTCAACAGATTGCCCTTAGGCGTTACATAAAGTGGAAATACTGAAAAGGGAAATAAAACTGTAAAAGAACATCCAGAGCTCTTCATTGATCCCAGGGTCTCCTCTTCTCAGTACGAATATAGTCATTCAGAGCTCGCTCATTCTCCAACTGCTTTGTCAGCTTCTGGATCTTCAATTCCTGCTCATTGAACTTTTCCCGATACGAATCACGTTCTTCTCGCAGTTGCGACCAAGACCTCTTTAATGTCTCATAATCAGTAGGTATCTGAGGAGGGAGGACAGTTGGAGGAACCCCATCTTTGTCAAGATACTCAAGAATGACGGGTCTGACAGCTTCGTATGGCATACCTAACTTTTGAGCACGGAGGCGAACCCATTTGTAGTAGGCTTCCATCGGTAGAGAAGTCTTTGGCCCCAACTCTTGTGGGTCAGCTTTATGAACTCTGTCCCAAGCCTTGATGAACCTACGACGCAGCTCGTCACTATCCACCTGAAACTCAAAACTGATGTGAGGCACCAACATCTCATGAGGCCCTGCTCTTCTGGCTCTTCCAAACTGACGGAGCGCTAGACATGGATTGTAAGAGATTCCTCCTTGGGTACCAATCAGGGGAACATTAGGGTATTCTCTGCAACGATCAATAACAGCTATCTCATCCAAACCTCTGAAAGTCCAAATAATGTCCTTATCAGTGAGAGACATTAACCTGTGAGCCCAACCTCTTCCTTCTTGGTTCTTCAGCACGAACTTAGGGAGGTGCGAAATAAACCACCTCACCAACAAAGGGATACAACACCACAGAGTTCCTCGTCTTCGGGCAGTACGAGCATAAAGTTGTTGCAGGATGTCACCCAAGAGAGTGGGCACAGGGTTCTGAGACATAAAGATCCTTATGGCAGTGACATTGATGAAGTTGTCAGGATTAGGAAACAAGACTAGCCCATAGATTAAGAGAGCCAAGATGTCTTCATATGCCCTAAAGTCCAAGTCATTCCAGAAACTGTTAGCTTTACCAATCAGAAACTTGGCCAAGAAACCCTTAACTCCGCTTCTAGTCACCCAGTTGTCCATTACTTCTTGATGGGTCAAAGGAAGAGCTGCAACAACCTCCTCAAGCCTGAGGGTCTTTTCCCAACCAGTGTAAGGAGTCTGATCCAAGATAGGGATGCCAAGCAAATCAGAGAACTCTTCCAGGGTAGGGACCAGCTGGAAGTCTTGAAAGGTGAAACACTGGTACAAAGGGTCATATAACTGGGTTAGGACACTCATCAACTGTTGATCCCGCTTTGCAGTGACTAAACTGAGAAGAGAACCGTGCCTCTGGATGAAGGAAGTGGTATTTGGAATTCTGCTAACCAACTCTTCAAGCAACTCAGGTGGGTGAACAAAGTTGAACCGGATAGTATTCCTTCGCATAGGTATCATGATGTCCTACAAAACAGAGCAAAGGTGAAACCCTCTTGTCTTTGAAATGGTCAGTCCTTATGCAGGATGCATGCAATGCTCATGATGTTATGATGTTATGATAAAGCACACCACAAATATTTACAAAGGCAAACATGATAAGGCACACAAGTCACACAAGACAAGCCCTTAAAGTTTAGGCCAGCATGAGGTCTAGGTATTACCCTCTTTCAGTTTGTTGGTTCATACCTGTCCTATCAAAAGCAACCGGGTTCTTATAGGATCCCAATATCATTGACTACCCTCAATCGGTCATAACCCCAGCATCGCAATCTTTTCTTGCGGCCAGAACCATCACGAGAGTTTAGCCTCAATGGGCGTAGCATACTGCTACTGTTCTAATGGCCAAGTTGTGTCATTTAAGGTTCTAAGGTCTGTTGGTGCTTAATGACTCCTCAGAAGACCCATATTCTCCTCGTTGCAACACAAGGGATATCGGTACAGACCAAGGTGCCACACCAACGTAGCCACTACTTCACCCATGTCGGTCTACGCCGGACAGGTCCCTCACAGCTTATGCTACCTAACAGGGTATCCCCAGATCCGGGTTAGGATCTATGTAACTCCCATGCAACCCACAATTTTAAAGCAACCAAGTCAAAACAATTGAAAACACAGTTATGAACTATCCTAAGGTACACCTTACTTTATAAAGTCTCCCCAGCAGAGTCGCCAGTTCTGTGATCGGTGGATCTGGAACTGACTGTTTAACGCTGGTTCACAAGGCTGGGGCAGTAACATCCACTCTACACCAAAAGCTCAAATACCCTGTCAAAGGGAAGATTGTTACTGTGCAGGGTGAGGAGGAATACATGGTAAGTCACTTGAATTCTGTGATCGGTGGATCTGGAACTGACTGTTTAACGCTGGTTCGCGAAATGTCACGGAAGCAAGAGTCACCACCGTCTTTTATTTTCTCCAAATGGAAAGGACAAAAGCACAGAAAAATTCCTTATTGAGATTAGTTCTCGGTTCGGGAGGTAGATTTATAGAAAGGGAAGGTGTTAGCACCCTTTCTATCCATGGTTATCCATGGGCTCTTAGATACTTTCTCATTTGTGTTTTCAACATGTTTGTTTGCATTTCAACTGTGGGTTTAAAAAAGTTTCGTTTAAAATTTCAGTTCGACTCTTGTATCAGTCCTCAAGAGTGTTTGAAAAATTGTTTTTGAAAGCTTTCTGCAAAGTGTCGGTGTGAAAAGAAGTTTTTGTTTTGTTTTGAATTAGAGCCAGTATCTACGAGTCATCTACCTACCCTAAGGAATTCGTCTGTGTAAATGTCCTTAAGATAGTGCCATCCCACCATTGAGAGGTAGGTAGCACCACCGTTGGAGGTATTCGGGTCAATTCGAGGGTTCGGGGCATTGTGGTCACCAGAGCAATAGGAAGACACCTTAGAAGCTACCCTCATGCCATGTTCATGGACATGAGGACTTACTAAAACATCCTCTACTCGACGACCACGTTTCGAGGGGCAAGGCAACAGTGAGACGTACCCTAGGGGTGGTGTGTGAATTGTGTGTCATTTTCAGTTATACTTGTCTTGTTCATGCATTGGTGATCTACGCTTTGTTTTTATTTTTGGCATTCGTTCTTTCATGCAAGTTATTAACAGTTAAAAGATGCGGAATTTAAAAGTCCTACGCTATTACAAAGGCGCGGGTCTACATCGCCAAATTAATCCAAGACCCGATTTGAATAAAATAAAATGCGGAAAGTAAATATCCTAATTAATCTATTACAAGGCTTTGGGGCAAGTACATTACATAGAAAGAAATAAAATACATGCGCGAAAGAAATTATAATCGAATGCGAGGGCATTGGACCCTTTTAAAGATATTAAATCGAAATCGTAAATTAATTAAATTAAATAAAAGCAAGAACTTATTTTTTTGGAGTTTTTGTATTTATGGAATTTAATAAGAAAATTAAATGGAATTAAAATCCTAATTCTAAACTATTTTTAATTTATTAAAAATGTGTTTAAGTTTGACCTAGTTTTAACCTAATTATTTAATTACAAGTTATTCATAAAAATAATTAATTATTGATAATAATAAGAAGAAATTTTAATTATTGAAAAAAGGAATAAAAAGCTAGAAACCCTAATTTTTATGTTTTTAATTTATTTAAGAAAAGAAGTTAAAGTTAAAACCCTAATTTAAAGCTAAATTAATTATCAAATTTATTTACAAAATAAAAACATTAGTACATTAAATAATAAATAAATATATTTTTATTTTTGACTTTCTGTTTTTTTGTATTTTTTATATTATAAAAATTAATTTAAAGAATAAAAATAAAATAATTAAAGCAAAATAAAAAAAAGAAAAGAGTAAAGGAAAGAAAATGCACATAAGGGGGTTTGTTGACCCTTTTGGAGGTATGTTTGAGCAATTTGGCCCACCATAGTCAGGCCTCTTTTTGACTTCTTCTGATTACGTGCGCATGCGTTGACTAGCGTGTATCCTGGAACTCTTATCATGGCCCTTGGATTCATCTCCTGGGACACTTGGCAAGCCAAGGCATGGAGTTGTATGGTGGACTTCTGGGCGTGTGGGATACCTAATCATGTTATAAGAAAAAATAGAAGGAAATATGGGGGACCTGGGAATCGAACCCAGGTCCCAAGGCTTGCCAACAACACTTTCCACCAACTGAGCTGTTTAGCAACTTTGTCATTATGATGGACAACAATTAATATAATAAAAATAAGGATTAGTGACGTAAAACACAAAAAGGCGCGCCAAGCTTTTGAATCAGCCAACCGTGTGCTTACAACTCATCTTCTTCTCCACTTGTTCTTTATTTCGCCTGAAAAATAAAACTAGATAGCGGGGGTTTTAAACCCCCACAATCTAAAACACCAAAAAATAGCGAATAGAAAACCGTCGGTCATAAATTGAGCGCGACATGTGGACTTAATTCGTATGGATGCACTGAGTTCAATGGTCCTGGTCTTGCTGCCTAATTTTTTCTTATGCAAGAAACCCCAATTTCACATCTCTGCAACCCTAACGAGCTCCCATGGTGGATTCGTGTACAGGGCACAAAAACTCAATTAAATGATGCCAACAGATTTAGAACAACCATATTAGTATAAATCAACAAGAAAAATGCAAGGATGATGCGTATAAATTAAAACACGAATATGAAAAATGTCAAGAACAGGGCGGCCTCATTCTACCGATTCTTGAGGTTAGAGATTGTGGTTTTGATTCAGGAAGCTTCCTTGATGTCTCAGGAATGTAATGGAATTGTTCTCTTGCCTTGAAACGCCCTCTAGCTGTGTTTTCAGTTTTGAACTTTTTGACAAAAAATGCAAAGTTTGTTTGTGGTCTGAGGCGCAGCTTTCAGGTCCTCTGCATTAGGTTTAGGTTTGTGCTTATATGTGGAATGAATTAGGGTGAAAATCCAAACCAAAAACCTTTGCATTCATGAATCAAATATTTGATTTTTAATGTAATCTTTTCAATCTTTTTCATGCCCTTTTGATACCAATCATGGCCAAATCTTTCCATATTAGTGATGCACGAAATCTTGAGGTTTTATGGAGAGAATATGCTGCAAAAAGGGATTGGAAAACATGGTTTTCTATTTTTGTCATATTTTATTTTAATTAAATGAACTAATAATAATAATAATTCAAATAATTAATAAAAAATGATAAAATAACTCCCTTTAAAGTCAATGGGTCGTGCATAGCTTTTGGGTGATGATTCTTGGAAGAAATTGTGGCCCATTAGCAATTTTGAGGCATTTGAAGCAAAGTTGACTTTTCAAAATTCCCAAACATTTCCCAACTTCCACAAGGCATATCTTGCTCAATTATTAAGCTTTGATCATGTTCTTGGACATTTTGGAAAGGTCTTGAAGTCCTCTAACTAATGCCTTTGGTCCCATGTCATTTTGATTTACCAATCCCAAGTTATGGTCTTTGACTTAAAGTGCCTTTTTGTTGACTTTTGAAAATGACCTATAATGTTGAGATTGATAACTTTTTATGAGAGCATTTATTGGACTTGAAGTGTGAAGAGGAGTTGTAGGAAATGTCTTTCTCTTCAAAATGAGCTTTGGATGGAATTTTTCTGATAAACCATGTGGAAGTTATGCCTTGGTCAAGTTACAGTTGACTTTTTCAACTGTCCAAATATAGAGACTTTTGCATCTTGAGACTTTTTGAGCCATGCCTTGAGAATCATGATCAAGCATTGATCAAATGATGTTTGTGGCTTCAAAATAAGATGTTGACCAAAAATTTGGACTTTTGACTGTCAAATGACCATTTTGCCCCTACAGTTGACTGTTGAGCAATTGGGGTTTCTGACTGTGCAATTTTGTGCTGTGAGTCTTGAAACTTAGCATATGGATGCTTGACCTTGTATGTAGGCATGTGGGACTTGATTGGACCTTTGGAAACTTCAATTTCTTTGCCAGAACCAAAACCCTAGTTTTTGACTGTTTAGGAGGCAATTGAACTGTGCAACTCTTGATAGATTTTGAAGCATGCTCTTTGCAAATCTTGAGGAATATGGGAGGGCAAATTTTGGGGTACAACAAATTCATTCTGGTATATCGATATGGACGGGGAGTTTATTGAAACCCCCTTTCAGCATTTTGAGGAAGTACCTCCAACGTTGGCATCGGCTGAAACAGTGGTTGAAGAAGACTTTCCGTTGAAGATGGCGTCCTTGAAGGATGCCCGGGCTGTAATCGAGAAAGGCAAATGTGCAAACTGGGGTCAGCTTCCTGACTTCACTCAAAAGACCGACAAGTTTGGGCTGGGCTTCACTGCAGAGGCTCAGAGGGCTGTGCGCAAAGAGAGGATCAGAAAGGCTCTGGTGTTCATAACCAATCCAAGGGTGAATGCTATCGAGGATGATGTAGAGGAAGCAAAGTTTGACAGTTGGATCTATCCAACCACCAGCAACGTACCAAGCAACTGGACGACAAAGGATTTTACACCAATTACATTTGTCACGCAGTAATTAACTCTTTTGATTTTCAATTTATAACAAACAATATGTTGAAACTTTTAATTGGCTCGGTGTCCTACCCGGGGCATCGTAGCTCCATTTGTGAGGGCTTTTTGTATGACATTTCCATATATCATTAATCAAAACATTGGACGTTTGTTGCATTTCAAATCTTGCGCTCTTTTTCTTTCTGTGTTATATATTGCAAAACAGCTATATTTACACACACTCACTTATACAGGTTTCAATCCACTTTGGATCTCACTGGTAACAGCTCTGCTACCACCAGTTATGACTTCGAGAATCCGATCAACTTGGCCGAAGACGAAGGTGAAGATGATTGCGAAGTTCCTGGTGAGCTTCCAAGACTGCTACTCCAGGAAGAGAGGGCCATTCAGCCGCATGAAGAGCCCGTGGAAACAATGAACCTGGGAACTGAGACAGATAAAAAAGAAGTCAAGATTGGTGCCAATCTTGAGCTCAGCGTGAAGCAACGATTGATCCAGATGCTACATGATTACATGGAGATATTTGCTTGGTCTTACGAAGACATGCCCGGTTTGGATGCCGATATTGTGGTTCACCACCTGCCTACCAAGGAAGACTGCCCTCCGGTAAAGCAAAAGGTCCTCCGTATGCGCCCAGAGATGTCCGAAAAGATCAAAGCTGAGGTTATGAAGCAATTCGATGCCGGGTTTCTAGCAGTAACTTCTTACCCTCAGTGGGTTGCCAACGTGGTGCCAGTGCCAAAGAAGGACGGTAAAGTCAGAATGTGTGTCGACTACAGGGATTTGAACAGGGCAAGCCCCAAGGATGATTTCCTTCTGCCTCACATCGACGTTCTTGTTGACAATACTGCTCAACACAAGGTGTTCTCCTTCATGGATGGTTTTTCAGGGTACAATCAGATCAAGATGGCTCCAGAAGATATGGAAAAGACTACCTTTGTCACTCAGTGGGGCACCTTCTGCTACAAGGTCATGCCATTCGGGTTGAAAAATGCTGAGGCAACCTACCAACGTGCCATGGTTGCTTTATTTCATGACATGATACATCATGAGATTGAAGTATACGTTGATGACATGATTGCAAGGTCTCAAACTGAGGAGGAGCACCTTGACCATCTGCGGAAGCTGTTTGACCGATTGAAGTTATACAAGCTGAGATTAAATCCCAACAAATGCACCTTTGGGGTGAGGTCCGGAAAATTGCTAGGTTTCATTGTAAGCGATAAAGGTATTCAGGTGGACCCTGCCAAGGTAAAAGCCATACAAGAGATGCCAACTCCCAAGACAGAGAAAGAAGTCAGAGGCTTTCTGGGACGACTGAATTACATTGCCCGTTTCATCTCACATCTAACTGCTACCTGTGAGCCAATCTTCAAATTACTGAAGAAAGATCAAGTAGTACGTTGGAACGATGAATGTCAGGCTGCTTTCGAAAAGATAAAAGAGTATCTCCAAGAGCCACCCATTCTTATGCCACCAATGGAAGGGAGACCTCTAATACTATACCTGACAGTACTTGACAATTCAATGGGGTGTGTGCTGGGGCAGCATGACGAGTCTGGCCGAAAAGAGCACGCTATTTATTACCTGAGCAAAAAGTTTACCGATTGTGAGTCTCGGTACTCACTGCTCGAGAAAACTTGCTGCGCTCTGGTATGGGCTGCTCGCCGGCTGAGACAGTATATGCTGACTCACACCACTCTTTTGATTTCAAAGATGGATCCCATCAAGTACATATTCGAAAAGCCTGCTCTGTCTGGAAGAATAGCAAGATGGCAAATGATCTTGACAGAATATGATATCCAGTACACAACTCAAAAAGCAATCAAGGGAAGTGTATTGGCAGATCATTTGGCACACCTACCTGTGGATGATTACCAATCGTTGAACTTTGAATTTCCGGACGAAGATATCATGGTGGTCACTGACTGTGAAGTGCCTGGACCGGATGAAGGACCTGAGGAAGGATCCCGATGGTCTATGCATTTTGACGGAGCCTCCAACGCTTTGGGTAATGGTGTCGGCGCTGTAATCATATCCCCTAAAGGCACTCATACTCCACTCACCGCCCGATTGTGTTTCAACTGCACCAACAACATGGCAGAATATGAGGCATGTATCATGGGTCTTCAAGCTGCAATCGACTTAAGGATCAAGTTTCTGAGTGTCTTCGGAGATTCCGCTCTCGTGATCAATCAGATCAAAGGCGAGTGGGATACGAAACACCCGAATCTTATTCCTTACAAGGAGTATGTGTTGACTTTGCTTCCCCACTTTGAAGAGATAACTTTTGAACACTTCCCAAGAGAGGAGAATCAGCTAGTGGACGCACTAGCTACGATGTCTTCAATGTTCAAAGTCAAATGGGACAATGAGGCTCCCCGGATCATTATCTGGAAGTTGGACGAACCTGCATACTGCTGCGACCTTGAGGCCGAAAAGGTGACTGAAAGACCCTGTTATCATGAGGTGAAGAGATACTTGGAAGCTCAGGAATACCCTGAAGGTGCATCTGTCAACGACAAGAAGTTCATGAGGAGGTTTACTGCAAAATTTTTCCTCAGCAACGACATTCTCTACAAACAGAGTCATGATTCAACTCTACTGTGTTGTGTAGATAAGAATGAAGCAGAGAAGATCATGATGGAATTGCATGAAGGTACATTTGGAACACATTCCAGTGGACATACCATGGCAAAGAAAATCCTTAGGGCCGGATATTTCTGGTCCACAATGGAAGCCGACTGTTACCAGCATTCTCGAACTTGTCATAAATGCCAGATCTATGCTGACAAGGTGCACATCCCTCCGGTTCCTCTGAACGTCCTGACGGCACCTTGGCCTTTTGCAATGTGGGGCATCGATATGATCGGCGAGATCCGAACGACGGCATCCAACGGGCATCGCTTCATCTTGGTAGCGATCGATTACTTCACGAAGTGGGTTGAGGCAGCTTCCTACGCAACGGTAACCAAGAGCGTCGTGGCACGTTTCATTCGGCACAACATGATCTGTCGGTATGGCGTCCCAGAAAGGATCATTACGGACAATGGTACCAATCTTAACAACAAGATGATCACTGAGCTCTGCGAGCAATTTAAGATACAACACCACAACTCTTCTCCCTATCGGCCGAAGATGAATGGGGCTGTAGAAGCAGCTAATAAGAATATCAAGAAAATTGTGCAGAAGATGACAGTGACCTACAAAGATTGGCACGAAATGTTACCGTTCTCTCTTCACGGGTACCGTACCTCAGCAAGGACGTCAACCGGGGCAACACCCTTTTCCTTGGTCTATGGCATGTAGGCAGTCTTGCCAATTGAAGTCCAGATACCCTCTCTTCGGATAATGAAGGATGCAGACTTGAGTGAAGATGACTGGATCCAGACTCGACTTGATCAATTAAACCTGATTGACGAAAAGAGACTCACCGCTATCTGTCATGGTCAGACGTATCAAAAATGGATGATCAGGGCATTTAACAAGAAAGTCAGACCACAAGAGTATCAAGTTGGGGACCTGGTAATCAAACGCATCATCCTTCCTCAAAGTGATCCCCGGGGCAAATGGACCCCTACCTACGAAGGGCCATTTGTGGTTAAACGTGTGTTCTCAGGAGGAGCCATGATTCTAACCACCATGGATGGTAACGACCTTCCTCACCCCGCCAATGCAGACATAGTAAAAAGATACTACGCATGAATAAAAGACCCGCTAGGTTGACATACCTAGGCAAAAATAAGGGCTTCCCGACGAACCAAAAGGGTTTGGGCAAAAATAAGGGATGAAATGAAAAAAAATCTGTACACCCGGCAAGTCGAAAACCTGAAAAGGCGGCTTGGGCAAAAATGGGTATCCCGGTGGACTGAAAACCCGAAAGGGCGGTCCAGGCAAAAGTTAGGGATAAAGCGTAACACTATGTCTCATTGGATCACCTCGCATCCAGAATTCGGCATCAACTATCTGGCTCAGATCTCGGCATCGATCAATTAGGTTCATCTTCAACCAAGCAGCAAAGTGATGAGACGCTTGAAGACATAAAGGCGATAGCAGAGTTGGAACCCAGTGGGAATATTGTGCACATAGCTGTTTTGTTTCCTTTTCAAATTGTATAAACTTTATGTTATTCGGCGGCGTTCTCTTACTAGGACGTCAGCCTCTTGTACAAAAAACGCCTATTTACAGGCAAATTTCAAAGTCAATACAGATTCAGTTTTCCAAACAAATTGCCAAGTGTGTTTTCCTTTTTTCCGTTTTGTCTTGCGAAGAACGTCCAATGTTCATTTTTGATATATGCATTTGACATTAAATTGCTGATTCATAAATATTTGCATATGAAACAAAAGACTAATTACAAGTGACATCAGAAACAGGGGAAATGTAAAGTTGTATGATGCAGTCTGGTTGCTTTGTCCGCCAAGGTACCAAGATAGATCTAACTGAAGGATGTGATCAAGTTCTCTCAACTCCCCACAGAGTAAGACAAGATAGCAACATTCCCCGGTGGAGTATAGGCATTCATTAGCAAGCATCCCCGGCAGTCTTGACCTAAGATGGTTCCCCGGCGGAATATCAATACCCCAGTGCAATTCCAAAAGTTTCCCCAGGAAAGTGGAATTCTTATTCCCAGCAGGTTTTGAAGCTTATCCCCAGTAGATTCTGGAAGCTTATCCCCTGCAGAGTACGGACGTCTCTCCCGAGCTTTGTTCAAGGTTATTCCTCATAAGGGTTTATAACTGGGTTATCCTCAGCTAATTGCCGTGGAAGATCGCCCTCGCCAAAGTTCTTCCTATCCCCAGCGGAGTTCATCAAAGTTCCCAACATAACTTATCAACACAATCCCCAGCGGAGTTTATCTTTGGTATCCCCAGCGGAGTTTATCATCATTATCCCCAGCGGAATCCATCATTGAAATCCTCAGCGGGCCTCTCATCAAAACTTCAGCAAAGTATCTCTTCCACAGAGCAATTCCCCGCAGAGTAATCTCTCCAACAAGTTTATTCCCCAACGGAGTCATCTTCTCATACCAGTGTATTCTTGCAACCATCATCCCCAGCGGAAGCAAAGAGCTCTACTCTTCAATGACAGCCCAGGATTTAATTCCCCGGCCGGTCGTCAAGGATTTATTTTCCTAAGACGAAAATACATTCATAAACATTTCACATTTCATACGTCTTGCTTACATACATGATAGAGTGCATACAACACTATCTCATGTTGAACATCATGACATCATGCATTTCATACATCATGACATTGCATACAACTGATGTTTTTGCCTTTACAGGGAAAAAGACAATCCCAAAGACAACTACCTTCAACTGTCACAATTCCAGATTCGATACCTGTATCTAGCCAGGGCACATCTGTGAGTGATCAGTTTCCAGACTCGATTCCTGTATCTAGCCAGGGCACGTCTGAAGAGTTTGAAGATTCGATTCCTGTATCCAGCCAGGGCATATCTAGCAACTATCACAATTCCAGATTCGATTCCTGCATCCAGCCAGGGCATATCTGTTGACCACATTTCCAGACTCGATTCCTGTATCTAGCCAGGGCACGTCTGAAGAGTTTGAAGATTCGATTTCTGTATCCAGCCAGGGCATATCTGTTGACGACTATTTCCGGATTCGATTCCTGTATCCAGCCAGGGCATATCTGTTGACCACATTTCCAGACTCGATTCCTGTATCTAGCCAGGGCACGTCTGAAGAGTTCGAAGATTCGATTCCTGTATCCAGCCAGGGCATATCTGTTGACGACTATTTCCGGATTCGATTCCTGTATCCAGCCAGGGCACATCTGTGAGCAACCGATTGTAGATTCGACACCTGTATCTAGCCAGGGCATATCTGCATGAGGAGATTGAAGATCAAACACCTGTAACAAGCCAGGAAAACATCTGTCTTTCTCAAATACACAAGTTCTCGCTAAGGAATCTCTTATGCGATCAAAACTTCCAAATGGAATCTATAAGCCCATTCCCGACAAGGTCCTGTCACATCTCCAAATGGCATCTATAAGCCCATTCCCGACGTCACATTGCTGATACTCCAACATGCGAGTGCAAATTTCCAGGCACTCTAGTGTCCAATCTCCTTTTACCCTCGAGTCACGAAAGGCAAACTTGCCAAACTAACTCTTCAGGTTCAAGAAGATTGAACAGGGGCAACTGTTGTACCCCAAAATTTGCCCTCCTATTTCCTCAACATTTTCTCATCACAAGACCCTTGGAGCTCAAGATCCAGTTAGGGTTTCATCTGCTCAAGACTTCTCCTTGCACTGTTGACCCAAATTAGGGTTTGTGTTTGCACAAAGATATTTTGACCTAAGATGCCTAAGATGAATTTCATGCTTCATGTTGGACTCCCAAGTTTATCCATGCCAAGTTTCAAGTCTTGATTCCAAATTTTGCCCAGTCAATTGGACAGTTGACCTAAAAATCAGCTGTATTGGGGAAAAAGTCAACTGTGGCCAATTGACAGTCAAATCTCATGAAAATTGACCCACATCAACATTATGAACTCATATGAACCATTTGATCAAGTTTGGATCATAATTCCACAAGAAATTTGATCAAATCACCAAAAGGGCAAAATGGTCATTTTTAGGGTTTTGACTGCATAAAGGCAATTTTTGACTGTTTGACCTAGCCAATGGCAAACCAAGCTCACATATGGACTCAAGGACCCCATGGAATTGTCTTGACATGCTCAACAAGTTCAAAAGATCCCAAATACACAAGATTGACAGTTGAATTTCCCAGTCAATTGATCAATTTTGACTGTATACTGAAAAGTCAAACTTTGACTTTTTGGTCAAAATCAAGTGTCAAGATTCATTTTTCATCAAAACATGCCAAATCATGAAACTTGTTCATCAAGAAATCAAGAAATGCAAATTAGGGTTTGAAATGAAGATTTTTCATAACTTAGAATTTTTCTAAGTTATGAAAAACCCTAATTTTTTCCTAACTTTGTCCCACTTTCTCACCATGATTAATTTGGATTCAAGCAAAAGTCAAAACATGAAAGTTGTATCCTATTGTAAAATCTACAACTTTGATTCACAAAGTTTTCCCAAAAGAAGCTTGTAGCTCAAGTTACAATTTTTGGAACAAGGGTACCAAACCATTCTTAACTTAGAGAAAATTTGACCTATTTTAGGCAGGATTTTTGCCTAACTTCAAGACCATTTTTCACACACTTCCACTTGGAATTTCAATTTGCATTTCAAAGATGGATTATAGTACACATTCCAAGCTTTCCAAAATGTCCAAGAACTCATCAAACAACCTCATGGTTAGGGAGAATCGAATTTGACAATATGGGAAAAACTCACTTTTGATTTGGCCAAGTTACATGTTCATACATTTGTGCCATTTTGAATTCAGCATGCTTTCCTTGATTACAGGTCTTTTATCTCAATTACACTCATAAATTTAATGCCAATCCTTTGTGCCAAGATGTTGTTCTATGAGTTTGGACATTACATGTTAAACTAAGCCATTTATAGAAAAAGCAAATTAACCATTCTTGAAAAGTGAACTTTATGTCAATATGCAAATCCAAGCAAGTACATTTGAAATCTCTTTGGCACAAGTTTATGAGTTAATTACACTGATCAAGACTGAGTTATGCAGCACATTAGGGGGGCCTCTACCTGCCTAGAACACCAACTTGCCATCTCTTGCTTAAAGTGTAAGAAACTTGTCATAACATAACACAACTCTCATATCAGCTAACAAAGCCTTAAGCAAAGTTATCAAACACATTCAAGACATCCATCCTAAGCTGAAACACGAGCCTAGCATCCCCAATACCTCCCCATTCCCAGAATCACCCTCAAACTGCCCAAACAGAGCATCTGCTGCAGTTTGAGTTCCATAGCTCAAACCTTCCATGCATTCTTGCTAAAAACTTGTCAAACACATCCCATAACATCCCTTGAAGCTAATCAAAACCTCAAACACGACCTGTAACACTCCCAGACAACATCACCATTTTCATTTTCTTGTTTTGCAGCTGAAGTTCCATAGCACGATTCAAAAGGTTTCAAGACAAAGTAAAGCTTGGAACAGCATCCCTGGACATCAAGGAAGCTGTACCAATCATCACCTTGCATTGAAGACACCTCCATCACCAGATACAACTTCAACTGAACAGGTAAGTTCATGAACACGTATCTCTCTATCCAGGCATTGTTAGCTTTAGGTTTATGAAGAAAACATGTCACATTCATAGCCCTGAACATGCCCATGTAATTAGATTTCATTTATATTATGTATGCTTAGAGAATTTTAAGTCTGAACATTGAATAAAAACTAGGTCAGGAATTGGGGGAGAAGAAATTCTCTCTCATTTCTGAGAGTTAGATTGACTTCTTTATATGTCTAGAATCGTGGCTTCAAGCTCTACAGGTTTCATGTTGGAAGATTTGACAAAAGATCAAAGAATCAGGAGTTAAGGATTTGAGAAGAAAGGCACATGTTTTTTGAATTTGTTTGTCTGAAGGTTGAAGACAACAAACTTCTGGGCTGGGCTTTGTTTGTCATTTCTTTTTACACACCATTTTCACTTTGACACCCCCTAGGCCCATTTTGCTTATTTTCATGATTTTTTGACTTTTCTATTTTTATTCTGACTTATTTATTTTTTCTTATAATATTAAAAATATAAAAAATATTTTTTACACCATTTTCATATTTATTAGGTATTTATTTGTTTAGATCAATATTTGTACATAAATAAATATAAACATACTTTTATTCAAAAATACTAAAAATAATACAAACACATTTTATTTTCCATTTTTATTTTATTTTACCTTCTGAAAATATTTTATATAAAATATACTTTTTTTTTTATAAATATGGAATATTATTATTTTGTACATATAATATATATTTAGTAAATAATACACATATTTATATATATATATTAGTATATTTAGGTTAAAAATACAAAATATACACAATTTTATTTTTATTAATATTTGATAGTAAAAATACCTTTTTGACAAATATACTTCATTTTTATTTTATTTTGTATATAATTGATAAATATTTGTACATATTAAATAATTAATATATTTACTTAATAAATTAGGGTTTTGCCCTAAAACATGGAAAATACTCAAAAAAATAATACTTTTCATTTTATTTTATTTTGACATATAAAAATACTTTTTTTCATACATATAAAAACCCTTTTTGCATCTTGCATATTTATTTTATTTCTATTTAATTTGTGCAATTAAATATCTTGTAAATAATTCCAAATTGATGTAATAGTTAGGTTTAAATTCCTTGTCAAATACCCCCCATTTGAACATTTGTACCCCCCTTCCCATATTGTGTTGTAATAGCTTAGGAACTTTAATTTTCGCACTTTAAAGTTTTTCTAAATATACCATGATAGAATTAGGGTTTGTATGCAAACAAAAACAACAAAATAGTTTGACCTAATTTCAAGATAATCAAGCATGAAAATGGACAACACTAATCACACTTGCACCCCTAGGGTATTCCACTTGCTGCCTTCAATAAATGGGCCATATTGCATGTTAGGTCTCTTTGGGCAAAACAAAACAATTCAAATGATCATAGTCCCTCGATGACGCTTTCGAAAGTTGCCTAAAAATGATCAAGTCCCTTAAAGGAAAAATTGCCCAAAGATACTTGGCACCATTGCAATTATGGTCTAAACGATGACCCGCGCCCGTCCCTTTCACATCCTAACACAAGATTGCCCACCAAATGCAATGGTGGAACAAAATTGTTAAAAGGGTTAAAACATAGCAATAATCTTTGAGAAATTTAGGAGTAGACAACCTCTTAGTTACTTGAATCAAACTTGCAAAACAAAACACTTGCCTATTTTTAAACCACACCTCACAACAATTTCAAAACAAACTTTCAAAAACAAATGAAAACCTTTTCAAAAGACATACATCTTTGTATACATCCCAACATGGATCATTACAAAGGTTGCCACCACATTGGCCTCTTTTCAAAAACATTTTCAAACCCACACACAAAGCACCATTTCAAACAATTGAAAATTAAGGCAAGTTGATCTAAGCAAGTAACTAAGAGCCCATGGATAACCATGGATAGAAAGGGTGCTAATACCTTCCCTTTCTATAATCTACTCCCAGAACCCAAGAAAACATCTCAAAGGTTTTTGCTGTGCTTTTTAAACCTTTCCTTAGGATAAAATAAAAAGTCGGTGGCGACTCTTGCTCAACCGAAACATTTGCAAAAACAAACGCAAAACCATAGTCAGTTCTCCCACCGTATCACAGTAGGGCACCTATTCAAAATATAAACTGCAGCCGAAACAACTTTATCCCATAAGGATTTTTGCAAATTCTTTTGCTTCAGCATGCATCTCGCCATATGTAATATGGTTCTATTTCTTCTTTCTGTGATTCCATTATGTTGAGGCGTATAAGGAGCAGTTACCTCATGATCGATACCATGTTCTACACATAAATCTTCAAACATCTTGGATGTGTATTCACCACCTCCATCTGTTTGCAGAACTTTGATCCTCTTATCACTCTAGTTTTCGACAAGTATCTTGAATCTCTTAGAGATTTTGAATACTTCGTCCTTTCTATTGATCATATAGATCCATAGCTTTCGACTGAACTCATCAACAAATGAAACAAAACATTTGTTTCCACCAATGGTATGCTCTTCGAATGGACCCTATACATATGAATGTACCACTTTGAGTATGCATGATAATCTCATTGGCATAGTCAAAACAAAAGAGTTTCTGGATTTCTTTCTGACTAAACAACCTTCACATAGTTTGTCAGACATATCAAGACTTGGGATACCAAATACCATATCTTGAGTAATCAAATGATTGAGTGATCGAAATTTTAAATGTCCAAACCTCAAATTTTATAACCAAATATCCTTGTGGTCGACAACAGTTTTTAGACATTGTACTTCAGACGTACTGATCATAGTCTTAAACATCCTATTCTTCAACAGAGATTTCAAGACCAAATTGTTCTTGGTGTCAAAATGTTTTAAAACTCCATCTTTCATGACAACTGAGAAACCTTTTTTGACTAGTTGTTCAACACTCAGCAAGTTGCACTTTATTACAGGTACATAGAGCACATCTTTGATCATAGATTTCCCTCCATTACACATTTGAAAGACTATGGTGCCAATACCTTCTTCTTGCAACAAACTATTATCAACAAGTTTTACCTTGCTCTTCTTCGACTCGTCAAAATCTGCCAGCAACTCCTTTCACCAGTCATGTGATTCATCATACAGAGTCAAGGAACCAAATCTTGGATTCGACATGGTTATCTGCAACTATAACCATAACCACCATACCACCTTCAGAATCATCTGAATCTTGGCGTGCAAGGTTCACTCCTTTGTCCTTACCTGTCGATCCCTTGTCTTTTATGTACCAATAATTCTTGGCTACGTGACCCCACTTTTCACACATATAGAATTGCACACCTTTTTATCTTTTTTGTCCTTTCGATAGTTTTCTCCTCATCTTTTCGAGGATTCAGAAGCTCTGTCTTTGACCTGGTGCTTGTGAGAGTTCGACCAAGACTTCTTTCCCTAAGTCTTATCGACACTGCCTTTAAACTTGTTGGAACCACTATTCCTTTTTCCATGATAGAGCTTGTAGTTCTTGTATCGAGTCCTGAACTCCTTTCTTTTAGACAATCCTCGTCTCACACGCCTCCAACGAACCAACCAAATCTCCCACTTTTAAGGTTTCAAGATTATTGGATTCTTGAATAGATACGATAATGTGATAAAAGTGAGAGATTAACGATTTCATTACCTTCTCAACTATCATCTTATCAGTTATGGTTTCATCATAATCCTTCATGAGATGAACTTGTTTATGAACCTTCGACACATATTCTACAACTTTTTCGTCTTCTCTCATTGATAATAACTCATATTGTCAGTGCAAGGTGTGTAACTTGACAACCTTGACTTTCTTACCTCCTTTGTAATACTTCACAAGAATATCCCATGCCTATTTCTCCGTTTCAGCATGAGAAATCCTGTCGAAGTTAGCAGCGTCAACCACCATCTGAATTCAATAATCAGCCTTGCAATCTCTCTTCTTGACTTTGTTGCGGGCAGTTTTCTATGCTTCGTTTGCATTTGCATTCAATGCAGGAACACTGTCGTTAACCACTTCTAGGGTTTCATGAAAGCTAAACAAGGATTGCATCTGTTTTTTTCCAACGGATCTAATTTTTTCCGTCAAGCATTGGAAGAGAATTCAGAATGCCCTTATCATCAACCATCTTTGCAGTGGTTGATTCGCTTGCCTTGGAAACAAGATCTCTAACGTGAAGTTCTTGAAAACTCGATCAAGAAAAATAACCGAAAGCTCTGGATACCAATTTGTTAGTGCGTGAGGCATTTTTAGTGAGGTGATAAAGAGAGAATAATAAATGAAATAAGGATTATATTATTCACTTGAATTGTACTGTATTGTACAAAATAAGGATACACACTATGACTATTTATATACAACCTTAATTGGGCTTGGGCTTACACAACTTGGATTATATTTAAATATTAAATCTAATCAAATCTAATATAATATTTCAACAGTTATCAAGAATATCCTTAAGTACTTGAGAAAGACTAAGGACTCATTCTTGACATATGAAGGTTAGGAAGAGCTCATTGTAATAGAAAATATCGATGCTAGGTTCGAGATAGATAAATATAACTTTAGATTGCAATCTAGTTATGTGTTTTGGTAGCTAGAAAAGTTTAAAGAAGGATAAAATTGTTGATTCTACAACTGAGACTGAGTATATTGTTTCCTTAAATACAACAGAGTAAGTTTTTTGGATCAAAATGTTCATTAGTGAACTTGGCATAGTCCCTAGAATTATGGATCCCATTAAACTCAATTGTGATAACAATGGTGCCATCCCACAAGCTAATGAGACTAAATCTCACCAACGATCCAAACACATACTTAGGCGCTATCACCTCATTTTATAAATAATAGATAGAGGAAATATGAAGACATGCAAATGGGTCTAATCTTTATAAAATTGTCAAGTTTCAAGGATGGGAAACTTACTTTGATTGCTTAAAAGGGCCATTTTACCCTGAACTGGTTAAGGATTTTTGGTTACATGCTTATTTGACAGATGGTAAGTCTATCTGCTCAAGTGTTATGGGTCGAAGAATTTGCATCATTGAAGATGATATTGCTAAACTTCTTCAATATGATGGTTGTGATACAGAAACATAATCAAGCTTATGCAAACATTGTGGCTGAGATTATCCCTTCTATATTCAAAGATAAAAAGGATTCGAGTAAGGCAACATATATTTTTAATGTACTAAGAGTTTGGTTCAAAATCTTTACTTCTTGCATTGACCACAAGGAAGCAACTAATTCTGCTAATCACATCTCTTTGGATCAAAAGTATATGCTACACTAGTTAGCCAAGGGAAAGAAGATAAACATACCTCCAAGTATCTTTCAGTATATTCAAGATGTATTTAGAATCTCCATAGATATCAACAAGAAGAAAGGGAATTTGATTCCTTTTAGAAGATTAATTACTAATATCTTGATAAAGATTAAGCTTGTGGACTCTTTGAATCTACAATGCGAACCTATAGTCATGGTTGGTAGTTCCTTCAATAGTGAAGACTTGTTAGATATGTCCCTTATATTTGAAGTATTCAAGCTACCCAAAGCTTTGGATGAAAACACTATTGCTTGTAGAAGAATTCCTGTTAAATATTTTCCAGCCTTCAACCATGCAAGGTGTGATAAGGTGGGAGAACTGACTTGGGTGTTTTGCGTTTTATCACAAATGTTGCGGTTAGCAAGAGTCGCCACCAAATTTTCTTTTATCCAAAAGGAAAGGCTGAAAAGAACAAGAAAGACCTTTGAAATTGTTTCTTGAGTTCGGGGGAGGGGGGGGGGTAGATTATGAAAAGGGAAGGTGTTAGCATCCTTTTCATCCATGGTTATCTATGGGCTCTTAGTTGCTTGATAGATCACTTGTTTTTGTTTGAAAAATGTGCTTTGGGTGATTTTTGAAAGTATTTTGAAAAGGCACTATTGTTTAGGCAAACTTTGTAATAGTTCTCGTTCGTAAGAACGTATACAAAGTGTTGAGCTTTTGAAAATGTTTCAAGTTTGGAAAATGTTTTGAAAGTGTTTTTGAAAGTGTTGGTGTTTGTTTTGAAAATAAGTAAGAGTGTTTTGATTTAAAATTAAGCAAACAACTAGGAACAATCTACCTACTCAAAAGTCTTAGTTCATTTCTTCCTTTCTTTTGATATTGCTATCTTACCATTGATTTGGTAAGAAGCCCTATCTTTGGATGTAAAGGGACGAGCGTGGGTCATCGTATAGCCATGATAGCAATGTTGTGAAATATCTTAGCAATTCTCTTTGAGGGACTAAGATCATTTTGAAAGGCAACATTTGATAGCGTCATCGAGGAACTGTGATCTTGTATTTTGATTGCTTTTTGCTAAGATATCCCACATGCATAACATGACCATTTTTGTAAGGCAACAAAGTGAAATCAACCTAAGGGTGCAAGTATGCAAGTGTATTGATTTACATGCTTGTTTATCTTGGATTAAGGTTTGCTACTTGTTGATTTTAATCTTTCCATACAAACTCTAATTTACTAGCATTTATATAAAGCGATAAATTGCAGAAAGTAAAATACTAAGCTATTACATCATTAGGGGATGGGGTATACAAATTTACAAATGGGGATTTTGCAAGAAAATTAAACCTAATTATCTATTACAACCATATTGAATATTTGTACAAAATTGAAAATAAAAAATGAAAAAATGCAAATGGATAAAGAAATGATTTTGTTTGATTTTATGAAAGGATTTTATCCTAATTAAGAGATATGATTAGTTAAAAATTAAATAAAATTAACTTAAACTAAATTAAATAAAAAAGTAATTTTAGGGTTTTTTATGAAAAAGTTTTAAATTAAGGAAAATAATATAGAAATTGATTAATTAAAATAAACCTAAGTTCTAAATTAATTTTAAAAGAAAGAAAATAAAATAATATAATAATTAATCCTAAGTCTAAATATTAATTATTAAAAGAAATTAATTTGTTAAAAGAAAATGTTTTTTGTTCTTTTGTTTTATGAAGAAAAATAAGCTAAATAAGTGTGAATAATAAATAAAAATATTTTTATATATTTTTAATAATAATAATAATAATAATAATAATAATAATAATGAAAATGTTAAAATAAAATAAGAAATAAAAATAAAATAGAAAATGAAATAATGAAGAAAATAAAAGGGCCAGGGGTGCAAAATTGAAAATGGTGTTAGAAGAAACAAAAAATAGCCACGCCCAATGTTGGAGGCCCAGCGCTGCAAACAGAAACAAAAAAAGAATTGAAAAAATGTGAAAAATGCACAAAAAGGTACCATTAGGGCTCGAACCCAGGTCCCTAAGGTGACAGGCGCGCACTTTAACCACTGGGATAGTGATACATCCGTTAACTTAAACAAAACAATAAACATGTAACATAAGTTTTGCCCTGAATGAACTTCATCTTCAACCTCCAGCCAAAGGACCCGTAACTTATTTATTTCTCATCCATTCACAAAACTTCCAACATCAAACTTGTTAGAAATTTCTTCACGATTCTGAATATGTAAATAACTTAAGCTAATTCTCAAAGATGAGCATAATTTCTAACAGTACCAAATTCTGACCTAAATGTTTTCAAAGATTCAAACTCAAAATTCTTCCCACTCAAGCAACATAAATGAAATCTATGGACATGTATAGTTTTAGGGAAATGGTGTCTACATTTTATCTTTACAAATGCAAGCCTAATAATGCCTAAACATGAAGATAGAAGTTCAAGAAAAATACCTCAAAATTGGAAACCGTGAAATAAGTTTGAGCTTGATTCAAGGTGCTACAATGATCAGGTTAGCTTCCTTGAGTCTCTAGGAAGCTAATGCAATGCTTAGCTTGAGTTGAGAGTGGCTAAAATGGTCTGGAGAAGTCCAACTACAATGCTCTG
Organism: Vicia faba; assembly: GCA_948472305.1. Classification (NCBI taxonomy): domain Eukaryota; kingdom Viridiplantae; phylum Streptophyta; class Magnoliopsida; order Fabales; family Fabaceae; genus Vicia; species Vicia faba. The sequence goes on along the minus strand of OX451736.1, from coordinate 1,157,150,012 downwards.
TTTTTGGCTATGGAAGTTGATAAAGATGATGTTACAGTCATGTAACAGGGTGTGGGATGGTTTATATTTGATGTAAGAAAGCTTTAGAAACTAAAAGGCCAAAGAACGCACGAGGGAAATGGAAGTTTGAAGTTCAAAGTCAAACTGTGCAACAATGGAGTTTTTGGGCAATTTATGATTTGAGGGAGATTGGGAGTGTTTCAGGGCTTCTAATCTCGTGTCCTAGGTTGCATAATAGTGTTTTGATATATAGGAAAATGTTTGGAGACTTGAGATGGTCAGAATTACAAGATCACATATTTTGGCTTCTTGGCTTGTTTTTGAAGTAAGGTTGACAAACATGGTTTCAATGCATAGTACAAGCATGGTCTGAGTAGTTAGAGGCTCTAGACAAGTTTATTATGGATTTTAGATTGTGTGTGATCAAAAGTAATAAATGCAAAGCTCAATACAAGTTGACTTTGTGATTAAAGCCTCTTTACAAGAATGGAATGGTAACTTTGTGCAATAAATGGAAATGCAACTTGGGTAATGGCTCAAATGCTTGGATCAAAGCTATAACAGCTGTGTAAACATTTAATTATGGAATGACAAAAAAGTTTCAGGCTTGTAAATCAAATATTATGCATCCTAGCATGGATTTGGTTCATGTATTCTTCACAAAATGGCTTGTAATTCAAGTTTGAAAACCCTAAATTCTTGCCTTCGATTCTCCTTGCTCAAACATGATCTCAATGAGTTCTTGGACATTTTGGAAATACTGTAACATCCTCTACAACCTCTATGTTGGACATTTTTGAAAATTCATCTTTGAACTATGTGAAAAATTGCCATGAAGTTAGGTCAAAATCCTGCCTAAACTAGGGCAAAAATTTCACTAAGTTTCCAAGTTTCACGAACATGTATTTACAAAATCATAACTTGAAATCTATACATTTATATGAGAAGTTGTGTTATACAATATTTTAGATATTATTGAGTTCTACAACTTTAATGTTGGAAGTTTCTTTTGAATTATCTTGCATCATGGTGAAAAATTGGCTCAAAGTTGTGAAAAAATATGAAATTTTCAACATTTAGAAAAATTTCTAAGTTTAGAAATTTTGACTTTTCAAAATGAAATCTTGACTTTTTGATTTCTTGATGAATTTTTTTCATATTTTGACATGTTTTGATGAATTGTGATCTTTGACACTTGATTTTGGCCAAAAAGTCAAAGTTTGACTTTTTAGTGTACAGTTGACTTTTGATTAGTTGACTGAAATTCAATTGTAAATCAATTGAACTTGAGGAATGTTTTGAGCCATGCCATTAGGTAAAAATGATGTATTTTAACCCTTGAGATCATTCCTTGAATCAATCAATCATTTTCTAGGTCAAAAATCAGAAATTGTATCTTCTCAGTCAAAATCCTAATTTTGACCATTTTGCCCTTTTGATGATCTGATCAAATTTCTCGAGGAATTAGGATCCAAACTTGATAAAATAGCATATATAGGTTCATTATGTTAATATGGATAAAAAATTATTAAGTTTGACTGCAAATTGACCACAATTGACTTTTTCCCCAATACAGTTGATTTTTAGGTCAACTGATCAATTGACTGAGCAAAAATGTAATCCAAGACTTGAAACTTGACATGAGAAATCTTGAGGGTCCAAAATGATCCATGAAAGTCATATGGGGAATTAAAAGTCTATTTGTCCTTGTGCAATCTCAAACCCTAATTTTCAGTCATTAGTGCTTAAGGAGGTGTCTTGAGCTGATCAACCCTAGTGCATTCTTAAACCAAAGGAGTTATTGCGAGAGATTACTTGATAAATGAGAGGGAAATTTTTGGGGTACAACAGCTGCCCGTGTTCAATCTTCTTAAACCCGAAGAGTTAGATTGGCGGATCCGCCATTCGTGACTTGAAGGTGGAAGATGATTGAACACTAGAGTGCCTAGAAATTTGCACTCAAAGATGGATTGTGAATGGGCCTATAGAGGCAATTTGGAGGAATGTTGGTAAACATTGGATGAAGTATCAACACAAATCTTTGGTCGATTTATACTAAGACTTGATATTTACCTGTGGGAAAAAAGAGTTAGTAAAATGCAGATGTATGCATGATGTTCACAAAATGAATGAGATAATGCTAAATGCATTTTGTATGTATATGTCATGATGTACGAATGTGAGATGCATGTTTTTTTTTCCGGGAAAATAAATCCCTGACTACTGCTGCGGAAATTTTGGAGAGTTGAATCCTGGATTGTTGTTGGGGATTGAGAATATGCACATCTTCAAATTTATTAAAAGAATGCCTCCGTTGGGGATTGTATTTTGAATGTCAACTGTTATCTGGTCGGATCCAGGCTTCATAATTTGCTGAGGATGAGGAAGTCAACTGCTATCTGGTCGGGTTCCAGGCTTCACAATAACTTGTTGGGGGTAAGGAAGTTAACTGTTATCTAGTCAGATTCCAGGCTTTGCAGTAACTTGCTAGAAATGATGAAGTTGAGCTGATATCTGGTCGGGTCCAGGCTTCACAAATTTTGAGGTGGATGATATTAATTGCTGTTTGGTCGGGTCTAGGCTTCGCAATAAACTTGTTTGAAGAAGATTGGGTCGAACTGGTGTCTGGTCGGGTCCAAGCTTCACAGTAACCTGCTTGGGGATTTGGTTGTTATCTGGTCGGATTCCAGTTTTCACAACAATCTTCTGAGGGGAATTGCTATCTGGTCGGATCCAGGCTTGTTGGGGTAGAGGAAAACTCTACTAGGGAAGAGAAGTTAGACCTTGGTCTGGTCGAGTCCAGGTTCTTCTATATTTTTGGAGAGTTAAACTATTATCTGGCCGGGTCCAGGTTTCATAGTATTTGAAAGGTTACACTATTATCTGGTCGGATCCAGGCTCTACAGTGACTTGAGAAGTTGACTATTATCAGGTTGAGTCCAGGCTTCATAGTAACTTGAAAATTGTGCTAATATCTAGTTGGACCCAAGATTCATAGTATCTTTTGGAGATAGTAAAGGTTTTGTTGACGACTTTACGGTGGATTAGGGGTTGTGGCCCTAGGATTTGCAATAGTCTGAAAGGAAAACTCAAGCTGTAGAATGTAGACTCAGTCAGGGAGGACAGACTCAGCTTGGGGAGGATACACTCAGCTAGGGATAATAGGCTCAGCTGGGGAAGTAAGACTAGGCTGGGGAATTTTGTACTTGGCTGGGGAATTTTGTGATTCCTTGATTGTTGTATGTTGGGTAAATAATCCCTGTTGATGAATACTTGACAAACTGCTGACGAGGCGAGTTCTTTTTCTTGTAGGATCAACTTATCTGAGGAGAGAGAGAGAGCTGTCAAGAGATTGGGACTTTTGGATGGAGATTATCCTATGCAAAGAGACTTTGTGAGTAACCTTGTTGAGGATGATGTTAATGGAATAACTCTATGGGGATATTCCATATACATTAAAGAGGCGCTTGTTAATGCTTAGGTCATATGTTCCAAACAATTTTAATTATGTTCATATGCATATGTTCGTTCAATTTTAGTCATTGGACAAGTTTGCATTCAAAACAAAGACAAAAAGTTTGCACTTCAAAGTATATTTGTATTGATATTTTGCCCATGAATGGGCATTTTTGTACAAAGAGACAGAGATCCTAATAATAGGAAATCGTTGAAAGGAAAACAAAGATTGAAAACAAAAACAAATAGCCATGTGGAAATGATCTCATTGCACTCCAACCCTACTATTGCCTCAATGCCCTCAAATGTCCCTTACCGTTGACAGAAGTTGATTGGATTAATCTTGGACCATTTGAACTTGGACCTTGGTGATAAAGTTGACTGTGGTGATTCCACGAGACATAGTCATACGCTTTCAATCCTTAAATTTTTCCTGGACCTCCCTTTCGGGTTTTCAACCCACCAGGATACCCATTTTTTCCCAAGTCGCCCTTTCGGGTTTTCAACTTGCCGGGTGTATAATCTTTTGCATATATCCTTAATTTTTGCCCAAACCTTTTGGTTCGCCGGGATGCCCTTATTTTGCCTAGGTGTGTAAACCTAGAGGGTATCTTATGTGTAGTATTTTTTAACTATGTCCGCGTTTATATGATGTGGGAAGTCTTCACCATCCATGGTAGTCAGCATCATGGCACTGCCAGAGAAAACTCTCCTGACAACAAATGGGCCCTCGTTGGTGAGAGTCCATTTTCCTTTGGGGTCGCCTTGTGGTAGAATGATGCGTTTTATCACCAAGTCACCAGCTTGATATACTCAAGGCTTGATATTTTTGTTGAAAGCCTTGATCATCCGTTTTTGGTACGTCTGACCATGACAAACAACAGCCAGTCTTTTTTCATCGATCTAGTTCAACTGATCCAATCTTGTTTGAATCCACTCATCTTCACCTAAGCCTGCTTCATTCATAATGCTCAGTGAGGGAATCTAAACTTCTACTGGAAAAACAACTTCCATGCCATAGACTAGAGAAAAGGGAGTTGTCCTAGTTGATGTTCTAGCTGAAGTGCGGTATCCATGAAGAGAAAATGGTAACATCTCATTCCAATCCTTATAGGTTACCACTATCTTCTGCACAATCTTCTTAATATTTTTGTTGGCTGCTTCGACTGCACCATTCATTTTAGGTCTATATGGAGAAGAATTGTGATGCTTGATCTTAATCTGAGTGCAAAGCTCAGTAATCATAGCATTATTGAGGTTAGTCCCATTGTCGGTGATGATCCTTTCGGGGATACCATAGAGGCAGATGAGGTTGTGTCTGATGAATCTGGCTACAACATTCTTGGTGACTGAGGCAAACGAAGCGGCTTCGACCCATTTGGTGAAATAATCAATAGTGATCAGAATGAAGCTATGTCCATTGGAAGCAGTGGGCTTGATTTCTCCAATCATGTCAATGCCCCACATTGCAAATGTCCATGTAGCGGTCATGACGTTCAGAGGGATGGGAGGCACATGGACCTTGTCAGCATAGATTTGGCATTTATGATAAGTTCTTGAATGTTGATGGAAATCAGTCTCCATTGTTGACCAATAGTAACCAGCTCTCAAGATCTTCTTAGCCATCGTATGTCCGCTTGAGTGAGTATCAAAAAGACCATCGTGCATGTCTTCCATAATTTCCTCTGCCTCCTTCTTGTCCACACATCAGAGTAAAGTAGAATCATGGTTGCGCTTGTACAAAATTCCGTTACTTAGGAAGAATTTGGATGAAAATCTTCGTAAGAACTTTTTGTCGTTGATGGATGATCGCTCGGGATAATCTTGTGCTTCAAGGTATCTCATCACCTCATGGTACCATGGATTTTCTGTGTCAGTGTCAAGCTCACAACAATGTGCAGGTTCTTCGAATCTTTCAATTGTAAACATAGGGGCTCCGTTGTCCCATCTGACCTTGAACATTGAAGACATGGTTGCCAAGGCGTCAACCAACTGATTTTCTTCCCTAGGGAAGTGCTCAAAGGTGATCTCTTAGAAGTAGGGAATCAGGGATAGCACAAGTTCCTTGTAAGGGATGAGATTAGGGCGCTTAGTGTCTCAATCTCCTTTTACTTGGCTAATCACTAAAGCGTAATCCCCAAACATATTCAAATGTTTGATCCTCAAGTAAATGGCAGCTTTCAGACCCAAAATGCATGCTTCGTACTTGGCCATATTGTTCATGCAATCAAAGCATAGTCTAGCAGTGAAAGGAGTGTGGCAACCTTTAGGAGAGATGATCATAGCACCAATTCTGTTACCTAAGGCATTGGAAGCCCCATCGAAGACCATAGTCCATCGGGATCCTTGTTCAGGTCTGTCGTACGGTCCATGTTTCGCAGAGTCGGTCACTAGCATGATGTTCTCACCAGGGAAGTCAGAGTTCATAGACTGATAATCATCCACAACTCGATGGGCCATATGATCTTCTAGTACGCTTCCCTTGATGGCCTTTTATATAGTGTATTGAATGTCATACTCAGTCAAGATCATTTGCCACCTTGCTATCCGTCTGGAAAGGCCAGGTTTCTCGAAGATGTACTTGATTGGGTCCATCTTAGAAATCAACAGAGTGGTATGAGTCAACATATACTATCTTAGCCGGCGAGCAGCCCATGCTAGAGCGCAACAAGTTTTCTCGAGCAGTGAATATCTGGTTTCAAAGTCGGTAAAATTTTTGCTCAGGTAGTAAATAGCATGCTCTTTTTGGCCAGACTCGTCATGTTGGCCCAAAACACACCCCATAGAGTTCTCTAGTACTGTAAAATACATGATCAAGGGTCTTCCTTCAACTGGAGGCATGATAATAAGAGGTTCTTGCAAGTATTCTTTGATTTTGTCGAAGGTAGCTTGGCATTCATCATTCCACCTGACTACCTGATCTTTCTTCAAGAGTTTGAAGATTGGCCCACAAGTAGCAATCAAGTGAGATATAAAGCTGGCGATGTAATTGAGACGACCCAAGAATCCTCTGACTTCTTTTTCAGAACGAGGGACTGGAATTTCTTGGATGGCTTTTACCTTGGCAGGATCAACTTCAATGCCTTTATTGTTGACAACAAAACCTAGAAGCTTCCCAGATCGTACTCCAAACATGCTCTTGTTAGGGTTTAACCTCAACTTGTACTTTTTCAGCCTCTCGAATAGTTTGTACAGGTGATCGAGATGTTCCTCTTCAGTTTGAGATCTGGAAATCATATCATCCACATATACCTCTATTTCATGATGAATCATGTCATGAAACAAAGCTGCCATAGCTCTTTGATATGTCGCCCCTGCACTCTTCAATCTGAACGGCATGACCTTGTAGCAAAAGGTGCCCTATTGCGTGACGAAAGTTGTCTTCTCCATGTCTTCGGGAGCCATCCTTATCTGATTATAGTCGGAGAAACCGTCCATGAAAGAGAAGACTTTATGTTTAGCAGTATTATCGACCAAGACGTCAATGTATGGTAGAGGGAAATCATCCTTGGGACTTTCCCTATTCAGATCCCTATAGTCTACGCACATGCAAACTTTTCCATCTTTCTTTGGCACCGGTACCACATTGGCAACCCATTGGGGATGGGATGTCACAGCTAGGAACCCTGCATCAAATTGTTTCATCACTTCAGCTTTTATCTTTTCAGATATATCAGGCCTCATGCGACGAACCTTTTGTTTGATAGGAGGACAATCTTCTTTTGTCGGAAGACGATGAACTACGATGTCGGTATCCAACCCTGGCATATCTTCATAAGACCAAGCAAATACTTCCGTATAATCATGCAACATCTGAGCCAACCTACTCTTGACACTACTTTCCAAATTAGTGCCGATCTTGATTTCCTTCTTATCTGCCTCAGTACCCAGATTGATGACTTCAACTGACTCTTCGTGCGGCTGAATAACTTTTTCCTCTTGTAAAAGAAGTCTGGCTAGTTCTCCCGGTATTTTACAATCTTCCTCGCCTTCTTCTTCGGCTTGGTTGATTGGACATTAGAAGTCATAGTCGGTAATAGTAGAGTCATTGGCAATAGGATCCAGAGTGGATGAGGACCTGCAAGAATGTGTGTGTGTGTGCATGTAAGATACATGGCTATTTTGAAAAATGTATTTGAAAGAAAATAAAGACAATGAACACAAATATTTGAATGCAAACGAGTCCAATGTACTGAATGATCATATGATTAGATGAACATAGATAAAACCCTTGACAAATGGACCAAAGTGCCCCGGGCCAGGCACATGGCTTAAAATTCATTGTTAAATATTACAGACAAAATGTTCTTGAATTGAAAGAAAAGCAATAGCAAGTAGATTACTCCTCAATGAAGGAGATGGGCAAAAAGTCCTTTGCATGGCAATTCTTCAGTTCTGTTGTAGTTGGATACACCCAATCTTCAAATGCAGCTTCTTCATCTGAATCACCCACAACATTAACTTCATGGCTTCCAATGCGGAGAGGTGGCTTTTCTACACGGGCACACCTCACTTCCTTCTGGACCTTGAAGGTGAAACCTAAACCAAACTTGTCCGCTTAGAACAGGATATCAAGGAGTTTCCCCCAAGTATCACAACTTCCTTCTTCAATTGCAGCACGAGCATCTTTGACTGAAACCATCTTCGGCACGACTTTAACAACTTTGGACTCATCCGAGGAACATTTGGTAGCAGCAACCATCGGCGACACGACTCCAAAGGTTTGACACAGGGTCTCAATGAATTCTCCATCCATTTCTACGTATTTGAACGAGTTGAGGTTGCTCACCATAAACTCTTCCTCACCATAGAGGGTGACAATTCTTCCCTTGACAGGATATTTAAGCTTTTGATGGAGAGTTGAGGTTACTTCCCCAACTTTATGGATCCAAGGAGGACCCAACAGATAAGAATAGGCAGGACGAATATCCATAATGTAGAAGGTAGAGTTGAAGATTTGGGAGCCCACCTTGATTGGAAGATCTACTTCCCCATGAACAGTTCTTTTTGATCCATCGAAGGCCCTCACGATGATATCACTGGGTTTCAAGACTAAACCTTCACAGTCAAGACGGTCTAACACCCCCTTGGGTAGTACATTTATAGAAGAACCAATGTCGACTAGCACATGTGCTAAGGTAGTCCCTGTGCACTCTTCAGAAACATGTAGAGCTTTATTGTGGTTCTTCCCTAACGGTGTTAGGTCAGCATCTGAAAATCCCAAGCCATTATCAGCCGTTAGGCTTGCCACGCAATTTTCAAATTGGTCTATTATGGTCTCATGGGGAACATGAGCCTTTTTCAGGAATTTGATTAATGTCCGAGCATGGGCATCGGAACAGAGTAGCAATGACAACATTGAAATCTTAGAAGGGGTTTTCCCCAACTATTCCACAATCTTGAAGTCGATCCTTTTTATTATCTTCAAGATCTCGTCCATCTCACAAGCGGAGGGTTCTCCGTCAGCAATGTCCTTTGCGAGTATTTCTGTCATGACAGGCTCAATAACCTTCTCCTTCCCTCTTGTATCGGTACTTGGCTTGGCAGCAGTAATGCAGATGGGTGCCTTTGTAATAACTGGTGGTGAGATATTGGGTGAAAATATTCTCCCAGTTCTGGTTACTTTACTTGAGCCAGCTATATTACCAACTGTGAAATCAAGCTTTCCAAATGTTTTGATGAAGACAAGCTAGCATGCAAAAATGAATGGATCAAGATAGAAGATTTATCTCAAGCAAAGATTCATTGATCAAGATCAACTTTTCAAGACTTATGGCTTAAGGTATATGAAATTTTTGATCTTATGCTCTTAGTGCTCACAACTATTTTTAATCATTCATTTACTTTATTAAAATAATATTTTGAGTATATACTATGTATGATTGAAGAAGGATGTTTTAAATTGCTTAAAATCTTTGAAAATAATTATTTTTCAATTTTTGTACACAAGCAATCGATTGTCATGCTAGGACAATCGGTTGCATTCAAAAAACAAAAGTTTCTGTTTGACAACAATCGATTGTCATCTAGCAGCAATTGATTGTCATGTGTTCTGTTTTTAAATTTTTTGAACGTTGACCTATGAGCAACCGATTGCTCCTCAATGACAATCGGTTGTCATAGTTATATTTTTCAAAATTTTTAAATGTTTCTTTTATAGCAATCAGTTGTTGCTTTAGTGCAACCGGTTGTTGTGCTTCAGATTTTGAAAAATTTCATTTTTCCAGCAACTTTTTGTAACACCTTTTCATGGCAATCTTTGTATCTTTTCAAATACTTTTTTCCAGTAAAAATGGTTTAAACATTGCTATGATTCATTGAAGAGGTATTACTACACTATAAATTATATTTTGTTTAGAATTTTGAAAATACAACAACAATCACTAACAACTATTACTTTCTATTCTTTTGATCATACTCTCTATACTCAAGATTTATGTTAATCATTTTCATATGCATACTGAAAATTGTTCTTGAGCACTTAGAAGAGTATTCCATCTTAAATTTCATATTTAATAGGAAAGATCAATCAAGTGATTGAATTGCTCTTTCATTATTAAAACTCTTATACAAATCAAACAAACTATTGTATCCTTGTTTTCAGGATTGTTGGAAACAAGAAAGACACTTAGGGAGGATTGTTCTCTTTGTGGTCTTAGTGAAAATCCAAGAGGATTGTTCTTGGTCCAAGAGGATTGTTCTTGGTTGTTTGGTAGTCTTTGTACAAATTACCAACTATAAGGAAATCTCTTTCATGTTGAAAGGGGACTGGAGTACTCTCGGACTATGAGGGGAACCAGGATACATCTCTGTGTTCTTTACTTTCCGCATTTACTGCTTTCATCACTTATCAGAAAAAGAAAGAAAAGAAACTCGTGCAAAAATATTCATACAATTCAGAAAAAGTTTTAAAGAACCTAATTCACCCCTCCTCTTAGGCGCATCTGAACTTACAATTGGCATCAGAGCAGGTTATAGGTAACCTGTTCCTACTAGATCCAGAATGGCTTCCGCAAACAACAATTCTGTGTTCAGAGACGGTGGCAGTAGCAACAAGCCTCCTCTATTCTGTGGTGAATATTTTGATTTCTGGAAGATCCGTATGAAGGCTCATCTAGAAGCACAAGGAGAAGAAATATGGGATGCTGTCCAAAATGGCCCTTTTGTTCCGGTAACTATAGTAAACGATGTTGGCTCATCAAAGCCTAAAACTACATGGGATGATGATGATAAGAAAAAGGTCTTGTATGACAAAAAGGCAATAAACCTCCTTCAAAGCGCACTTAGTATGGATGAATTCTTCCGTGTCTCAGCATGTACAATGGCAAAAGAAATTTGGGATACACTGGTTGAAACACATGAAAGAACAACTGAAGTAAAGAGATCGAGACTTAATACGTTAAGTCAAGAATATGAATTGTTCCGTATGCAACCCGGAGAATCCATTCTTGATTTACAAAAGAGATTTGTGCATCTAACAAATCATCTAAGGGCACTTGGAAAAACATTAACCAATGATGAGTTGAACCTAAAAGTGCTCAGATCCTTGACTAGAGAATGGCAACCAAAAGTAATGGCAATCTCAGAAAAAAGAGTCTCGCTACTATGACATCCGCAACTTTTTTTGGGAAACTTCAAGAATACGAGACAGAACTTGGTAGATTGGAAAAGCATGAAAATCAAGAAAAGAAGTCTAAGAACATTGCCTTGAAGATTGACTCCAAGAAAGACGAAAAGAAAGATAATCCTGATGAAGATGAAAAATTCATGCTTCTCGTTAGAAGACTTGGAAAATTCTTTGGTAAAAATGACAAAGCCTTCTCGCACTCAAAGAAGAAGAAACACTTCAAGAAGAAGGAAGGATCCTCATCAACACAAGAAGTTACTTGTTATGAATGTGGTAAACAAGGTCACATCAAACCGGACTGTCCAAAACTTTCAAAGAAAAGTGGCTACAAAAGCAAGAAGTAATCAAAAGATGAGAAAACATATGTTGCATGGGAATATGTTGAACTAAGTTCGTCATCCGACTCCGATAGCGATGAAAGTGCCAATCTTGCGTTAATGGCATCACACCACTCCGAAAGCGAAGATGATGAGGTTAGTAACATATTCTCTATTTTTGATAGTGATGCACAAGGTGCTATAAATGAACTATTAAATGAATGCAAAATTCTGTACAAAACTATCTCATCACAAAAGAAACAAATTTCATCGTTGGAAGAAAAATGTGGATCTATTGAAAAAGATCTCAAAGATGAAAAGCAAAAAGTTAGTGATGAAAAACAGAATTTTGTATGCACAAAGTGTGAATCTCTCTCTTTCCAAATTATCCAATTGAAAAAGGTTCTTGAAAGATATGAAAAAGGACAAATTGGATTATAAGGTGTTCTTAACCAACAAAGATACTCAAATCACAAAAGTGGTCTTGGATACTCAAAATTTTCAAAACCAAGTACCAACAAAACCATCTTTGTCAAGGCTAGCGATCAACCAACCAAAGAGAAAGAAATCACTCCCAAAATAGTTCATCACTATCCTAAAAAGAAAATACCCTCTAAGAAGAAATCTTATCCTTCTAGATATAGAAGTAAATTTGAACCTACTTGTTTTTATTGTGGTATTCGAGGACACACACCTAATGCTTGTTATGTTAGAAACTTTGGCATGGCAAATGGGCATTATGTGTGGGGTTAAGAAAGGAACTAATTATGAAGGACCCAAAGCAACTTGGGTACCTAACAAAACCTAATCTTGTTTTGTAGGTAAGATTTATGAACACTTCAAATCTATGGTATCTCGATAGTGGTTGTTCCAAGCATATGACGGGAGATATCGACAAATTTTCACATCTAACGCTTAAGGCCAAGGGTTATGTGACGTATGGAGATAACAACAAAGGAAAGATTCTTGGCATAGGAAAAGTTGGTGGTCCACCTCTCACATCAATTGAAGATGTTCTTTATGTCGAAGGACTAAAGCACAATCTTCTAAGCATTAGCCAACTATGTGACAAAGGTTTCAAGATCAAGTTCACTAAAGATGAATGTTTGATAGAAGATGAAGTCACACATGAGGCTAAACTTAAAGGTAAAAGAGTAAATAATATTTTTATGATTTCCCTTAACGATTTGTCTTTGAAGGTTAAATGTCTCATGGAAAACAACAACGACTCATGGCTATGGCACAAAAGAATCACTCATATTCATATGGAGCATTTAAACAAATTGATTAAGCATGACCTTTTTGTTGGACTGCCTAAGATAAAGTTCATCAAAGATAGACTTTGCGATGCATGTCAAAAGGGAAAGCAAACAAAATCAACTTTCAAATCCAAGAATGTGGTGTCCATTACTAGGCCACTACAATTGCTTCATATGGACTTGTTTGGCCCTTCTAGAACGAGGAGCTTCAGAGGTAATGTATACACTCTAGTTATTGTTGATGACTTTTCTAGATATACTTGGACACTCTTTTTAGTGCAGAAAAATTATGCATTCAAGGCGTTCAAGAAATATGCAAAGCAAATTCAAAATGTGAAGTCACTATCTATTGCCTCCATAAGAAGCGACCATGGTGGAGAATTCCAGAATTCCTCCTTTGAAGATTTCTGTGAAGAACATGGAATATCACATAATTTCTCAGCACCAAGGACTCCTCAACAGAATAGAGTTGTAGAAAGGAAGAATAGGTCTCTTATTGAACTTGCAAGGACAATGCTTAGTGATTCAAACCTTCCAAAATACTTTTGGGCGGATGCTGTAAGCACGAAATGCTTTGTAAGCAATAGAGTTAATATTCTACCTATCTTGAAGAAGACTCCGTATGAACTCTTTCGAGGAAGGAAACCAAATATTTCATTCTTTCATGTCTTTGGATGCAAATGTTTTGTCCTTAACAACGACAAAGACAACCTTGGTAAGTTTGATGAAAAATCAGATGAATGTATTTTTCTTGGATACTCCTTATCTAGTAAAGCTTATCATATTTACAATAAAAGAACTTTAACTATTGAGGAATCTATGCACATATCATTTGATGAATCTAACCCCTCAGAGGAGGATACTATTGTTTTAAATGATGATGAGATTTTAGATATTCCTCAAGAAGATGGCTCCAAGACCAACAATGAGAATCAATTGGAACAACAAGAAGAACAAATTCCGGATGAATCAAATGTCAATGATCTACCTAAGGAATGGAGAACCCATAGAGATCACCCTATTGATAAAATCATCGGTGACATCAGTCAAGGCGTTTCAACAAGATTGAACCTCAAAGATGCTTGCTTGAACATGGCGTTCGTTTCTCAAATCGAACCTTCCAAAGTCGACGACGCATTAGGAGACGACCAATGGATGATTCCTATGCAAGAAGAATTAAATCAGTTCGAGAGAAATCAAGTTTGGGAACTTGTTCATAGACCAAGTGACAAACACATATAGGTACAAGATGGGTGTTCAAAAACAAACTTGATGAGAACGGTATAATTGTCCGAAACAAAGCAAGATAGGTAGCCCAAGGATACAACCAAGAAGAGGGAATTGACTTTGAAGAAACTTTCGCTCCGGTTGCAAGGTTAGAAGCTATCCGTGTTTTACTTGCTTACGCTTGTTCATTGAATTTTCAGCTTTACCAAATGGACGTCAAAAGCGCATTCTTAAATGGCTACATCAATGAAGAAGTCTACGTCAAACAACCCCCGGGCTTTGAAGACTTCAAGAATCCTTCACATGTCTTTAAGTTAAGAAAAGCTCTTTATGGCTTAAAACAAGCACGTAGAGCATGGTATGACAGACTCAGTACATTCTTATGCAAAAAAGGTTTCGAGAAAGGTAAATTGGATAAGACCTTGTTCATAAAGAAGATAAAAGGTAACACTTTATTAGTACAAGTCTATGTCGATGATATTATATTTGGTTCAACTAACAAAGATTTGTGTGAAGAATTCTCATTGATGATGCAAGGAGAATTTGAGATGTCTATGATGGGCAAGATGAACTATTTCCTTGGATTGCAAATTAAGCAACTGAAAGATGGTATCTTCATCAATCAATCAAAATATTGCAAGGAACTTTTGAAAAAGTTTGATATGGATAATTGCAAATCAATGCACACGCCAATGGGCTCCAATACTTATGTTGATCAAGATGAATCCAGTATTTCCATTGATATTACTAAATATCGAGGCATGATTGGATCACTGCTATACTTGACGGCAAGTCGTCCTAACATCATGTTCAGTGTATGTCTGTGTGCATGATTTCAAGCAAACCCGAAGGAATCTCACCTCATGGCGGTAAAAAGAATCATGAAATATCTCAAAGGAACAACCAATGTCGGCCTATGGTACCCAAAAGGTAATATATGCAATTTAATTGGTTATTCTGACGCTGATTATGCAGGATGTAAAACAGATAGAAAAAGCACAAGTGGCACTTGTCACATTTTGGGAAATGCATTAGTCTCTTGGGCATGCAAGAAACAAGCTTGTGTGGCTCTTAGTATGGCCGAGGCAGAATACATTGCAGCGGGTAGTTGCTGTGCGCAAATTCTATGGCTCAAGCAACAACTCCGTGACTACAGACTCGACCTTGGATTCATTCCACTCCGATGCGACAACACAAGTGCAATCAACATTACAAAGAATCCTGTGATGCATTCTAGAACAAAGCATATTGACATTCGACATCACTTTCTTCGTGATCATGTACTTAAAGGAGATGTCGAAGTCACCTTCGTGGATACGCATAATCAACTAGCAGATATTTTCACTAAACCGTTGGCAAGAGAACCATTTTTCAAGATCCGAAGAGAGCTAGGTATCTTGGACGAAAATGACATTATCTAACTAAGGTACATGGCTATGATCTTAATCTTAACTTTATGGTAATATATCATGATCCATGTTTTTATTACTAAATTTTTGATATATGACCATGAAATCCCCAAAAATTAAGTATTTTTTCACTTTTTCACTAATGACAATCGGTTGTCATAGAGTGACAATCGGTTGTTGCTAAAAAAATTTAGTTTCAGTTTTCACAACAATCGGTTGTCACTCCACGACAACCGGTTTCTCTCTCAATTTTTTCGCCCCTGTTTGAATTTTCCAAAGGGTGCAATCGGTTGTCATCAAACAACAATCGATTGCACAGTCCAAAATTTTGAATTTTTTTAATTTTTTTCCAGTTACACTCTCTTTTATTCTTTCTCTTCCATTGCCATTACTATTATTTATTTTATACCAGATTTTTATTCTTTTTTTTGAATGTTTTAAGTGTTTTAGTCAACAACTTTTTAATGCTTAGTCTTTTCCTATGACACAATTTTTTGGATAGTCACACACTCAAGAATCTCTATGCTAAAAGTCTTTATTGTTTTGACTAAACCATTGAAATCCTTACCTAACCTTTGAATGCCTTACCTATCCATTGAATGCCTATCCATCTATAAAAGCCCAACCAAAACCTAAAAACTTCATATATCCTCTTTTGTCTCAAGAAACCCTACAAACACCAAATACCCTTTTCCCTTCCAATTCTCTCATCCCTCACCATGTCAACATCAAAGAAAGGCAAGGGAAAAGCTTCTTCCTCATCTCAAGGTGATGATATCTCAAAACTCATTCCATCAAGAATCCAAAGGGAAAGATTTGTGTCTCACTTTCAGAAGATGACGGTTCTTCTACCAAGGTTCGGTAATCTTGACAACTTCTATTTCGAATGCTTCAGTTTTCTAGCTTTATTTAGATCTCAAGGGATATACAAGTTAATTGGTGCGAATGGACCCATTTACCCCACTTTGGTTAGGATTTTCTACAGCAATCTAACCATTACTAGAGGATGCATGATTTCAAATGTCAAAGGGGTTCCTATAGAACTCACATTGCAGAATTTTGGTGAAGCTTTGGGTATTCCACATGATGGTGCTTGCATTAAACTTCTCTCAAATGCAAATCTGCCTGGCTACAGCAAAAGAGACTTCTACTAGGGAATTGCAAGAATTCCCGAGCGTGATTTTATTCAGAAAAGGCAAAGGCTTATTGATGGAACTCCGGAGAGGAACTCTTGGTCTGCAAGAATTCTCACTATTGATGATTGTTTGATCCACTACTTTTTGGCGTATGTGGTTATGCTAAAGTTCTCAAACATTTCCAATGTCAACAATTGTGAGATAAAGATTCTGTATGCGATGAAGAATGGGATTCAAATTAACTGGTCTTATGTGATTCTACATCACTTGGCACTACATAATGAAAATGCTTCTGCTCTTCCTTATGGCTCCTGGCTTACCCTTGTGTTTGAGAAGTTCAATGTTCCCTTGTCTGGTGAATACATGGTGCCTATGACTAACCCCAAACATGAAATCACTCTGAAGAAAGTATGTAATACCAAAACCGGCGTCAAATTTGATCCGATTAATAGAACCCTCACATACATTCATACTCCTCCACAAAACCAACCTCCACAAGAACAACCACTTCAAAACTAACCTTCACAACCAATGGAAAACTCTTTCAATCAAGTTTTTGACTACCTTCAATACATGAACAACAACATGAACAATCAATTTGCTCATCTCTATGCCCATACAAATGTCCCTCCTTATGAAGCTCAACCCTATCATTACCCTTTCATTTAACCTCAAACCAATGAAGGCAATGATGGTGAAGATCAAGATGATGAAGACTTTGTTGAAGGCATGGATGATTAGTTTTTTAAGTTATTATATTTCTTAGTACTTTATGTTCTTATGTTTTATGTCGTTTTTCTAGTTTCGTTTAAGACACTTAATGTATTATGATCCTTTTCGTTTTGTGCACTTTGTTTCTGTTATATCTATGTATGCAAACTTTATTTATGCTATGTTGTTTCTATGTGCAAAATTTTTATGATCTTCTTTCCCATTCCTTTTTGCTAATGACAAAGGGGGGATAAGACTTTGTAGTTTCTTTTGTGAGTTTCTCTAACCCAAATTGCAGCAAGCAAGAAATCTTAAAAACCCTCATGCAATAGATCAAGGGGGGGGGGGGGGTCTTTGATTTAGGGGGAGTTTTTAAACAACTTGATTAGAGAAAACCAAGATGCACTCCAAACTTCAAGCAATGGTTGTCATCATCAAAAAGGGGGAGACTGTGAAATCAAGCTTTCCAAATGTTTTGATGAAGACAAGCTGGCATGCAGAAATGAATGGATCAAGATAGAAGATTTATCTCAAGCAAAGACTCATTGATCAAGATCAACTTTTCAAGACTTATGGCTTAAGTTATATGAAATTTTTGATCTTATGCTCTTAGTGCTCAAAACTATTTTTAATCATGCATTTACTTTATTAAAATAATATTTTGAGTATATACTATGTATGATTGAAGAAGGATGTTTTAAATTGCTTAAAATCTTTGAAAATAATGATTTTTCAATTTTTGTACACAAGCAATCGATTTTCATGCTAGGACAATCGGTTGCATTCAAAAAACAAAAGTTTTTGTTTGACAACAATCGATTGTCATCTAGCAGCAAACGATTGTCATGTGTTCTATTTTCAAATTTTTTGAACGTTGACCTATGAGAAACCGATTGCTCCTCAATGACAATCGGTTGTCATAGTTATATTTTTCAAATTTTTAAATGTTGCTTTTACAGCAATCGGTTGTTGCTTTAGTGCAACCGGTTATTGTGCTTCAGATTTTGAAAATTTTCATTTTTCCAACAACTTTTTGTAACACCTTTTCATGGCAATCTTTGTATCTTTTCAAATACTTTTTTCCAGTAAAAATGGTTTAAACATTGCTATGATTCATTGAAGAGGTATTACTACACTATAAATAATCTTTCGTTTAGAATTTTGAAAATACAACAACAATCACTAACAACTATTACTTTCTATTCTTTTGATCATACTCTCTATACTCAAGATTTATGTTCATCATTTTCATATGCATACTGAAAATTGTTCTTGAGCACTTAGAAGAGTATTCCATCATAATTTCATATTGAATAGAAAAGATCAATCAGGTGATTGACATTGCTCTTTCCTTATTCAAACTTTTATACAAATCAAACAAACTATTGTATCCTTGTTTTCAGGATTGTTGGAAACAAGAAAGACACTTAGGGAGGATTGTTCTCTTTGTGGTCTTAGTGAAAATCCAAGAGGATTGTTCTTGGTCCAAGAGGATTGTTCTTAGTTGTTTGGTAGTCTTTGTACAAATTACCAACTATAAGGAAATCTCTTTCATGTTGAAAGGGGACTGGAGTACTCTCGGACTGTGAGGGGAACTAGGATACATCTCTGTGTTCTTTACTTTCCGCATTTATTACTTTCATCACTTATCATAAAAAGAAAGAAAAGAAACTCGTGCAAAAATATTCATACAATTCAGAAAAAGTTTTAAAGAACATAATTCACCCCCCCTCTTAGGTGCATCTGAACTTACACCAACAACGTCAGCTTTGTCTTTATCAATCCAAGCGTCTTGTTTTATCCCATGATAAAACACCCCAGCACCATAGTTCCATGGCACTGCCTTATTTGAAGAATAGGGAATTGGTCCGAGATTGGTAATTATTAAGGGAGAAACAGTGGGTTCATTTGAAATCCTAATAGGACCTTTGGAGGAGATCCTAAGAGGCTTGTTTGAGATGGTAACAATGGAGAGATCTTCACATTTGTTAGTCACACTTTTGGCAAGCAGAGTCTTCTCAAATAAAACTTCATGGCTATCCATCAAGCGTTCTATGCCTTCCTTTAGCCCTTCGCATCCATTGAGTTATTGGGTACAACAAACACAGTCTTTTACACAGCCATGGAAAATCCCAGCTTTCAACAGGTTCTTTTTGATGATATTCAAAGGAGTAGTCAAGTCTTTAATAGATGCAACAAAAATTGTATCTTCAACGACATTAACACCCTTGTCATGCTTCGGCATAGGTGAGGTGATTACATTCGAAGTTGGAGGAGGATCGAACTCAATGGTCTTGTTATCGATCAAATCCTGAATTTTATTCTTCAAGGCCCAACACTAGTCAGTCTCGTGCTCGGGGCTGCTTGAGTGGTTCACATTTAGCATTCAGATTATACTTTGGTGAAGAGGTATCAGGGTTGGTAGGAGGATCGCGTAATGTCACCAAATTAGCCTTGAGCAAATGTTGTAAGGCTTGATACAATGAAATTCCTAACCTTGTAAATTGTCTTCTCGAAGTTTCAAAACATTGATGATTTGCAGATGGTCTTAGAGTAGGAGTTGGATTGGATACTCGGACAACATTAATAGATGGATGATCATTCTTCTTGGTACGGGCCCTTGCCCCGTACATAACATTGATTTCCTTCTTTGCAGTAAAGGTTTCTTGATAGGATTGGAAATGGAGGCAGATGCCACAAAGATCTTCCCACTTTTGATGCCGCTTTCAACTCGTTCATCGGTTAAAATTAACTCGGAGAATCCGGAATAGGAACAACCAACCAACAGATCAAAGAAAGGACCAGATAAAGTGCCTATGAACATGTCAATGTGCTCCCTACCAGTCAAGGGTGGTTGCACCCTACTGGCCAGGTCTCTCCACTTTTGTGCATATTCTTTAAATCCTTCATTCTTTCCCATGGTCATATCTTAAAATTGAACCCTCGTTGGCGCCAAGTTGGCGTTATACTGATACTGATGGTAGAATGCGGTAGCTAAATCTTCCCAAGTATTTATACGGGACCCATATAACTGATAAAACCATTCAAGTTGCGTTCTGGCCAAGCTCTCTTGGAAAAAGTGAACCCAGAGTTTCTTATCAGTAGTGTGCGGCTGTATCTTGCGCACATAGGATTTCAGGTGAAGTTTTGGACAAGAAACTAAATTGTACTTTGCAAAGACTGGTATTTTGAATTTGTGGGGAATGACAACCCCAGAGATTAGACCCAAATCATCAAAATCTAAACTGGAGACAACTTGGATTTCAACAACTTTCAACCTGTCTTCTAACTGCTTGTACTTGACATCAGTGGGTGGATACTGCTCGTCAAAATAATCATCATCAGACGCTTGATCTTTAACACAGTCAGCCTGGATAATCTTAACCTCAACAATCTGATTCTCGTCTTCTTTAGATGAGTCTTCCCCTACCGGGATCTGACGGACTGTCTCCTTGAACCTTCTACCCATGTTTAGTAGAGCTTTCTTCTCGGGCTTCTTCTTAACTTCCAACAATGCCATCATGTCTTTCTTCCCCTTGGCTAGGGCCAATAGAGTCTCTTGAAATTGAGAGTTTTGTGCCTGGAGATCCTTCACAGTTTTCTTTAGATCCATCTTGCTGAAATAAACAGCTGAAAGATAAGGAAACCTGTTATGCGAAAACCTATCATGTTATGATGCATGAGAGATGTATATGCAAATGATTTCAAGGATTTGTTGAAATTTAAATTTCTATAGACAAAAGAGTGAACAAACGTCAATTTTCATTAATTTGTTTGAAAAGATTACAACATGCCTCTTGGGCTTACAAAATAACTTTCTAAGATAAAAAGACTGAACGCATCCTTTTCGATGCAAGGTAGGCATTCACACTTTGCTCTTCTTGTATCTGCTTCGTAAGCTCCAAGACCCTCTTCTCACTAGCATAGAATTGAGCTTTGAAAGTATCTCGTTCTCCCTTTAGCTGAATCTAAGCCTTTTGCAAATCCTCAAGAGAGGTATGCATGTCTGGATGGAGGGAAGTGTATGAGATATCTCCTTCAACCACAGGTTCCATGATGACTGGTAAGATGGAAGGATAAGGCATCACAAGTTTCTGAGCACGAGCTCGTACCAATTTAAGGTAAATCTCAAGGGGAATGGAATTCTTGTGTCCCAACGTCTTACTATCCATCTTGCTTACCATCCTCCAAGCTCGGATAAACCTCTGACGGTAGCTTTGATCATCACTCTCATAGTGGAATACCTCTCCTTGGATAAGTAACTCATATGGACCATCCCTTCTGGCGTAACCAAACTGTCGTAAGGCTAAGCAAGGGTTGTAAGTGATACCTCCTCTAATGCCAAGTAAAGGGACATTAGGGAATTCCCCACAGCGGTCGATGATAGTAACATTCTCCAAGGATCGGGAACACCAATGAACATCTGAATGTTTGAGCGTCATCAACCTATGGGACCATCTTGAACCTTGCTCGTTCTTCAACACAAATCGGGGAAGATGCGAAATAAACCATCTTGCCAAGAGAGGAGTGCAACACATGAGGATTCCTCTCTTCCTCATAGTACGAGAGTGAAAGGAATGTAGGATATCTCCCAACAAAGTAGGCACTGGGTTGCGAGATATGAAGATTTTGACAGCGTTTACATCTATGAGTTGGTCAGGATTTGGAAACAAAAACACCCCATAGATGAGAAGGGCCACAATTTCTTCAAAAGCTTGTAAGTCCAAGGAGTTCCAAAAATCTTGAGCTTTCTCAAACAAGAACTTAGCTAAGAAACCTTTGACACCACTCCTTGTTTCCCAATTAGTTGTGATATCAGATTGTGGCAAGTGTAGTGCTTGGGAAATCTCTTCAGATTTTGGATCTCTTTCCGTACCGTTGAGGGGTAGTTAATTGAGAATGGGAATCCTAAAGAGTTGAGAGAATTCTTTCAAAGTTGGCACAAGTTGATAATCGGGAAAAGTGAAGCAATGGTGTAGAGGATCAAAGAATTGGAAGAGCATATTCATCATATCTTCATCAGTGTTGGAGGTAACCAAGTTTAGGAGACGACCATGTCTTTCGGTGAATGGAGAATTCTCAGGTACACTTTGTGATACGGTGGGAGAGAACTGACTGTTTTTTGGAATGCTGGTTTGCGTTTTGCGTTTGTTTTTGCAAAATGTCACGGTAAGCAAGAGTCGCCACCGTCTTTTATTTTATCCAACAAGGAAAGAAAAAAAGCACAGAAAAATTCCTTTTTCGAGATATTTCTCGGGTTCGGGAGGTAGATTATAGAAAGGGAAGGTGCTAGCACCCTTTCTATCCGTGGTTATCCACGGGCTCTTAGGTACTTGTTCATAGTGTTTTCAAAATTGCTTTTCTTTGTGATTGTGGGTTTGAAAAAAAGTCTTTCTTTGAAAAGGTGTAAGTGTGAAAAAATATTTTATTTTTGAAAGAGCAAGTACTTAAGAATCATCTACCTACTCGAAAAAGGAATCGTTCTATGCTATCTTCCTTTAGACAATGCTATCCCACTATTGATGAGTAGGTAGCACAGTCGTTGGAGTTTAAGGGTCAATTCGAATGCGGGACTTACGGTCACTAAAGCAATGTTAGGACACCTTAGCGGTAACCCTAATGTCTTAGATCATTTTATCCGAGGCAACCGTTTCGAGGCAAGTATGATCTTTGGACAAGAGGGAGACCTCTAATACTTCCTATACTCAGTGACTGCGTACGAAGGCAACCAAGTGGGGTGTACCCTAAGAGTGCGCATGTGCGAGTGTGTTATTTTCAGTTAATTTTATCTTTGTATATGTTATGGGTGATCTATGTTGATTTTAGGTTTAAACATTCAATCTTGTCATACATCTCTATTATCAAACATCTAACAGTTATATGTTGCGGAAATTAAATTGCGGAAATTTAACTAACTATTACAAGGCGTCGGGTATTTACATCGCCAAAAGCAACCCTTTGAAATTTAAATGCGGAAAATAAATAAAGCGATAAAAATATTTAAAGTCCTATTAAGCTATTACATTCCGGGAACAAATACAATATTGAATAAAATGGATCGCGTGCGGGAAATTAAATCAGGCGCAAGTTCTAGGGTTTTGACCCTTTAATTATTAAAGAAAAGATTTTTTTGGTTATTTTTGAATTAAGAAAGAAATTAAACTAAGTTAATTATTAAATTAAATAAATAAGTTAATTAATTAATGAAAATAAATATTTTTGGGTTTTTTGATATTTAAAGAAAGAAAATAAAATTGATCAATGTTAATAAAAACGTAATTATGTCTAAGTTAATTTTAATTGTTTGTAAAATATATTAAAGTTAACCTAATTAAAACTAAATTAATTAATTGATTTGTTATAAAAATAAAATACTAAAATTTAAATTAATAAAGAAAATATTTTTTTGGTTTTAATTTTATTAGGAAAAAGTTTGATTGGTTAATTAAATATAAAAATATAATAAAACAAACAATTAAAATAAAAAAGAAATAGAAAGAGTTAGGGGTGTGGGCCTGATTAGAGGTTCAGAATAGCAATTCAGAGGCCCAATAACATGCTGGCCTGGTTGACTTTGAGAGATCCAGCGTGTACACTTTGACTTGGTTCTATGGTGGACGTTCCATCCCCATCCATCAGATCTGGCCATTGGCCATCTGTCCATTGATTAGATGATGGTGTATGATGTGCTACAACGCTTGATTTGCATGTGATAACCTGTAGAAAAAATATAACAAAGCATTTAGAGGACCTAGGATCGAACCCATGTCCTATTGGTATTTGCAAGCTTCGCCACTAGGCCATCACGCTTCATCTGTTAATATGTTAAACAATAATGCTAATATGCCAAAAAAAAGATTATTGGTCAGAAATAAAAAAAACGCGCGCGATTTGAATGGCCCACTGAGGAATTGCCATGTCTCTGTCCCCTACCTCCAGCCCCTGTAAATTTACCTGCGGATTTAGATCCGCAGCTAAATTCGTAGTTCGATCCCAAAATTAATTCTAGGCCATGAAAACGACCCCCAAGGACATGGTTAGGTTCGTCTCCCTCTCCTGAGTGCAACCATGTCCATCACGAGATCCAATTTCACCTAAAAAGCAAATCCCTAAAATCTAACACAAAACCCTAGCCATACGGTTATGGGGTTACAGTCCATATAAATGAAATCAAATATTGCCAAAAGTTCAGAAATCTCATAAGCATCACAAATATGTCCATGATTTGCCAGAATGATGCAAAAATAGAGAGCTACGATTTTGAAAACAGGGCCAAGAAACGTGATAATTACAGTATGTTTTGATGTGTATGAGAGCTTGCTTTGGATTGCAGAAGGTTGAGTAGACACCTAGTAATCGATTGGTGTTGAGTTTTGCTTCTGTAAACGCCTCCAAATAGGATTTTGGTTTCACACTTTTTTGTAAATTTTGCAAGTTTTGTTTTCAATATTCTTGCAACCTCTAGCCTCGTTTTCGTGTGCTTTGACTTGTATATGTATGATAGAATGCATTAGGTCAAGAAATATGCTTTGAATCCTTCCACATCAATGCCATGGGATTTGATTTGATTCACCATTGAAAACTTGCCAATTTTGTAAAAAACTCAATCTTTTTGCACATGGAATGCTTGATACGAGTTTGATACCCTTGATGATGATGATTTAGTCCTGAAATAGCCAAAAAGATATCCAACAATCAATATTTGGATTTAATTTGATTTAATTTGATTTAAAATGAAATAATTCAATAAAAAATCAAATAATATAATAAAATTGATAAATGGACACAAGGATGAAGGTAGGACACGTGTGCAATGTGGAAAGTTCAAATTAAGTGGAAAAGAATGGGCCCATTTGACAAAATTTGAAGTTTTGGGGATAATTGAATTTTGGCAATTTTGCAAAAATGCCCAACTTCAACAATGCATAACTTCTTCAATTTTGAACTTTTGGAAGTGTTATTTGACTTTTTAGAAAGCTTGAGATGTCCTCTAACCAACCCTTTTGGTATAATCTCAATTTGATATTCCATGCTCAATTTATAATCTTAGGAAAAAAAGGTGTTTTTGTTGACTTTCAAAAATGACCTATAATGTCCAAATTTATAACTTCTTGTGAGTGCATTTTCTGATCTTGGGGTATGAAGATGGATTATAGGAAATTGCATCCTCTTCAAAATTAGATTTTGATGGGTCATTTCTCATAAAGTATGAGAAAGTTATGCTTGGTCAAAGTTGAGTTGACTTTTCCTGCAAAACCCTAATTTAACAACTTTTGAGTCTTGATGAATTTCGAGCAATCCTTGATGAATCATGACCAACCCTTGATCAAATGATGAAATATCCTTCAAAATGAGAATGTTGACAAGAAATATTGAAGTTTGACTGTTTATAGGTCACAGTTGACTTTTGCCCTAGCACAGTCGATTTTTGGACCCTTTGAGCAATTGACTGAGCAAACTTCCTCTGCAAGGCTTGAAATTTGACATGGATGAACTTGAGAACATATTAGGACATTTGGGAGCACGTGAGGTCATTTGGACTCAAAGATCTTGATGCAACACAAAACCCTAATTTGGGGTTGACTGTCTTAGGAGATAGCTTGACTGTCTAACTCTTGAGCAAACTTGAGCAACTTGGAGATTTTTCTTGCAATGTTTGGAGAAATATGAGAGGGCAAATTTTGGGGTACAACACCCTTGATGCTAACTCTTTGAGTTGAGAAGGAATCCTTACGAGATTGACTTGGATAATATTCCCGCAGATAGAAGCCATGTCCTACAAAATAGAACAAAGATAAATCCCAAAAATCCTAGAAATGGTTAGTGAGAATGAGTATGATGTTATGATGTTTATGATGTTATGTACAAGTAAGTATATACAAATAAGGTAAACAAGTCCTTAGCTTTAGCTTTCCTTGAGTCTCATAGGTAAGTACCCTCTTGAAGTTTAGTTGGCTCAAAGCTGTCATAGAAATAGTAATCGGGTTCTAAAGGATCCCAATATCACTGGTATGTCTTCTCGGACATTGTTTCAGCGTAAGTCTCTTTCACGGTGACTGAAATATCCCAAAAATCCAAACCTCAATGAGTGTAGTATCGAGTATCTACCAACTTTGGACTGCACCAAATCCGTTCATCTCACTACGTCCTAATGGCCAAGTTGGTCAAGTAAAGGTTCTAAAGTCAGTTAGTGTTTCGTGACATCACTCAGTGGCCCTGTATTCTCCTTGACTACTCAAGGGCTACCATACCCACAAATATGTCACACTAACGTAGCTATTTCTTAGACCATGTCGGTATACCCCATACAGTTTCCACAACGTATTGCTACTTACCTATAAGGTATCCCAAATCCGGGTAGAGGATTAAAACAAGCCCAAACAAGGAACCAAAATGTAAAGCAAATAATTAAAACAATGAAAGCAAGTAAAGGTGGTCTAGCCATAAGGTTTTTAAGATTTCCCCAGCAGAGTCGCCAGTTCTATGATACGGTGGGAGAACTGACTTGGGTGTTTTGTGTTTTATCGCAAATATTGCGGTTAGTAAGAGTCACCACCGACTTTTCTTTTATCCAAATGAAAAGGCTGAAAATAACAGGAAATACCTTTAAGATTGTTTCTTGAGTTCGGGGGGTAGATTATGAAAAGGGAAGGTGTTAGCATCCTTTTCATCCATAGTTATCTATGGGCTCTTAGTTTCTTGCTAGATCACTTGATTTTGTTTGAAAAATATGCTTTGTGTAGTTTTTGAAAGTATTTTGAAAGGCGCCATCGTTTAGGAAAACTTTGTAATAGTTCTCGTTCGTAAGAATGTATACAAAGTGTTGAGCTTTTGAAAATGTTTCATGTTTGGAAAATGTTTTGAAAGTGTTTTTGAAAGTGTTGGTGTTTGTTTTGAAAATAAGCAAGAGTGTTTTGATTTGAAATTGAGCAAGCAACTAGGAACAATCTACCTACTCAAAAGTCTTAGTTCATTTCTTTCTTTCTTTTGATATTGCTATCTTACCATTGATTTGGTAAGAAGCCCTATCTTTGGATGTAAAGGGACGGGCGTGGGTCATCATATAACCATGATAGCAATGTTGTGAAATATCTTAGCAATTATCTTTGAGGGACTAAGATCATTTTGAAAGGCAACATTTGATAGCATCATCGAGAGACTGTGATCTTGTATTTTGATTGCTTTTTGCTAAGATATCCCACATGCATAACATGGACTTTTTTGTAAGGCAACAAAGTGGAATTACCCTAAGGGTGCAAGTGTGCAAGTGTGTTGATTTACATGCTTGTTTATCTTGGATTAAGGTTTGCTACTTGTTGATTTTAATCTTTCCATACAAACTCTAATTTACTAGCATTTATATTTAGCGATAAATTGCGGAAAGTAAAATACTAAGCTATTACATCATTAGGGGAGGGGGCATAAAAATTTACAAATGGGGATTTTGCAAGAAAATTAAGCCTAATTATCTATTACAACCATATTGAATATTTGTATAAAATTGAAAATAAAAAATGCAAAAATGCAAATGGATAAAGAAATGATTTTGTTTGATTTTATGAAAGGATTTTAACCTAATTAAGAGAGATGGTTAGTTAAAAATTAAATAAAATTAACTTAAACTAAATTAAATTAAAAAGTATTTTTTAGAGTTTTTTATGAAAAGGTTTTACATTAAGGAAAATAATATGGAAATTGATTAATTAAAATAAACCTAAGTTCTAAATTAATTTTAAAAGAAAGAAAATAAAATAATATAATAATTAATCCTAAGTCTAAATATTAATTATTAAAAGAAATTAATTTGTTAAAAGAAAATATTTTTTGTTCTTTTGTTTTATGAAGAAAAATAAACTAAATAAGTGTGAATAATAAATAAAAATATTTTTATATATTTTAATAATAATAATAATAATAATTATAATAATAATAATAATGAAAATGATAAAAGAAAATATGAAATGAAAATAAAATAGAAAATGAAATAATGAAGAAAATAAAAGGGCCAGGGGTGCAAAAATGAAATTGGTGTTAGAAGAAAAAAAAAGCCAGGCCTAATGTTGGAGGCCCAGCGCTGCAAACAGAAACTAAAAAAGAAGTGAAAAAATGTGAAAAATGCACAAAAAGGTATCACTAGGGCTCGAACCCAGGTCCTTAAGGTGACAGGCGCGCACTTTAACCACTGGGGTGGTGATACATCCGTTAACTTAAACAAAACAATAAATATGTAACATAAGTTTTGCCCTGAATGAACTTCATCTTCAACCTCCAGCCAAAGGACCCGTAACTTATTTATTTCTCATCCATTCACAAAAATTCCAACATCAAACTTCTTAGAAATTTCCTCACGATTCTGAATATGTAAATAACTTAAGCTAATTCGCAAAGATGAGCATAATTTCTAACAGTACCAAATTCTGACCTAAATGTTTTCAGAGATTCAAACTCAAAATTCTCCCCACTCAAGCAACATAAATGAAATCTATGGACATGCATAGTTTCAGGGAAATGGTGTCTACATTTTATCTTCACAAATGCAAGCCTAATAATGCCTAAACATGAAGATAGAAGTTCAAGAAAAATACCTCAAAACTGGAAATCGTGAAATAAGTTTGAGCTTGATTCAAAGTGCTGCAATGATCAAGTTAGCTTCCTTGAGTCTCTAGGAAGCTAATGCAATGCTTAGCTTGAGTTGAGAGTGGCTGAAATGGTATGGAGAAGTCCAACTGAAATGCTCTGTTTTTGGCTATGGAAGTTGATGAAGATGATGTTACAGTCGTGTAACAGGGTGTGGGATGGTTTGTAGTTGATGTAAAGAAGCTTTAGAAACTAAAAGGCCAAAGAACGCACGAGGGAAATGGAAGTTTGAAGTTCAAAGTCAAACTGTGCAACAATGGAGTTTTTGGACAATTTCTGATTTGAGGGAGTTTGAGAGTGTTTCAGGGCTTCTAATATCGTGTCCTAGGTTGCATAATAGTGTTTTGATATATATGAAAAGGTTTTCAAAACTTAGAAAAATTTCTAAGTTTAGAAATTTTGACTTTTCAAAATGAAATCTTGACTTTTTGATTTCTTGATGAACAAGTTTCATATTTTGACATGTTTTGATGAATTGTGATCTTTGACACTTGATTTTGACCAAAAAGTCAAAGTTTGACTTTTCAGTGTACAGTTGACTTTTGATCAGTTGACTGAAATTCAACTGTCAATCAATTGAACTTGAGAAATTTTTTGAGCTATGCCATTTGGTCAAAATGATGTATTTGAACCCTTGAGATCATTCCTTGAATCAATCAATCATTTGCTAGGTCAAAAATCAGAAATTGCATCTTCTCAGTCAAAACCCTAATTTTGACCATTTTGCCCTTTTGATGATCTAATCAAATTTCTTGAGGAATTAGGATCCAAACTTGATCAAATGGCATATATAGGTTGGTGATGTTGATATGGATAAAAAATTATGAAGTTTGACTGCAAATTGACCATAATTAACTTTTTCCCCAATATAGTTGATTTTTAGGTCAATTGTTCAATTAATTGAGCAAAAATGTGATCTAAGACTTGAAACTTGACATGAGAAATCTTGAGGGTCCAAAATGATCCATGAACGTCGTATGGGGCATTAAAAGTCCATTTGTCCTTGTGCAATCTCAAACCCTAATTTTCAGTCATCAGTGCTTGAGGAGGTGTCTTGAGGTGATCAACCCTAGTGCAGTCTTGAACCAAAGGAGATCTTGTGAGAGATTATCTTGATAAATGAGAGGGAAAATTTTGGGTTACAACACAAGTTTTCCTGAAATTCATCCTTTCTTGGTTAAACCCGTGAATGTATCTGTTCTTGCCTCTCTTGTCAAAAGGAAGAAGAAAAAACTCTCTAAGAAAAGGTCTTGTAATGGTCCTTATGGACATGCTAAGAAATCAAGGACTGTATCTCCTGAGAAGATATCCCTAGAGCCAATGAATGTTGTCAGAAATGTTGCTGACACTTCTTTATCTAATAATTCACTACTTAAATTTGCATTTATGAGTCCATCATTCACCCCCTTCTGACTCCACACTTGGAACATTAAATGTGATAACCCAACAAAACCTAAATATCTCTGAAGCCCCACTACTACTGATCCTCAACCACTTCTCAGTAAACCAAACATTTATGACGACGCTTCTTCAGAAACCCGAAATTTTGTAAGACAACCCAAAGTTATTGTCTTTCCATACATAACCCCCGAACCTACTCAATTCCTTATAACCCTTTCCTTCATAGAACAAACATTCGTCTAAACTCCCTTGATGAATTCTTATATCAATTTGAGTTAATTCCCTGGATACTCTTCGATTTGCTATGGAGTGCTCTTCTAAAAGCATCGATCCTGAATTGAATTCTGCCATCTGGTCCAATTTCAAAAGATGGATGAATGTTAATTCAAACATCCTTGAAGTTTTATGTACTCAGGAAGCAAGGAAGTAGCACAAGGCATGGCTTGCTGCTCAAGCACCACCTTTCTTTCCTCTCTGTTTTCCTGATCTAGAAGTAGAGATTCCATAAGAAGCTACTACTTCTACTCTGGAAGTTCAACCCTCAAATGCTACTGCTTATGTCCTGATTGATTATGAGAAGTCTGTTGCTAAAGATGGTACCCCTTATGGGGTTTTCAAGACTGTTGCTGCAGAAGAGACCCCTTCTAAGCTAAATGAGACTCTGAAAGAGCTGAAAAATCCCAATGCTCTCATTCAAGCTTGTTTGGACAAGCAACATGAAAGAGCCGATAGGTATGATGCTTTTATCAACTCGCTTAACAACAAGATGAAGGATTTCATGGCTAGGATGATGTCTCCTCCACCTCCTCCTCTAAAACCTTAGACCTTTGTTTTTACCTTTGTTTTTAGAACTCTAGTTTTTTTTTTGTGTTTCTAAAACTTTTGTACTATAGTCTTTGGTAACATGAAAATTTAATTCTTTTGTCTCGTTAAATCTTTTTTATTTCTGACAAAGGGGGAGAAAATGATATGACTTTTATATATCTATTCTCATATCTTATTCCCAAACATATTCTGATGTTTTTTCCACTAACATTGTTTGACTCAGGAACTTTGAGAAAGTTCACTAAATTTTTCTTGACAATTAAACTCGGAAGTTCTGAAGGAGATTCAAAATTTAGAAAATTAGAAGTCATGGGTTATTTTATCCTTTGGTAAAAGGAATTTCAACCAAACTCTGAAGGTTTGACAAGTTCAACCAGACTTTGATACATCATCGTCTTCTGATGGCAAGCCAAAATCTGAGATGAAGATTTCTGCATCACCAGTCAGACTCTTGATGGTTATTCAATAAGAGAAGTATTCCTTCATGATGATTGATTCGTGCTATTTCTCAAAACTTCTTTATGTATTGAAATCAGGAGGAGAATCTGAACAAGATTAAACAAGTTCTAGGAATATAGAACTCAGGGGGAGTTATTTAGCTAACTCTGAATTGTTCTTATGTGATTAAACTGGTATAAATTGTATAGCAAAATACATGGTTTTGTCATCATAAAAAATGGGGAGATTGTAAGAACAAGATTTAGTTCTGCATCTAGCCTTGAGTTTTGATGATAACATTACATGGGTGATTAGATTAAATTTAGTACCCTAATAGTTTATTTAGTATGTAGATTTTGCTAACAGGTTCTGACTCTGAAGATTTGGCGTGTGACGTCATCAGAATATGGACCCAACACACTAAGAAATACAAGTGTGTCTGTCATTATTTAGAATGCTTCTTAAAACAACGGTTCTGAAGAACATTAGTTTTATCGCTTCTAACTATGGCTCTGATAGTAGAGCTTCTGAAGGGTTCTCAAGCTCTGAAGATTCTAAGGTTCTCTTGCTCCAAGGTTTTGAAGATTCTAAAGACAAGGTTCTGTTTAACGAGTTATGAAGACTCTGAAGACCAACAGTTCTGAAGATTTTAAAGACAAGGTTCTGTTGAACAAGTTCTAAATATTTTAAAGACAAGGCTCTGAAGACCAAGTGCTGAAGACTCTGAAGACAAGGTTCTACTGAACAAGTTCTGAGGACTCTGAAGATATGGTTTTTGATCCTTCTAAGCATGCTTAAACTCTTACATACTCAGAATCCTCATGAGAATTAGAAAAGAAGATCAAATGTTTTTAGTGAGAAGTAGTACAAGATCACCTCCAACCACTACCCTATTTTTGTGGCGCAATGAGTGTACTATTGGTACTATGTTGTCTACCACTCATATTGATCGTTGCAAGAAGACAACTGGATATTTGATATTCCTATTTTACCCTCCAACACATTTATTTTTTTGGATATAGGAATACTTGGAAGAATTGGAAAACAACTATTTTACATTGATTCAATTTGCTAAAATGCTTCCCAAATAAATTTGTAAAGTTTTGTAAGGCAAGGACCTTTTATTCGTTAACTTGCTAGAAAGGAGTTGTTGTTTGATAACTTGCTTAACACTGTTGTGTTATTATTTTTTCTTTTATTCTGTGTAATATGCTTTCAATAAGCAATATTGTAAACACATAAACTTGTATTCAACAGTGAGTTGATTTTTCCTTAAGAGACTAGGGCTTTAGTTAGGATTCTCAAGAAGACAGTGACAATTAGTCTTTGTGGTTGTAAATATTTAGTCTTTGTTTATGTCTGTAATCAGTTTGGTTATAGTGGATTAAGTCCTTGATTGATAAAGGCAAATCACTTTGGTGGGTGGACTGGATTAACTTCGTTAACAGTTGTGATACGGTGGTAGAACCGACTGTTTGAAATGCTGATTTGTGTTTTGCGTTTTTTGTTTGCAAAATGTCGCGGTAAGCAAGAGTCTCCACCGACTTTTATTTTATCCAACCGGAAAGGAAAAAGTGCAGAAAAAAAAATCCTTTTTTCGAGATTTTGAGTACGGAGGGTAGATTATAGAAAGGGAAGGTGTTAGCACCCTTTCTATCCATGGTTTTCCATGGGCTCTTAGGTACTGGCTCATCTTTTTAAAAATGCTTATGTACATGCTTTGTTTTGAAAAGTTTGACTTCGTGATAACCCTTGTATCAGTCCTCAAAGGTGTGACGAAGTTGTTTTAAAAATTGTTTTGAAAATGTGTAAGTGTGAAGA
This sequence comes from Vicia faba, assembly GCA_948472305.1. Taxonomy (NCBI): domain Eukaryota; kingdom Viridiplantae; phylum Streptophyta; class Magnoliopsida; order Fabales; family Fabaceae; genus Vicia; species Vicia faba. The sequence goes on along the minus strand of OX451736.1, from coordinate 1,157,116,748 downwards.
GTTTTGTTTTGAGCAAGTACCTACTAGCATCTATCTACTCGAAAAAATATCGTTTCTATTCTCGTTTCCTTTAGACAACGTTATCCTACTATTGAGAAATAGGTAGCACCGTCGTTGGAGTTGTAAGGGTCAATTCGAAAGGGACGTACGATCACTAAAGCAATGTTAGGATATCTTAGTAATAACCCTAAAGTCTTAAGATCATATTCGAGGCAACATTTCTGAGGCAACATTCGAATGGGACATTTGATCTTTGTTAGACAGGAGGGAAACCACTAAGACACCCTATACTTAATGATTGTTTACCGAAGGCAACCGGAGTGAGAGTATACCCTAAGAGTGATATGTGCGACTGATTAGTTTCAATTATTTAGTCTTTGCACATTAGGGTTTTCTAACTGGATTAATTTGTCATACATTTTTGTCATACAATCCTATTAGCATACATCTAACCGTCAAATATTTGCGAGAATTAAAATGCGAGAAAGTAAATCTACGCTATTACAAGGCTTCGGGGAGGGGGATTAATTACATAGCCAAAAAAAACCCGGGAAAAGCGATAAATAAAAGCCCTTGATTAAACTATTACAAACCATGAATAGTTACAACAATATTGATAAAAAATAAATAATACGCGCGCGATGAATCGAATACGAGATAATTAGGGTTTTTGACCCTTGCCTAAACCTAATTGCGATTAACTAAGAAAGTGTTTTTGTTATATTTTAAGAAAATAATGGAATTGTGAAATTAAAGGAAAATCCTAAATCTAATTAATTTTAAACTAAGAAAAATAAATTAATTTCTCTAAAAGCCTATTTTTGTATTTTTATTTATTCGAGAAAAAGAGCAAAATAAAATTTAATCAAAAGTTTAACCTAATTTCTATCTTGATTTTATTTATGAAAGCAAGTTACAATTTCCTAAATTTAAACTAAATTAAATTAATTTTGATAAAATAAAAACTAATCCTAATTTTTTGTGAATTACTGATTTTATGTTTTTTTGTGAAAAATAAATTAATTTGTGAATTAAAGAAAATACAATAAATATTGAAAGATTTAAAAAAAACTAAAAGAAAAAGAAAGAAATATGGGTCTGCATTAGCAATTATGGGGGGGTGCTGTTAGAGATTCTGAGCCAAAAAGATCCAGGCCCGTTTGACTTTGCCTGATCCAATATGGATGTTGACTGGAGGCGTATGGTGGTCCTCCAAGAGTGGCACGTTGATCTGGTTCAGAGATGCGTTTAATGGCCAGATGTTGAGGGTACATGGTGGATGCTGGAGGCTGTAGTGCACTTGAATTCCTGAAACAAAATAGCATGGACAAAGTTTGGGACCTGGGGATCGAACCCAGGTCCTTATGCATACTTCCACCCCCACGCTACCATTTGTGCTACGCGTTTCTGTTGTACATACAATAATAATAATACACAATATATCAAACACGATGGTTAAATAAGAAAAACGCACGGAATTTCAAACTGCCCAACCAGGGGGTGCCACACATCCATCTTCTTCCTCCCATCCGTCGTTTTAGGTAACAACATCTTTACCTACGGACATGGCGCTATAGCTATAACCCTGTGTATTTCAAAAATTACATCCAAGCAATATAAATAAGATTCAAGACCATGGATCAATTGGGTTTGACCCTCTGATCACAATGGTATCCTTCATTAGGGCCAATTGTTCCTGCATTTGAAAGCCCCAAAACAACAAGGAAAACCCTAGCTATGGAAAATGTTCATACAAGTGTTAAAACTTCAATTAAATGGTCCAGACATGATGCAAACATGACAACAAACACAAATATACCATTGAAACATGTTCATGATGCAAGAATCATAGCAATGAAATCTGAAAAAGAATGCAAACCGTGTGATGTCTAGAGGACGATTCTGGGCGTGTGGAGGCGTGCAACCGGTCGTGCTAGCTTCAGAGAGATTCCAGGAAACGATTGGTGGCTTTGAAAGTCTGTGAATCGACCTCTAAACTGGAAATCAGTCTATCACTTTTTTGACAATTTTCAATTCTTGCTTGTAGATTTTTCGACCTCTAATCCTCCCTTTTGTGCATTGGATCTCATTTCTATATGTAGTGGAACGCATTAGGTCAATAAAAATGCCTTGTATCTTTATCAATTATGGAGATTTGATTTTGTCTTTCATGGCATATGATTTCTTTCCAATTTTTCTCAAATTCAATCTTTTTCCAACCAAATCAGCCTTGCACGAATTGATTCTCAATTGACAGCATATAAGATCTTTCTTCAATGCAAAAATCTTCCCTAAAACATAAAATATGATTTATTTAGATTTATTTGATTTTATTTGAATTTTAAATGAATAAAAATCAAAATAAATTAAACAAATGCATAAATAAAGCATGGAGGGTCCCATAGGTCGTGGACTATATTATCATTGAAGTGCAAGCATAAAAGGTTGGGCCCATTTAGCAAAAAATGCAAATTTGAGCACATTCGACTCTTGGCAATTTTGCAAAAAAGGTCAACTTGGCCAATGCATAACTCTCTCAATTTTGACCCTAGAGAGGTGTTCTTGGACTTTTTATAAAGCTTAGGATGTCCTATAATCAACTCTTTTGGTCTCATCTCAATTGAATCTTCCATGCTCATGTATGAAGCTTTGACCAAAAAGGTGTTTTTGTTGACTTTTCAAAATGACCTATAATGTCCAAATTCATATCTTTTTGTGAGTGCATATTTTGAACTTGGGAGATGAAGATGAATTGTAGGGAATTTCATCCTCTTCAAAATGAGCTTTGGATGGGTCATTTCTGATAAAGTATGAGAAAGTTATGCTTGGTCAAAGTTGAGTTGACTTTTCCTACAAAACCCTAATTTAGCAACTTTTGGGTTTTGATGAATTGTGAGAAATCCTTGGTGAATCATGATAAACCCTTGATAAAATGATGAATGATACTCAAAATGAGGATGTTGACCAAAAATCTTGAGGTTTGACTGTATGTGGGCCACAATTGACTTTTGACCTAGTATAGTTGATTTTAAAGCCTTTGAGCAATTGACTGAGCAAACTTCTTCTTCAAGGCTTGAAACTTGACATGGATGATCTTGAGAACATATTAGGAAAATGGTGAGCATTTGGGATCCTTTGGAATCAAGCATCTTGATGCAAAATGAAACCCTAATTTGAGGTAGACTGCCTTAGGAGAGAGTTTGTCTGGTCAACTATTGGACTTCCTTGAGCAATTTGAGGACCTCACTTGGCATGTATTGAGAAATATGGGAGGGAAAATTTTGGGGTACAACAACTGCCCTGTTCAATCTTCTTAAACCTGAGGATGTAGATTGGCGTGTTTGCCTTTCGTGATCTGAAGGTGGAAGGTGATTGAACACTAGAGTGCCCAGAAATTTGCACTCGCATGAAATGATACTTGACTTCCAATATCGGGAATGGGCTTACAGATGCCATCTGGAAGTCGATGACGGAAGATGGGCTTAAAGATGCCATCCGAAGAGGTTCCGATCGCATAAGAGATTCCTTTGCGAGATCTTGTATACCTGTTGTTGAGGAGGACTTCGTTGGGGAATGCTGGTCTCTGTCTTGAAGAAATAGAGTTTTAGGAGCTTCAGTTGTCCGTTACTCTACTGGGGAAATGTGAAATCAATTGTGTTTGATCAGGTCTAGGTCTTACAGTGCTGTGGAATACTGTCTGGGGATAAGAGAGGAATAAAACCCGGATAGTAAGGTTAGGAGAAGGAACCTGGATAGTAGGGTTACTTCGGTATGAAAGCCTGGATAGTAGGGCTTGAGAAGGAACCTGGATACTAGGGTTGCCTTGATGTGAAAGCCTGAATGGTAGGGATGTGAGAAGGAACCTGGATAGTAGGGTTACTTCGAGATAAAAGCCTGGATATTAAGGCTATAAGAAGGAACCTGGATAGTAGGGTTACTTCGATATGAAAGCCGAGATAGTAGGGCTATGAGAAGGAACCTAGATAGTAGGGTTACTTCGAGATGAAATCCTGGATAGTAGGGCTATGAGAAGGAACCTGGATAGTAGGTTTACTTCGATATGAAAGCCTGGATAGTAGGGCTGCTGCGGAATGAGTTTGGGTAAAACTGCAGAGGGAACCTGGGTGAGGTTGTTCTTGTCACGCCAATGATTACTCTGTTTAACTTCGAGTGTTGATCATAGACTTGCTGGAAATTGTTGATAATAATGTCTTTCCTAAAAGAAATACAGGGTTAGTTATATGTGATGCATGAGATACATTTGTATGATGACGTTTCTCAAAATAAATGAGACCATGCCATATGTAACACATGTATATGTCATGATGTATGAACATGAAATGCTATCGGGGTATGCTCGTGTCTGAGAAAATAAATCCCTGACAGTTGTTGGAGATTTGTAAATATTCTGTTGGGAAGAGATGTTGGAGAATAACTCTGCGGGGACCAGACTTAGGGGGAAGAGATACTCTGTTGGTAGACCTACTGATCTGGAGGAATAAACTCAGCTGGGGATGAATTTCCGTTGCCGGTGAATTCTATTGGAGACTGAATTCCTGCTTGTGAGAGAAATAAAATCTGTTTGGGGAATAATTTACTGACTCACTCGCGATTGCGAACTTCAGTAAGGGAGAGTTATGTCCTATTTAGGAAAGATGACATCACTGTCTTTAGATACTTCTTACTCTTATGGGGAGTGTATGTATCACTACTCATGTTCTCAAGCTGGCTCTATCCTAGTACCTGATGGGTAGAGTAACTGTAAGGTTTGGGCACCTCTTGTTTTTCCCTGTTTCTGGAATTATGAGTAATCGTCTTTTGTTTCTCATGTAAATATTTATGAGCAGCAATTATTTTCAACTGCATATATAAAAAATGAATCATTAGACGTTCTTGCAAAACAAAACAGAAAAAGAAAAACAATTTGGAATTTCTTGTGAAAATGAATTGTATTAATTTTTGAAGTTGGCCTATAGTAGGCGTTTTTGTACAAAGAGGCTGACGCTCTAGTAAGAGAACGCCGCTGAAAGATTACAATTTGTGTAAAAGAAATAAAATCAGCTATGTGAAACAATCCCATCGGGTTTCAACTCTACTGTTTCCTTTATATCTTCAAGCGTCTCATCACTTTGCTACTTGGTCGAAGATGAATCAGATTGATTGGTGCCGTCTGAGCTTGATAGTTGATACCGAAGTCTGGTTGCAAGATGATTCAATGAGACATAGTGTTACGCTTCGATCCCTAATTTTTGCCCGGACCGCCCTTTCGGGTTTTCAGTCCACCGGGATACCCTTTTTAGCCCAAGTTGCCTTTTCAGGTTTCGACTTGCCGGGTGTATAATTTTTTCATTTTCATCCCTTAATTTTGCCCGAACCCTTTTGGTTCGCCGGGAAGCCCTTATTTTTGCTTAGGCCAGTCAACCTAGCGGGTCTTTTATTAAGCGTACTATCTTTTCACTATGTCTGCATTGACAGGGTGAGGAAGGTCGTCACCATCCATGGTGGTTAGAATCATAGCTCCTCCCGAGAAAATGTTCTTAACCACAAATGGCCCTTCGTATGTGGGTGTCCATTTGCCCCTGGGATCACCTTGCAGTAGTATGATGCATTTGATCACTAGATCCCCGACCTGATATTCTTGACGTCTGAATTTCTTGTTAAAAGCCTTGATCATCCGCTTTTGATACGTCTGATCATGATAGATAGCAGTAAGTCTCTTTTCATCGATTAGATTCAGCTGATCAAGTCGGGTTTGGATCCAGTCATCCTCGTTCAAACCCGCATCCTTCATAATCCTGAGAGAGGGTATCTGGACTTCGATAGAATGAAAGAATGAAATATTTGGTTTCCTTCCTCGAAAGAGTTCATACAGAGTCTTCTTCAAGATAGGTCGAATATTAACTCTATTGCTTACAAAGCATGCTGTGCTTACAGCATCCGCCCAAAAGTATTTTGGAAGGTTTGAATCACTAAGCATTGTCCTTGCAAGTTCAATAAGAGACCCATTCTTCCTTTCTACAACTCCATTCTGTTGAGGAGTCCTTGGTGCTGAGAAATTATATGATATTCCATGTTCTTCACAGAAATCTTCAAAGGAGGAATTTTGGAATTCTCCACCATGGTCGCTTCTTATGGAGGCAATAGATAGCGACTTCTCATTTTGAATTTGCTTTGCATATTTCTTGAACGCCTTGAATGCATCATTTTTCTGCACTAAAAAGAGTGTCCAAGTATATCTAGAAAAGTCATCAACAATAACTAGAGCGTATACATTAACTCCGAAGCTCCTCGTTCTAGAAGGGCCAAAGAAGTCCATATGAAGCAGTTGTAGTGGCCTAGTAGTGGATACCACATTCTTGGATTTGAAAGTTGACTTTGTTTTCTTTCCCTTTTGACATGCATCGCAAAGTCTATCTTTGATGACCTTTATCTTAGGCAGTCCAACAACAAGGTCATGCTTAATCAATTTGTTTAAATGCTCCATATGAATATGAGCGATTCTTTTGTGCCATAGCCATGAGTCTTTGTTGTTTGCCATGAGACATATAACCTTCAAAGGCAAATCGTTAAGGGAAATCATAAAAATATTATTTACTCTTTTACCTTTAAGTTTAGCCTCATGTGTGACTTCATCTTCTATCAAACATTCATCTTTAGTGAACTTGATCTTGAAACCTTTGTCACATAGTTGGCTAATACTTAGAAGATTGTGCTTTAGTCCTTCGACATAAAGAACATCTTCAATTGATGTGAAAGGTGGACCACCAACTTTGCCTATGCCAAGAATCTTTCCTTTGTTGTTATCTCCATACGTCACATAACCCTTGGCCTTAAGCGTTAGATGTGAAAATTTGTCGATATCTCCCGTCATATGCTTGGAACAACCACTATCGAGATACCATAGATTTGAAGTGGTCGTCAAGCTTACCTACAAAACAAGATTAGGTTTTGTTAGGTACCCAAGTTGCTTTGGATCCTTCATAATTAGTTCCTTTCTTAACCCACACATAATGCCCATTTGCCATGCCAAAGTTTCTAACATAACAAGCATTAGGTGTGTGTCCTTGAATACCACAATAAAAACAAGTAGGTTCAAATTTACTTCTATATCTAGAAGGATAAGATTTATTCTTAGGGGGTATTTTCTTTTTAGGATAGTGATGAACTATTTTGGGAGTGATTTCTTTCTCTTTGGTTGGTTGATCGCTAGCCTTGACAAAGATGGTTTTGTTGGTACTTGGTTTTGAAAATTTTGAGTATCCAATACCACTTTTGTCATTTGAGTATCTTTGTTGGCTAAGAACACTTTCCAATCCAATTTGTCCTTTTTCATACCTTTCAATAACCCTTTCCAATTGGACAATTTGGAAAGAGAGAGATTCACACTTTGTGCATACAATATTCTGTTTTTCATCACTAACTTTTTGCTTTTCATCTTTGAGATCTTTTTCAATAGATCCACATTTTTTTCCAACGATGCAATTTGTTTCTTTTGTGATGAGATAATCTTGTACAGAATTTTGCATTCATTTAACAGTTCATTTATAGCACCTTGTGCATCACTATCAAAAAGAGAGAATACGTTACTAACCTCATCATCTTCGCTTTCGGAGTGGTGTGATGCCATTAACGCAAGATTAGCACTTTCGTCGCTATCGGAGTTGGATGACGAACTTAGTTCAACATCTTCCCATGCGACATATGCTTTCTTATCTTTTGACTCCTTCTTGCCTTTGTAGCCACTATTCTTTGAAAGTTTTGGACAGTCCGGTTTGATGTGACCTTGTTTACCACATTCATAACAAGTAACTTCTTGTGTTGATGAGGATCCTTCCTTCTTCTTGAAGTGTTTCTTCTTCTTTGAGTGCGAGAAGGCTTTGTCATTTTTACCAAAGAATTTTCCAAGTCTTCTAACGAGAAGCATGGAGTTTTCATCTTCATCAGGATTATCTTTCTTTTCGTCTTCCTTGGAGTCAATCTTCAAGGCAATGTTCTTAGACTTCTTTTCTTGATTTTCACGCTTTTCCAATCTACCAAGTTCTGTCTCGTATTCTTGATGTTTTCCGAACAAGGTTGCGGATGTCATAGTAGTGAGATTCTTCTTTTATGAGATTGCCGTTACTTTTGGTTGCCATTCTCTAGTCAAGGATCTGAGCACTTTTAGGTTCAATTCATCATTAGTCAATGTTTTGCCAAGTGGCCTTAGATGATTTGTTAGATGCACAAATCTCTTTTGTAAATCAAGAATGGATTCTCCGGGTTGCATGCAGAACAATTCATATTCTTGACTTAATGTATTAAGTCTCGATCTCTTAACTTCAGTTGTTCCTTCATGTGTTTCAACCAGTGTATCCAAAATTTCTTTTGCCGTTGTGCATGCTGAGACACGGAAGAATTCATCCATACTAAGTGCGCTTTGAAGGAGGTTTATTGCCTTTTTGTCATACAGGACCTTTTTCTTATCATCATCATCCCATCTAGTTTTAGGCTTTGATGAACCAACACAGTTTACTACAGTTACCGGAACAAAAGGGCCATTTTGGACAGCATCCCATATTTCTTCTCCTTGTGCTTCTAGATAAGCCTTCATACGGATCTTCCAGAAATCAAAATATTCACCACAGAATAGAGAAGGCTTGTTGCTACTGCCACCGTCTCTGAACACAGAATTGTTGTTTGCGGAAGCCATTCTGGATCTAGTAGGAACAGGTTACCTATAACCTGCTCTGATGCCAATTGTAAGTTCAGATGCGCCTAAGAGGGGGGGGGGGGGGGGGTGAATTAGGTTCTTTAAAACTTTTTCTGAATTGTATGAATATTTTTGCACGAGTTTCTTTTCTTTCTTTTTCTGATAAGTGATGAAAGCAGTAAATGCGGAAAGTAAAGAACACAAAGATGTATCCTGGTTCCCCTCACAGTCCGAGAGTACTCCAGTCCCCTTTCAACATGAAAGAGATTTCCTTATAGTTGGTAATTTGTACAAAGACTACCTAACAAGCCAAGAACAATCCTCTTGGATTTTCACTAAGACCACAAAGAGAACAATCCTCCCTAAGTGTCTTTCTTGTTTCCAACAATCTTGAAAACAAGTATACAATAGTTTGTTTGATTTGTATAAGAGTTTGAATAATTAAAGAGAAATGTCAATCACTTGATTGATCTTTTCTATTCAATATGAAATTTAAGATGGAATACTCTTCTAAGTGCTCAAGAACAATTTTCAGTATGCATATGAAAATGATGAACACAAATCTTGAGTATAAAGAGTATGATCAAAAGAATAGAAAGTTATTAGTGATTGTTGTTGTGATTTTCTTTGATTGATTTTAAAATTCTAAACAAAAAATAATTTATAGTGTAGTAATACCTCTTCAATGAAACATAGCAATGTTTAAGCCATTTTTACTAAAAGAATGTATTTGAAAAGATACAAAGATTGCCATGAAAAGGTGTTACTAAAAGTTGCTGGAAAAATAATTTTTTTTCAAAATATGAAGTACAATAACCGGTTGTACTAAAGCAACAATGGATTGCAGCACAGTAACGTTTAAAAAATTGGAAAATATAACTATGACAACCGATTATCATTGAGGAGCAATCGATTGCTCATAGGCCAACATTCAAAAAATTTGAAAATAAAACACATGACAATCGATTGCTGCTAGATGACAATCGATTGTATGTCAAACAGAAGCAAATGTTTTTTGGATGCAACCGATTATCGTTTGATGATAATCGATTGCTTGTGTACAAAAATTGAAAAATCATTATTTCAAAGATTTTAAGCAATTTAAAACATCCTTCTTCAATCATACATAGTATATACTCAAAATATTATTTTAATAAAGTAAATGCATGATTAAAAATAGTTTTGAGCACTAAGAGCATAAGATCAAAAATTTCATATACCTTAAGCCATAAGTTTTGAAAAGTTTGATCTTGATCAATGAATCTTGCTTGAGATAAATGTTCTATCTTGATCCATTCATTTTTGCATGCTAGCTTGTCTTCATTAAAACACTTGGAAAGCTTGATTTCACAAAGGTAACATCTCGTGCTAGTCTTTGTATGTCACTGTCATCTTCTGCACAATCTTCTTGATGTTCTTGTTAGCTGCTTCAACAGCCCCATTCATCTTCGGCCGGTAGGGAGAAGAGTTATGATGCTGAATCTTGAACTATTTGCAGAGTTCGGTAATCATCGTGTTATTGAGATTTGTACCATTGTCAGTAATAATCCTCTCTGGTACACCATATTGGCATATCAGATTGTGTCGGATAAACCGCACTACGACATTCTTGGTTACTGTGGTAAAGGAAGCTGCCTCAACCCACTTCATGAAATAATCAATGGCGACCAGAATGAAACGATGCCCGTTAGACGCAGTAGGTCTGATCTCACCGATCATGTCGATGGCCCACATTGCAAAAGGCCAAGGAGCTGTCAAAATGTTAGGGGAACCGGAGGTACATGCACCTTATCAGCATAGACTTGGCACTTATGACAGGTTCGAGAGTACTGATAACAACCGGCTTCCATAGTGGAACAATAATATCCTGCCCGTAGTATTTTCTTTGCCATAGTATGTCCACTGGAATGAGTTCCGAAGGTACCTTCATGTAACTCGGCCATGATCCTTTCTGCCTCGCTCTTGTCTACACACCACAGTAAGGTTGAATCATGGTTACGCTTATAGAGGATTCCATTACTGATGAAGAACTTCGGAGCGAACCTTCTCAGAAACTTCTTATCATTAACAGATGCCCCCTTGGGGTATTCTTAAGCTTCAAGATACCTCTTTACCTCATGGAACCAGGGTTTATCTGCCACTTCTTCAGTCTCAATGTCACATCAATGTGCGGGTTCGTCCAACCTCTCAATGGTAACCTGGGGAGCTTCATTATCCCACCTGACTTTGAACATAGAAGACATGGTAGCTAGCGCGTCCTCTAACTGATTCTCCTCTCTTGGGAGATGTTCAAAGGTTACCTCCTCAAAGTGTGGGAGCAATGTCAGTACATACTCCTTGTAAGGAATAAGATTTGGGTGTTTCGTATCCCACTCGCCTTTGATTTGACTTATCACCAGAGAGGAATCTCCGAATACACTCAAGAACTTAATCCTCAGGTCAATAGCATCTCGCAGACCCATGATACATGCTTCATACTCCGCCATATTGTTAGTGTAGTTAAAACATAATCGGGCAGTGAATGGAGTATGACCGCCTTCAGGAGATATAATTACGGCGCCAATGCCGTTACCCAATGCGTTCGAGGCTCCATCAAAATACAAAGACCATCGGGATCCCTCCTCGGGTCCTTCATCCGGTCCAGGTTCTTCACAGTCGGTTACCAACATGATATTCTCATCCGGGAACTCGAAATTCATGGACTGGTAGTCATCCACGGCCTGATGCGCCAAATGATCCTCCAATACACTCCCCTTGATTGCTTTTTGGGTTGTGTATTAGATGCCGTACTCAGTTAAGATCATCTGCCATCTTGCTATCCTTCCGGAGAGAGCGAACTTCTCGAAAAGATACTTGATCGGATCCATCTTTGATATCAATAAGGTAGTGTGAGTCAGCATATACTATCTTAGCCGGCGAGCAACCCATGCCAAAGCGCAACAAGTTTTCTCGAGCAATGAGTATCGGGTCTCACAGTCGGTAAACTTTTTGCTAAGGTAGTAAATAACGTGCTCTTTTCGACCAGACTCGTCATGCTGCCCCAGCACACACCCCATCGAATTGTCCAACACTGTCAAGTAAAATATCAAAGGTCTTCCTTCAACAGGAGGCATCAGAATTGGTGGTTCTTGAAGGTATTCCTTGATTCTTTCGAAAGCGGTTTGGCATTCATCATTCCATTTTACCACTTGATCTTTCTTCAGCAGCTTGAAGATTGGCTCACAAGTAGCAGTCAGATGTGAAATGAATTTGGAAATGTAATTCAGACGTCCCAAGAAACCTCTAACTTCCTTCTCTGTGCGGGGTACCGACATCTCTTGTATGGATTTTACCTTTGCAGGGTCCACCTGAATACCTTTGTCACTGACAACAAAACCCAGGAGCTTACCAGACCTTACCCCGAAGGTACACTTGTTCGGATTCAACATCAGCTTGTATGTCTTCAACCTGTCAAACAGTTTCTGGAGATGATCAAGGTGCTCTTCCTCAGTCTGGGACCTGGCTATCATGTCATCAACATAAACCTCGATCTCGTGGTGAATCATATCGTGGAAAAAAGCGACCATGGCGCGCTGATAAGTTTCCCCAGCAATCTTCAACCCAAAAGGCATTACCTTGTAACAGAAGGTGCCCCACTATGTAACGAAAGTTGTCTTCTACATGTCCTCAGGAGCCATCTTGATCTGGTTGTAACCAGAAAAACCATCCATGAAGGAGAAGATCTTGTGCTGCACGATGTTGTCGACTAGAACATCAATGTGAGGAAGTGGGAAGTCATCCTTGGGGCTTTCCCTATTCAGATCTCTATAGTCCACACACATCCGTACCTTACCGTCCTTCTTAGGTACTGGAATGACATTGGCAACCCACCGCGGATAAGAAGTGATAACTAAGAACCCTGCGTCGAACTATTTCATGACCTCTGCCTTGATTTTCTCTGACATTTCATGGCGCATACAACATACCTTCTGCTTTACCGGAGGGCAGTCTTCTTTAGTCGGCAGACGGTGTACCACAATATCAGTGTCCAAACCAGGCATGTTTTCATAGGACCAGGTGAAGATCTCAACATAGTCGCGTAGCATCTGTATTAACCGTTGTTTGACACTAGGCTCCAGACTTGCACCTATCTTAACCTCTTTCCTGTCTTCCTCTGTACCCAAATTTACTAACTCAACTGACTCTTCATGAGGTTGTATGGCCCTTTCTTCCTACTGTAATAGTCTAGCGAGTTCTCCAGGAACCTCACAATCATCCTCACCTTCGTCCTCGACTTGGTTGATCGGACTTTCGAAGTCATAACTGGCAGTAGCAGAGTTGTTATCAATGGGATCTAGAGTGGATATGGATATGCAGCATGATACGTGAGTGTGTGTAAGCGAATAGCTGTTTTGATAAAGTGGGAAACAAAAAAGAAAAATAAAGAGCGCAAAATTTGTAATGCAAGAAACGTCCAATTCTTTATTAATGATATATGGAATGACAAATAGTAAGCCCTCACAAGCAAAGCCAAGGTGCCTCGGGCAAGGCACCGGGCCGTAAAGTTTCAAACTGTTTATTACAAATCTTAAAACAAAAGTCAATTACTGCGGAATAAAAGAAACATGTATGAAGTCCTTCGTCATCCAGTTGTTCAGTCCACCGTTAGTTGTTGGGTAGATCCAGCTGTCGATGTCTGAATCTCCTTCACTATCCTCAATTGGGTTAACTCCCCGATTGCTGATGTGCAGAGGAGGTCTTCCAATCCATGCGCGCCTAACAGCCCTTTGAGCCCCTGTAGTAAAGACCAAACCAAATTTGTCAATTTTGTGAGTGAAATCAGGGAGCTGACCCCAATTGGTACACCCACCTTCTTCCACTACAGCCCTGGCATCCTTGAGAGAAGCCATCTTCAGTGGAGGTTCGTTGGTAGTAACTTCAATTGATGCCAAGACCTGAGGGACCTCTTCGAAATTCTGACAAGGTATTTCTATGAATTCCCCGTCCATCTCTACGTAACGAAAGGAGTTGAGATGGCTCACCATATACTCTTCTTTACCTCACACTGTAACAATATTCCCCTTCACCGGATACTTCAACATTTGATGGAGTGTGGAAGTAACTTCCCCAGCCTTATGAATCCAAGGAAGACCCAACAAGCAAGAATACGATGGCTTGATATCCATTACGTAGAAGGTGGACCCAAAGGTATGAGAACCCACTTTGACAGGGATGTCCACCTCCCCGTGCACCATTCTCTTTGATCCATCAAAAGCCCTTACCATAATGTTACTCGACTTTAAAGTCAAACCTTCACAATACAGACGGTCTAACGCTTTCTTTGGAAGAACATTCAATGAGGACCCGATATCTACCAGCACATGGGCCATAGTGGTGCCCCTGCACTCGAACGAGACGTGCAGAGCCTCATTATGATTTCTTTCCTTAGAGGTCAGGTCCGCATCTGAAAAACCTAGCCCATTGTCAGCAGTCAGGCTGGCCATGTAATCTTTGAACTGATCGGCTGAAGTTTCCTGCGGCACATGCACAGTCTTGAGAAATGCAATCACAGCCTTTGCACGGGCTTCGGAACACAATAACAGGGACAACATGGAGATCTTTGATGGGGTCTTCCCCAGCTGCTCGACAACGTTGTAGTCGCTCTTCTTGATAATTTTCAATATTTCCTCTATCTCTTGTTTATAGGTTTCTACAATGATTTTCTTAGGTGCCTCCATCCGGGCAGGCTCACCTATAATTTCTTTGTCCCGAGTCTCATATGGCTCGGCAACAGGGGTGATAACTAGATCGAGAACTGGAATAGTAGTTGATGTAATAGCAGATGGAATGACAACAAGTTCATGGACAGTCGGAGGGGAAATCTCGGGAGAAAAGAGTCTTCCACTTCGGGTAACCTTACTGGTCCCGACAATATTAATGATATCAGTATCAGCTTCTTTAGTCCTCAGATCTTGTTTAACACCATGGTAATATACATCAGCATCGTAATGCCATGGGATAGCTTTATCTGAGGTATATGGGACGGGACTCGGAGTGGTGATTATTAACGGAGCAATTCTTGGAACAGGTGTAACCCTGTTAGGTTTTCTCGAGGAAACTTTGGAAGGATTGGCAGAAATGGTTATGATGGCAACGTCTTCATTTGGAACAAACAGAATCATAGTCTTCTCAAACAAAATCTCTTTATTATCCATTAGGCGCTGAACACCTGATTTCAACAAACAACAACCGGAAGGCAGGATCGCACACATGTGGCAACCTTCAACACAACCCGGAAATAAACTGGCCAATAACAAGTTCTTCTTAACCGTCATCAGAGGAGTAGAGATTTCTTCCACAGAGGTCACAAACGAATTAGTGTCCACAGAATTAACTCCACGACCGTGTTTGGGCATGGGAGCAGTTATAACATTTGGATTTTCCGGAGCATCAAACTCTATCTCCTTAGCTTCGAGCAAATCTTGCACCTTGTTTATCAGAGCTCAGCAATCATTTGTGTCGTGGCCAGGGCTCTCAGAATGGTAGGCACACCGCGCATTTGGATTGTATCTGGGAGAAGCCTTCGATCTGGGACATTGGATCTGCAAGCAAGTTTGTTAGAAAAACACAAAATGTATGACCTGGGTGTCAAACCCGGGTCCTTCGATTCCCTCTATAATTCGAATATGAAGTTATTTCGTCCTGCAATACCAAGAATCCTGATATTCGTATCTGGGTTTAGATTTAATGGATCGTCATTGTATCAAGTGTTTCGAGCGCATTTTCAGGTTATGCCCTAGAAAGGCAATATGAGATTCAAGCGTTTAAGCTTGTATGCAATACGTTAAACCTGCCTTATGCAATGTCATGAACACATATATGAACATTAGACCTGTTAATAACACATATTTAGCAAGATTGAAATCAAAAATAATATACCAAATGGTGATGACTGCTTATGGATCTTTTGGACGTGGAGGCACTTGACTACGGGCCTAGTTCAAATTCTGGGAGTCTCAGGGGACGAATGGTGGACTCGGTTTGGCCCGGAACTGGCTGGAGAGAGAGATTTCGATTTGCACTACTTTGAAGAAAATTGGGGCTTTTGCTAGGGTTTGTTTGAGGCAGTTGCACGTGTGTTGTAAGGCAGTATATGTGTCCTTTTTTCCTCGGAGATTATGAGGTTTATATAGGAAAGGGATTTTAGGTTAACATTTGTGTATCAAGTCTTGGTCCATTATGATGAGGAGATTTAATTTGATTTCTTCATAAAACTTGTTATATTTGATTCAATCAGGTGCCAATCTATTTCCATGCGTTACTGTCATCCTGTTATGAGTTGTTTGGGCCTCCAATATGATGGAAATAGAAATCTGGCATGCCCCTACATATCCATTTCCCTTCGAATTTGTTCTCTTAGAAGGCTCTAAGATCCAATTCGAATTACTCAGAGCTTTCCTCAGCAGAGCAGTGTTTCCTTTGAAAGCTCTGAATTCTGATTCGAATTGCACCAGCTTCATTATCATGGCTCCTTCGATTGAGCTACCCTCTGCTTCGATTGCTTGATTTGAAGAAAATCACCCTAGTCGAATCAGCTCTTGTGGAGTTAGGAACAAACAAGGAAAGAATTTGGCCCTTAACTTAGGAATTGAAGCCACGATCAAAATTGAATTCTTGCCATATTTTCAAGGAAAACATGCCATTTTAAACTTTGAGTGAACCTGGACAGGTTATGATAGGTCAAGGCTTTCATCATGGTTCCTTTGATTAAGTTTCAAGCTTTTATCTCTTCGACGACTTTGAACTTGACCAATCGAAGCATTATCTTATTGGCTGGTCGAAGTGTTGTTCTTATCTTTTTTATGGTGTTGTACCCCAAAATTTTCCCTCTCATTTCTCAAGAAATCTCTCATAAGATCTCCATTTGATTCAGGAACTACACAAGGTTTGATCAGCTCAAGACACCTCCTTAACACTGACAATTCAAAATTAGGGTTTGAATTTTTCACAAAGACGGTTGGACTTTTAATGCTCCATATGACTTTCATGGATCATTTTGGATCCCGAAGATTACTCATGTCAAGTTTCAAGTCTTGGATTACATTTTTGCTCAATCAGTTGATCAGTTGACCTAAAATCAGTTATATTTGGAAAAAGTCAACTATACCCTGAAAAGTCAAACTTTGACTTTCTGGTCAACATTACATTCCAAAGATAAAAATTCATCAAGATATTCAAGAATATCAAGCTTAATCATCAAGAAGTCAAGAAAGTCAAAAGTCAACTTGAAAAGTCAAGATTTCCAAGACTTAGAAATTTTCTAAGTGTTTTTACACATGATAATTTCATTACTTCATGTCATTTTTTCACCAAGATGCAAGATGATTCAAGGGAAACTTCTAACATGAAAGTTATAGATATCAATGAGATCTAAAATAATGTAGAGCAGGACTTTTTCTATAAATGCTTGGATTTTAAGTTATAAATTCACGAAGTCATGGCATTTTTGAATAAACACTTAGAGAAATTTTCAGCAGTTTTGGTCAGGTTTTTATCCCAACTTCTTGGCTAATTTTCATCAAGTTCTAGTTTGATTTAACAATAGTGGTCAACATGAAAGTTGTATAGGGTGTTTCAATCTTTCCAAAACATCCAAGAGCATGAATTTATCATATTTGAGCTAGGAGATTTAAGGGCCTGAAGTTGGACATTTATTCTTGAATTGCAAGCCATGTTTGTTGAAGAACACATAATCCAATTGGCATGATGTGCTGCATAATCTTACTTTGAAGGCCTTGTGACTTGAAAATCTTACCATAATTTAATGTTTACACAAACTTTTGAGCTATGGTCCATTTGGTTTAAGCATTGTCCAAGTGATCTTTCCATTTTTGGCAAAAAGTTGACATTGCCATTCTTGCAAAGTAGCTTTAATCACAAAGTCAACTCTCCTTGAGACTCTAACTTATGCCTTCTACACACACTCAACATACAAAATCAGAAGGTAATTCTTAAAGTGTCCAACAACTCTATGCAACAAATTACAAAGCATTGGACCTATAATCTTCAAGCTTGCTTCATGTACAATCTAACCTAGCCATAACATGTGACTCAAAATCTGAGTTTTGTTTCAAGTCTCAAACCTTCTCTATAAATAGATAAGCATTTGCAAGAGAGAGGGGCCAGAAAAATAGAAGGAGAAACTAACACTCAAAATTATTCTTGTTGTCAAAAAACCAGATTTATCCATAAAACCTCCATTTTTGAGCTTTAAAGTCCAAATCTTTGAATCTCACACCTTGCAAGTTTTCTCCAAACAAATCATCCAAACACTTCACATACACTATATAGAAGTTGTTCAAACATAAGAGTAACTTCTGTAACAAAACTATCACCATCTTTTAAATTCAAAAACATACATTGCAACTTGACTTGGTTGTAGCGGTTCAATCATTTTCCGCATAAAAGGAAGGCTGAAGCTACTTCAAGAAGGTTCAAAGGAGCTAGATCAATAACCACTTTGCACCCAAAAACATTCGTACGTGTTCTAAAGCTTCCGCTTCAAGAGGTAACTTTCTCAAACTGTGATATGATTGTTCATACATCATTTGTTTTTTTTTTTTGCACTCAAAAGATATAGCAAGACAAATTAAAGAGAAAAAACTAACAAAAAGCCAGACCAGAGGCTGACACGGGTGCCCGTGTCACACAAAACAGCCCATGTCATCTTAGTTGGGTTGAAAAACTTGATAATATGCAGGGACAGAGGCTAACACGGGTGCCCGTGTCAATGTTACTGGTGCATACACGAACAGAAAAAAGATGGATAGGGGCTAACACGGGCGCCCGTGTCACGTGACACGGCCGTTTCAGATTGGGTGGAATAAAAAAGAATGTAGAAAAGTCATGGACAGGTCCTGACACGGGTGCCCGTGTCCACTGACACGGCCCGTGTCAGCTCGGACACCAAATTTCTTGATTTTGGAGATTTTTTAGGCTATTTTGGACATATTGCATTGCTTGGAAATGACTTAACTTTATAAAACCTTTTTGTTCAAATGAAACCTCAAAAAAACACTTTTATAAAAAATTAACTTAGACTTAGGTTTTTCTTCAATAAAATTAATTATAAAACCTTTTTTTCTATAAAAAAAACCCTAAAAAACAATTTCTCTCACTTTACATCTTCTTGCATATTTTACTATTTTTGCATTATAAATTATGTAATTGTCAAAGCCTTGTAATCGTAATTAAGGTTTACTTTACTTGTCATCCCCATTTGTAATTTTATATCCCCCATCCCCAAGTGATGTAATAGCGTAGTAATTTTACTTTCCTCAATTTATCGCTTTCATATAAATGTTAGTAATTAGGGTTTGTATGGAAAGATAAAACCACCAAGTAGATAACCATAATCCAAGATTAAATGCATGTAAATCATCACACTTATACACTTACACCCTTAGGGTAATTCCACTTTGTTGCCTTATAAAAATGGCCATGTTATGCATGTGGGATGTCTTAGCAAAAGCAATAAAAAATACAAGATCATAGTTCCTCGATGATGCTATCCATGTTGCCTTTCAAAATGATCTTAGTCCCTAAAGAAAATGCTAAGATATCTTACAACATTTGTTAATCATGGTTATACGATGACCCACGCCTGTCTCTTTTACATCCAAAGATAGGTTTACTTACCAAATCAATGGTAAGATAACAATGTCAAAGGAAAGAGAAAATGAATATGAAAGACTTTTGAGTAGGTAGAATGTTCCTAGTTACTTGTTCAATCTCAAAACAAAAAACATCCTTGCTATTTTCAAAACAAAACACCTTTCAAACTTGAAAACATTTTCAAAAGATCAAGACTTTGTATACATTCTTACGATTGAGAATCATTACAAAGTTTTCCTAAACGATGGCACCTTTTCAAAATACTTTCAAAAAACCACACAAAGCACATTTTCAAACAAAAACCCTAAATCTAGAAAGTAACTAAGAGCCCATGGAAAACCATGGATGAAAAGGGTGCTAATACCTTCCCTTTTCATAATCTACCCCCCGAACTCAAGAAACAATCTCAAAGGTCTTTCCTGTGATTTTTCACCTTTCCTTTTGGATAAAAGAAAAGTTGGTGGCGACTCTTGCTAACTGCAAACATTTGCGATCAAACACAAAACACCCAAGTCATTTCTCCCACCGTATCACAGAACTGGCGACTCTGCTAGGGAGAATCTTAAAAGTGGGGTTACCTTAGGGCTAAATCACATTTATTTTCATTCATTGTTTGACTTGTATGCTTTACATTTTGCTTCTTTGTTTGGGTTTGAATCCTCTACTCGAATTTGGGATACCTTATAGGTAAGTAGAAATACCTTGTGGAAACTGTGTGGGGCATACTGACATGGTCTAAGAAATAGCTATGTTAGTATGACATATTTGTGGGTACCAGTAGCCCTTGAGTTGTCGAGGAGAATACGGGGCCACTGAGTGATGTCATGAAGCACTAACTGACTCTTAGAACCTTTACTTGCCCAACGTTGCTATTAGGACGTAGTGATATGACCGACTTTGGTGCAGTCCGAAGTTGGTAGATACTCGATACTACACTCATTGAGGTTTGGTTTCTTGGGATATTTCGGTTGCCATTAAAGAGGCTTGTTCTTAAACAATGACCAAGGAAACAAACCAGTGATATTGAGCTCCTTAGAACCCGGTTACTATTACTAGGACATGTTTGAGCCAACTAAACTTCAAGAGGGTACTTACCTGTGAGACTCCATGCAAGCCTGAACCTAAGGACTTGTCTGCTTTGTGTGTATATGATTATTTTCATATAAACTTGTTTACTTTGCATACTTGTACATAACATCATACCATAGCATTTTCAATAACCGTTTCAAGGGTCTCAAGGGCCTAGGATGCAGGGTCACATTGAACCAGACGTCTATCAAGGGGCAATAGGATTTATTTTCCTCTAACCAAACACCGTCAAGTCCAAAGCACGGTAAATTAAGTCAAGGGCTATGACCTACTTGACATGGTGAGCTTGATTCTCGTGGAAGGACATCCACCAATACAAAGTTTTCCAATAAAAGTTGTGGATGAACTCTCAAATTCTAACATCATATCGTGTTTACCCCGCGAGATCCTTGAAAACATTGCATCCACATATCATGCATGTCATCATAACAGGTTTTCCTGTACAAGTTTCCTTATCCTCTTACTGTTTATTTTAGTAGAGATGGCTCTAGAGAAAACAGTTAAAGATCTCCAAGCTCAAAAAGCTCAGTTCCAACAAGCGCTCATGAACTTAGCCCGGCAGGAAGATCTGAAAACACTCTTCACCAAAGAGAGCAAGAAGAAGAAAAAGTATGTTATCCTCAACATGAGAAGAAGGTCCAAGGGGCATGCCCAGCTAGCTCAAAAAGAAGATGATTCTTCTAAAGAAGAGAACAATCAAGAAGAGGAAGCTAGAATCATTAGAGCCAACATAGCTACTGATGACAATGACTCTTATGAGGAGAGGTATCCACCAGTGGATGAAAAATACAAACAACTTGAAGACAGACTAAAAGCTGTAGAGATCCAAGTTGTGCCTGGTTTAGATTTAGGAGACATGGTTTTGGTTTCTGGAGTGGTCATCCCGTCAAAGTTCAAAATCCCTACCTTTGCCCTGTACGATGGAGTCTCTTGCCCTAAGATGCACTTAAAGTCTTATATCCGCAAGATTCAACCATACACAACTGATCCAAAGCTTTGGATCCATTTCTTCCAAGAGAGCCTAGTACGGACTCAACTCGAATCATTCTATCAATTGGAGAGTTCTCGCATCCACACCTGGGAGGATTTAGCTGCTGCTTTCTACAAGCAGTATCAGTATAATGTTGATCTTTCACCAACTCGTGTGCAATTGCAGAACATGACCATGGGTTCCAATGAGAGCTTCAAAGGATACACCCAAAAGTGGAGAGATCTGGCTGGTAGGGTGCATCCCCCTTTAACTGACAGGGAGCTGGTTGATATCTTCATGGGAACTTTGACAGGGCCTTTATTCAAACACCTAATCGGAAGCTCCTCATCCAGGTTCACCGAGCTAATACTGACCGACGAAAGGGTCGAAGCTGGCATCAAAAGTGGAAAGATCCAAGGAGCTACACCTTCTGATGCTCAAAAAAATCCATACAATGGGAAGAAAGAGTCCAATGTTGTGTATGGTCAAAAGAGTCGTCATGATCAACATGTAGGGGCAATCCTGATCTCTAATCCTAAACCTGTTCAACAAAGACAGAGAAATAGGCGTAGGGTAAGATATCAAGAAAGGAAGTACACTAACATCAACATTCCTTTGTCTCAAGCATTACAACATTTGCTGAAGTTGAAGCTGATCACGCCAAAGGATCCTCCTCAAAATCCCGAAACGTCCTCTTCTAAGTACAATCCAAGCGTAAGATGTGCCTATTATTCTGACAGTCCCGGACATGACACTGACGGCTGTTGGACTTTGAAGAATAAGATTCAAGACTTGATTGATGCCAAGGAGATCGAGTTCGACCCTCTAGAGACTCCAAATGTGATCACTACTCCTATGCTAAATCATTGAGAGCGTATTGTTCATCTTGAAATTTTCATTTGAAATTCCTCTTGTTATTCAAACAATTATCTATTAATGTCAAACTATGTTTCATTAATACATTGCATATGTTTGTCTTGATTTGATCCACTCGTTTTCATTTAAACTGTGATTTTTATTCACTTTATGACATTCAACTCTTGCTAAAAGATACAAGCCTTTAGAGGGAGGATGACGAAAACAATGCCTTAATCGCATGCAGTATGCTTTTGGACAGACCTTGCTGATGATGTATATGCGTTCTTTCAAATCCTAAACATTGGAGTTATAAGGAAGATAATCCCTAGTCAACCCCTTTGAGCCAAATAAGTAGAAGTTTTCTTTTTTATACAAATTAAAACCTTTAATCAAAACTCGGGGCAGGGTAGTCTCTTAGTTAATTCAAATGCGCGTTCAGTCGCAAACTTTCACTTCAACAAGTGATATCAAAGTTATTCCTCTGGGATCAAAAGACAGTGATGGTTCCCTACCAAATAGGAAATCATTATCTCTCAAAAAGAGAAGCCCACTAAGTCAAAACCTACAAAGGAGACTTAAGAAAACTGGGGCATCCCGCTGACTGTAATCTCAAAACGAGAACAGTCAGGCAAAAATCAGGGATAACAAATCAAAAAGAGGTCACTACAAATCCTCAACAACATGAAAAAAAATGTTGCAAAAATGACTGCCTTCTGACAAACTTAACTTGTCTGAACTATCACCAAGACGTCATTCTAGGCTCAATTAGAGTTAAAACGCACAATTAACTGAGTTTAGGACTGAAGAACATCATGAAGAATGGGTGGGTACAAATAAATTTTGAGCCTTTATCCTTTGTTACTTAAAATGTGAACCAAGCCACGTTACAACTTTTCAAAAGTCCTAATTGAAGCATGGGTTAGTTTGAAAGCATACTGTTACAAAAGGTATCCTGACTCCTGTAAGGCTTTACTCAAAATCCAGAGTTGAATTTTTCTTACAAAATTTCTTTACTTGCTAAAATGCATTTTCAAAAGTTTCAAGACAAACATAAACTTTGCATTACTTGAATATCACTGCTTGCATATGGCTATTCGTTTGACAGCGGAGAAATTCACACAACGAATATCCAGTGAACGAAAGCTCTCTCAGTGAACAAAATCACTTCAAGTGGGATGACACTTCCAATGACAAATCTCCTATCAACAAGGGGGCATGAAATGTCACTATCCAGCACACCTGGGGAAGTCCAGTCAAGATTCCAAGAAATCCCTCAAAAAGTACAGAATAACCTGGGGCAGGTCTCCATCTAAATAACTTGGGGCATGGAACGCAAATCCCAACAAAGGGTTACGTACAGTCAACATTTCCTGGCAGTGCCACAAACACTTGATACTAGGGGTAGTAACAAATATCCCTAGAATCCTTCTCAAAGGATATTTCCCCAGTCAGATTTTCCATCTCTAAAAACCTCTTCCCAACTGAGTCGACTTCAAGAAGCCTCAAAGATTTCTGCCAGTGAAGTCGTCGCCTCTCCAACAGACTAAGCAACAGGGTTTATTTCCCCAACAAACGACAGGATTCCCCAGCTTGAGGTGGCCTCTCTGACCACTACAAATCAAAGGACCACAACTCCTCTTCCTAGTAGACTACTCTACAATCCCCAGCAAGTTACTGTGAAGCCTGGACCCAACCAGACATTAGTTCAACTTCGACTCCCCAGTAGAGAAACGGACAATCGAGACTCCTAAAATTTTTCCCCAAGCAGGAATCAACACTCTCCATAGAGTTTTCAATTTTCCCCAGCGGAGTTCTCCTCAACAAAACAGGGATCCTCAGTGGAAACATTCTAAGCAAAGTTTGAAGACACACCTACTCTTCAACAACAATCCAGGATTTAATAACTCCCTAACACTTGTCAAGGATTTATTATCCAAGACAAAATTACATTTCAACAACATTCATTGCATATGCATACAAGATACATATAACACAAATCTCATTTATTTTAAGAACATCATTACGCAATGCATACATCATGACATTGCATACAACTAACTCTTTACCTTTTCAGGAAAGATCAATCGACAGATAAAGGTCATCATCTTTTTGGAGTAGCAATCGTCTCAGATTCCTTCATCATTCTGCTGAGGTAGTAATCATCCAAGATTCCTTTATCATCCTGTTGAGGTAGTAATCATCCAAGATTCCTTCATCATCCTGCTGAGGTAGTAATCGTCCCAGATTCCTTCATCATCCTGCTGAGGTAGTAATCATCCAAGATTCCTTCATCATCCTGTTGAGGTAGTAATCGTCTAAGATTGCTTCATCATTCTACTGATGTAGTAATCGTCCAAGATTCCTTCATCATTCTGCTAAGGTAGTAATCATCCAAGATTCCTTCATCATCTTCTGAGGTAGTAATCATCCAAGATTCCTTCATCATTCTGCTGAGGTAGTAATCGTCCAAGATTCCTTCATCATCCTGTCGAGGTAGTAATCGTCCAAGATTCCTTCATCATTCTGTTGTGGTAGTAATCGTCAAAGATTCCTTCATCATTCTGTTGAGGTAGTAATCGTCCAAGATTCCTTTATCATTCTGCTGAGGTAGTAATCGTCCAAGATTCCTTCATCATTCTGCTGAGGTAGTAATCATCCAAGTTTCCTTCATTATTCTTGTTAGGTAGTAATCGTCCAAGATTCCTTCATCATTCTGCTGAGGTAGTAATCATCCAAGATTCCTTTATCATTCTGCTGTGGTAGTAATCATCCAAGATTCCTTCGTCATTCTGTTGAGGTAATAATCATCCAAGATTCCTTCATCATTCTGCTGAGGTAGTAATTGTCCAAGATTCCTTCATCATTCTGCTGAGGTAGTAATCGTCCAAGATTCCTTCATCATTCTGCTGAGGTAGTGATCATCCAAGATTCCTTCATCATCCTGCTGAGGTAGTAATCGTCCAAGATTCCTTCATCATCCTTCTAAGGTAGTAATCGACCAAGATTCCTTCATCATCCTGCTGAGGTAGTAATTGTCCAAGATTCCTTCATCATCCTGCTGAGGTAGTAATCGTCCAAGATTCCTTCATCATCCTGCTGAGTTTTCAAATACAGTTCAGATACGCTCTAGATACGGATGCCATCCTGATACTCATTCAGATTCAGCTTTCAGATACAGTTCAGATACGCTCCAGATACGGATGCCATCCTGATACTCATTCAGATTCATCTTTCAGATACAGTTCAAATACTCTCCAGATACAGACGCTATTTTGATACTCATTCAGTTTCAGCTTTCAGATACGACTCAAATACAATCCATTTATGGATATTATTCTAGTACTCAACCCTACACATCCATTCTTTCAGTATAAATCAAAAAAAGATTTATTTTGACACTTCTTCCATTCCAGCCAACAATCATTTTTGGATGGAATCTGTAAGCCCATCTCCAAAAACTTTCCATCATCTCTCCAAATGGCATCTTTAAGCTCATTCCCTACATCATCAAGTGCAAATTTCTGGGCACTCTAGTGTCCAATTATCTTCCACCTTCAAGTCACGAATGGCGGATCCGCCAATCTAACTCTTCAGGTTTAAGAAGATTGAACAGGGGCATCTATTGTATCCCAAAATACCCCCTCTCATTTCTCAAGAAATCTCTCATAATATCTCCATTTGATTCAGGACTACACAAGGTTTGATCAGCTCAAGACACCTCCTTAACACTGATAATTCAAAATTAGGGTTTGAATTTTTCACAAAGACGATTGGACTTTTAATGCTCCATATGACTTTCATGGATCATTTTGGATCCCTAAGATTACTCATGTCAAGTTTCAAGTCTTGGATCACATTTTTGCTTAGTCAGTTGATCAGTTGACCTAAAATCAACTGTATTTGAAAAAAGTCAACTATACCCTGAAAAGTCAAACTTTGACTTTCTGGTCAACATTACATTCCAAAGATTAAAATTCATCAATACATTCAAGAATATCAAGCTTAATCATCAAGAAGTCAAGAAAGTCAAAAGTCAATTTGAAAAGTCAAGATTTCCAAGACTTAGAAATTTTCTAAGTGTTTTTACACATGATAATTTCATTACTTCATGCCATTTTTCACCAAGATGAAAGATGATTCAAGGGAAACTTCCAACATGAAAGTTATAGATCTCAATGAGATATAAAACAATGTAGAGCTAGACTTTTTCTAGAAATGCTTGGATTTTAAGTTATAAATTCATGAAGTCATGGCATTGTTGAATAAACACTTAGGGAAAATTTCAGCAGTTTTGGTCAGGTTTTTATCCCAACTTCTTGGCCAATTTTCATCAAGTTCCAGTTTGATTTAACAAAAGTGGTCAACATGAAAATTGTAGAGGGTGTTTCAATCTTTCCAAAACATACAAGAGCATGAATTTATCATATTTGAGCTAGGAGATTCAAGGGCCTGAAGTTGGACATTTGTTCTTGAATTGCAAGCCATTTTTGTTGAAGAACACATTATCCAATTGGCATGATGTGCTTCATAATCTTACTTTGCAGGCCTTGTGACTTGCAAATCTTACCATAATTTAATGTTTACACAAACGTTTGAGCTATGGTCCATTTGGTTTAAGCATTGTCCAAGTGATCTTTCCATTTTTGGCACAAAGTTTCATTTCCATTCTTGCAAAGTAGCTTTAATCACAAAGTCGGCTCTCCTTGAGCCTCTAACTTATGCCTTCTACACACACTCAACATATAAAATCAGAAGGCATGCTTAAAGTGTCCAACAACTCTATGCAACAAATTACAAAGCATTGGAACTATAATCTTCAAGATTGCTTCATGTACAATCTATCCTAGTCATCACATGTGATTCAAAATCTGAGTTTTGTTTCAAGTCTCAAACCTTCTCTATAAATAGAGAAGCATTTGCAAGAGAGAGGGGCCAGAAAAATAGAAGGAGAAACTAACACTCAAAATTATTCTTGCTGTCAAAAAACCAGATTTGTCCATAAAACCGCTATTTTTGAGCTTTGAAGTCCAAATCTTTGAATCCCACACCTTGCAAGTTTTCTCCAAACAAACCATCCAAACACTTCACATACACCATATAGAAGTTGTTCAAACATAAGAATAACTTTTGTAACAAAACTATCACCATCTTCTAAATTCAAAAACATACATTGCAACTTGACTTGGTTGGAGCGGTTAAATCATTTTCAGCACAAAAGGAAGGTTGAAGCTACTTCAAGAAGGTTCAAAGGAGCTAGATCAATCACCAATTTGCACCCGAAAACATCCGTACATGTTCTAAAGCTTCTGCTTCAAGAGGTAACTTTCTCAAACTGTGATATCATTGTTCATACATCATTTGTTTTTTTGCACTCAAAAGATATAACAAGACAGATCAAAGAGAAAAAAAACTAAAAAAAAGTCAGACCAGAGGCTGACATGGGTGCCCGTGTCGTCTTAGTTGGGTTGAAAAATATGATAATGTGCAGGGACGGAGGCTGACACGGGTGCCCGTGTCAAACGACATGGCCCGTGTCAATGTTACTGGTGCATACACGAACAGAAAAAAAGATGGACAGGGACTGACACGGGCGCCCATGTCACGTGACACGGCCGTGTCAAATTGGCTGGAATAAAAATGAATGCAGAAAAGTCATGGACAGGTCCTGACACGGGTGCCCGTGTCAGCTCGGGCACCAAATTTCTTGATTTTGGAAAATTTTTTAGGCTATTTTGGACATATTGCATTGCTTGGAAATGACCTAACTTTATAAAACCTTTTTGTTCAAATGAAACCTTAAAAAAACACTTTTCTAAACAATTAACTTAGACTTAGGTTTTTCTTCAATGAAATTAATTACAAAACCTTTTTTTCTATAAAAAACACCCTAAAAAACAATTTTTCTCACTTTACATCTTCTTGCATATTTTACTATTTTTGCATTATAAATTATGTAATTGTCAAAGCTTTGTAATAGTAATTAAGGTTTACTTTACTTGTCATCCCAATTTGTAAATTTATATCCCCCATCCCCAAGTGATGTAATAGCGTAGTAATTTTACTTTCCGCAATTTATCACTTTCATATAAATGTTAGTAATTAGGGTTTGTATGGAAAGATAAAACCAACAAGTAGATAACCCTAATCCAAGATTAAATGCATGTAAATCAACACACTTGGACACTTACAACCTTAGGGTGATTCCACTTTGTTGCCTTATAAAAATGGCCATGTTATGCATGTGGGATGTCTTAGCAAAAGCAATAAAAAATACAAGATCATAGTCCCTCGATGACGCTATCCATGTTGCCTTTCAAAATGATCTTAGTCCCTAAAGAAAATTCTAAGATATCTTACAACACTTTCTAATCATGGTTATACGATGACCCACGCCCGTCCCTTTTACATCCAAAGATAGGGTTACTTACCAAATCAATGGTAAGGTAACAATGTCAAAGGAAAGAGGAAATGAATATTGTTGTACCCCAAAATTTGCCCTCCCATATTCTTCAAAATTTGCCAAGTCAAAGCTTCAAAATCTCCCCAAGGGTTGCACAGTTCAAGGGCCTCCTAACAGTCAAAAACTAGGGTTTTGATTCTGACAAAAGAAATTGAAGTTTTCAAAGGTCCAATTAAGTCCCACAGGCCTATAAACATGGTCAAGCATCCTCATACCAGGTTTCAAGACTTACAGCACAAAATTGCACAGTCAAAAACCCTAATTGCTCAGCAGTCAACTGCAGGGGCAAAATGGTCATTTGACAATCAAAAGTTCAAATTTTTGGTCAACATCTCATTTTGAAGCCACAAACATCATTTGATCAATTCTTGATCATGATTCTCAAAGCTTGGCTCAAAAATCATCAAGATGCAAAAGTTTCCTTATTTGGACAGTTGAAAAAGTCAACTGTAAATTGACCAGGGCATAACTTTCACATGGATTATCAGAAAAATTCCATCCAAAGCTCATTTTTAAGAGAAAGACATTTCCTACAACTCATCTTCATACTTCAAGTCCAATAAATGCTCTCACAAAAAGTTATCAATTTCAACATTATAGGTCATTTTCAAAAGTCAACAAAAAGGGACTTTAAGTCAAAGGCCATAACTTGAGATTGGTAAATAAAAATGACATGGGACCAAAGACATTGGTTAGAGGACTCAAAGACCTTTCCAAAATGTCCAAGAACATGAGCAAAGATTAAAAATGGAGCAAGATATGCCTTGTGGAAGTTGGGAAATTTTTGGATATTTTGAAAAGTCAACTTTGCTTCAAATGTCTTAAAATTGCTAATGGGCCACATTTTCTTCCAAGATTGATCATCCAAAGCATGTGCACGACCATTTGGCCCAAAAGGGATTTTTTTCATCATTTTTATTATTTATTTGAATTTTTAATTACAATTAATTCATTTAATTAATTAAAAAATACTAAACCAATGCAATCAAATCTTTTTGTGCAGAATAAACTCTCATCAAGGCCTAAGGATTTCGTGCATATCAAAAGAGGAAAGAATTGGTGCAAATTGGCATGATTCTTCATGAAAAGATATTAAAAAAGATTCATAAAAATCAAATCTTGAAAACCATTAAAAGCAAGGCTATGGGCTTGGATTATTGAATGAATTCATTCCTTATACAAGTGCAAACCTAACCCTAAAGCTTAGAACCAAAAAAAGCTGCGCCCGAAACCTCTTATGCACTTTGCAATTTTGGTGAAGAAAGTCAAAACTGTTCTCCTATTTTTAGCAGGTTTCAAGGCCAAACGACCATTCTATCACCTTCCTGAGATATCAAGGGAACTTCCTGAATCAAAATCATAAGCTCTAACACCAAGAAACGGTAGAAGCATGTCCCACTTTTCAGAAATATATTCATAATCACATATTGAATTACATACATTTTTCATGTGTTTTCTTTACTGATTTACACTAATCTAAGCATTCTAAAGCTAACCATGGGATTTAATTGAGTTTTCACGCATCGTATGAAGAATCACCATTGAAGCGCTCTAGGGTTTCAGACTTGCAAAATTAGGGATTCCCTCGTCCAGAAAAATTGAGACACGAGACTGGTACCATTAGAACCGAGAGCAATCTCTATAAGGAATTTTTCTGTGCTTTTGTCCTTTCCATTTGGAGAAAATAAAAGACAGTGGCGACTCTTGCTTCCGCGACATTTCACGAACCAGTGTTAAACAGTCAGTTCCAGATCCACCGATCACAGAACTGGCGACTCTGCTGGGGATTTAATAAAAGTGAGGTGTACCTTAGGACTAAGATCACTTGTGTTTTCAATTGTTGTGCTTGTTTGCTTTATATTGTGGGCTGCATCGGAGTTACATAGATCCTAACCCGGATCTGGGGATACCCTGTTAGGTAGCATAAGCTGTGAGGGACTTGTCCGACGTAGACCGATATGGGTGAAGCAGTGGCTACGTTGGTGTGGCGCCTTGGTCTGTACCGATATCCCTTGTGTCGCAACAAGGAGAATATGGGTCTTATGAGGAGTCATTAAGCACCAACCGACCTTAGAACCTTAAATGACCCAACTTGGCCAATAGAACAGTAGCAGTATGCTACGCCCATTGAGGCTAAACTCTCGTGATGGTTCTGGCCGCAAGAAAAGATTGCGATGCTGGAGTTATGACCGATTGAGGGTAGTCAGTGATATTGGAATCCTCTAGAACCCGGTTACTTCTGATAGGACATGTCTTAACCAACAAACTGAAAGAGGGTAATACCTAGACCCCATGCTGGCCTAAACTCTAAGGGCTTCTCTTGTGTGACTTGTGTGCCTTCATACTTGAACTACTTGCATACTTGTTATCTAACACTTGAGTTTCTTGCAGGTTTTGTTTACAGTCCTTAATCTGGACTCATAACAGGGTTTACCTACATTACTCCATGCATAGCATAACATCATACCATTGCATACATCCGACATAAGGACTAATCCATTTCAAGGATCTCAAGGGCTTGTGATGCAGGTCATGCTGAACCAATTATCCAGCAAGGGGCAAAGGGGATTTATTTTCCTCTAGCCAAGGTTGTCAGGGGCTATGACCCACTCGATATGGTGAGCCTTGACCCTTGAAGAAGGACTCTCAACAACATGCAGTTCCTTCAATCAAGCTATCGGACTCCAATTCTAACAATTTTCTTGTTTACCCCGCGAGATCCTTGAAAACATTGCATGCATACATACATGTCATTGCATTACAGGTATCGCTGTTTACAGGTCGCTTACCTTCTTCGCTGTTTATTTCGGCCGATCGTCATGAATCCTGAATCATCTACTGAGCAATCCATCAAGGCCCTCCAGGCTCAGAACGCCCAGTTCCAAGAGCTGATCATGAGTCTAGCCCAGGGGCAACAAGATCTGAAGACCCTGCTTTTGAAAAAGAAGAAGAAGAGGACGGTGTTGTTCAACCCTAGACGCAAATCTGGGAATGGATCACAAAACGAGGTTGAGCTGACTACCCCATCTGTTGAAAAAGACAGTCCCCAAGAAAGGGAGGTTCCTAATCCAGTGGTCTCCGACAACGAGACCGATTACAATGATGAGCAGTACCCTCCAGCTGAGGACAGGTACAAACAGTTAGAAGACCGGCTAAGTGCCATGGAGATACAAAAAGTGCCCGGCCTGGACTTCGAAGATCTAGGTCTATCTTCTGGGGTAGTAATCCCGCACAAATTCAAGGCACCTACTTTTGCCAAGTACGACGGGGCATCCTGTCCTAAGCTGCATCTCAGGTCTTACACAAGGAGGATCCAGCCCTACACGGCTGATAAGAATTTGTGGATTCACTTCTTTCAGGAAAGTCTGTCGGGAACTCAACTCGACTGGTTCTATCAACTGAATGGAGCCAACATCCGCAGCTGGGAGGACTTGGCCACTGCATTCTACAAGCAGTGCCAGTATAATGCCGACCTCGCTCCTACACGTACCCAACTCCAGGGTATGTCGCTAGGATCGGGAGAAGGTTTCAAAGAATACGCCCAAAAATGGAGAGACCTTGCTGGAAGAGTACAACCACCTCTAACTGACCGGGAGCTTGTTGACATGCTCTTGGGGACCATGTCTGGACCTTTCTTCAACCATCTGATTGGGAATTCTTCTGCTGGGTTCACAAGTCTTATCTTGACTGGGGAGAGAATTGAAGCTGGTATCAAGTCGGGGAAGATTCAAGAAACCGCACCTGCTGTTGCTCAGAAAAAGCCCCACAGTGGGAAGAAGGAGTCCAATGCTACACATGGTAAAAAGGGTCATCATGATGTAGGGGCAATCCAGATCTCTGATCCCGCGCCTGTTCAACAAAGAAAGAGCAATAGGAGTAGGATAAAGTATCAAGATAGGAAGTATACTGACATCAGCATGCCTTTGTCTCAGGCACTACACAAATTGCTGAAGGTGAAACTGATCACACTAAAGGATCCTCCTCAAAATCCTGATACTTCCTCTCCCAAGTATAACCCGGGTGTGAGATGTGCCTACCATTCTGACAGTCCCGGGCATGACACCGACGACTGTTGGACCTTGAAGAACAAGATCCAGGATTTGATCGATGCCAAGGAGGTCAAGTTTGAACACTGATCCTACACCAAGTCATCGAGAATGTCTTTTGTTCATTCGGATGTTCAAGTTGTATTTTTCTTTGATTGTTCAAACATTTTATTCATGTCAAACTTTGTTATTTCATTAATGCATTACACGTGTCTGTTTTGAAGTAATTATGTTTACTATGCTTAAAACTGTTTTCATATTTTTGTGATGTTCAACGCTCGGTTAACAATTCTAAGCCTTTTGAGGGAGGATGACGAAAACGATACCATAATCCGCAATATGCTTTTGAACAGACCCTGCTGATGAGGTACAGGCATTGTTTCAATTCCTAAACACTGGAGTTATAAGGATGATAATCCCTCGTCAACCCCTCTGAGCCAAAGAAGTAGGAGTTTTTCTTTTCGAAATTTAAAACCCTTAATCATAACCTGGGGCAGGGTAGTCACTCAATTGATCCAAGTGCATAACGGATGGCACCAAAGAGGTCCTTACAAAGCAAAAGACAGTGATGGTTCCGAATAATCATAAGGACATGCAGTCATTACCAAAGAAAAAAAATAATAATAACAAAAGCCCATAAAGTCAAAACCAATGAAGGAGATTTACAAAACTGGGGCATCCCGCTGATTGTAATCACAAAAGAACAGTTCAGGCAAAAAAAAATAGGGATAACAAAATCAAGAAAGAGAAAGAGGTCATACAAACCCTCAACACCAAAAAAAAAAAATGACTGCCTATTCAGAATAAATCATCAACATCTGAACCATCACCAGAAAATAAGAGCAAAGACTCAAACAAGGTCTAACGTGTGATCAACTGAGTTTAGGTTTGAAGAACATCACGAAGAGTGGGTCGGTACAAATAATTTGAGCCTTTATCCTTTGTTTCTTAAACCATGAACCAGGCCACGTTATAACCCTCAAAAGTCCTAGCCGAAGCATGGGTTAGTTCGAAAGCATACTGTTACGAAAGGTATCCTGACTCCTTAAGTCTTGCGGTAAAATGACGAGTTGATATCACAGTTCACAAAATTCACTTGTTTTACTAAAGAATGCATTCTCAAAATCTTCAAGACAGACATAAGCTTTGCATTTTTGATATAACATTGTTTGCATATGACTATTTGTTTGAACAGCAGGGAAATTCGCACGATGAATACCTAGTGAACAAAAGCACTTCCAATCAAGGGGCAGACATGACCATGATCTATTATTTGGGGCAGTTCAATCAAGATGCGGAAAATCTCTCAAAGGCCAAACAGCCTGGGGCAAATCTCCGCCTGAGTCACTTGGGGCATTCCAACAACGAATCTTGCCTGATCAAACACCTTCTGGTGGCATGACAAAACACTTCTAACAGGGGCAACTCCCTACACTCTGAGAGCGTGGATATAGTCGAAAAGAATACTACGCGTAATCAAATACCCGCTAGGTTGACACACCTAGGCAAAAATAAGGGCTTCCCAGCGAACCAAAAGGGTTCGGGCAAAATGAAGGGATGAAATGAAAAATCTGTACACCCGGCAAGTCGAAAACCTGAAAAGGCGGCTTGGGCAAAAATGGGTATCCCGGTGGACTGAAAACCCGAAGGGGCGGTCCAGGCAAAAATTAGGGATTTAAGCGTACGACTATGTCCCGGCATCTAATCACCTGTCTACCAGAAGATTTGTCAACTACCTCCACAAGGTATCTTTTCCCCTCACCTCAGAAACAGGGGCAATAATGAGTCGTCCAGGCGATCCAGTTGCTCTGTCAACCAAGGTACCAAGAAAAGATCAATATAAAGATGATTACCATCTACCTTTACAAATTCCAGATCGTGGGTTAACATCCGAAACTAAACAGGACAATCATCCATTTGATCATCATCAGGCAACCCTACACCGGTTCCTTCTCAACTTTCAGACAAAGTCTTACACGGACTCATCCACAGGCAACCCTACACCGGTTCCTTTTCTTTCAGAAAAAGTCTTACATGGACTTATCCCGAAGTAACCCTACACCGGTTCCTTCTCAATTTTCAGACTAAGTCTTACACGGACTTACCTCAAAGATAACCTTACCCCAGTTCATCAAGAAGTTTTACACGAACTTATCCTGCAGTAACCTTACCCCGGTTCCTCCAGAAGTCATACACGGACTTATCACAAGATAACCTTACCCCGGTTCATCAAGAAGTTTTACACGAACTTATCCTGCAGTAACCTTACCCCGGTTCCTCCAGAAGTCATACACGGACTTATCACAAGATAACCTTACCCCGGTTCATCAAGAAGTTTTACACGAACTTATTCTGCAGTAACCTTACCCCGGTTCCTTCAGAGGTCATACACGGACTTATCACAAGATAACCTTACCCCGATTCATCAAGAAGTTTCACACGAACTTATCCTGCAGTAACCTTACCCCGGTTCCTCTAGAAGTCATACACGGACTTATCACAAGATAACCTTACCCCGGTTCATCAAGAAGTTTTACACGAACTTACCCCGCAGTAACCTTACCCCGATTCCTCCAGAAGTTTTACATGAACTTATCCCGAAGTAACCCTACACAGGTTATCTCTTTCCAGACGTAGTTTTTACACGGACTCGTCATCAGTAACCCTACACAGGTTATCTCTCTCCAGATGTAGTTTTACACGGACTCGTCACCCAGAAACCCTACACAGGTTCTCTATTTTCAAGGATGCAGTTTTATACAAACCCATTGTCAGTAAACCCTACACAGGTTTCCTTCAACGCCAAATGCAGCTCCACACGAGCCCAACCTCAAAGTAACCCTACATAGGTTCCCTCTTTCAGCTTACAAAAATTACAGTTCAAAACTTCCCCAGGAGAGTCCAATCCGGTTTCCCCAGGAAAAGTTGGAATCCATCTCCCCAAGCAGTAAGCTTATCCCCAGTAGATTCTGGAAGCTTATCCTCGCAGAACACGAACGCATCTCCTGGCTTTATTCAAGAGTTATTTCCCTACCAGGATATAACTGGGTTATCCTCAGCCAAAAGCCACAGAAAGAGCGTCCTCGACGAAGTCTTCTTATCCCCAGCGAAGTCTATTAACACTTCCAACACAACAATGGTATCCCCAGCAACTTACCATCAACATTTCAGCAAAGTACCTCTCTCCCCACAGAGTATTGCTTCCAAGCAAGATCACTAGAGTACTTTTCTCCCTGCAGAGTAATTCATTCGCCAAGTTTATTCCCCAACGGAGTTATCTTCTCCTATCGGTATTCTTGCAACTATCATCCCCAGCGGAAGCAAAAATCTATCCTTTAACATCAGCCCATGAGTGACTTCCCGGCACCCGTCAAGGATTTAGTTTCCTAAGACGACAAAGATACATTCATAAACATCGCACTTCCATACATCATTATAGCATGCATATACGCATCATATATTACAAATCTCATTTTTGTTGAGAACATCATTGCTTGATCCATATCATGCATTGCATATGACTGACCTTTACCTTTCAGGAAAGATCCAGTTGAGTTCTCAGCTACATTTCAAGACCTAGATCGGTTCAGTTAAATCGACCCTAAGATTTTTCTGTTTCTTATCCAGTCAAAGGCCTTCTCTGGTTCAGTCAGATCGACCCTAAGATCTCCCTGTTTCTTATCCAGTTGAAGATTTCAAGACCTAGACCGGTTCAGTTAAATCGACCCTAAGATTTTTCTGTTTCTTATCCAGTCAAAGGCCTTCTCTGGTTCAGTCAGATCGACCCTAAGATCTCTCTGTTTCTTATCCAGTTGAAGATTTCAAGACCTAGACCGGTTCAGTTAAATCGACCCTAAGATTTTTCTGTTTCTTATCCCGTCAAAGGCCTTCTCTGGTTCAGTCAGATCGACCCTAAGATCTCCCTGTTTCTTATCCAGTTGAAGATTTCAAGACCTAGACCGGTTCAGTTAAATCGACCCTAAGATTTTTCTGTTTCTTATCCCGTCAAAGGCCTTCTCTGGTTCAGTCAGATCGACCCTAAGATCTCCCTGTTTCTTATCCAGTTGAAGATTTCAAGACCTAGACCGGTTCAGTTAAATCGACCCTAAGATTTTTCTGTTTCTTATCCAGTCAAAGGCCTTCTCTAGTCCAGCTAAATTGACCCCTAACAGATTTTCCTGATAAAGACTCAGTAGAAGATATCCAAGATTCTCTCAGCGTTACTGTTGAGGTAGAAGTCGCCCAAGATTCTCTCAATGTTACTGTTGAGGTTGAAGTCGCCCAAGATTCTCTCAGCGTTACTGTTGAGGTTGAAGTCGTCCAAGATTCTCTCAATGATACTGTTGAGGTTGAAGTCGCCTATGGTTCTCTCCCCGTTACTGCGAAGGTAGTAATCGTCCCCAGATTCTCTCAGCGTTACTGTTGAGGTAGTAATCGTCCCCAGATTCTCTCAGCGTTCCTGTTGAGGTAATAGTCGTCCCCAGATTCTCTCAGCGTTACTATTGAGGTAGTAATCGTCCCCATATTCTCTCAGCGTTCCTGTTGAGGTAGTAATCATCCCCAGATTCTCTCAGCGTTCCTGTTGAGGTAGTGTTGTACCCCAAAATTGTCCCTCCCATATTCTTCAAGAAAATTGCCAAGTCATGCTTCAAAATTCCCCAAGGGTTGCACAGGGTAAGAGCATCCTGAACAGTCAAAATTAGGGTTTTGGCTCTGATTAAGAAAATGAAGTTTCCAAAGGTCCAATCAAGTCTCACATGCCTACAAATATGGTCAAGCATCCTCATATCAAGTTTCAAGACTTTCAGTACAAAATTGCACAGTCAAAACCCTAATTGCACTAAAGTCAACTGCAGGGGCAAAATGGTCATTTGACAGTCAAAAGTTCAAATTTTTGGTCAACATCTCATTTTGAAGCCACAAACATCATTTGATCAATGCTTGATCATGATTCTCAAAGCTTGGCTCAAAAATCATCAAGATGCAAAAGTTTCCTTATTTGGACAGTTGAAAAAGTCAACTGTAAATTGACCAGGGCATAACTTTCACATGGATTATCAGAAAAATTCCATCCAAAGCTCATTTTGAAGAGAAAGACATTTCCTACAACTCATCTTCATACTTCAAGTCCAAGAAATGCTCTCACAAAAAGTTATCAATTTCAACATTATAGGTCATTTTCAAAAGTCAACAAAAAGGGACTTTAAGTCAAAGGCCATAACTTGAGATTGGTAAATCAAAATGACATGGGACCAAAGACATTGGTTAGAGGACTCAAAGAACTTTCCAAAATGTCCAAGAAGATGAGCAAAGCTTAAAAATTGAGCAAGTTATGCCTTGTGGAAGTTGGGAAATGTTTGGATATTTTGAAAAGTCAACATTGATTCAAATGACCTAAAATTGCTAATGGGCTCATTTTTCTTCCACAATTCATTATCCAAGGCATGTGCACGACCACTTGGCCCAAAGGGAAGTTTTTATTCATTTTTTATTTATTTATTTGGATTTTTATTAATAATAATTCATTTAAATTAAAATAAATACATGAAAAATGCTAAACCTAGTTTTTCAATCTTTTTGTGCATATTATATCCTCAAGATTTCGTGCCTAGCTAAATATGGAAAGAACCAATGCAATTGGATGTGATTTGTATCAAAAAGCATGTGAAAAAAGATTTGAAAATCATGGTTAAAAATCAAATATTGCATTCATCAATTCATGGATTGTGGACAAATTTTATTTGACCTAATTCACTCATACATAAGTATAGATCAAAACCCTCATGCTCATTGACAAAAAGCTGCGCAGAAAAGCATACAAAGAACTTGAAATTTTTGCTTGAAAAGTGAATTCTGAAAACCTAGTCCTAGGGCGATTCAAGGCAAGATTTTGATCTCATTAGCTTGCTAAGGCTTCATAGAAGGATTTTGCATTAAAAACCACAAGCTTTCGTGCCCAGAAACGTGAGAATAATCTCATCTGTACCGAAAAATTTTCATACTCGTGCATCTCAATTCATGCGCTTTTTGCAATTTTTAACATGTGATTTATATTCCTTATGCAATTCTAATGCTAACCGTGTGGTTTGATTTTGTTTTCATGCCCCATATGAAGAACCACCATTAGAGATATCTAGGGTTTCCAGGTTTTTAATTTAGGCGTTTTCCATTCCTGTAAAATTGAGACATGTCAATGCCATAAACGAAATCAGCAGGTTGGGACGAATTGGAAGAGACCATCGCTCCAAATTTCTGAGGCCACATGGCCTAATCGCTATTATCAGAATAGGCATGTTTTGAGGGGGTTCAAAACCCCCGTTAAATGTTTGTTATTTTTTCAGGAAAACAAGTCAATGAAGAAGACGATGTGGTGGCAAGCGCTGATTGGTTTGTTCGAAAATTCGTGCCAGAATTCCATTAATCCATATTATTGCTTATGTTATTTGTGCGTTATTTAATATACAAAGCACGTTTGATGGCTCAGTGGTGAAGCGTGGCACTGGTAACCCCTAGGACCTGGGTTCGATCCCAGGTCCTCACCCCACTTTCATATTATTTTTTCTTTAATAATTACCTGCAGTGTCAAATGCTGAAGATGCATCATACGCCTTCAAAATCAGACGTCCACGCGTCCCAATGGAGATGATCAATGGCCATAATCTGAAGAACATGATGCACTCAGTCAACAAAGATCCATGCCAGCGCAAAAGTCAATCAGGCCATGAATAAATGGGCCTCAAACTGCTGGGCTATACCTCCACTTTGGGGACTGCAACCCCCCTAGGTTTGCTAAACTTTTTTACTTTCTTTGTTTTTTTATTATTTCTATTTTCTTTTAAATTATTGTTTTCTTAATTAATGTACTATTTTCATAAATATAAAAAACACCATAAAAAAATCAGAAAAAAGATAAAAAATATAATAAATATTTTATTTTAGTATTTTTATAAATAAATTACATTAATTAAATTTAGTTATTAAATTAGGTTTAATAGTAATGTTTTCATAATTAATATAAAATTTGTAGAACTAGGGTTTATGATAATTTTTATTCCTTTTTATTTTTTTTTATAAATTAAAATATTAAATATTTATTTTTGTAATTAAAATGCATATAAATTAATTAGGGGTAATTTTAGGTTAAATTTTAATATACTTTCTTAATAAATTAAAAACAACTAGAATTAGGGTTAATTAATCTTTTTTCATTAAAACCAAAAAATACCAAAAACAATTTCTTTTCTTTTTTTAATTAATTAATTTCATCATTAAATTTAATTTAGTTAAAAAGGGTCCAACGCCCTCGTTTCGATTTTAATTTCAATTCGCATATTTATTTCTTTTTCATATAATATTTATGTATCTCTCCCAAGGCCTTGTAAAATAATTCTTTACTTTTCTTTTCTTTCTTTATTTTTTCTGTCAAATCGGGTTCAAGAAATTTTGGCGATGTGGACCCGCGCCTTTTGTAATAGCTTAGAATCTTTTACTTTCCGCAATTTTTTAACTGTTAATCAAGGCATGAAAGAATGTATGGACAAAAATAAAAACAAACGTTAGATCACCAATGACATGACAAAAGACAAAATATCTGAAAACAACACACAAATCACACACCACCCCTAGGGTACGCCTCACTGTTGCCTTGCCTCGAAAGGTGATCGTCGAGTAGAGGATGTCTTAGTAAGTCCTCATGATCCGGGAACCTGGCATGAGGGTAGCTTCTAAGGTGTCTTCCCATTTGTTGGCTCCTAAATTCGACACCTTTGTTTTGATCTATGTCAGCCATTAAAAGCTGAAAGATGCTTTCGACTGGCTAAGTCTGTCGAAGTGCCCGTCGAAAGATGGCAAAATACTTAGAAGATTTCTTCCAAAGAAGAAGGCTGATTGCCTTCGACGTCGAAGGAGTTTTCGTCGAAGATGTCTCTTGATGAAAGTGTTCGATGGTCCAGAGTGGAGCAGTTTGAAATTCAAAGCTCTGGAGGGAAAACGGTTTCCAGCAGTTACTACGTGCAAACGTGCAAGGATCTGGAGCGTCGAGCATGGAGAACGTGCCAAGTGGATTGATCTCGAAGCAGTGTAACTGCCCGACGGTTACTTGGGATGTTTTAGTATAAATAGGAGTAGACATGTAGTTTCTCGTGTGTGTTCACAATTCTATACAAAGTCACTCATATAGATTCGAGTACCCAGCGTGTGAGAAAGAATTGTTGAGAAATGTATGTGTGAAACACCAATTTTATCAATTAAAGTCATTTACTTTCCCAGAATTTTACTTGCTTTTCTCTTTACATTTCCTGTCGAACCTTTACTTTAAAGCCTTGTTTATTTCACCAAGTCTTTCCTTTATGCAATTTACTTGAAACCTTTTATTTAAAGCCTTATCCAACTTAATCAAACTTCAAAATCAACCTATGTCCATAGGATCAATCTGATCGATCCTGCGAGTAACCAAATAAGTAACCATTTGGAGGATCAGCGGTTGTTTACCAAAACCCAAGGTAAACAAATTGGCACACCTGGTGGGACTGTGTGTTGATTGTTGAAAATAATCTCATCTTTTCGAGTTGTATGTTATTGAGGAGTGGTAGAATATACACTAACGATAACAATACTGCCAGAAGAAGGGAAGAGATGGCGAATCCGCCAAACAATAACGAAATCCCACAAACGAGTGTGGGAGCAACGGTTAGTATGACCGTAAGTGAAGCGACAAACGTTGGTTCGACACCAGCAGTGTCGGTCACAACCACGGGGCCAATAACTTCGTTAACAGGCCCCAGAATACCTTTGGGAACTCCCCCACCAAGGGGAAATATAGGCACAAGGCCTGTGGTTCCCCCAGGATTTATTCCATTCTATGGTATGCCAACTTCTGAAGTGGCAAGCCTGACGAATGCTGCGTCCACTTTTTCAGACCCTTTCGTGAGTGCCTCTTCGCCACTCCAAGGCTCTGGAGTAGGCATGGCGAATAGAAATAGGACCCAACTCTTAGGAGGAACGTCCCAAGTAGCCCATGGCCTTACAAATGCCTCGACAGCAGTCTTGAGGCAACAAATGGACGAAAGCAACCATGATATGGTGCAAATGTTGGCACAAACTTTGAGTACAGTGCTAAACCCTATAATACAAAACACTACTCAATCGAATCAGCAAGTTACAGCGCAAATGACGCGTTTGGCTGACTTCTTTGGAGTACCCCCACCTATTCGACAGCCCCAAAGGGCGCAAATAAGGGGAAATCAGGGGATATTTGTAGAGGAAGAAACCACCATTAACCAGGCTCAACAGCCTATCGAACAACCTGTCGAAGAACCTAGGGTAATAGCCCCAGAGGTAAGGTTAGTTAACAGAAACCAAAATGCTGACGAAGTGGTTCAGCATATCCAATACCAAAACATGGGTTTGGAAAACAATCTGGCAACCATGATCGAAAGAATCATGACTCAGAATGGGATGAACATGGGCTTTCTAAGGCCCAACTTTACATCTCCATTGTCAGAATACGTGTTACAAACGGATTTACCTCCTAGATGCAAAGTCCCCAAATTTACTAAGTTCTCTGGGGACACGACAGAATCTACTGTCGAGCATGTGGTGAGATACTTGATCGAAGCAGGAGACATTTCGAATAACGAAAACCTAAGGATCAAGTACTTCCCAAGTTCTTTAACCAAGAACGCTTTTACTTGGTTTACAACTCTCCCCCCCAATTCGATCCATCATTGGACCCAGTTGGAAAGATTGTTCCATGAACAATTCTACATGGGGCAAACCAAGATAAGCCTAAAAGAACTGGCCAGTGTGAAGAGACGTTTCACTGAACCTATAGACGAATATCTGAATAGGTTTAGGTTGCTCAAGGCGAGATGTTTTACACAAGTGCCAGAACATGAGTTGGTCGAAATAGCCGCAGGCGGTTTAGATTATTCCATTAGGAAGAAGCTAGACACCCAGTACCTAAGAGACATGGCCCAACTGGCCGACAGAGTTCGACAGGTCGAACGCCTCAAAGCTGAAAAAGCTAAGGCAACGAAAACTCACAAAAGAGAAAGAATAGCGTACGTTGAGATGGATGACGAAGATCTAGAATCCTTCGACGATACTTTAACTGTCGAAGAAGGAGAAGTCGATTTAGCAGAACTAAAACAAGGGCCACCATACTCTTGTAAACAGTTAGTCCCCTCAAATGGGAAAAATCCCATTGGTCCAGAAAAGACCAACGATAGGTTCCCAAAAAAGACTTATAGTTTTGACATCACAAAATGTGATGAAATATTCGACTTGCTAGTTAAAGATGGCCAAATGATAGTACCCCCTGGGGTAAAAGTGCCTCCTCTTGATCAAAGAAAGAAGAGAGGTTTTTGCAAATATCATAATTTTCTGGGCCATAAAACTTCTCAATATTTTCTTTTCAGGAATCTTGTGCAAGACGCTATTGAGGAAGGGAGATTAAAGTTTGCTGACAAATCCCCCATGGCTGTCGACTCCAATCCACTGAAGGCTGAAGCCCACTATGCAGAACCCTCTGAGGTGAACATGATAGAGGCAACCAGGATCCAGTCGAAGAAGCCAGGCATTACCATGGTCGAAGTCTCAAAAGACCACATCAACATGCCAATCTTTGGCAGTTTTTCTGGAAATTTATCCAGGAAGACCATTGAAGCTGTCCAGAAAGCGGTCGAGAACCCAAAATCGGAGACTGCTGAAGCACAGAAAACTGGA
Source organism: Vicia faba (assembly GCA_948472305.1). Taxonomy (NCBI): domain Eukaryota; kingdom Viridiplantae; phylum Streptophyta; class Magnoliopsida; order Fabales; family Fabaceae; genus Vicia; species Vicia faba. The sequence goes on along the minus strand of OX451736.1, from coordinate 1,157,073,258 downwards.
TCAAAAGCCGGTTCCCACTTGGCCACCGTTCAAGGCCAGACGGAGAATCTGGAAATACAAATGAAGCAGTTAACTCTTGCTAATAAAGATACAATGAATATCAACATGGTTGAACTTTCTGACCCAAAAGCATCAGAAGAGGCCATAAGGCAAGAGCAGGCTAATAAGACGGCTTTCCCTCGGGAAAACGAAAACTTGGCAGATTTTTTACAAAGATGCCAGAAAAAGAAATCAGAGGTGATGCTGTGTCCAAGATGCAGTTCGATCTTTGATAAAAAAGCTGCTGAGCACATACAAGGCGTGAGAGCAGCGAACAAGAGAAGGGAGAATACTGACCTTCGACATGATCCCAGAAGGGGTTCTAACCAAGACAAGAGGCCATTGACTTTTAGGCCTCCAACAAATGTGCCAGTAGACACTTGGTACAAAACCTCTGGCCGGAAAAGGCCAAGTGAGGAGAAATGGCATTCTTTCGATGTGCCAAGAGGTTCCTCTTTGACTCAGAAGAAAGAGCCTCAAGTTGCTGCACCTAAGGTTGCTCAAGTGTCCAGTAACTACAAGGGTAAAAATCCTATGTCTCGATCTCAGTGGAGGAGATATCAAAGGAGACGAAAAGCTGAAAGGGAGGCTGCCAACGAACCTAAGGCAGAAACTAGTTCGAATGTTCCTTAAAGGAAACAAAGAAAGCCTCTAGAGAGAGAGCCAGTTACCAACAGGCTAGTTTGGCCTAACCAGAGCGAAGTCGAAGACGAAGAAGATGCTGAGTCTGACGATACTTTGGATATAATGGTGAATATTGTTTCAGTGCTGCCCAGGGAATTCAATCGACAGGTAGAAGTCGAAGCAAGTGACTGGGAAGTGGAACAAGAAATGGCCAAACATAGGCTAGTGTGCTATTTTGTCATGGACAATGGCACTACTGAGGAACAAAATGGCTTCTTCGAGCCACCTACAGAGGCGATGAAGAATCACCTCAAGCCTTTGTTCATAAGGGCTAAGCTCGAAGAAACCACTGTGAATAAAATATTGGTCGACTGTGGGGCAACTATCAATATTATCCCTCATTCTATGCTAAGGAAGATTGGCAAAAGGGATGAGGAAATCAAACCTCACAATATGGTCCTGTCGAACTATGAGGGCGGCATTGGGACCACCATGGGAGTGATCCAGCTAGATATCAAAGTTGGGTCTATCCTTCGACCAACGATGTTCATGGTCATATCGGCCAAACCTAACTACAACCTTTTGTTAGGCCGTGAATGGATTCATGGTGTTGGCGCTGTGCCTTCATCGATGCATCAAAGACTGTTGCTATGGCGTCCAGATGGGATGGTCGAAAACATAGAGGCAGATCAAAGCTACTACCTTGGCGAAGTGAATCACTTGGGTGTGGCAGATTTCGACAAAAACTTGGCTCACATAGGGCCATGTCCAACACCTGACTTTGACATGGCGCCAGCGCCAAACACCTTTTGTTCCCTATACCTGCATCCTGAGCATGGTTTCCAATGGGACAGAGAAGACTTGTCCCACATAGACTTCAGTGGGTTAACTGATATCCAACCAACTGGTTGGGGAAGTGAATTCAGTGATAATGACTGAGTCACCATCTTTGAAGCGAATTTCGGCTTATGTAGCCGAAACCAAGATGATAACGGCTCTCGAAGCCGAAGTAAAGTACATGGCCACACAGGCCAATGATCAACAAATATCTGCTGTTGGCCCAGGAAAGGATTTCGATCCAAAACCTCCTGATATCATGCCAGAAGAAATGCAGGAACAGAGGCTCGACGCCATCTATGACGATGAGCCTTTGGGCTTCGAAAAGGATCCCTTGGCGAACAACATTAAAATGTTAGCACAAGACCCTTTAGAAGAAATCAACTTAGGCGAAGGATCAGAGAAAAGGCCAACTTACATCAGCGCCAAAATCGATCCAGAACTTAGGTTGGAAGTAATCCAATTGCTGAAAGAGTTTAAAGACTGTTTTGCATGGGATTATGACGAAATGCCTGGTCTCGACAGAGGATTGGTAGAACTTCAGTTGCCAATCAAACCTGGAAAGAAGCCAATCAAGCAAAATCCAAGGCGCTTCGCTCCAGAAATATTGTCGAAGATCAAAACGGAGGTCGAAAGACTTCTGAAATGTAAATTCATCCGTGTTACAAGGTATGTCGAATGGATTGCAAATATTGTGCCAGTAATTAAGAAAAATGGCACATTAAGGGTGTGCATAGATTTCAGAGATTTGAATGCTGCCACCCCCAAAGATGAATATCCTATGCCTGTGGCGGAAATGCTAGTCGATTCTGCCGCTGGTTATGAATACCTGAGTATGCTCGATGGTTATTCAGGATATAATCAAATATTCATTGCTGAAGAGGATGTGTCGAAAACAGCTTTTCGATGCCCTGGGGCCTTAGGCACTTACGAATGGGTAGTGATGCCTTTTGGCCTAAAGAACGCTGGGGCAACGTACCAGCGAGCAATGAATACTATCTTCCATGATTTTATTAACACTTTTATGCAAGTCTATATTGATGATATTGTTATAAAATCTGTTTCCAGGAAGAGTCACATTGACCACCTTCGACAATCATTCGAAAGAATGAGAGAACATGGTCTGAAGATGAACCCTTTGAAGTGTGCGTTCTGTGTGAAAGCTGGAGATTTCTTGGGCTTCGTTGTCCACAAGAAAGGAATCGAAATCAATCAGAACAAGACGAAGGCAATTCTGGAAGCGAAAGCGCCATCGAATAAGAAGGAATTACAATCTCTCTTAGGCAAGATAAATTTCTTAAGGAGGTTTATATCTAATCTAAGTGGGAAAGCTCAGGCCTTTTCATCCTTACTTCGACTGAATAAAGAGGGGTTCGAATGGGGGCAGGAGCAACAAGAAGCCTTCGACAAAATCAAAGGGTACCTCACTAAGCCACCTATTTTGGTGCCTCCTTGTAGCAATAGGAGTATGAGATTGTACATAGCTGCATCTGACAAAACTCTGGGAAGTATGTTAGCCCAAGAGGATGAGAATGGAGTCGAAAGACCCATTTACTATCTCAGTCGAGTTTTGAATGATGCAGAAACTAGATATAGCGAAGTTGAAAAATTGTGTCTATGTCTGTATTTTTCTTGTACAAAACTCAAGCAATATATAAAACCAGTTGATGTTTATGTTTCGTCTCATTTTGATGTTTTCAAATATATGTTGCCGAAACCTATTTTGCATAGTCGAATTGGCAAATGGGCATTAGCATTAACTGAATACTCCTTGACCTTTATGCCTCTTAAGGCAGTAAAAGGACAAGTGGTTGCAGATTTCATAGTCGACCACTCAATTCAAGTCGAGGATATTAATTATGTGGAGATAGAACCTTGGAAATTCTACTTCGATGGTTCCAGCCATAAATATGGAACAGGAGTAGGAGTCTTGATTATTTCTCCAGATAAAATTCCAACAACATTCAAGTACAAAATAGAAGGTTCTTGTTCGAACAATGAGGCTGAGTATGAAGCTCTAATTACTGGCCTTGAGATATTGTTGGAATTGGGGGCAACTCGAGTCGAAATAATGGGAGACTCAGAGTTAGTCATTAAGCAAGTCACAAAGGAATATAAATGCATAAGAGAGAATCTCATTATGTACTTTGTGATAGCAAATCGTTTATTGAAAAAATTTGAAAGTATCAATATCCGACACATACCCAGAGTCGAAAATCAAATAGCCAATGACTTGGCACAAATTGCATCTGGGTATAAGATTTCAAAAACGAGATTACAAAGAGCAATCGAAGTTCGAGAGAAGATAAAAGCAACTTGTCTATCCCCAACAGACTTGGAATCGACGAGACTAGGATATGCTGATCACAGTAACTTCGAGATTTCGTTCATTGATAATTTGTCAGAGCAAGATTGGAGGAAACCCATTGTGGACTACCTTCAAAATCCAGGAGCTTCGACAGAACGAAAAACAAAATACAGGGCGTTGAGTTTTGTACTCATGGGTAATGAGTTATTCAAGAAGACGCCTGAAGGGGTGTTGCTAAAGTGTTTAAGTGAAACTGAAGCATACATAGCCCTTTCGACGACGCATGTTGGGGCATGTGGGGCTCACCAAGCAGGCCATAAGATGAAATGGTTGTTGTTTTGACAAGGACTATATTGGCCCACTATGCTGAAAGATTGTGTTGAGTTCGCCAAAGGTTGCCAAAAGTGTCAAGTTCATACAGGCATCCAACATGTACCAGCAAGCGAACTTCACTCGATAGTGAAGCCTTGGCCCTTTAGAGGATGGGCGTTGGATCTCATTGGAGAGATTCGACCAGCATCATCAAAGAGTCAGAAATACATATTGGTAGGCATTGATTATTTTACTAAGTGGATCGAAGCTATCCCTTTAGTCAATGTGGACCAAGAAAATGTCATTGAATTTATTCAAAAGAACATTATCTTTAGATATGGAATTCCTGAGACAATAACAACTGATCAAGGGTCAGTTTTCACTGGTCGAAAGATGCAGGAATTTGCTCAGGAAACAGGTTTCAAACTCCTAACATCCACGCCTTATTATGCACAGGCGAATGGTCAAGTCGAAGCAGCTAACAAAGTGGTGATTGGCTTGATAAAGAAACATGTTGGGAAGAAACCAAAGAATTGGCATAAGACGTTAGACCAGATTTTATGGGCTTGTCGAACGTCTCCAAAAGAAGCCACTGGTACAACACCATATAGGCTAGCTTTTGGCCATGATGCAATGTTGCCAACAGAAATTTGTCTTCAATCTGCAAGGGTTCAGAGGCATTATGATATTCCTTCTGAAGTTTATTGGAACATGATGTTAGATGAACTGGTGGATTTAGACGAAGAGAGATTACACGCTCTCGACTTACTCAGGCTTCAGAAGAAAAGAGTAGAAGACTCTTATAATAAAAAGGTAAAACCTAAGGTATTTTTGCCTGAAGAACTAGTTTGGAAGGTAATTCTTCCCATGGATCGAAGGGATCGAAGCATGGGGAAATGGTCACCCAAATGGGAAGGACCCTTCAGAGTTATCCAAACTTTTCCTGGTGGAGCCTATGAAGTCGGAGAGTTAAGTGGAGATAAAAGGCTCTTGAGAGTAAATGGTAAATATTTGAAAAAATACAAACCTATACTTCAAGAGATAAAAATAAAATAATAAAAGTAGTCTAAATTAACCATAAAAATGCCAAAATGGAAATTTTATTAATTTCACCCAAGATGGCAATTGTTGTCGAATAACGATTACAGAAGATGGTTACAAAAGAGAATCAATCAAAAGGTGAGAGAATTCTTGAGTCGAAGATACTTGGCGTACTGCAGCTCCAACCTCTTCTTGCACCAGGAGTTTTCTTGCACTAGTTTGGCAATTTGAGCGTCGAGGCTTTGGGCCCTCTCAGCGAATTCCAGGCCTTGTTTGATCTCAGTCTGGCTCTCAGTGTCTGAGATGGTCGAAAGAATTTCCTCCTTGAGTACAGTGTTGGCGTTTATCTTCGCCTCTATCTCTGCGATTTGTGCCCGGAAGGAAACATTCTCTCGATCAATGGCATCAACTCTTTCCTGTGCAGACGCTTTTTGTCTCGACAACTCAGCAATTCGAGAAGTCGAATCTGAGACAGCAGTCCACGCAGAGGAGCTTCTGCCATACAACACTTCAAGCTGACTGTTAAACCCTCTTTGGCGCCTGTAATCCGCTGAGACCTGATCAATCATAGAGTGTAACTCCATGATCAAGTCTGAGATTTCTGGGGCTACAACTTCAAAGTCGACAACATTCAAGACCTCTTTTAAGCACGATGGAGCAGTGGGGTCCCCCTCTAAAGTCTTCATCAAGTCCCTCTTGAAGAACTGGGCCTTAACCTTCGCCAAAGCATCATCAAGAGGAGAAGTTTCAGTAGACTTCCCCGACGGGGTAGGAATTTCCTGACTAGTGTCAGACGAACTTTTACTCTCGATGATTGCATTGAGGTAGCTGACAGGGTCAGTTTGTTTCAAGAGTTCCAAGTCCTCTTTTGACATGTGCTTCGAGGAGGTAACCCTTGCCACAGTATTATCTTGGGCTTGAGGCTGTTGAATGCTAAGTGTCTCGATTGGTTGCTCTTCGACTCGGACTGAGGCGGTACCAGCGTCGACTTGTGGTTCTTCGTTAGCATCACCCTGGGGTCCTTCGCCAGCGTCATTTTGTGGCTCTTCGCTAGCGTCACCCTGGTGTCCTTCGCCGGTACCACCTTGGTTTTCTTCGTCAACAGCATCTTGATTCTCTTCGCCATTGCCTTGGTCCCTTTCTTCATGATTCTCTTCTGACAGGTCCACCACCTGAACCGTTTCTGGCTGTTGTTCCTCCACTGGCTGTTGTTCCTCCACCAGAGGTTCCTCTGTTGTTTTCTCCACTGTTTCAGCATTGGCCTCATTCTCAGTATGGGCTTCGTCATTGCCCAAGTCTTTTTCCTGAGGCCTGCTAAGTTCAGCAGATTCCAGCGTTTCTGAGGTCCTTGGTTGAGAACTTTCAGTAGTGTCCTGAAAAGGGAAAGAAGACAAATCGTCAGATGTCGAAAGAGACACAATCAAATACGGGTATTTATGCCTAAGTTATAAAAAAGGTCTAAGGGATTACCTGTGGATTAACTTCAGCCCCAGGGCTGGAATTGTCACTTTCGACAGGTTTGTTAAGAAGAACGTTCAGTTCCTCCTCAGTTGGCTCCTCGATGATCACTGGAGGTGGCCTAGGCTTTCTCACAGCGACCTTTATTCTGACGGTTCGACCTTCAGGAGCAGGAGCAGGAACAGAAGCATCCTTCGTCAACTTTCGCCTTTTTAAGGGGGCAGGAGGGGAATCACTTTCATCATCACTCCCAGATTCGACCACCAGTCCTGGCCGTTTCTTGGGCGAAGGTGCCTAGAAAACCAATAGGAATTCGATTGAATAATTGCATCGAAAATAAAAAATCGAAAGCCAGAAGAAATTTGAAGAAAGTCTGGTTACCGATATAGGAGGCCTCTTCGAAGAGCCTTCCCCCTGTTGGTTGCCTGTGGTCTTCGCCGGCGCTACAGTCTTCGCCGGCGGTGGAGGTTTTGTTGAAGGGGCTCCTCCCTGTTGGCCTTCTGTAGCCTTCTTGGCTACAGGCTTTCGAACAACTGAAAGCAAAGGAAAAGTTAACAGGCTAGCAGTCGAAGAGAAAGACAAAAAGTAATGTGAGAGCATGAACTTACATTTCTTTACTTTGTCCAACACAAGGACAAAAGACTTCTGCAACTCTGCCATGAAGTCCTTCTCGTCGAAGAAGTACTCAGCATAATAGCTTCTCCACCACTCCTCGAAGGATGGTGAGCAAAGGAAATTAAGCTGGTAGTTAAACAGCGAGAGGATTGTTCGACCAGCATATCTTCCGATATGCTTGATGGCAGCTTCTTCTGTATAATCATTGCAGAAGTACAACATTGACTTCTCTCTTTAAAAAATCGGAGAAGGCAGGGTTTGGATAATACCAAACTGGCGAGATACCAGATTTGGTTGATAGGCAATCAGACTCAAATGAGTCTTAGAACTCTTAAATCGAAGAGGCATGATCCTTGGTGTAAGGAACGCCTCCCAAAGTATTGTATGCTCATCGACATTGGGACCACTCGACTCCTTTGGATGTGGCCTTGTGAACCATGCTGGGCCTACTTGTCGTCGAGCAAATGGAGCCATAGTTGAAACAAACTCCTTCCTTCGAGCAAACATTAGAACGAAGTTAGTGAAGGTTTGTTGAAACTCCAGTCCATCGTCCGTAGGTGTCAGCAGAGCCAGCCTGATTCCTTCGATGCGTCTATTCGCTATCGCTGGAGCTTGTTCATTTATCTGAACCTTCTTGGGCAAGAAAGATTCGAAAGTGGCGTTGAGCCACAGTTGAAGTAGCCAAAAAGGCCCAGCGAGTAGCAAACTGGCCCTGTCCTCGATATGTTTCAGAAGAGTGGCCCCATTGCTGATCGAGTCATAAAGACTGGCCAGAATCAGTTCTGCCAAACAAATGTTTTGGCGGTGATGCAGTTGGGTAGCAAGAGTGACCATCTTTTTGGTCACCTGCAGAGACTTCGAGCAAAACACAAAGCGAGTTATCCATAAGGCTAGAAACGCTATGTGTTCGACATCCGACACTGCGTCTGTCGACCTGTCGTGATAATGGTTGATAAAAGTGGTGTATGTTGGCTTGGTCTCAGAGAAGCCAATTTGGTCCTCCGACATCTCCTCCGGATCGAAGTAATCTCCGGTTGGTCGAAGGCCAGTAATAGCGGCCACGTCGAAGAGTGTGTGGGTTAGCATCCCACATGGAAGATGAAAAGTAAAATGGGAGTAATCCCAGAACAACAGTGAAGCTATCAGCATCTCTGGGGAGTAGTTCAAACCCGTCTTCGACAGCATCACTAAGTCGAAGATTCCCATATCCTTCCAGATCGAGGTTTGATGTTTCTCCAACTTTGTTAGCCAAGCAACATAATCGGAGGTCAGATTAGGGCAAGACCTGAAGACCCTAACCCCTCTGTTGAAGAAGCGGAGGTCGATTTTTTCACGAGTAGGGTCTTCGTTGTCTTCTGCGTCTTTCTTGGCGCATGCTACTGGCTTGAGTTTCTCGACGATTGGGAAATAGCTCTTGATCTTCAGAGCTTCAGAGATGCTTGGATTCATGGGGCCAGACATTGCGAAGATCTGGTTGGAGTATCCAACCGGGATCATCAAGTGGCGCGAGTAAGCATCGCGAACAGAGATGTCAGAAGGTTCAGGAACCCTTCGTTTGCCTGTAGAGTTTACTACCGGAGCAGTGACGAAGACCTTGGGTTTAACATGTTCAGTTGGTGCGTTAGCACTGGGAGCAGTAGAAGCAGAGGCCATTGTTGAGGTTGAAGATGAAGTGAAAGAGGAAGAGTTTTCTGCAAAGAGAGCAAGCTTGTACGAAAACAAGGAAGTTTGAAGGCTAGTTGGCGTAAAAAGTCCCACAATGGGATATTCACTGCTATTTATAGTAGTGGGAAAAATCCCCAATAACGAGGACATTAAATGCCATTTAATGCTGCAGGAGTTAGTGGGACGCGTGGCAGCCCCCTGTTGTTTTGGCCGTTTCTGCAGAAATAGAGGGACGCAGCGTGCGTCCTCGTTTTTGGGATTTGTCATAATGACAAATTCTGAAATGACGTTTGGTACTGCACGCCGTACTGAAAGTAATGTCCTAGGATCAAATCAATGATGGTTTCTTGGGATTGCCAATAGTTGGTAAAAAGCAACAAAAAGTGCACAAGTTAACTTGTGACTAAGCGTGGGAAGACAGGTGTCGAATGGCGTTTCAAAGAATGCCTTTTTCTTTCAGAGTCGAAATAAGGAATTCTTGGGGGGCAATTTGTTGGCTCCTAAATTCGACACCTTTGTTTTGATCTATGTCAGCCATTAAAAGCTGAAAGATGCTTTCGACTGGCTAAGTCTGTCGAAGTGCCCGTCGAAAGATGGCAAAATACTTAGAAGATTTCTTCCAAAGAAGAAGGCTGATTGCCTTCGACGTCGAAGGAGTTTTCGTCGAAGATGTCTCTTGATGAAAGTGTTCGATGGTCCAGAGTGGAGCAGTTTGAAATTCAAAGCTCTGGAGGGAAAACGGTTTCCAGCAGTTACTACGTGCAAACGTGCAAGGATCTGGAGCGTCGAGCATGGAGAACGTGCCAAGTGGATTGATCTCGAAGCAGTGTAACTGCCCGACGGTTACTTGGGATGTTTTAGTATAAATAGGAGTAGACATGTAGTTTCTCGTGTGTGTTCACAATTCTATACAAAGTCACTCATATAGATTCGAGTACCCAGCGTGTGAGAAAGAATTGTTGAGAAATGTATGTGTGAAACACCAATTTTATCAATTAAAGTCATTTACTTTCCCAGAATTTTACTTGCTTTTCTCTTTACATTTCCTGTCGAACCTTTACTTTAAAGCCTTGTTTATTTCACCAAGTCTTTCCTTTATGCAATTTACTTGAAACCTTTTATTTAAAGCCTTATCCAACTTAATCAAACTTCAAAATCAACCTATGTCCATAGGATCAATCTGATCGATCCTGCGAGTAACCAAATAAGTAACCATTTGGAGGATCAGCGGTTGTTTACCAAAACCCAAGGTAAACACCATTGCTCTGGTGATCACCATGTCCCGAACCTCGAATTGACCCGAACACCTCCAACGGTGGTGCTACCTACCTCTCAATGGTGGGATGGCACTACTTTAAGGACATTTACACAGACGGATTCCTTAGGGTAGGTAGACGACTCTAGATACTTGCTCTAAATTTCAAAACAAATTCAAAAATACTTTTCACACCAACATCTTTTCAAAAAGCTTTCGAAAGCAACTTTTCAAACACTCTTGAGGACCGATACAAGAGTCGAACTGGAATTTTCAAAGAAACTTTTTAAAAACCCACAATTGAAAAGCAAACAAACCATTTTTTGAAAACACATTGAGCAAGTATCTAAGAGCCCATGGATAACCATGGATAGAAAGGGTGCTAACACCTTCCCTTTCTATAACCTACCTCCCGAACCGAGAGCAATCTCTTTAAGGAATTTTTCTGTGCTTTTGTCCTTTCCATTTGGAGAAAATAAAAGACGGTGGCGACTCTTGCTTCCGCGACATTTCGCGAACCAGCGTTAAACAGTCAGTTCCAGATCCACTGATCACAGAACTGGCGACTCTGCTGGGGACCAAACTTAAAGTGAGGTGTACCTTAGGGTAGTTCATAACTGTGTTTTCAATTGTATTGACTTGCTTGCTTTATTATTGTGGGACTGTCTTGGGAGTTCTATAGATCCTAACCCGGATCTGGGGGATACCTTCTTAGAAAGTGGCAACAAGGCTGTGAGGGAACTGTGCGGGGTATACCGACATGGTTGAAACAGTCTGCTACGTTAATGTGGCACTTTGGTGTGTACCGGTAACCCTTGAGTTCAGTCAAGGAGAGTACGGGGCCTCCGCGTGGTGTCGTGAAGCATCAACAGACCTTAGGAACCTTAATTGAACTATCTTGGCCTCTTTAGGGTAGTGAGATAACTGACTTTGGTGCAGTCTGAGGTTGGTTGATACTCGATACTACACTCAATTGAGGGTTGCTTTCCTGGAATATTTCGGTCGCCAGTTCAGTGGCTAAATCGAAACGATGAACAATGAAAGCAATCCCGTGATATTGGGACCCTTAGAACCTGGTTACTTTGATAGGACAGGTTGAACCCACCAACTTCAAGAGGGTAATACCTAAACCCCATGCTGGCCTTAAACTCTAAGGGCTTGTCTTGTGTGACTTGTGTGCCTTACATGTTTGTCTTTGTAAATATCTGTGGTGTGTTTAATCATAGCATTATGACATCATCCAGCATCATATGCATTGACTAACCATTTCAGGGGTTCGAATCTTCATCTTTGTTCTTGTTTTGTAGGACATGGAAACTGTTCGTAGAAAGACAATTCAAATCAGTCTTGTAAGGATCCCTCCTCAGCTTAAGGAACTTATATCCAAGATTCCCGAGAACTCTTCATTCAGTGAAAGACATGGAAGTCTCATCAGCTTGGTCAACACCAACATTGAGGAAGATATGATAAAGGTCCTGTTCCAATTCTTTGACCCTCTGCATCACTGTTTCACCTTCTTGGACTATCAGCTGGTACCTACATTGGAGGAGTTCTCCCGGCTCCTGAAGATCCCTATCCTTGATCAGCTACCCTACAACGGTACAGAAAAGGAACCTAAGCTTGAAGAGATTGCTAAAGCCTTGCACCTACAGTCATCTGACCTCAAGGGACATTGGGAAGTTAGAAGTGGTATCAAAGGGTTCTTAGCCAGGTTTCTGTTTGAAAAGGCCCATGAATGTTGGAACTCCCTTGACCTACAAGCTTTTGAAGAAGTTATGGCCCTCCTTGTCTATGGTTTGGTGTTGTTCCCTAACCCCGATCAACTTATAGATATCAGTGCTGTCCAGATCTTTATGTCCAGGAATCCTATACCTACATTGCTGGGGGACATCCTTCACTCATGTTACACTCGAACCATGAGAAAAAGAGGTGTCCTTATGTGTTGCACTCCTCTCCTGGGAAGGTGGTTTATTTCGCACCTTCCACAATCAGTTTTGAGGAATGAGCGGGGTTTGAGATGGTCACAACGGTTGATGACTCTTACACATGCGGATATACATTGGTGCCCTCGGTCCAGAGAAGATGTCACTATCATTGATCATTGCGGGGAGTACCCTAATGTTCCTTTACTTGGAATCAGAGGAGGTATTACTTACAGCCCATGCCTAGCTTGGAGACAGTTTGGTTATGCTCGGAGGGATGGTCCTCATGACATGTTAATTCCTGACATAGTTTTTGACTTTGACAACGATACTCAAGGACTTCGCCAGAGATTTATCAGAGCCTGGAGGATGCCAAGTAGGATAGACAGTAAGACACTGGGGCACAGGAACTCCATCCCGTTGGAACCTTATCTCAAGTGGGTACGAGCACGCTCCCAGAAGTTAGTGATGCCTTATCCTCATATGCTCCCTGTGATCAAAGAGCCAGTCTTGGAAGGAGAAGTGTCCTACACTATTCAGCACCCTGATATGCCCACATCCTGGGAAGAGATGCAGAAGAGCTGGATCCAGCTTAAGGAAGAACGGAATTCTCTTGAGACCAGTCTACATGCCAGTGAAAGGAAGGTCTTGGAGCTCACTCGCCTGTTGCATGAGGAGAGGAATCTCAACACTTACATAGCTCCAAAGAGGATGCGCAGTGTATTTTGGGATTGATTTGCTTTTGTATTATTTTGCCCACGAGGCTTTGATGTACTAAACAATTATTTCCTTAATAATAACGTGTGTTCTTTTTTGTCTACAACAAATTTGAACTTTCGAACCCTTGAATGCATTGCATAAACACATATCATTCATCATGTGCATAACAGGTTTTTCCTCTTTTCAGGTTGCTTACAGTTCTTCGCTGTTTATTTCAGCATCATGAATCCTGACTCATCATCAACTGAGACATCCATCAAGGCTCTTCAGGCGCAGAATGTGCAATTCCAGGAATTAATCAAGGGCTTGGCTCAGGGCCAAGAAAAGCTGAAGGCCCTGCTTCTGAAAAAGGAAAAGAAGAAGAAGAGAAGGACTGTTCTGTTCAGCTCGGGCCGAAGGTTTGGCAACACCTTGCAGAATGAAGAGGCTGGTTCTTCCGTTGGCAAGGGTACTCCTCAAGAGGCAAGGGTTCCTAGTCCAGTAGTCTCTGACAACGAGACTGATTTTGATGAAGAACAATATCCTCCGGCAGAAGACCGTTACAAGCAGCTGGAAGATAGGTTGAATGCTATGGAAATACAACAGGTACCTGGGCTGGATTTTGGAGATCTGGGTTTGTCTACTGGTGTGATCATTCCTCGGAAGTTCAAAGCACCATCTTTCACTAAGTACGACGGGGCGTCTTGTCCCAAGCTACATCTCAGGTCCTATGTGCGGAAGATTCAACCGTACTCAGCGGATAAGAATTTATGGATCCACTTCTTCCAGGAGAGTCTTTCAGGGACTCATCTCGAATGGTTCTATCAGCTGGATGGGACCAAGGTTCGTAACTGGGAGGAGTTGGCTACTGCTTTCTACAAGCAGTATCAGTATAATTCTGACCTTGCCCCTACACGTACCCAGCTCCAGGGTATGTCGTTAGGTTCAAGTGAAGGTTTTAAGGAGTACGCTCAGAAGTGGAGAGACCTGGCTGGCAGGGTGCAGCCTCCGTTGACTGATCGGGAGTTGGTAGACATGTTCTTGGGGACCCTATCTGGGGCATTTTTCAATCATCTTATTGGGAATTCGTCTGCAGGGTTCATTGATCTGATTCTGACTGGAGAGAGAATTGAGGCTGGGTTAAAGTCTGGTAAGATTCCGAAGGGTGCATCGTCTAGTTCTGAGAAGAAACCCTTCAAGAAGGAGGCTAGTGCCGTATATGGCTCCCGGAGATCAGAAAGATTTGAGCGCCGCCAATCTGTCAGTGCGGTAACAATTGCCAAGCCTGTTGCCGCTCCTCGGCCAACCAATCCTCAAAGGGCTGAAAGACCCCGGAGAGAATTCACCCGTTTGAGCATGACCTTGTCACAGATCTTACCACAGTTGCTCTCAACCAACTTAGTAACCGTCAGAGAGGCTCCGAAGTTTCCAAATACTACCTCTCCTAAGTACAACCCAAATGCTCGCTGTGCTTACCATTCTGATAGCCCGGGGCATTCCACTGATGACTGTTGGGCATTAAGGAGCAAGCTGCAGGACCTTATTGACGCCAAGGAGGTACAGTTTGGGGCATCTGAGAAGCCTAATGTAGTGACAGCTCCCCTGCCTGCTCATGGAGTGAATGCTATTGGGGACGAAGACGAAGTGGATGAAGCTGAGTTTGATAGCTGGATCTACCCGGCAACCGACAGTGGACCTAACAATTGGAGTGCAAAGGACAATCTATCTGTTTCTCTTGTTACTGAGTAATGAATTCTCTTGTTTCGTTATTTGTAATAAACAATAAATAAACTCTATGGCCCGGTGTCTTACCCGAGGCACTGTGGTTTCATTTGTGAGGGCATATAAATTGTCATTTCATATATCATAAATGAAAATCTTGGACGTTTTCTCGCATTACAAATCTTATGCTCCTTTTCTGTCTTTCTTTCCTTTACATATATTTCAAAACAGCTGTATTTACACACACACTCACTCATACAGGTTTCAATCCACTCTGGATCTCACTGGTAACGACTCTGCTACGGCCAGTTATGACTTCGAAAATCCGATCAACTTAGCCGAAGACGAAGGTGAAGATGATTGCGAAGTTCCTGGCGAGCTTGCAAGACTGTTGCTTCAGGAAGAGAGGGCAATTCAACCCCATGAAGAGCCATTGGAAACAATAAACCTGGGTACGGAAGAAGACAGGAAAGAGGTGAAGATTGGTGCCAACCTAGAGCTCAGCGTGAAGCAACGGTTGACTCAAATGCTGCATGATTATATGGAGATCTTTGCCTGGTCCTACGAAGACATGCCCGGGTTGGATACCGATATTGTGGTCCATCACTTGCCGACTAAGGAAGACTGCCCTCCGGTTAAGCAAAAGGTCCGCCGGATGCGTCCAGAGATGTCTGAAAAGATTAAAGCCGAGGTGATGAAGCAGTTTGATGCTGGGTTCCTTGCAGTGACTTCTTACCCTCAGTGGGTTGCTAATGTGGTGCCGGTACCTAAGAAGGACGGTAAGGTCAGAATGTGTGTCGACTACAGGGATCTGAACAGGGCCAGCCCCAAAGATGACTTCCCTCTACCTCACATTGATGTCCTTGTTGATAATACAGCTCAGCACAAGGTATTCTCTTTCATGGATGACTTTTCAGGTTACAATCAGATCAAGATGGCACCTGAAGACATGGAAAAGACTACATTTGTTACTCAGTGGGGCACCTTCTGCTACAAGGTCATGCCATTCGGGTTGAAGAACGCTGGGGCAACCTACCAACGTGCCATGGTTGCTTTATTTCATGACATGATCCATCATGAGATAGAAGTGTATGTTGACGACATGATCGCAAGGTCCCAGACTGAGGAAGAGCACCTAGATCATCTGCAGAAGTTGTTTGACCGGTTGAAACTGTACAAGCTGAGGTTGAACCCGAACAAGTGCACCTTCGGGGTAAGATCTGGAAAGTTGCTAGGCTTCGTGGTAAGCGATAAGGGTATTCAAGTGGACCCTGCCAAGGTTAAAGCTATCCAAGAGATGCCAGTTCCTAGGACAGAGAAGGAAGTCAGAGGCTTTTTAGGACGCCTGAATTACATTGCTCGCTTCATCTCACACCTAACTGCTACCTGTGAGCCAATCTTCAAGCTGCTGAAGAAAGATCAGGTAGTACGTTGGAACGATGAATGTCAGGCTGCTTTCGACAGAATCAAAGAGTATCTCCAAGAACCACCTATCCTTATGCCGCCGGTTGAAGGGAGACCTCTGATACTATATCTAACAGTGCTTGACAACTCAATGGGGTGTGTGCTGGGGCAGCATGACGAGTCTGGCCGAAAAGAGCATGCCATTTATTACCTTAGCAAAAAGTTTACCGACTGTGAGACCCGATACTCACTGCTTGAGAAAACTTGCTGCGCTTTGGTATGGGCTGCTCGCCGGCTGAGACAGTATATGCTGACTCACACTACCTTGTTGATCTCAAAGATGGATCCTATAAAGTATATATTCGAAAAGCCTGCTCTGTCTGGGAGAATTGCAAGATGGCAAATGATCTTGACGGAATACGACATTCAGTACACGACCCAGAAAGCCATCAAGGGAAGTGTATTGGCAGACCACTTGGCACATCAGGCCGTAGACGACTATCAGTCAATGAACTTTGAGTTTCCGGATGAAAGCATTATGATAGTGACTGATTGTGAAGTACCTGGACCGGATGAAGGACCTGAGGAAGGATCCCGATGGTCTATGCACTTTGACAGAGCCTCCAATGCTTTGGGAAACGGTATCGGCGCTATAATCATATCTCCTCAAGGCACTCATACTCCACTCACTGCCCGGCTATGTTTCAATTGTACCAACAACATGGCGGAGTATGAGGCGTGCATTATGGGTCTTCAAGCTGCGATCGACCTAAGGATTAAGTTTCTGAGTGTCTTCGGAGATTCCGCTCTCGTGATCAATCAGATCAAAGAAGAGTGGGATACGAAACATCCGAACCTTATTCCTTACAGAGAATGTGTGTTGACCTTGATCCCCCACTTCACGGAAATAACCTTTGAACACTTCCCGAGAGAAGAGAATCAGTTGGCGGACGCGTTAGCTACAATGTCTTCTATGTTTAAAGTTAAATGGGATAATGAGGCTCCCCGAATCATCATCTGGAAACTAGACGAACCAGCATACTGCTGCGATCTCGAGACTGAATTGGTGACTGAGAAGCCTTGGTACCATGAGGTGAAAAGATACTTGGAAACTCAGGAATACCCTGAAGGTGCCTCTATCAATGATAAGAAGTTTCTGAGAAGGTTCACAGCAAAGTTCTTCCTTAGCAACGACATCTTGTATAAGCGAAACCATGATTCAACCTTACTGTGTTGTGTGGATAAGACTGAAGCAGAAAGGATCATGGAAGAGCTACATGAAGGGACCTTTGGTACACATTCCAGTGGGCACACTATGGCTAAAAAGATCCTTCGGGCAGGGTATTACTGGTCCACCATGGAGGCTGACTGCTACCAACATTCCAGGACATGCCACAAGTGCCAGATTTATGCAGACAAGGTGCATGTTCCTCCAGTACCCCTGAATGTTCTGACTGCGCCTTGGCCGTTTGCAATGTGGGGCATAGATATGATTGGTGAGATCAAACCTACGGCATCTAATGGGCATCGCTTCATCCTAGTGGCGATTGATTATTTCACGAAGTGGGTCGAAGCGGCATCCTACGCTACGGTAACCAAGACTGTTGTGGCACGGTTCATTCGGCATAATCTGATCTGTCGATACGGCGTCCCTGAGAGAATTATTACAGATAACGGTACCAATCTGAATAATAAGATGATCACTGAGCTCTGCGAGCAGTTCAAGATACAGCACCATAATTCTTCTCCTTACAGACCGAAGATGAATGGGGCTGTAGAAGCAGCAAATAAGAACATCAAGAAAATCGTGCAGAAGATGACAGTGACTTATAAGGATTGGCACGAGATGTTACCGTTCGCTCTACATGGGTACCGTACCTCAGCTAGGACGTCAACCGGGGCAACTCCTTTCTCTTTGGTTTATGGTATGGAGGCAGTCTTGCCGATCGAAGTGCAAATACCCTCTCTCCGGATAATGAAGGATGCAAATCTGAACGAAGATGATTGGATCCAGACACGACTTGATCAGCTCAACCTCATTGATGAAAAGAGACTTGCTGCTATCTGTCATGGTCAGACGTATCAGAAACGGATGATCAGGGCATTTAACAAAAAGGTCAGACCACAGGAATATCAAGTTGGGGATCTGGTAATCAAGAGAATCATCCTTCCTCAGAGTGATCCAAGGGGCAAATGGACCCCTACGTACGAAGGGCCATTTGTGGTTAAGCATGTGTTCTCATGAGGAGCCATGATTCTAACCAATATGGATGGTGACGACCTTCCTCACCCCGCCAATGCAGACATAGTAAAAAGATACTACGCATGAAAAAGACCCGCTAGGCTGACATGCCTAGGCAAAAATTAGGGCTTCCCGTCGAACCAAAAGGGTTCGGGAAAAATGAAGGGATGAAATGAAAAAATCTGTACACCCGGCAAGTCGAAAACCTGAAAAGGCGGCTTGGGCAAAAATGGGTATCCCGGTGGACTGAAAACCCGAAAGGGCGGTCCAGGCAAAAATTAGGGATAAAAGCGTAATACTATGTCTCATTGGATCACTTTGCATCCAGAATCCGGTATCTACCTCAAGTTCAGACGACATCGATCAGTCAGCTTCATCTTCAACCAAGGTCATCAAGTGATGAGACGCTCGGAGATATAAAGGCAATAGCAGAGTTGAAACCCAGTGGATCATTCATATTTCACACAGCTGTTTTACTTTCTTTTGTACAAAATTTGTATAAACTCTTTTGTTCGGCGGCGTTCTCTTACTAGGACGTCAGCCTCTTGTACACAAAACGCCTATTTTCAGGCCATTCAAAAATCAATACAAATATACTTTTCAGTTAAAAGTGCCAATTGTTTTTCTTTTTCTGTTTTGTTTTGCGAAGAACGTCCAAGGTTCAATTTGTGATATATGCATTGACAATAATTTGCTAACTCATGAATATTTGCATACGAAACAAAGAATTAATTACAGGTAACATTAGAAACAGGGGCAATAAAGAGTTGTCTGAGCAATCTAATTGTTCTGTTCTCCAAAGGTACCAAGGTAGGTTCAGCTAAAGAACATAAACAGCATATCTTAATCCCCCAGAGAGTGAGCCAGCAAGCAGTACACTCTCTCCAAGTTATATTATCAGGCCCTAAGGAAGTTGAGTATCCTCCAGCAAATCTCAACATTCTCCAGCAGCAATATACATATTCTTGACAAGCATCCCCGGCAGTTTTGATCTAAAGATTGTTCCCCGGTGGTATATCAACATCCAAAGGAATCACTTCCCCCCGCAGTTCAAAAACTTCCCCAAGAGAGTCCAATCCAGTTTCCCCAGGAAAGTTGGAATTCATTTCCCCAAGCAGTAAGCTTATCCCCAGTAGATTCTGGAAGCTTATCCCCGCAGAGCACGAACGCGTCGTCCGGCTTTATTCAAAGAGTTATTTCCTTAACAGGATATAACTGGGTTATCCTCAGCCAAAAGCCACGGAAAGGTCATCGTCAACACAGTTCTTTCTTATCCCCAGCGAAGTCCATTAACACTTCCAACACAACAAGGGTATCCCCAGCAAGTTATTATCAACATTCCAGCAAAGTATCTCTCTCCCCGCAGAGTACTACTTCCCAGAAAGATCGTTAGAGTACTTTCCTCCCCCGCAGAGCTATTCCATTCGCCGAGTTTATCCCCCAACGGAGTCATCTTCTCCTACCGGTATTCTTGCAACTATCAGCCCCAGCGGAAGCAAAATCTATTCTTCAACAGCAGCCCAGGATAGGACTTCCCGACACCCGTCAAGGATTTACTTTCCTAGACGAAAACACTCATAAACATCACATACATCATTATAGCATGCATATACGCATCATATCCTACAAATCTCATTTATATTGAGGACATCATTGCTTGATCCATATCATGCATTGCGTATGACTAACCTTTACCTTTCAGGAAAGATTCAGCTAAATTCTCAATCATATTTCAAGACTCTAAGACCTTATCTGGTTCAGTTAATCAACTCCAAAGATTTCTTATCCAGTCCAAGGCTTTCTCTAGTCCAGCTAAATCGACCCCAAACAGATTTTTCTGATGAAGACTCAGTAGAAGTTATCCAGGTTTTTCTCAAACGTCCGCTTTTGAGATTATAATTTCCTATTGGTTCTCTCCCCAATGTTGCGGAGACGATAATTTCATCCCAGGTTTTTCTCAAACGTCCGCTTTTGAGATTATAATTTCCTATGGTTCTCTCCCCAATATTGCGGAGACGATAATTCCATCCCAGGTTTTTCTCAAACGTCCGCTTTTGAGATTATAATTTCCTATGGTTCTCTCCCCAATATTGCAGAGACGATAATTCCATCCCAGGTTTTTCTCAAACGTCCGCTTTTGAGATTATAATTTCCTATGGTTCTCTCCCCAATGTTGCGGAGACAATAATTCCATTCCAGGTTTTTCTCAAACGTCTGCTTTTGAGATTATAATTTCCTATGGTTCTCTCCCCAATGTTGCAGAGACGATAATTCCATTCTAGGTTTTTCTCAAACGTCCGCTTCTGAGATTATAATTTCCTATGGTTCTCTCCCCAATGTTGCGGAGACGATAATTCCATTCCAGGTTTTTCTCAAACGTCCGCTTTTGAGATTATAATTGCCTATTGGTTCTCTCCCCGATCTTGCAGAGATAATAATTCCATTCCAGGTTTTTCTCGATGAATGTTATTGAGATTATAATTGCCTATTGGTTCTCTCCCCGATCCTGCGGAGATGATAATTCCATTCCAGGTTTTTCTCAATGTTTGCTATTGAGATTGTAATTGCCTATGGTTCTCTTCCTGATCCTGCGGAGGTGGTAATCCCAAGATTTTCTCAACGATTGCTGTTGGAGTTAAAGTCATCCAAGGTTCTCTCACCGTTCCTGTTGAGGTAGTAACCACCCCTGGTTCATTCATCATCTTTTGAAGATCCAGATCCGATTCCTGTAACCAGTCAGGACACATCTATACCAAGCATCTGAAAACCAGCTCCTGCAACATGTCAGGTACTCATTTTTTCTTTTGCAGGTACGCAGGTTCTCGCTAAGGAATCTCTTATGCGATCAACATCCAGATGGCATCTATAAGCCCATCATCCTATCCATCAATCTCCAAATGGCATCTATAAGCCCATTCCCATCATCACATTGCTACTATGTGAGCGCAAATTTCTGGGCACTCTAGTGTTCAATCATCTTCTACCCTCGGATTACGAAGGGCACGTCAGCCAATCTGCATCCTCAGGTCTAAGAAGATTGAACAGGGGCAACTGTTGTACCCCAAAATTTTCCCTCCCATATTCTTCAAGAAAATTTCCAAGTCATGCTTCAAAATTCCCCAAGGGTTGCACAAGGTAAGAGCCTCCTGAACAGTCAAAATTAGGGTTTTGGCTCTGATTAAGAAAATGAAGTTTCCAAAGGTCCAATCAAGTCTCACATGCCTACAAATATGGTCAAGCATCCTCATATCAAGTTTCAAGACTTTCAGTACAAAATTGCACAGTCAAAACCCTAATTGCACTAAAGTCAACTGCAGGGGCAAAATGGTCATTTGACAGTCAAAAGTTCAAATTTTTGGTCAACATCTCATTTTGAAGCCACAAACATCATTTGATCAATGCTTGATCATGATTCTCAAAGCTTGGCTCAAAAATCATCAAGATGCAAAAGTTTCCTTATTTGGACAGTTGAAAAAGTCAACTGTAAATTGACCAGGGCATAACTTTCACATGGATTATCAGAAAAATTCCATCCAAAGCTCATTTTGAAGAGAAAGACATTTCCTACAACTCATCTTCATACTTCAAGTCCAAGAAATGCTCTCACAAAAAGTTATCAATTTCAACATTATAGGTCATTTTCAAAAGTCAACAAAAAGGGACTTTAAGTCAAAGGCCATAACTTGAGATTGGTAAATAAAAATGACATGGGACCAAAGAAATTGGTTAGAGGACTCAAAGACCTTTCCAAAATGTCCAAGAACATGAGCAAAGCTTAAAAATTGAGCAAGTTATGCCTTGTGGAAGTTGGGAAATTTTTGGATATTTTGAAAAGTCAACATTGATTCAAATGACCTAAAATTGCTAATGGGCTCATTTTTCTTCCACAATTCATTATCCAAGGCATGTGCACGACCACTTGGCCCAAAGGGAAGTTTTTATTCATTTTTTATTTATTTATTTGGATTTTTATTAATAATAATTCATTTAAATTAAAATAAATACATGAAAAATGCTAAACCTAGTTTTTCAATCTTTTTGTGCATATTATATCCTCAAGATTTCGTGCCTAGCTAAATATGGAAAGAACCAATGCAATTGGATGTGATTTGTATCAAAAAGCATGTGAAAAAAGATTTGAAAATCATGGTTAAAAATCAAATATTGCATTCATCAATTCATGGATTGTGGACAAATTTTATTTGACCTAATTCACTCATACATAAGTATAGATCAAAACCCTCATGCTCATTGACAAAAAGCTGCGCAGAAAAGCATACAAAGAACTTGAAATTTTTGCTTGAAAAGTGAATTCTGAAAACCTAGTCCTAGGGCGATTCAAGGCAAGATTTTGATCTCATTAGCTTGCTAAGGCTTCATAGAAGGATTTTGCATCAAAAACCACAAGCTTTCGTGCCCAGAAACGTGAGAATAATCTCATCTGTACCGAAAAATTTTCATACTCGTGCATCTCAATTCATGCGCTTTTTGCAATTTTTAACATGTGATTTATATTCCTTATGCAATTCTAATGCTAACCGTGTGGTTTGATTTTGTTTTCGTGCCCCATATGAAGAACCACCATTAGAGATATCTAGGGTTTCCAGGTTTTTAATTTAGGCGTTTTCCATTCCTGTAAAATTGAGACATGTCAATGCCATAAACGAAATCAGCAGGTTGGGACGAATTGGAAGAGACCATCGCGCCAAATTTCTGAGGCCACATGGCCTAATCGCTATTATCAGAATAGGCATGTTTTGAGGGGGTTCAAAACCCCCGTTAAATGTTTGTTATTTTTTCAGGAAAACAAGTCAATGAAGAAGACGATGTGGTGGCAAGCGCTGATTGGTTTGTTCAAAAATTCGCGCCAGAATTCCATTAATCCATATTATTGCTTATGTTATTTGTGCGTTATTTAATATACAAAGCACGTTTGATGGCTCAGTGGTGAAGCGTGGCACTGGTAACCCCTAGGACCTGGGTTCGATCCCAGGTCCTCACCCCACTTTCATATTATTTTTTATTTAATAATTACCTGCAGTGTCAAATGCTGAAGATGCATCATACGCCTTCAAAATCAGACGTCCACGCGTCCCAATGGAGATGATCAATGGCCATAATCTGAAGAACATGATGCACTCAGTCAACAAAGATCCATGCCAGCGCAAAAGTCAATCAGGCCATGAATAAATGGGCCTCAAACTGCTGGGCTATACCTCCACTTTGGGGACTGCAACCCCCCTAGGTTTGCTAAACTTTTTTACTTTCTTTGTTTTTTTATTATTTCTATTTTCTTTTAAATTATTGTTTTCTTAATTAATGTACTATTTTCATAAATATAAAAAACACCATAAAAAAATCATAAAAAAGAGAAAAAATATAATAAATATTTTATTTTAGTATTTTTATAAATAAATTACATTAATTAAATTTAGTTATTAAATTAGGTTTAATAGTAATGTTTTCATAATTAATTTAAAATTTGTAGAACTAGGGTTTATGATAATTTTTATTCCTTTTTATTTTTTTTTTATAAATTAAAATATTAAATATTTATTTTTGTAATTAAAATGCATATAAATTAATTAGGGGTAATTTTAGGTTAAATTTTAATATACTTTCTTAATAAATTAAAAACAACTAGAATTAGGGTTAATTAATCTTTTTTCATTAAAACCAAAAAATACCAAAAACAATTTCTTTTCTTTTTTTAATTAATTAATTTCATCATTAAATTTAATTTAGTTAAAAAGGGTCCAACGCCCTCGTTTCGATTTAAATTTCAATTCGCATATTTATTTCTTTTTCATATAATATTTATGTATCTCTCCCAAGGCCTTGTAAAATAATTCTTTACTTTTCTTTTCTTTCTTTATTTTTTCTGTCAAATCGGGTTCAAGAAATTTTGGCGATGTGAACCCGCGCCTTTTGTAATAGCTTAGAATCTTTTACTTTCCGCAATTTTTTAACTGTTAATCAAGGCATGAAAGAATGTATGGACAAAAATAAAAACAAACGTTAGATCACCAATGACATGACAAAAGACAAAATATCTGAAAACGACACACAAATCACACACCACCCCTAGGGTACGCCTCACTGTTGCCTTGCCTCGAAAGGTGATCGTCGAGTAGAGGATGTATTAGTAAGTCCTCATGATCCGGGAACCTGGCATGAGGGTAGCTTCTAAGGTGTCTTCCCATTGCTCTGGTGATCACCATGTCCCGAACCTCGAATTGACCCGAACACCTCCAACGGTGGTGCTACCTACCTCTCAATGGTGGGATGGCACTACTTTAAGGACATTTACACAGACGGATTCCTTAGGGTAGGTAGACGACTCTAGATACTTGCTCTAAATTTCAAAACAAATTCAAAAATAATTTTCACACCAACATCTTTTCAAAAAGCTTTCGAAAGTAACTTTTCAAACACTCTTGAGGACCGATACAAGAGTCGAACTGGAATTTTCAAAGAAACTTTTTAAAAACCCACAATTGAAAAGCAAACAAACCATTTTTTGAAAACACATTGAGCAAGTATCTAAGAGCCCATGGATAACCATGGATAGAAAGGGTGCTAACACCTTCCCTTTCTATAACCTACCTCCCGAACCGAGAGCAATCTCTTTAAGGAATTTTTCTGTGCTTTTGTCCTTTCCATTTGGAGAAAATAAAAGACGGTGGCGACTCTTGCTTCCGCGACATTTCGCGAACCAGCGTTAAACAGTAAGTTCCAGATCCACCGATCACAGGTAGTAATCGCCCAAGGTTCTCTCAGCGTTCCTGTTGAGGTAGTAATCGCCCAAGGTTCTTTCACCGTCCCGTTGAGGTAGTAACCATCCCTGGTTCATTCATCACCTTTTGAAGCTCCAGATTCAGCTCCTGTAACCAGACAGGACACATCTACACAAGAATTTGAAGACCAGCTCCTGTAACAGGTCAGGTAATCATTTTTTCTTTTTCCAGGTACGCAAGCTCTCGCTAAGGAATCTCTTACGCGATCAACATCCAGATGGCATCCATAAGCCCATCCAACATCCATCATCTCTCAGCATGGCATCTATAAGCCCATCAATCTCCAAATGGCATCTATAAGCCCATTCCCATCGTCACACTACTATGTGAGCGCAAATTTCTGGGCACTCTAGTGTTCAATCATCTTCCACCTTCGGATTACGAAAGGCACGTCAGCCAATCTGCATCCTCAGGTCTAAGAAGATTGAACAGGGGCAACTGTTGTACCCCAAAATTTTCCCTCCCATATTCTTCAAAATTTGCCAAGTCAAAGCTTCAAAATCTCCCCAAGGGTTGCACAGTTCAAGGGCCTCCTAACAGTCAAAAACTAGGGTTTTGGTTCTGACAAAAGAAATTGAAGTTTTCAAAGGTCCAATCAAGTCCCACATGCCTATAAACATGGTCAAGCATCCTCATACCAGGTTTCAAGACTTACAGCACAAAATTGCACAGTCAAAAACCCTAATTGCTCAGCAGTCAATTGCAGGGGCAAAATGGTCATTTGACAGTCAAAAGTTCAAATTTTTGGTCAACATCTCATTTTGAAGCCATAAACATCATTTGATCAATGCTTGATCATGATTCTCAAAGCTTGGCTCAAAAAGTCTCAAGATGCAAAAGTTTCCATATTTGGACAGTTGAAAAAGTCAACTGTAACTTGACCAAGGCATAACTTCCACATGGTTTATCAGAAAAATTCCATCCAAAGCTCATTTTGAAGAGAAAGACATTTCCTACAACTCCTCTTCACACTTCAAGTCCAAGAAATGCTCTCACAAAAAGTTATCAATTTCAACATTATAGGTCATTTTCAAAAGTCAACAAAAAGGGACTTTAAGTCAAAGGCCATAACTTGAGATTGGTAAATCAAAATGACATGGGACCAAAGGCATTGGTTAGAGGACTTCAAGACCTTTCCAAAATGTCCAAGAACATGAGCAAATCTTAAAAATGGAGCAAGATATGCCTTGTGGAAGTTGGGAAATTTTTGGATATTTTGAAAAGTCAACTTTGCTTCAAATGTCTTAAAATTGCTAATGGGCCACATTTTCTTCCAAGATTGATCATCCAAAGCATGTGCACGACCATTTGGCCCAAAAGGGATTTTTTTCATCATTTTTATTATTTATTTGAATTTTTAATTACAATTAATTCATTTAATTAATTAAAAAATACTAAACCAATGCAATCAAATCTTTTTGTGCAGAATAAACTCTCATCAAGGCCTAAGGATTTCGTGCATATCAAAAGAGGAAAGAATTGGTGCAAATTGGCATGATTCTTCATGAAAAGATATTGAAAAAGATTCATAAAAATCAAATCTTGAAAACCATTAAAAGCAAGGCTATGGGCTTGGATTATTGACTGAATTCATTCCTTATACAAGTGCAAACCTAACCCTAAAGCTTAGAACCAAAAAAAGCTGCGCCCGAAACCTCTTATGCACTTTGCAATTTTGGTGAAGAAAGTCAAAACCGTTCTTCTATTTTTAGCAGGTTTCAAGGCCAAACGACCATTCTATCACCTTCCTGAGATATCAAGGGAACTTCCTGAATCAAAATCATAAGCTCTAACACCAAGAAACGGTAGAAGCATGTCCCACTTTTCAGAAATATATTCATAATCGCATATTGAATTACATACATTTTTCATGTGTTTTCTTTACTGATTTACACTAATCTAAGCATTCTAAAGCTAACCATGGGATTTAATTGAGTTTTCACTCATCGTATGAAGAATCACCATTGAAGCGCTCTAGGGTTTCAGACTTGCAAAATTAGGGATTCCCTCGTCCAGAAAAATTGAGACACGAGACTGGTACCATTAGAACCGAGAGCAATCTCTATAAGGAATTTTTCTGTGCTTTTGTCCTTTCCATTTGGAGAAAATAAAAGACGGTGGCGACTCTTGCTTCCGCGACATTTCGCGAACCAGCGTTAAACAGTCAGTTCCAGATCCACCGATCACAAATATGAAAGACTTTTGAGTAGGTAGAATGTTCCTAGTTACTTGCTCAATCTCAAAACAAAAAAACATCCTTGATATTTTCAAAACAAAACACCTTTCAAACTTGAAAACATTTTCAAAAGATGAACACTTTGTATACATTCTTACAAACGAGAATCATTACAAAGTTTCCTTAAACGATGGCACCTTTTCAAAATACTTTCAAAAAACCACACAAAGCACATTTTCAAACAAAAGCAAGTGATCTAGCAAGTAACTAAGAGCCCATGGAAAACCATGGATGAAAAGGGTGCTAATACCTTCCATTTTCATAATCTACCCCCCGAACTCAAGAAACAATCTCAAAGGTCTTTCCTGTGCTTTTTCACCTTTCCTTTTGGATAAAAGAAAAGTCAGTGGCGACTCTTGCCAACTGCAACATTCGCGATCAAACACAAAGCACCCAAGTCAGTTCTCCCACCGTATCACGGATGGCTTTAAGTCCTGATTCAAATTGTTCAAGCCTCTCCTCATCAGAGCTTCTTCGTTTGAGCCACAGTCTGCATGAATTTTCAAGGCTCAAAGCTTTCCTTATCAGAGCTCCTTCGATCAGTCCTTGTTCTCTTTGATGGTTCTGAGTTCTGATTCGAAGGATTCAGAACTTCCCTCATTAGAAAATTTTAGATTAAGACACCTATGCATTGATATTCCATTCGAAGGATACTTTTCTATGATATTCCAATCGAAGGAAATTCGGATGTTCCAATCGAAGAATCCTCTTATGTTCCAATCAAAGGACACCCTGATGTTCCAATCGAAGGAAGCTCTGATGTTCCAACATAAGGAAATTGTGATGTTCCAATCGAAAGAAACTGTGATGTACCAATCGAAGGAAATTTCATTCATCTTCAAAATTTACTTTCCTCAAGGCAAAGTTTGCAACCTCCCATGTAAAATAAAATCTTGAAAGAAAATGAGAGGGCAAATTTTGGGGTACAATAGAAGGCAACCTATGAGACATTTTAGCAATATCGTTTAGGGACTATATTTTTTACCGAAGGCAACATCGAGGGTCATCGAGGGACTACGATCTTTTATCGAGAGTCTTTGCTAAAACACCCATATTCGAGGGACATGACTATTTTCAAGGTAACAAATGAGATTACCCTAGAGGTGCATGTGTGAATAGTGTGTTTGATTGCATGAATTTTTTCTTTGAATTTTAGGTTGTCTACTTGTTGGTTTTATCTTGTCGTACATCCTAGTTACTAACATTTGTACAAAAGCAATAAAAATGCAGAAAATAAATCCTACACTATTACAACCATATTGAATAGCAAGAAAATGTAAAGACAAAACAAAAATAAAAAGAGGGAAAATGAGTGCTTCGATCTAGGCAAAAACACCCTTCAATTATGCCCTTTCTGGCTTCCTTCAATTTTGATTGGAAGTAGTAAGGACATGTCTTTCGATTTCACCCCTTTCCTATTTATTTCAAATGGGACCTGGAAGTCAGAGTGGTCATCCTTTTGGCAGCTTCTTTTGTTTGAGGCTTGGCAGTCAGTATGGACATCCTACTGGCTTCTTCTTTCATTTGGACTACAAAGCAGTAAGGGGGTGAAGCCTGAGGCTTCTTTTCACACAAAAACTCCTTCTTTCGTTTGGGATTATACTGGTTAGTTCTACCATATATTCGACAAGAAAACAAACGAAAAGGGCAGAAATGAAAAGTAAACAAATGTCATGTACATGCTTGAAATGAAAGGAATGACTATTCACTTGTTATGCTAGAAATGAAAGGTTCAAGGTTAAGAGAAACTTACCTTGCTTGAAGATGGAACTTGTGCGTTGGACCTTGAGTGGCTGTCTAGATGCTCCTGGATTCGAAGGAAAGAAACAGGTGTGGTGTTTCTTTGACTGGATTTGAAGGGAGGAACCAAGCGTTGGAATGATTCAAATTCGAAAGAGAGAAATAAACAAGTGTTGTATTTCTTTAGATTCGAAGGGCCAAGGAAACAGGTGTTGTGTTTCTTTTGGATTCGAAGGGCCAAGGAAATAGGTGTGGTATTTCTTCTAGATTCGAAGAGTAGAAACAAGTGTATTGTTTCGTTTGACTCTGGGTTCGAATATGTGTTTAAGTGTTTGAGAGTGTTTCATAATTTGAGAGTTTGATGATTTTTTCTCCATGCCCCAAAGTCCCCTGGATGTGTTGTCCTGCCCCTTTTAGATGTTATGAAGCCTCTTATTTATAGACAAAGCTAGCTGAGATTTAGGAGGGAAAACAAAACAATTTAAACAAATTTAGTAAACTGTTTTTTGTAGTTTTCGAGGGGCAGTGTTTGTATGCCATTTTGGTGTAAGAATGGGGCAGTGTTTCAGGACTGTTGTGCAGCAGTTTTTGAGCGTTATGGCTAGTGTATCAGGCCTGAACTTGGCAGCAAGCATCTTTTGATATCTCCACCTTTCATTTTGACCACCTTCGACCAGATTCTCCTTCAAACAAAATTATTTGATTTTCACCCAACAAGTGTCTTTCGAAGGGTGCCAAATACCCAATTGAAACTCACTAATCAAAGCATGATCGAAGAGTGCCAAAGTCCCAGCCGAAGTACCTTGTTCATATGCCAATCGAAAGGCACTTGATTATTTTTCAAAAAAAATTATATTTTCTCTAAGTAAGTGTTTGTAACCACCCATGTAAGAGAAGATCTTGGAAAACATGAGAGGGTAAATTTTGGGGTACAATAAAACCCGACCAGGAAAATAAATTACTGGTGAACAAAAGACCCAGCTCTATTAGGGGGAGAGCCCAAAGAGGGGATAAGGCATCATCAACTCAAATACTGAGGAAATAATAAAGGATGATAGTGATCGACAGATAACTGTGAACTACCAACTGAATAGTTGAAGGTAGCAGATCAAAAATATACCGACTCATAGATGACAGTAAAATATTAAAGGATACACCAACATTCACTGAAGGTGAACTACCAACATTCACGGAAGGTAGAAATAAAAGAATAATCACCAAGTTTCACTGAAGGTGAACTACCAACGTTCACTGAAGGTAGAAAAAATGACACCAACGTTCGCTGAAGGTGAAACTACCTACGTTCACTAAATGTAGGAAAAGAAAAGAATAACACCAACGTTCATTGATGGTGAACTACCAACATTCACTAAAGGTAGAAAAAAAAGAAAACACCATTGATGTTCATTGGCGGTGAGCTACCAACATTCACTAAAGGTAGTGAGAAAAGAATAACACCAATGTTCACTGAAGGTGAAATTACCGATGTTCACTGAAGGTAGAGAGAGAAAAGAAAACAACACTGATGTTTACTGACGGTGAGCTACCAACGTTCACTGAAGGTAAAGAGAAAAGAATAACACCAACATTCATTGAAGGTAGAAAAATGACACCAACATTCACTGAAGGTGAAACTACTGACGTTCATTGAAGGTAGAGAGAAGAAACAATAATCACCAACGTTCACTGATGGTGAACTACCAATGTTCACTAAAGGTAGAGAGAGACAAGAATAATCACCAATGTTCACTAAAGGTGAACTACCAACATTCACTGAAGGTAGAAAGAGAAAACAACATCGATGTTCACTAACGATGAGCTACCAACATTCACTGAAGGTAGAAAGAAAATAATAACACCAACGCTCACTAAAGGTGAATTACCAACATTCACTGAAGGTAGAGAGACAAGAATAATCACCAACGTTCACTGAAGGTGAACTACCAACATTCACTGAAGGTAGAAATAGAACACAACACTAACGCTCATTGACAGTGAGCTACCAACGTTCATTGAAGGTAGAAAGAGAAAACAATAATCACCAGCGTTCACTGAAGTTGAAACTACCAACGTTCACTGAAGGTAGAGAGAAAAGGATATAACACCAATGTTCACTGATGGTGAACTACCAACGTTCACTGAAGGTAGCAAAAAGAACGTATTAACAATAACAAGTTTCCCAAAATCATGGTGTTTCACCTAGAACATGTTTCAAATTCTTCTTTAACCAAGGCATTCTGCCTGGAAAGGGTAATATATAAGCTGTCTCAAATAAATATACTACCACTTGTAAAGATTTCACAACAAACTGTCTCTGCCATATTGAAAGACTTGCCATCCATTGGAGCAACTTGACAACGAACTGCAAACTATCCACTCATAGAGATGATAGCAAAAAAAAAGTAACGTCGACTTTTATGGGGAAGTACAAGTTGCTCAAATAAAGAGACCTGCTACTTGTTGTTATGGGAAGGATTATAAAAAAATGAATTCCTGGGGAAAGAAATATGGCTTCCTGGGGAAAGAAATATGGCTTCCTAGGGGAAGTTCCAACATATTCCTGTTGAGGAGATAGAGTCTTCTCGTGCCGAAATAAATGCGCATTCTCAAACCAATGCTCGAAGCTTGCAGAAATCCAAAGTAATAATATTGTTGGGAACCAAAGATTCAAACTAGAAATAAACTGGAATGAAACGGTCAACCAAAATACATCCTTTGAGAAATAAACTCAAGAGGGAAACCCAAATCATCCAGACAAATAGCTGTACAGGAAGGCTAAAGCAAAAATCTTCCACGAGGGATAGCTCAGTGGGGAAATTGAAAGAATATACACTTTTTGCTTAAGGTTGACACTCTATTGGAGAGAGGATAACACATCTCTGTAAAACATGGTAATATGTCAACGAAATATTAATGAATATGAATGAGCAATGATTTGCTAAATTCAACTATGCATGATGTATGTATGAATGTATGAGTTTTTATCATGTATATGCTGACAAAACAGACATATAACACTGGGGATAACCAGACAAAACCAACTCGGGTAACGTCAATACTCGGCTAAATCACATCCAAGACGAAGATTCCATAAGAAAGTAAGCACCAACTAAGGAAACAAATTCCTATTTTGCGGCTTAACTTCACTGGGAAGGAACGTAATCCGAAAATAATCATATCAATAAATCAGTACCGGTATAGAGATATAACATCCTCCTCCAGGCTTCATCGAGGAATACCACACAGACTTCTATGGGGAAAACAAATGTTTGACGGTCTGTACTTCTACTGGGGATTGTGATACTGATCTCAATAAGGCAGATGAAAACCATATTGTCCAAACATCAACTAAGGATCTCATGCTGACTTCATTGGGGAAATATCATACAGACTTCACTAGGGGAGATAGTGCCTTATCATCGAGATATCAACTAGAGACCTTGTGCTGACTTTATTGGGGAGGACAACATCACATTGAATAGGGGAAACAAAGATACATTCTCCAAAATTGAGAGTAGGTATTGTACCAACTTCTCTGGGAAGAAAGTAAGAAACCTCACGGGGATAATAACTTGGGGAGTTAAGAAGTCAAACATTACAGTAAGAAATCAATCTTATGGGGATTTGATCGGGACTTTATAAGTCTATCGGGATACTAACTGCAAGTATACAGTTCAGTCGTTCTAGTTTTAAAAGATTATCGAACCCACAGAGACTGAGGATCAATCGCATACGATCTAATGCTACAGTTTGTCTAACTAAGCGATGAATATTCGATTTTTGGGGGAAACAGTTTAATTAAAAATAATAGTACTAATTATACCGGTATGTGATAATCGGACTTAGGGAACTCGGTGAATCGCTTGGCCTATAAAGTATTTCGGTAAAAGCTAATTGTTTAAAAACCGGAGATATACACTCTCGTGTTTATGAAATAAGTCATGCTACTAAACCTAGTGGATGCACTTTAAATTTAATAACACTTTTTGAAAACAATTTGAGTTTAATTAATTTATTAAAACACTCTCGTGTATTTAAAAACTAATGTTTCGTTACCACTATCTGGGTTGAACCCCAGCTCTCGCTTGCAGGTTCTTGCCTTAATTAATTTCCCACTCTCGTGGCAAAATCGTGTTAATTAACCTCTCACTCTCGTGATAAGGTTAGTTAAATTAATCTTGGAAATTGGAAACCAGAAATTTGTTTTATAAATATTTTTGGCCAAGGTATCACTGAATTCCTTTAGTTCTTACGGGTCACATACCGGTATTAATAATTTAGCCGGACATAATTAACTTGGAAGCAATACAATTCAAAATATAATTCATAACAACAATTGGCATAATATAAAAACTGAATAAATATTAATTTCAATAAAAACCTGGAATCAAAGTTGCTATGGTAATCTTGAAGTATTACAATAATCCTTGAGCTTGATTGCAGTAAATAATTCGTGTTAATTCTTGAAGGAAGAATTAACACTTAAAACTAAAAACTAAAACTTGAAATGAAAATTACAGGAATATAGAAAAAGCTCAAAAGCAAGAAAATAGAAATAATGCAGAAAAATAGAAATTTGGTCTGTAGAAAATTCTTCGACCCTTGCTCTGAAGGTTGAACTTGTATTTATAGGCTTCATTTGTAACTTCCCGTTTCCATGTTGTACGAAGGCTAGTGGAGATCATGGGAATAACTACCAGAATCATGGGAGAACATGGGAATAACTACCAGAATCATGGGAGAACATGAGACACGTCTCCATGACTTGAGGAAGTTGAAATAAAGCGTGTTACGGTCGTCACAAGGCTGTTACGGTCGTAACACCTTGTGGACTGAACTTCTGCTGGGCTTTTGCTCTTCTGGGCTTAGTCTTTTTCTTTGTATAATTATTTCTTTCTTCTTAACTCCTCCTTTTTGCTATATCACCCCTTTGCTTCATTTCTTTGGCTTTTTAATCCGATTTTCCCTCAATTTATTTCTTTTGCTCAATTGATCTTTTATTTAATACAAACACCTGAAACAAAAGAAATACCAACGTAATACAAAAATAAAATAGAATAAATAAATAAAAATACTAATATTATCTATGAAAATTAAGCTAAATATGTTATATAAATTCGTGTTATCAGGATTTTAAATCAAACCCAGCACTTGGTGGCTGAAAACCTAAAAAGTTGATAACCATATCAACACTTCTTCAATAAAACATTGCCCTTGCCTGACTATCGGGCGATCAAACAATATGCTAATGTTATCGAAAGAAGATGTTCCATAAATGAGTCCAATCTCAACATGTACGGGGAGACAAGACTTTTACTAAATAAGTGAATCCTTCACTGAGGAATCTTGGATAGAGTCTTCCTATCATGCAAACCTGAGGTTCAAATGAAACAAGACTTGGTTGGGAAAATAGGATCATGAACCCAACACTGAGCCATACATCAATTGGTATCATCTTCAATTATCTGAGCAACACAAGAAGATCATACTTATTCCAATAAAAGCGCCCTGGGATATCCTTACTGGGGAATCAAGAAGTTATCATTATAGCAATAGGTCAAAATTACGGTGATTTTAAATCAGACTCCACACTTGGTGAGAGAAAACCCAGAAATTTGATGACTGTCTCAAAACTTCTTAGAAAATATACTGCCCTAGTCTAGTTTCCTGGGAGATAAATACCAACAATAATGCCAACACTGCAAAAAGAGAGACATTTTGCAAATAGTTCCATCTCAGCATACAGCGGGAGAAGGAACTTTCGTCATATGAGTGAAGACCTCACTAGGGAATCTGGTATAGAGGCTTCAGACCATGTAAACCCAAAATCAAAAATGAACCAAGACTTGACCGGGGACAATGGGATCACAAACCCAATACCGCACCTTATGCAAATTGATATCATCTTCAATTATCTGAGAAACACAAGAAGATCATACATATACCAGCAAAAGTGACTTGGGAGAACCTTCCCAGGGAAAACAAAACTTCCCAAAATTACTGGAGTTCGTCCATTCCCGGGATCACCACTTTTGTTTTCCTCTTGAGTCATAAAATCTAAAGTAAAAGTAATTTGTAAATTCTTTTCGAAAAACAATTTTGTTATTTAATTTTTTCTCTTTGAAAATTACTATCAATAATAAATGAATACTTTGTGAGCAAAATAATGTAAGAATTACAAAGAATTGGATAGAAGCTTAAACTTTATTAATAGAATAGTAGCCTGTGAATGGCGAGACTCCATGGATGATTACAGAGTTCGGAAAATAGTAATATATAATGGAAAAGATACATTGAAATATAATGACCATTATTCTCCCTAACAACTTTGAAATCTTGAGCAACAGCTTCTGTTAAAGTATGGTGAGGATCCAAGAAGATTGTTGCTTCAATGATCAAGTCTTGTCTGATGTAGTTACTTGCCAAGAAAATCCCTAACTTTAGCCTAAGCTGCCCTTGCGGGTTTTCAACTTAGCGGGAAAATTTATTCTGTTTATGTCTCTAATTTTTGCCTAGACCGCCCTTTCGGGTTTTCGGCCTACCGAGACGCTCCTTTTTGCCTAAGCCACCCTTTCAGGTTTTCGACTTAGCGAGCTATTCTTTTATTTCTTTAGGAAAAGTATTTCTTGACTGCATCAGCATTCATGGTACGTGGAAACTCCTCACCATCCATAGTTTCAAGAATTAATGCACCGCCAGAGAAGGCTTTCTTGACAACATATGGGCCTTCAAAATTGGGAGTCAACTTGCCCCTAAAATCAGTGTTAAAAGACATGATCTTCCTGAGCACGAGGTCGCCTTCTCTGAATTCATGAGTTTTGACCTTCTTATCAAAAGCTTTCTTCATTCTCTTCTGATATAATTGCCCATGACACAATGCCGTCATTCTCTTTTCTTCAATCAAATTCAATTAGTCAAACCTGTTTTGGACCCATTCAGGCTCTGACAACTTGGTTTCCATTTCACACGTAAAGAGGAAATCTCAACCTCGATTGGGAGCACTGCATCTATACCGTTCACAAGGGAGAACGAGGTTGCTCCTGTTGAAGTGCGGAAAGATGTTTGATATCCATGTAAAGCAAAAGGGAGCATTTCATGCCAATCTTTATAAGTAACGACCATCTTCTAGATGATCTTCTTGATATTCTTATTAGCAGCTTCAATAGCCCCATTCATCTTTGGCCTTTACGGAGATGAATTGTGATGGACAATCTTGAATTCTTCATAAAGTTCTGTCATCATCTTGTTGTTCAGATTCGAGCCATTATCGGTGATAATTATGCTTGGCACACCATACCGACGTCTGAGATTATTCTTAATGAAGCACACTACCACCTACTTAGTAACATTAGCATATGAAGTAGCATCCACCCATTTAGTGAAGTAATCAATTGTTACCAAGATAAAACAGTGTCCATTCGAATCTTTGGGTTATATCATTCCGATCATGTCAATTCCCCACATAGAAAAAGGCCACGGGGAAGAAATAACATTGAGAAGTGTCGGAGGCACATGAATTTTGTCTGCATAAATCTGGAATTTATGGCACTTTGCAAATTTGTAACAATCATATTCCATTGTCATCCAATAGTAACCTGCCCTTAGCATCTTCTTAGCCATCGAATGTCCATTGGCATGAGTGCCAAAGGAACCTTCATGGATCTCATGCATCAACATGTCTGCTTCGTGTCTATCCACGCATATGAGTAAGACCATGTCATAATTTCTCTTGTACAACATATTTTCACTGAGGAAGAAGCTTCCAGCCAATCTTCTCAATATCCTTCTATCTTTATTTGGTTCACCAATCGGATATTTCCGTGTTTAGAGAAAATTCTTGATATCATAATACCAAGGTTTCTCATCTGCTACCTCCTCTGCTGTAAACACATGAGTAGTCCTATCCATTTTCCGAACTATAATTCGAGGTACATCATTCCAAGTATACACTTGATACATAGAAGCCAGAGTTACCAAAGCATCCGCCATTTGATTTTCGTCTCTGGGGATGTGATGGAATTCAACTTTATTAAAGAGTGACAATCTTCTAGCATAATCTTTGTAAGGGATCAAGCCAGGGTGACGAGTATCCCACTCTCCTTTAATTTGATTCACTACCAAAGCTGAATCGCCATACACATCTAGAATTTTAATTCTGAGATGAATAGCTTCCTCGAGACCCATGATGCAAGCCTCATATTCTTCCATATTATTGGTGCAATCAAATGTCAACCTTGCAGTAAAAGGTATATGTGATCCATGAGGAGTAACAATCACAACACTAATTCCCTTACCATAAGCATTCACAGCTCCATCAAATATCATTCTCCAACAAGACTCAGGATCAGGACCTTCCTCGGGCAATGGTTAGTCACAATCTTTCACTTTCAGAAACATCATATTCTCATTAGGGAAATCATACTTCACATACTGATAATCATCAACTGGCCGGTGAGCAAGATAATCTGCCAACACGCTACTTTTGATAGCCTTTTGAGCTCGGTATTCAATGTCATATTTAGATAACAACATCTGCCAACGGGCAATTCTCCCAGTGAGAGTAGGATTTTAAAAAATGTACTTGATTGGATCCATTTTGGAGATCAACCAAGTGGTGTGATTCAACATATACTACCGCAAACGTTTTGCCGCCTAGGCTAGAGCACAACATGTCTTTTCTATCATAGAATACCGCGACTCACAATCAGTAAAAAATTTATTGAGATAATAAATGGCATACTCTTTCTTCCATGTTTCATCTTGTTGTCCCAGAATACAGCCCATGGAATTATCTAACATTGTCAGATATATAATCAATGGTCTTCCTTCGACCGGGGGGATCAATATAGGAGGTTCTAGTAGATATTCTTTAATACTTTCAAATGCCCTTTGGCAGTCATCTGTCCATACACAACCTTGATCTTTCTTTAACAACTTAAAGATCGGTTCACATGTTGCAGTCATATGGGAAATGAATCTGGAGATGTAATTCAAATGCCCAAGGAAACCTATGACTTGCTTTTTAGTTCTCTGTGCTAGCATTTCTTGAATTGCTTTGACTTTATTAGGGTCAACTTTAATCCCTCTTTTGTTGACAATGAAACCCAACAATTTCCCTGATCAAACACCGAAGGTACATTTATTTAGATTCAAGCGGAGACAATACTTTCTCAAACACTGAAACAATTTCAACAAATCTTCTACATGCCCTTCTTCAGTCTAGGATTTAGAAATCATATCATCAACATATACCTCAATTTCCTTGTGCATCATATCATGGAATAGGGTTGTCATAACCCTCTGGTACGTTGCACCAGCATTCTTCAACCCGAAAAGCATCACTCTGTAACAGAATGTTCCCTAGGGTGTGATAAACGTTGTTTTTCCATGTCCTCAGGAGCCATCCTTATTTGATTATATCCAGAAAATCCATCCATGTACGAGAATACTTTGAATTTTGTTGTTCTATCCACTAACATATCAATGTGTGGCAATGGAAAATCATCTTTTGGACTAGCTTTATTTAGATCTCTATAATCTACGCACATGCGAACTTTTCCATCTTTCTTCGGTATTGGGACATGTAATATGGTGGGAGAGCTGACTTGGGTGTTTTATGTTTTATTGCAATTTTTGCGGATAGCAAGAGTCGCCACCGACTTTTCTTTTATCCAATAAGGAAAGGTTGAAAAGAACAGGAAAGACCTCTTGAGATTATTTCTTGAGTTCAGGGGGTAGTGTTGTACCCCAATTTTTGCCCCTAAGATTCCTCTATCATATCATGTCAACTCGATCATAACAAGATCACATTAGGGTTGGTTCTTCCTCTTTTTTCCTATCTTTAAGTTTGCTCTTGAGGAATCTCCAAGCACCTTGGTTGTGTATTTTGTATATGTGTTGTTGACTAACTTCTAATCAAAATACAAAAAAATATTTGTCTTTGTCTTTGTATATTTTTGTTTTGTAGGTACCAAGTCGAAGCATCTGACAAATAAGGATTTCTGGTATTATTTTCCTAAAATCTCTATTTTGCAAAGAAAAAGAATTAAAAATTTTCATTTTTTTCACTAATGCAATCGATTGCTCTTAAAGTGAAATCGATTGCACATAGTGTATTTTGCGCCATTTTTGAAAAAAATACACTGTGGAATCGATTTGCACTGTAGTGCAATCGATTGCACAGTGTGAAAATTAAAAAAAAAATCAGCATTTTAAACTTGTCAAATTTTGGCTCCAATTTTCCTTCACTTTTGAAAGATGTATCATTAATTAGAATTTTAGTGCCAATCTTTCATTTTTAAAAGAATTATCATTAATTCAAATATTGGCTCTAATATTTGAAAGAATTATCATTAATTCAAATTTTGGCTCTAATTTTTGAAAGAGTTATCATTAATTCAAATTTTGGCTCCAAGAATCAATTACCAAATTACCACTAATCCCAATCCTAAAACTCTATAAATAGAGCTCTCATTTCATTCAAATTTCAAGCTTTTCATAGCCAAATCCACCTTGCTAAAAAATCTCTCAATTCTCTCCATCTACCAAATTCACTCAAAGCTCCATTTTCAAAAAGTTAGTAAGCTTTGCATTGAAGCTTACTAATCTTTGAGCTAAACCTTCATCCAAACACTTTTTCTCCATCAATTCTCTACATCCAAGCTTGGTCAATTGATTCTTGTGGTTAAATTGAAGCAAATTCTTGAAGTTGTTTTGATAATTCTCTAGATCTACCTTTGATAAGTTGGATAATTCATCTTTCACAATGTGATCTCTTGGTGATCTTTGGGATTGATTCTTTGAGCATTATTTTGTGATTTCAATGGTGTTATTTTCTCATAATTTTATGGAATTTTCGTGCTCAAGTGGATCCTTGATCATAAGGTGTTTGATGGAAAGTTTGAACAAGAAATTGCCCTTTTAAAATGCTATTTTTGCTACTGTAACTGCGTGCAATCGATTTGCATTGTAGTGCAATCGATTGCACAGAAGCAATTTTGCACAATTTTTAGAAAACTGTACTGTGTAAATCGATTTACACAATAGTGCAATCGATTTACACAAGGACATAATGCACTTTTTTTGCCTTGTTTTGGGGCAGCTTTGATCCAAAATGCTTTTTCTACTCACTCCTTTTGATTGTTGGTTTGGATTGCAATTTTAAATGTCTAATTTGTCTTTAAACTCAATGGACTTTGTGATGTAGATGAAGTTGGATAAATGTTCATCAATTCAAATCTACCTAAGAGTGAATTATTTAATTCATTTTTGGTGCTTTGGATTAATGATATGTTTAGTGCTTTAATCCATCTAGAGGAGTGGTTGAATTTAAAGATGAAAGAATTTTGAAATGGTGATCAAAATTATCTTATCATTCCCCTCCCTCTTCATCTTATCCCTTTAGTTTTTAATTGTGCTACATGTTAAGGGATGGTGATCTCTATATCATTTATCCAAACATGAAGTACATAGATTGCTATTGACCAGCCTCAAAATAGGTGTGACTTCTACATAAGTCCACTTACAATTGCTTAACATAGCGCTAAATTTTGTCCCGACTCGAATAAATGATCATTCGTGGCCCAAACTTATGATTGCAAGCCCAAGTATGTTAATTTGATCTCTTTGATTCAATAACCTTGAGATTAATTGTGTGGAGGCTTTGGTTCTACCAATCCTATAATGGATCTACAACACCTTTGGTCAACGCGGATCACTTAAACATCGTTGATCATTACATGTTGCCCTGTGAGAATTCCAAAATGGATGATATACTTGACAAAAAGCAAATGCAACTTGTTGTGTGGAGGCTTTGGTTCTACCAATCCTCTAATGAGTTCCAAATGCAAGTTTCAAGATGGTCATCCAACTAACCACTAATTACTAACAATTAACTTTACTTTACGCTTTTATTTCCATGCTTTATGTACCATTTACTTTTAGCATTTTACATTTCATGTTATTTTCATCTTTGCTCACTTGAGCATTTACTTTTATGTCATTTTTATTTTGCTCACTTGAGCTTTTCTTTCTTTTTAAAGACACCTAATAATCAACATGAACCATAAAAATCATTAATGATACTTGGAGTACATGGTTACTATCCTTTACATTATGGAGTGATGGACTTCTTGGACTTAGGATTAGAGACCTTGGCCTATCTTGGAGACTTTGTGACTTTATTTGATATTTTGTCTGGAGTTCTTGAGGTTTACCTCAAGACATTGGGTTGTTTGTTTGTTTTGTGTGCAGGTTATTGAGATTACGATCTTTGTTTGTAATCTGGAATTCACCCGTATACAGCCGTTACTCTGCCCAATTTTTGCGAAGACTTAAAACACTTGAAGTTTGGTTCTTTCAAGAGGTCTAGTATCTTTGCTTGCTTGGTTTCAATCCGAAGAATGGGAATTCTATATTGACTCATAATGTCAAGTATTGGCTTCTTGTTGGTTAGATGGTTCTTATCCCTAGCTTTTACCTTATGCTTTAGGATAGCCTCTTCTTCTCCTCACATCTTCTTTAATTTCAAAAATATTCTCCCTCCTTAAAAAAAACTCTTCTGGTTTTGAAACTTGAAACATTTTCATAATAAACTTGGACTTAGGTCCATGCATCTTCGAAACATTTTCATAAATAAATTTCAATCAATTTAATAATACCTTGACCCTTTTTTTGTGAGAAGACTAAAAGTCAATCAATCTCATTTCAAACCATTTTGCCACTTTGGCTTTTATCTTTAAACTTTTCTCAAAAGATTAGACTCTTGTCAATCCTTGTAGTGATGCAAACAACTATACTTCTACTATATGTAGTGAAGTGAGATATTTTCCACTTGGGTGTTGAGTGAGGCATTGTTGATTTTAAAATCCAAGCCATATCCTCCACTTTGAGATGATGCAAATTCTCCTTTCTCATGATTGTGGGTAGTAAGTATGTTTTTCACACGGACAATTGCGATGATGTCTTATCTCATAAAATTAACCAACACACTTGTGTTTCAAATTTTTTAAAGAGGAACTACGTGTACCCTGATCCCCTATTGTACGAAAGGTGGTACGTAGGCACTAAAGGTTCGCAACCGCGGCGAGTGCAAAAATCATAAAAATATTTCTTTTCTCACCTCCACCATCCATTTTATATACAACACATTTTTATAGCCAAAATATACAGATTTTTCAAAGAGGTTCCTGCGGAGTACCGTAGATGTTTAGGGTGCTAATACCTTCCCTTTGCATAACCAACCCCCTTACCTTGAATCTTTCCCCCTCTTTTTGGGTTATTCGCTCTTTTCCCATTCCTTTTGAAAAAATAAAGCGCGGTGGCAATTTTTATTTTGATTTGTATAAAGTCTTGTCAATCTAATGGCTTAGTCTTGCACATTTCTACCGCCACAGAAAAATGGCGACTTCACTGGGGAAAGATTGACCTCTTGCTGGTCCATCCCTAAGTGGGTTAAACCTATCTTTGTTTATATCTGTATATGTGTTATTGTTGTTTATGTGTTATATTTTATATATATGTTTGTCTGGATTTTCCTGGTTTACAGGATGCTTGGTGATTACTCATAAGTCCTATACCCGGACTTGGGCAAACTTTAAGATAGGACGGGCGGTATAGTCATGTTAACTTTGAGGGAGTAATCCCAAAAAAGGAGGCATGAGATCCCCCACTCAGTGGAGGCCCCTTTGACTGTAGTGTCGTTTACCGAGTAACGGGAAGACGTACTGCTTTCGACCTGGGAGCCTGCCGAAGCTGAGGACCGTAGATTACCTAACCCCTCTTGGCCTTTTAGGTGTAGTGCGGAAGCTATAACGGAGTAATCTGGAAGTAGTTGTCACGCGATACTACGCTCGGACGAGTCTTTCTTGAGAATATTACTAATTACCGAGTTAATCGGGAAGTTGGTAATATCCGAAGGAAGGATGTAAACTCTGAGAATCTCTAGAACCTTGTTCGGAAGGTGATAACTTTTTAGACCAATACCTTATGGGTAGTACCTTCGACCTCATGCTCGTGACGTGGAACCTATGAACCCTATATGTGTGATCTTGTGTATGATTGTTTCATCATGCATCCATGCACTCATAAGCATCTTTTGAAAAAACAATATTTCAAGGGATTTAAAGGTTGACTATTTGTGAATATCTCAGGTACTTTTAAACTATGGATTCTGGAAAGAGAAAGACCGGGAAATACAGTTTCAAGGATCCTAAGATAGATGAGTTGATCAGTCTAATTCCCGAGATCGAGTGTTCTGTAGACTTTCGGAAGAAGAATGGATCCATTATTCCTCTCATGAAGCTGAAGATGAAGGAGGGTTTTCTCTCAACTTTGGTCAAGTTCTATGATCCGGTGTATCACTGCTTTACTTTTCCCGATTATCAGTTGATGCCAACACTGGAAGAGTATTCCTATCTATTGGATTTATCTGTTACCGATCGCGTTCCTTTTACTGGTTTGGAGGGTGAGCCAAAACCACATGAGATTGCTGCTTTGATTCATCTGGGGAAGTATGAGGTGGAAGCTCATATAACTACCAAAGGAGGGATTAGAGGATTACCAGCTCAGTTCTTATTGGATAAATCTCGTTACTTTTCCAGGATGAAGAGTACGGTTGCTTTTGAGGCCATCTTTGCTTTACTCGCCTATGGATTATTCTTATTTCCTAATGTGGACAAGTTTGTCGACATTAACGCTATCAAGATTTTCATGATTGGAAACCTGGTTCCTACACTGTTGGGTGATGCTTATTACTCTGTTCATCTTCAGAATTCTTATCATGGGGGAATAATTATCTGTTGCACGCCTTTGTTGTATCAGTGGTTTACCTCTCATATGCCTCGGTCTGACGCTTTTTGGGATGTCAAGAAGGAACCCCGTTGGGCTCCTAAGTATATGGCACTTACTCACTCGGATATTGATTGGTATCATCGAGCTTACCAGGATGCGGAGATTATTGACAGTTGTGGTAGTTTCCCCAATGTGCCTCTTCTTGGTACAAAGGGAAGAATTAACTATAACCCTGTTCTTGCACGGTGACAGCTTGGTTATCCGATGAGGGATAAACCGAACAATATTCATCTGAGTAGTTTCTTTCTGAAGGAAGGAGAAGACCACAGGGAAGCTAGGGAGAAGATTGCGAAGGCCTGGCGTCACATTCATAAGAAGAGTAGGAAGGATTTGGGACCTAGGGGTGTTGTTTCTTTGGAGCCATATCTTCAGTGGGTCCGATTGAGAGCCATTCAGTTGAAGATGCCGTATACTCGGGAGACACCCATGCCGGATTTGTTTGTGAAGA
This sequence comes from Vicia faba, assembly GCA_948472305.1. Classification (NCBI taxonomy): domain Eukaryota; kingdom Viridiplantae; phylum Streptophyta; class Magnoliopsida; order Fabales; family Fabaceae; genus Vicia; species Vicia faba. Next base: position 1,157,029,044 of record OX451736.1, on the reverse strand, counting down.
CCACTTCTCCCTTGTTAGATGATCTAGAAGAGCTGCAGCTTGCTTTGGTTAGGATGCAATAGAAAAGGGATGCTTGGAAGAACAAGTTCCAGACTTTAGAGAGTTCCTACAGAGCAGACCTGAAGGAGAGAGATGATTTGATCGAGGTCCTTGAGAGTCGAGCAGTAGAGTCTATAGAGAGGCAAGGAGATTTATTTTCTCCTAAGCCTCAAACAGGTGTTGTTTGTTCACTTCCTGATTCAGATGATTGGAAGGAGGTTGCCATCAGACATGTGGAAGAAAACCAGAGGTTGAGAGCTCAGATTTCCAGGCTCACAGGGAAGCGCATTCGTACAGATTGATCTCTATCAGTTCCTTTTCTCGGGATTTTAGATTGTATTTTCATCTTGTACTTGGGATCAATGAAACTTGTAACCCATTTCGAAGTTATTATAATAAAAGTTTTCAGTATTTCAAATGCGTTGTTATTTTAATGTTTGCAATATGTCTGTAAATCTTAAATCCCTTGAAATATTAAATGATAAAATAATAATTATTATATACATTGCATATCATGCATCATATTGCACATGTTTTTGCATTTGTTATGCATATCCAGGTGCCTTACCCAGCTTCTTTACTTCATTCAGCAAGCTGACTCATCACTACAACACTCGGGCTAATTTCAAAAAAGAAGATGGACAACTTAGAATAGGAGAATCGCGAGCTGCGCGAATAAGTTTCTGCTTTGAAGGCTGGCTTGGCCAACTTGACTACTCTGATGGAAGCTCTGGTGGTTGCTTAGAATCAGCCACCGAGTGTTCAACCTCAACCAACAAGGGCAAGTACTGAAGTTCTGATTGTTCCTATATCCGCTACTCCAGCTGTTGTTCAAAACCGTATGCCTCAGGGTTATCCATGGGGAATGCCAGAGAATTTTGCACCTGAAGGTTTCAATCTGGGTCCTCAAGATGCTCCAATGGTTCCAAATGTTGTTACTCCTGCACCTCTTGTGATGCATACTGTTCCTGCTGCACCTCCTTCGGTGAATTTGGTTCCGTTTGTTAATGAAGATGTGTGTCGTCCTTTCCCTCCGCCGAGTGAAGACTTGGGTCATTATGACAGAATGGATGATTTCCAAGAGCAGTTTGATAGAATGCAAAGAGAGATGAAGGCTCTTAGGGGAAAAGAGTTGTTCGGGCAGAATGTGAATGAGCTGTGTTTGGTCTCGAATGTTAAAGTTCCTGCTAAGTTCAAGGTCCCGGAATTTGAGAAGTACAAGGGCAACACTTGCCCTCGTGCTCATTTGGTGATGTATGTGAGAAGGATGTCTACCCATACTGATGATCAGCATCTACTGATTCATTTTTTCCAAGATAGTCTGACCGATGCTGCATTGAAATGGTACATGAGTTTAGACAACTGTAGCGGTAGAAATGTGCAAGACTAAGCCATTGGATTGACTAGACTTTATACAAATCAAAATAAAAATCGCCACCGCGCTTTATTGTTTCCAAAGGAATGGGAAAAGAGCGAATAACCCTAAAAGAGGGGGAAAGATTCAAGGTAAGGGGGTTGGTTATGCAAAGGGAAGGTATTAGCACCCTAAACATCTACGGTACTCCGCAGAAACCTCTTTGAAAAAATCTGTATATTTTGGCTATAAAAATGTGTTTTATATAAAATGGATGGTGGAGGTGAGAAAAGAAATATTTTTATGATTTTTTTGCACCCGCCGCGGTTGCGAACCTTTAGTGCCTACATACCACCTTTCGTGCAATAGGGGATCAGGGTACACGTAGTTCCTCTTTTAAAAATTTGAAACACAAGTGTGTTGGTTGATTTTATGAGATAAGACATCATCGCAATTGTCTGTGTGAAAAACATACTTACTACCCACAATCATGAGAAAGGAGAATTTGCATCATCTCAAAGTGGAGGATATGGCTTGGATTTTTAAAATCAACAATGCCTCACTCAACACCCAAGTGGAAAATATCTCACTTCACTACATATTGTAGAAGTATAGTTGTTTGCATCACTACAAGGATTGACAAGAGTCTAATCTTTTGAGAAAAGTTTAAAGATAGAAGCCAAAGTGGCAAAATGGTTTGAAATGAGATTGATTAACTTTTAGTCTTCTCACAAAAAAAGGTCAAGGTATTATTAAATTGATTGAAATTTATTTATGAAAATTTTTCGAAGATACATGGACCTAAGTCTAAGTTTATCATGAAAATGTTTCAAGTTTCAAAACAAGAAGAGTTTTTTTTAAAGGAGGGAGAAGATTTTAGAAATTAAAGAAGATGGGAGGAGAAGAAGAGGCTATCCTAAAGCATAAGGTAAAAGTTAGGGATAAGAACCATCTAACCAACAAGAAGCCAATACTTGACATTATGAGTCAATATAGAATTCCCATTCTTCGGATTGAAACCAAGCAAGAAAAGATACTAGACCTCTTGAAAGAACCAAACTTCAAGTGTTTTAAGTCTTCGCAAAAATTGGGCAGAGTAACGGCTGTATACGGGTGAATTCCAGATTACAAACAAAGATCGTAATCTCAATAACCTGCACACAAAACAAACAAACAACCCAATGTCTTGAGGTAAACCTCAAGAACTCCAGACAAAATATCAAATAAAGTCACAAAGTCTCCAAGATAGGCCAAGGTCTCTAATCCTAAGTCCAAGAAGTCCATCACTCCATAATGCAAAGGATAGTAACCATGTAGTCCAAGTATCATTAATGATTTTTATGATTCATGTTGATTATTAGGTGTCTTTAAAAAGAAAGAAAAGCTCAAGTGAGCAAAATAAAAATGACATAAAAGTAAATGCTCAAGTGAGCAAAGATGAAAATAGCATGAAATGTAAAATGCTAAAAGTAAATGGTACATAAAGCATGAAAATAAAAGCGTAAAGTAAAGTTAATTGTTAGTAATTAGTGGTTAGTTGGATGACCATCTTGAAACTTGAATTTGGAACTCATTAGAGGATTGGTAGAACCAAAGCCTCCACACAACAAGTTGCATTTGCATTTTGTCAAGTATATCATACATTTTGGAATTCTCACAAGGCAAAATGTAATGATCAACGATGTTTAAGTGATCCGCGTTGACCAAAGGTGTTGTAGATCCATTATAGGATTGGTAGAACCAAAGCCTCCACACAATGAATCTCAAGGTTATTGGATCAAAGAGATCAAATTAACATACTTGGACTTGCAATCATAAGTTTGGGCTACGAATGATCATTTATTCGAGTCGGGACAAAATTTAGCGCTATGTTAAGCAATCGTAAGTGGACTTATGTAGAAGTCACACCTATTTTGAGGCCGGTCAATAGCAATCTATGTACTTCATGTTTGGATAAATGATATAGAGATCACCATCCCTTAACATGTAGCACAATTAAAAAAGAAAGGGATAAGATGAAGAGGAAGGGGAATGATAAGCTAATTTGGATCACCATTTCAAAATTCTTTCATCTTTAAATTCAACCACTCCTATAGATGGATTAAAGCACTAAACATATCATTAATCCAAAGCACCAAAAATGAATTAAATAATTCACTCTTAGGTAGATTTGAATTGATGAACATTTATCCAACTTCATCTACATCACAAAGTCTATTGAGTTTAAAGACAAATTGGACATTTAAAATTGCAATCCAAACCAACAATCAAAAGGAGTGAGTAGAAAAAGCATTTTGGATTAAAGTTGCCCCAAAATAAGGCAAAAAAGTGCTTTTTGTCCTTGTGTAAATCGATTGCACTATTGTCTAAATCGATTTGCACAGTACAGTTTTCTAAAAATTATGCAAAATTGCTTCTGTGCAATCGATTGCACTACAGTGCAAATCGATTGCACACAGAAGCAATAGCAAAAACAGCATTTTAAAAGGACAATTTCTTGTTCAAACTTTCCATCAAATACCTCATGATCATGGATCCACTTGAGCACGAAAATTCCATCAAATTATGAGAAAATAACACCATTGAAATAACAAAATAATGCTCAAAGAATCAATCCCAAAGATCACCAAGAGATCACATTGTGAAAGATGAATTATCCAACTTACCAAAGGTAGATCTAGAGAATTATCAAAATAACTTCAAGAATTTGCTTCAATTCAACCACAAGAATCAATTGACCAAGCTTGGATGTAGAGAATTGATGGAGAAAAAGTGTTTGGATGAAGGTTTAGCTCAAAGATTAGTAAGCTTCAATGCAAAGCTTACTAACTTTTTGAAAATGGAGCTTTGAGTGAATTTGGTAGATGGAGGGAATTGAGAGATTTTTTAGCAAGGTGGATTTGGCTATCAAAAGCTTGAAATTTGAGTGAAATGAGGGCTCTATTTATAGAGTTTAGGATTAGGATTAGTGGTAATTTGGTAATTGATTCTTGGAGCCAAAATTTGAATTAATGATAACTCTTTCAAAAATTAGAGCCAAAATTTAAATTAATGATAATTCTTTTTTAAAAATGAAAGATTGGCACTAAAATTTGAATTAATGATACATCTTTCAAAAGTGAAGGAAAATTGGAGCCAAAATTTGACAAGTTTAAAATGCTGATATTTTTTAAAATTTTCACGATGTGCAATCGATTGCACTACAGTGCAAATCGATTTGCACAGTGTATTTTTTCAAAAATGGCGCAAAATGCACTATGTGCAATCGATTGCATCAGTGAAAAAAATGAATTTTTTTTAATTCTTTTTCTTTGAAAATAGAGATTTTAGGAAAATGATACCAGAAATCCTTATTTGTCAGATGCTTCGACTCGGTACCTACAAAACAAAAATATACAAAGACAAAGACAAATATTTTTTTTCGGATTTTGATTAGAAGTTAGTCAACAACACATATACAAAATACACAACCAAGGTGCTTGGAAATTCCTCAAGAGAAAACTTAAAGATATGAGATAGAAAAAGAGGAAGAACCAACCCTAATGTGATCTTGTTATGATCGAGTTGATATGATATGATAGAGGAATCTTAGGGGCAAAAATTAGGATACAACAGCTGCCCTTATTTAAGTGTCTTCTATCCGAAGATACGAAGGTTTAAAATCTTCGTGTCGACGCGATTGAAGATACTTAAATATAAAACAAGCCCTATTTTTGTCTCTAAGATGCCATGCAATGCTTATGATTATGAATGCGTATGAACATAACAAAAGAGACGCAAAGGTAACACTGGGGATGCCACAAAAATGAAGAGACAAAGGAGAAACCCCACCAAGAAAATAAATCACTGGTGAACAAAAGACATGACTCTATTGGTGTAAAACCCAAAGAAGAGATAAGGTAGCATCAGCTCAAATATTGAGGAAAAAGTAAAGAATGATAACGATTGACAGATAACTGTGAACTAACAACTCAATGGGTGAAGGTAGAAAAGTAAAGATATACCGACTCATAGATGACGATGAAATACCAACTCAATAGTTGAAGGTAGAAGATAAAAAAGATACCAACTCACAGATGACGATAAAATAGCAACTCAATAGTTGAAGGTAGAATAAAAAGATATACTGACTCATAGATGACTGTGAAATACCAACTCAATAGTTGAAGGTAGAAGATCAAAAAGATACCGACTCACAGATGACGGTGAAATACCAAATCAATAGTTGAAGGTAGAAGATAAAAAAGATACCGACTCACAGATGACGGTGAAATACCAACTCAATAGTTGAAGGTAAAAGATCAAAAAGATACCGACTCATAGATGACGGTGAACTACCAACTCAAAAGTTGAAGGTAAAAGATAAAAAAGATACCGACTCACAGATGACGGTAAACTACCAACTCAATAGTTGAAGGTAGAAGATAAAGATATACCGACTCACAGATGACGGTAAACTACCAACTCAATAGTTGAAGGTAGAAGAAAAAGATATCGACTCACAGATGACGGTGAAATACCAACTCAATAGTTGAAGGTAGAAGATAAAGATATACCGACTCACAGATGACGGTAAACTACCAACTTAATAGTTGAAGGTAGATTTGGATATCATAAGTTTTCCCCAAAATTCTGGTATTTCACCTGGAATGGGTCTCAACTTCTTCTTTAACCAAGGAAATCTTCCTAGAAAAGGTAAAATGTAAGCTTATCTCAAATAAAGAGACATCCACTCATTGTCAAGGGGAATTGCAAAGAGAAATGACTTTCTGGGGATAGAAATATGGCTTCCTGGGGAGAGATATGACTTCCTGGGGAAATGCCACGTTATTCCTTCTGAGGAGATAAAGTATTCTCGTGCCAAAATAAATGCACATTCTCAAACCAGGGCTCAAAGCTTGCAAAAATCCAAAGTAATAATATTGTTGGGGATCACAGATTCAAACCTGAAATGAACTGGAATGAAACAGGCAACCGTAATACATCCTTTGAGAAACAAACTCAAGAGGGAACATCAAATCCATCCAGACAAAGAGCTGTACAGGAAGGTTGAAGCAAAAAACTTCCACGACGGATAACTCAGTGGGTAAGTTGAAAGAATGTATACTTTCTGCTTAAGGCCGACACTCTATTGGAGAGAGGACAACACAACTCTGTAAAACAGGGTAATATGTCAACAAAATAAAATTAATGAATGCAAATGAGCAATGATTTGCTAAATTCAACTATGTATGATGTATGTAAGAATGTATGAGTGATATCGTGCATATGCTGGTAAAAGGATACGTAATCAGTACAAACAAACAAAACCGCCTCAAGTACCAACAACATTGGGCTAAACATCAAATGGAAAGATCACTCCAAGAAAGGTAAAAGCAACTGTGGAAACCAAACCTATTGCCTGCTCTAACTTTAATGAGGAGAAACATAATCCGGAAGTAGCTAAATCAAACAGATACCGGGATAGAACATCTTTCTTCCAGTTTCATCGGAGAAACCAGTTTTTCACAAGTAACATTCCTACTGGAGATTGCAAGATCAGCCTCAAATAAAGAAAACTGACGCCGAGACAACCAAACCTCACTGAGGAATTCAAACCCACTTCCCTGGAGAAAAAACTGTGGATTAAAAACTTTTCATCATAAATACTCATTCCAACAAGAGATGCCCTGGGATAACCTTCTCGGGGAATAGCACACAGACTTTAATGGGGAAACAAAAGTTTTCACGGTTCGTACTTCTACTAGGTATTGCAAAACTGATCTTGAATAAGGCAGATGGATACCAAATTGTCAAAACATTCACTGGGGAATTCAGGCCTACTTTAAAGGAAGAAAAACATACAGACTTCACTAAGGGAGACAATGCTTCATCATCGAGACATCTACTGGGGACTTCATGTTGACTTCAATGGGGAGGCCAAAACCACATCATCGAGGGGAAACCAAGATACGTGCTCCACTGGGGAAACCAGAGATACGTTCTTCACTGGGGAAACCGGAGATACATTCTTCAGGAGTAATTATTGCACCAACTTCTTTAGGGAGAAAGGACTTCTATCAAATAAACGAGGCCTTTACTGGAGAATATTGGATTGAGTCTTCATATCATACAAACCTATTCCAACAAAAGATGCCCTGGTATAGTCTTCCTGGGAAATCAAGAAGTCAACACTAATGTCAATACTGCAAAAAGAGCGATATCTTAGCACACCGAGGGAATAAAATCTTTCATCATATGAGGGAAAACTTCGTTGGGGAATCTGGGACAGAGGCTTCTGACCATGCAAACCCAAAAATCAAAAGTGAAGCAAGACTCGGCCGGGGATAATGGGATCATAAACCTAACAATATACCTTGCACCCACTGTTATCATCTTTAACTATCTGAGAGACACACAAAGATCATGCGCATACCAGCAAAAATGACCTGAGAGAACCTTCACGGGGAACCAAGAAGTTCACATTACAGCAAGAAGTCAAAATTATGGGGATTTTAAATCAAACTCAACACTTGGTGAGAGAAAACCCAGAAAAGTTGACAATCATCTCAACACCTCTTAGAAAATATATTGCCCTTGTCTAACTACTTGGGAAGCACATAACAACAATAATGTTGTAACAGGAGTAAGTAATGCTCTACAAGAGATTCCATATCAAAAAAGGGAGAAAGAACTCCATCACATGAGCAAAGGCTTCATAGATCTTTTTAATCTTTGTTTGATCACCACCTGGCTGGGTAAAGAATCACACTCAGTTGGAGAAGTCTGCAGCAAGACTGGAAAAAATGGGATTATGAACCCAACATCATAACACAACTTGAGGAAGGTTCTCAGCTTGGGTTAGACATAGTAACTATCTTGACGAAATCTGGATATTCCCTTGGAAACCAATCTGGTGTCTCAAGCTTACCATGCTAATCAAAGTAACTTTCGTAACTTGCCCTTGGCTGCATGCTTTTAAGATAACCTTTCTGATCAAATGGCTTTCATAGATTTGTCGAATCTTGACGTAACTGCCCTAGATTGGTTGACTGTTACATCCTCTTTGCTCCACAACTCTTCTCGGCAACATGCCTTTTGCTGATACTCAAATGTAAACTTTCATGATATCAAGCAGTTGTTTTACAAGGAGAAAATGTTTATTCTAAGAATGAAAATTCTAATGCAACAATCATGTAAGTCTTGAAGATTTTATTTGAAAAGATGTCGCAAAACCCTGTGAACGAATCACTAGCCAGGATGTGACATGGATTTTTTGTGTGAAAGATGACAAAAGCATATGATACCAATCACAATAATTTATCAAAATTAATGGGAGTCAGGAAACACTATCTCATTGGAGTATGCTTTCGAAATAAACCCTGTTTCAATTAGGACTTTTGAGGGTTGTAACATGGCCTGGTTCACGGTTTTAGAAAAAAAGATTTAAGGCTCAAAAATATTTGGTGCCCACCCCCTTCATGATGTTCTTCGGTCCTAAGTTCAGTTAACTTGACACGAACATTCATCTCTCAAAAGAAATTTCGAGATGGTTGAGGAATCAAACAAAGTTTTCTTTGGACATGCAAGTCACTCATTCCTGCTTCTTTTGCGTTTCTTGTCACGCGGCTCTGTTCTTTGCTGAGGATTTCACATTTTAATCCTTTATTGCATTTTAGGTTTCCATTTCTTCCTTTCCTTCTGGACAAATTCCTTTTGACTTTGACTCTGAAGTGCAGCGGGATGCCCTGACTTTTGCCTAAGCGACTTGTTTTTTTTCAAGTTCCGACTTAGCGGGGCTTTTTGTCTCTTTATTTTTCATCATATTTTTTTTTATTCATATCATTTTTTCCTTTTTATTTTTTTGAACATGCCGCGTGACTTTGAGTCATTTGTGACTTGTCGAAAGAATTGTGATTTCCCTATTTCTGAGTAGATGAAAGATAACCGTTGTTGTATCGTCATCTGTTGATAACCTGATATGTAAGATATACCCATTGGGATAACATCTTCTTTTGAAGCACACTACTGATATGCGGAGATTTAAACATTGCGGTTTTGAATTCCCTCAACCTTTTGAAGGATAACCATTATTGTATCCTTAGATGCGCACTCCTGATGAGTTCTGAATGCTCGACCAAATTAACTGAACACTACCCTACCCCAGGTTAAAAAATGATGGTTTTTTAATAGAAAAAGAAACTCCTACTTCAAGGTTCAATGGGGTTAACGAGGGTTTCACTCCCTTATATCTCCAGTGTTTGAGGATTTGAAACAATGTCTGTACATCGTCAACAGAGTTTTATCCAAAATCATACAGACAGAGAATGTGTATTTTAATATCATCCTCCTCCTCCCAATCTCTGCCTAGGCAAGAGAATGGGTAACAAGTTGGTATCATAAAGCAATTTAAAATTGAAAACAAATACGAGTGAAATGAATGAATTTCTTCAAGACTAACATACTCATTGTATTAAGATTAAACATTCAAATGTAAACAAGTTCTTACATGCAAACAGTGCAATGATAAACAAGAAAAATTACAAATGAGAAAGCAGTAAAAATGCTAATAAATTGAGAAGGCTAATCATCCTTAAACTCCAGGGCATTCTTCAATCACCTTTGTCCTTCGGCAAAGACTTGACTTGAACTTCAAGACAAATATCTTTAAACGACAAGATACCACTCCGGACCAACTTCTGAACTTCAATTTTCAATGGATAACAATTTTCGATGCTATGCCCCGGGGCTCCCTGATGAAAGGCACAAGTCAAATCAGCTTTGTAGTACCACGACATCTTCTCAGGGACCTTTAGTGGAAGTCGGTCTGAACCAAATTTCTCTGCATCAGGATGGGAAACAATTCTGTATACGTCGTTGGGATTGGATCAAACTGATTTTTCCTCTGATCAGGAACTTGCCGATTCTGTTGACAAACTGGAGCAACAGGAGGTAAGTTGAACACAGGGATGACAGGAGGAACATGTTGGTTCTGACGATAATTGTTTCTTCCTCTGGTTCTCTTCTTAGAAAAGTTATTATCGAACTTCTTCACACCACTTGCTGAGACACCATCTTCAGATGAACACCCCTTTTGGACATCCTCTTCTAGAGGAACTCCCACATTTACTTTTTCAGGGAAGTCATTGGACGCATTGACCATCACCTTCTCATGAAAGAATGATTTCAGAGTTTCTGTGAAGACCTTTGCCATCTCTTCTTCCTTCCTAGAAGGATTGACTTGGGCAGCAACCAAAGTTTTAACCAAAGAAGTTAGATACTCCATGCCAGCCTTCAAAGTACTTACCTCTTTGTGGAGTTTAAAGATCTCTTTCTTAATGTTTTCCATCTTCTCTTTGAAATTAGCCCGAGTGTTGTAGTGATGAGTCAACTTGCTGAGTGAAGTAAAGAAGCTGGGTAAGATACCTGGATATGCATAATGAATGCAAGAAATATGTGCAATATGATGCATGATATGCAATGCACATGATTATTTTTACTTTATTATTTAATTTTTCAAGGGATTTAAGATTTATAGACACATTGCAAACATCCAAGTAATAAAGCTTTTGTTTCTCTTTCCAGAATCCATGGTTTAAAAGTACCTGAGATATTTACAAATAGTCAACCTTTAAATCCCTTAAAATATTGTTTTCTTCAAAAGATGCTTATGAGTGCATGGATGCATGATGCAACAATCACACATAAGATCACACATATAGGGTTCATAGGTTCAACGTCACGAGCGTGAGGCCGAAGGTACTACCCATAAGGTATTGGTCTAAAAAGTTAGCACCTGCCGAACAAGGTTCTAGAGGTTCTCAGAGTCTACATCCTTCCTTCGGATATTACCAACTTCCCGATTAACTCGGTAATTAGTAATATTCTCAAGAAAGACTCGTTCGAGCGTAGTATCGCGTGACAACTATTTCCGGATTACTCCGTTATAGCTTCCGCACTACACCTAAAAGACCAAGAGGGGTTAGGTAATCTATGGTCCTCAGCTTCAACAGGGTCCTAGGTCGAAAGCAGTACATCTTCCCGATTACTCGGTAAACGACACTACAGTCAAAGGGGCCTCCACTGAGTGGGGGATCTCATGCCTCCTTTTTTGGGATTACTCCCTCAAAGTTAACATGACTATACCACCCGTCCTATCTTAAAGTTTGCCTAAGTCCGGGTATAGGACTTATAAGTAATCACCAAGCACCCTGAAAACCAGGAAAATCTAGACAAACATATATACAAAATATAACACATAAACAACAATAGCACATATACAGATATAAACAAAGATAGGTTTAACCCACTTAGGGATGGACCAGCAAGAGGTCAATCTTTCCCCAGTGAAGTCTCCATTTTTTCTGTAGCGGTAGAAATATGCAAGACTAAGCCATTGGATTAACTAGACTTTATACAAATCAAAATAAAAATCGCCACCGTGCTTTATTGTTTCCAAAGGAATGGGAAAAGAGCGAATAACCCAAAAAGAGGGGGAAAGATTCAAGGTAAGGGGGTTGGTTATGCAAAGGGAAGGTATTAGCACCCTAAACATCTACGGTACTCCGCAGAAACCTCTTTGAAAAAATCTGTATATTTTGGCTATAAAAATGTGTTGTATATAAAATGGATGGTGGAGGTGAGAAAAGAAATATTTTTATGATTTTTTTGCACCCGCCGCGGTTGCGAACCTTTAGTGCCTACATACCACCTTTCGTGCAATAGGGGATCAGGGTACACGTAGTTCCTCTTTTAAAAATTTGAAACATAAGTGTGTTGGTTGATTTTATGAGATAAGACATCATCGCAATTGTCCGTGTGAAAAACATACTTACTACCCACAATCATGAGAAAGGAGAATTTGCATCATCTCAAAGTGGAGGATATGGCTTGGATTTTTAAAATCAACAATGCCTCACTCAACACCCAAGTGGAAAATATCTCACTTCACTACATATTGTAGAAGTATAGTTGTTTGCATCACTACAAGGATTGACAAGAGTCTAATCTTTTGAGAAAAGTTTAAAGATAAAAGCCAAAGTGGCAAAATGGTTTGAAATGAGATTGATTAACTTTTAGTCTTCTCACAAAAAAAGGTCAAGGTATTATTAAATTGATTGAAATTTATTTATGAAAATTTTTCGAAGATACATGGACCTAAGTCTAAGTTTATTATGAAAATGTTTCAAGTTTCAAAACAAGAAGAGTTTTTTTTAAAGGAGGGAGAAGATTTTAGAAATTAAAGAAGATGGGAGGAGAAGAAGAGGCTATCCTAAAGCATAAGGTGAAAGCTAGGGATAAGAACCATCTAACCAACAAGAAGCCAATACTTGACATTATGAGTCAATATAGAATTCCCATTCTTCGGATTGAAACCAAGCAAGAAAAGATACTAGACCTCTTGAAAGAACCAAACTTCAAGTGTTTTAAGTCTTCGCAAAAATTGGGCAGAGTAACGGCTGTATACGGGTGAATTCCAGATTACAAACAAAGATCGTAATCTCAATAACCTGCACACAAAACAAACAAACAACCCAATGTCTTGAGGTAAACCTCAAGAACTCCAGACAAAATATCAAATAAAGTTACAAAGTCTCCAAGATAGGCCAAGGTCTCTAATCCTAAGTCCAAGAAGTCAATCACTCCATAATGCAAAGGATAGTAACCATGTAGTCCAAGTATCATTAATGATTTTTATGATTCATGTTGATTATTAGGTGTCTTTAAAAAGAAAGAAAAGCTCAAGTGAGCAAAATAAAAATGACATAAAAGTAAATGCTCAAGTGAGCAAAGATGAAAATAGCATGAAATGTAAAATGCTAAAAGTAAATGGTACATAAAGCATGAAAATAAAAGCGTAAAGTAAAGTTAATTGTTAGTAATTAGTGGTTAGTTGGATGACCATCTTGAAACTTGCATTTGGAACTCATTAGATGATTGGTAGAACCAAATCCTCCACACAACAAGTTGCATTCGCTTTTTGTCAAGTATATCATCCATTTTGGAATTCTCACAAGGCAACATGTAATGATCAATGATGTTTAAGTGATCCGCGTTGACCAAAGGTGTTGTAGATCCATTAGAGGATTGGTAGAACCAAAGCCTCCACACAATGAATCTCAAGGTTATTGGATCAAAGAGATAAAATTAACATACTTGGGCTTGCAATCATAAGTTTGGGCCACGAATGATCATTTATTCGAGTCAGGACAAAATTTAGCGCTATGTTAAGCAATCGTAAGTGGACTTATGTAGAAGTCACACCTATTTTGAGGCCGGTCAATAGAAATCTATGTACTTCATGTTTGGATAAATGATATAGAGATCACCATCCCTTAACATGTAGCACAATTAAAAAAGAAATGGATAAGATGAAGAGGGAGGGGAATGATAAGCTAATTTGGATCACCATTTCAAAATTCTTTCATCTTTAAATTCAACCACTCCTCTAGATGGATTAAAGCACTAAACATATCATTAATCCAAAGCACCAAAAATGAATTAAGTAATTCACTCTTAGGTAGATTTGAATTGATGAACATTTATCCAACTTCATCTACATCACAAAGTCCATTGTGTTTAAAGACAAATTGGACATTTAAAATTGCAATCCAAATCAACAATCAAAAGGAGTGAGTAGAAAAAGCATTTTGGATCAAAGCTGCCCCAAAACAAGGCAAAAAAGTGCATTTTGTCCTTGTGTAAATTGATTGCACTATTGTGTAAATCGATTTGCACAGTACAGTTTTCTAAAAATTATGCAAAATTGCTTCCGTGCAATCGATTGCACTACAGTGCAAATCGATTGCACACAGAAGCAATAGCAAAAACAACATTTTAAAAGGGCAATTTCTTGCTCAAACTTTCCATCAAACACCTCATGATCATGGATCCACTTGAGCACGAAAATTCCATCAAATTATGAGAAAATAACACCATTGAAATCACAAAATAATGCTCAAAGAATCAATCCCAAAGATCACTAAGAGATCACATTGTGAAAGATGAATTATCCAACTTACCAAAGGTAGATCTAGAGAATTATCAAAACAACTTCAAGAATTTGCTTCAATTCAACCACAAGAATCAATTGACCAAGCTTGGATGTAGAGAATTGATGGAGAAAAAGTGTTTGGATGAAGGTTTAGCTCAAAGGTTAGTAAGCTTCAATGCAAAGCTTACTAACTTTTTGAAAATGGAGCTTTGAGTGAATTTGGTAGATGGAGAGAATTGAGAGATTTTTTAGCAAGGTGGATTTGGCTATCAAAAGCTATAAATTTGAGTGAAATGAGGGCTCTATTTATAGAGTTTAGGATTGGGATTAGTGGTTATTTGGTAATTGATTCTTGGAGCCAAAATTTGAATTAATGATAACTCTTTAAAAAATTAGAGCAAAAATTTGAATTAATGATAATTCTTTTTTAAAAATGAAAGATTGGCTCTAAAATTTGAATTAATGATACATCTTTCAAAAGTGAAGGAAAATTGGAGCCAAAATTTGACAAGTTTAAAATGCTGATTTTTTTTAAAATTTTCACACTGTGCAATCGATTGCACTACAGTGCAAATCGATTTGCACAGTGTATTTTTTCAAAAATGGCGCAAAATGTACTATGTGCAATCGATTGCACCCTAAGAGCAATCAATTGCATCAGTGAAAAAAATGAATTTTTTTATTCTTTTTCTTTGAAAATAGAGATTTTAGGAAAATGATACCAGAAATCCTTATTTTTCAGATGCTTCGACTCGGTACCTACAAAACAAAAATATACAAAGACAAAGACAAATATTTTTTTGTATTTTGATTAGAAGTTAGTCAACAACACATATACAAAATACACAACCAAGGTGTTTGGAAATTCCTCAAGAGCAAACTTAAAGATATGAGATAGAAAAAGAGGAAGAACCAACCCTAATGTGATCTTATTATGATCGAGTTGATATGATATGATAGAGGAATCTTAGGGGCAAAAATTGGGGTACAACAATAGCGTCAACATCCATACTTTTAATGATTTGGGAGAAGCATTCATTAAACAATACAAGTACAATGTGGACATGGCGCATGACCGTGACCAGCTTAGGGCCATGGTTCAGAAAGACAGAGAATCATGAGAAGAGTATGCACAGAGATGGCGCGAAGTGGCTGCACAAGTGATTCCTCCCATGGAAGAGAAAGAAATGACCAAGATTTTTCTAAAGACGCTAGGCGCTTTCTACTACGAAAGAATGGTAGCAAGTGCCCCAAGTGATTTTACAGAGATGGTAGGAATGGGTGTCCGCCTAGAAGAGGCAGTAAGAGAAGGCCGTTTGACAAAGGGTGAAGGATCTGGAGGTGTGAAGAAGCCATCTTACGGGTTTACAAAGAAGAAAGATGGGGATACAAATGCTGTTATGCAAGAGAGAAAGGTAAACGCTCCTAGAAGGAATTATCAGCGTCATCAGCAAGTCGCCTCAGTTACTCCTGTTATGAATGCCGCTCCAACTACCGTTGCTTATCAGAGACCATCCCAGCAGGGGAATCAAGGGTATAATCAGAGAAGGGAGGATTATGATCCTATTCCCATGAGCTATGCAGAGCTATTACCAGCATTGATTCAGAAGAAGTTGGTCCAGACACGACCACCTCCCACTGTACCATCACCATTGTCGTGGTATTACAAAGCAGACCAGACGTGTGCCTTTCATCAGGGAGCACCAGGGCATAGTGTTGAGAATTATTATCCTTTGAGGACTGAAGTGCAAAGGTTATTGAAGTCTGGAATTTTATCTTTCAAAGACGTGGGACCTAATGTGAAAGACAATCCTCTACCCAAGCACGGGGGAGTGAATACTGTGAATATGGTGGCCGGTTGTCCAGGCGACTTTCGAATTTTTGACATTAATCTGGTTAGAGGGGATTTGGTGAAGATGCGTGCAGATCTCTGTAAATTCAGTTATTATACGCATGACCATACCGGTTGTGTTGTTTGCAGTACAAATATACAGGGTTGCGAGAAGATAAAGGCTGATTTACAGGAGATGATGGATGAAGGTTTAATCCATATAATCAGGCCTAGGGTGGAATATGAAGAAGAAGTGAATATGGTTTCTGGATGTCCGGGTGAATTCAGAATTTTTGATATGGATCATTTGAATGAGGATCTAGTGCAGTTACATGCTACCTTCTTCCATACTGCTGGTCAGGTGGAACACCAATATGGATCTTGCATAATTTGTTGTCGAAATCCCCGAGGATGTTCTATTGTGAGGGAAGGTGTTCAGTTACTGTTAGACAATGGAACCATCAAGATCACAGGTCAGAGAGATGATTATCATGAGATTGATATGGTTGAAGTCTGTTTGATGGAAGAGTCAGAGGAAGAGTATGCCTCCGCAGATGAGTATTTCTCTTCAGACGAAGATTTGTTTGCCAGAAATGAATTTTTGATGGCTGATTGTGTTAAGGAAGGGGGGAATGTCATTGTACCTTGTTTTGGTGCACCCACTCATCTTGAGGTGGAGTACCATAGCAAACCAACTATTGCCCCATTGGTAATTAGTCTTCCAGGTCTCGTTCCCTATGAGTCCGATAAGGTTGTGCCTTACAAATACAACGCTACGATCTTAGAAGATGGGGTGGAGATTCCCATCCAGCCGATGCCAGATGTTGGAAATATAGCTGATAATAGCAGAGTGACCCGTAGTGGTCGTGTATTTGCGCCGGTCATTCGAAGAGATGTTGTTGCTGGAAAGAAGATTGCTGAGAATGATGAGCCTAAGAAGTCTGCAGGAGGGACTAGTGGAGCTACATTAGAGAAAGAAGTGGATGATATCTTGAAGATAATTAAGATGAGCAATTACAGAATTGTGGATCAGCTATTGCAGACTCCTTCAAAGATATCTATTCTAGCCTTATTAAGGAATTCCTCTGCTCATAGAGAATCGCTGATGAGAGTACTAGACCAAGCTTTTGTAGAGAATGACATGCCATTAGATTAATTCAGCAGCGTAATTGGAAACATTACATGATGTAACAATTTGAGCTTCTGTGATGATGAGTTACCAGATGAAGGGAGGAATCACAACCTGGCCCTCCACATATCCATGAACTGTAAGAATGATTCACTGTCCAATGTGCTAATTGATAACGGATCCGCGCTGAATGTCATACCAAGAAGTACCCTCTTAAAGTTAAAGTATCAAGGAACATCTATGCACCCGAGTGGCATCATTGTAAAGGCTTTTGATGGGTCGAGGAAATCTGTCATCGGTGAAGTGGACCTGCCCATCCATATAGGACCATATTTGTTCTTGATAACCTTCCAGGTTATGGATATTATTCCCGCATATAGTTGTTTTCTTGGACGACCATGGATACACGAAGCAGGGGCTGTCACTTCAACTCTACATCAGAAGCTAAAATGTATGCATGAAGGGAAGTTAGTGATCATAAATGGGGAGCAGGCATTGTTGATATCCCATCTATCCTCTTTCAGTATTGTAGAAGCGGATGGGGCTGCTATTGGAACCCAGTTCTAATCCCTATCCATTGACAACATAAGGAGGAATGAGAATTATGTAGTTTCCCTGAAGGACGTGCAGCAGGTTGTGCGCAATGGTCATGATACAGTTTGGGGACGACTGGTGGATCCACCCATGAACAAGAATAGAACTGGTTTGGGTTTTTCTTCGAAGAATGGCAAAGGCAAAAGTTTGAAGTCAAAGTCTCCTGTGAACAGTTATCATGATGTTTTCCGCAGCGGAGGCTACCTCCATCCAATTGGTTCTGGAATCAATGTTGTTGAAGAAGATGAAGCAGAGCAGGAAGTACCGAATTTTGTGACGCATGGAGTCCGAGTTCAGAATTGGGTCACCATTGATGTTCCTTCTTGCATGCATATTTCAAAGTAATTTGTTTTGTTAATCTGTTTCTTTCTTTGAAAAGCTTTCACTCTGCCCAAGGTGAAAGTATTGTATGGGCTTATCCGTTTGCTTTGATTTTTAAGATCATTAATAAAAGTTGTATTTGCTTCCAAAAATATGTCTTTATTTTCTGCTTTTTCTTGGGAAATGGTAATCAAATAAAAAACCCTTTCAAAATAAATGATAACTGAAAATTAATCTGCATGATCACTTGTTATATGTGTCAGTTTCTAAAATCAATCATAAATCATATGTGCAGATTAATTAAAAAACCCGTTGAATACAATGACCCTGCACCCTCTCCCAACTTTGAATGTCCTGTGTTTGGGGCTGAAGAAGAAGATTATGATGAGATTCCAGAAGAGGTCTCACGGTTGCTTGAGCACGAGGATAATACCATTCAGCCATATAAGGAGCCTTTGGAAGTGATTAGTTTGGGTTCAGAAGAAGATCCGAAAGAGATTAAGATTGGAGCATCGTTGCATCTTGATGTGAAGAGAGGGTTGATTGAGTTGTTGAAAGAGTATGTGGATATTTTTGCTTGGTCTTATCAAGACATGCCTGGTCTAGATACAGACATTGTTGAGCATCATTTGCCATTGAAGCCAGAGTGTCCGCCAGTTAAACAAAAGTTGAGAAGAACCCATCCAGATATGGCAGTAAAGATCAAAGAGGAGGTCCTAAAGCAGATTAATTCTGGTTTTCTTGTGACGTCAGTGTATCCTCAATGGATTGCCAATATTGTCCAAGTACCAAAAAAAGACGGAAAAGTCCGCATGTGCGTAGATTACAGAGATCTAAATAAAGCTAGTCCAAAAGATGATTTTCTATTGCCTCACATTGATATGTTAGTGGATAGCACAGCAAAATTCAAAGTATTCTCGTTCATGGATGGATTTTCCGGGTATAATCAAACAAGAATGGCTCTAGAGGACATGGAAAAAACAACGTTTATCACACCCTGGGGAACATTCTGTTACAGAGTGATGCCCTTCGGGTTGAAGAACGCTGGTGCAACGTACTAGAGGGCTATGACAACCCTATTCCATGATCTAATGCACAAGGAAATTGAAGTATATGTTGATGATATGATTGCCAAATCCCAAACTGAAGAAGGGCATATAAAAGATTTGTTGAAGTTGTTTCAGCGTTTGAGGAAGTTTCGTCTCCGCTTGAATCCAAATAAATGCACCTTCGGAGTTAGATCGGGGAAATTGTTGGGTTTTATTGTTAGCCAGAAAGGAATTGAAGTTGATCCTAATAAAGTCAGAGCAATTCAAGAAATGCCAGCACCAAGAACTGAAAAGCAAGTCAGGGGTTTCCTCAGGCATTTGAATTATATTTCCAGATTCATTTCCCACATGACTGCAAAGTGTGAACCGATCTTTAAGTTGTTAAAGAAAGATCAAGGTTGTGTATGGACGGATGACTACCAAAGGGCATTTGAGAGTATTAAAGAGTATCTGCTTGAACCTCCTATCTTGCTCCCTCCCGTAGAAGGAAGACCGCTGATTATGTATCTAACGGTGTTAGATAAATCCATGGGTTATATTCTAGGACAACAGGATGAAACGGGAAAGAAAGAGTTCACCATTTATTATCTCAGCAAAAAGTTCACTGATTTTGAGTTGCGGTATTCCACGCTAGAAAAGACATGTTGTGCTTTGGCCTGGGCGGCAAAGCGTTTGCGGCAGTATATGTTGAATCATACCACTTGGTTGATCTCCAAAATGGATCTGATCAAGTATATTTTTTAGAAGCCTGCTCTTACGGGGAGAATTGCCCGCTGGCAGATGTTGTTGTCTGAATATGATATTGAGTACCGCACTCAAAAAGCTATTAAAAGTAGTGTGTTGGCAGATTACCTTTCTCACCAACCGGTGGAAGATCATCAGTCTGCAGAATTTGAATTCCCTAATGAGGATGTGATGTTCTTGAAAGTGAAAGATTGTGATGAACCATTGCCTGAGGAAGGCCCTGACCCTGAATATCATTGGAGTATGATTTTTGATGGAGCGGTGAATGCTTATGGTAAAGGAATTGGTGTTGTGATTGTCACTCCTCATGGATCGCACATTCCTTTTACTGCGAGGCTAACATTTGATTGCACTAATAATATGACGGATTATGAGGCTTGTATCATGGGTCTTGAGGAAGCTATTCATCTTAGAATCAAAATTCTAGATGTGTATGGTGATTCAGCTTTGGTAATAAATCAGATTAAAGGAGAATGGGATACTCGTCACCCTGGCTTGATCCCTTACAAAGATTATGCTAGAAGATTGCTACCCTTCTCCAATAAAGTTAAATTCCATCACATCCCTAGAGATGAAAATCAAATGGCGGATGCTCTGGAAACTCTGGCTTCCATGTATCAAGTGAATTCTTAGAATGATATACCCCGTATTACAGTTCGACGGCTGGATAGGCCCGCTCATGTGTTTACGACAGAGGAGGTAGCAGATGAAAAACCTTGGTATTATGATATCAAGCATTTTCTTCAGACTCAAGAATACCCGATTGGTGCATCGAGGAAAAATAGAAATACATTGAGAAGATTGGAAGGCAGTTTCTTCCTCAGTGAAAATGTGCTATACAAGAGAAATTATGACATGGTCTTGCTCAGATGCGTGGATAGACACGAAGCAGACATGTTGATGCATGAGATTCATGAAGGTTCATTTGGCACTCATGCTAATGGACATTTGATGGCTAAAAAAATGCTAAGGGCAGGTTACTATTGGTTGACAATGGAATCTGATTGTTGCAAATTTGCAAAGAAGTGCCATAAATGCCAGATTTATGCAGATAAGATCCATGTGCCTCTGACACTTCTCAATGTAATTTCCTCCCCATGGCCTTTATCTATGTGGGGTATTGACATGATCGGGATGATAGAACCCAAAGCTTCGAATGGACACTATTTCATTTTGGTAGCGATTGACTACTTTACCAAATGGGTAGAGGCTGCTTCTTATGCCAATGTTACCAAACAAGTGGTTATGCGTTTCATCAAAAACAATCTAATATGCCGGTATGGTGTGCCGAGTAGAATCATCACTGACAATGGCTTAAATTTGAACAACAAAATGATGACAGAACTGTGTGAAGAATTCAAGATTGTCCATCACAATTTGTCTCCATACAGGCCAAAGATGAATGGGGCTGTTGAGGCTGCTAATAAGAATATCAAGAGAATTATCCAGAAAATGGTTATTACTTATAAGGATTGGCATGAAATGCTCCCTTTTGCTTTGCATGGATATCGAACATTTGTCCGCACTTCAACAGGAGCAACCCCGTTCTCCCTGGTATATGGAATGGAAGTTGTACTCCCTGTTGAGGTAGAGATTCCCTCGTTGTGTGTGATAATGGAAGCCAAGTTGACAGAGGATGAATGGGTCCAGAACAAGTTTGACCAATTGAATTTGATTGAAGAGAAGAGGATGACAGCTTTATGTCATGGGCAGTTATATCAGAAAAGAATGAAGAAAGCATTTGATAAAAAGGTCAAACCTCGTGAATTCAGAGAAGGCGACCTCGTGCTCAGGAAGATCATGTCTTTTAACACCGATTCTAGGGGCAAGTGGACTCCCAATTTTGAAGGCCCATATGTTGTCAAGAAAGCCTTCTCTGGTGGTGCATTAATTCTTGAAACTATGGATGGCGAGGAGTTCCCACGTCCCATGAATGCTGACGCAGTCAAGAAATACTTCGCCTAAAGAAATCAAAGAACAGCTCGCTAAGTTGAAAACCCGAAAGGGCGGCTTAGGCAAAAAGGAGCGTCTCGGTAGGCTGAAAACCCGAAAGGGCGGTCTAGGCAAAAATTAGAGACATAAACAGAATAAATTTCCCGCTAAGTTGAAAACCCGCAAGGGCAGCTTAGGCAAAAGTTAGGGATTTTTCATGGCAAGTAACTACGTCAGACAAGACTTGATCGTTGAAGCAATAATCTTCTCGGATCCTCACCATACTTCAACAAAAGCTGCTGCTCAGGACTTCAAAAGTTGTTAGGGGAATGGTGGTCATTGTATCTCAATTTATCTTTTCCATTATATATTACCATTTCCCAAACTTTGTAATCATCCATGGAGTCTCGCCATTCGCAGACTACCATTCTATTAATAAAATTAGAGCTTTTGCCCAATTCTTTATGTTCTTATTTTTATTTAGCTTGCAAAGACTTCATTTATTACTGATAATAACTTTCAAAGCAAAAAGATTAAAAAAAACAAAATTGACTTTTCAAAAAGAAAGACATCTTTACAATTCAATTTACTTTGGGATTTGTGATGAAACAATGACAACAAAAATGGCGATCCCTGGAATGAACAAACTCTGGTTGTTTTAAGAATATTTACTTCCTTCGTGAAGGTTTTTCTCTGGTCATCTTGTTGGTATATGCGCAATCTTTGTGTGTTTCTCAGATAATTAAAGACGATACCAGTTAGCGTAAGGTACGGTATTAGGTTTGTGATCCCATGATCCCCGGATAAGTCTTGGTTCGCTTTTGATTTTTGGTTTGCATGGTCAGAAGCCTCTGTCCCAGGTCCCCCAGCGAAGTTTTCCCTCATATGATGAAAGGTTTTATTCCCTTGGTGTGCTAAGATATCGCTCTTTTTGCAGTATTGGCATTAGTGTTGACTTCTTGATTTCCCAGGAAGACTACACCAGGGCATCTTTTGTTGGAATAGGTTTGGTTGATATGAAGACTCAATCCAGTATTTTCCAGTGAAGGCCTTGTTTGTTTGATAGAAGTCATTTTTCCCCAGTGAAGAACGTATCTTGGTTTCCCCTCGATGATGTGGTGTCGACCTCCCCAATGAAGTCAGCATGAAGTCCCCAATAGAGGTCTCAATGATGAAGTATTGTCTCCCTTAGTGAAGTCCGTATGTTTTTCTTCCTTCAAAGTGGGCATGATTTCCCCAGTGAATGTTTTGACAATTTGGTTTCCATTTGCCTTATTCACAATCAGTATCGAAATCCACAGTAGGAGTACGGACTGTGAAACATTTGTTTTCCCCATGGAAGTATGTGTGTTATTCCCTAGGAAGGTTATCCTAGGGCATCTCTTGTTGGAATGAGTATTCATGATGAAAAGTTTTCAATCCTCAGTTTTTTTTTCTCCAGGGAAGTGGGTTTGAATTCCTCAGTGAGGTTTGGTTGTCTCTGCGTCAGTCTGCTTTATTTGAGACTAGTTTTGCAATCTTCAGTAGGTACGTTGTTTTTGGAAAACTGGTTTCTCCGATGAAAACGGAAGAAAGATGTTATATCTCGGTATCTGTTTGATTTAGCTACATCCGGATTATGTTTCTCCTCAGTGAAGTTAGGACAGACAATAGGTTTGGTTTCCGCAGTTGCTTTCACCTTTCTTGGATTGATCTTTTTGGTTGAAGTTTAGACCAATGTTGTTAGTACCTGAGGCAGTTTTGTTCGATTATGTATCCTTTTACCAGCATATGCACGATATCACTCATACATTCATACATGCATCATGCATTGTTACAAATCATTTTTTATTGACATTGTGTTCAAACCTTCCTGCAGCGCTCCTTGCTTAGTTAGATTTGGTTTTCCCTCTTGAGTTTATTTCTCAAAGGATGTATCTTCTTTGGCCGTCTTGCTCCAGTTTGTTTCTAATTGGATTTGTGGTTGCATGACAATATTATTTACTCTGGATTTCTGAGGACTTTGAGCTTTGATTTGTGCATTTATTTTGCACGAGAAGACTTTATCTCTTCAGCAGGAATAATGTGGCATTTCCCCAGGAAGTCATATCTCATTTCCCCAGGAAGTCATATCTATTTCCCCAAGAAGCCACATTTCCATCCCCAGAAAGTCGTTTCTTTTTGCAATCCTCCATGATAACAAGCAACAGGTATCTTTGTTTGAGTAACTCGTGCTTCCCTGTACAAGTCTACGTAACTCTTCTTGCTATTTCCTCTATGAGTGGTTAGCTTGCAGTCCATCGTCAGTTTACGCCAGTGATGGCAAGACTTTCAAATTCACAGAAATTGCTTGTTGTGAAATCTTTGCAAGTGGAAGTCTCTTTATTTGAGACAGCTTACATATTACCCTTTCCAGGAGGAATTCCTTGGTTAAGGAAGAAGTTGAGACCCGTTCTAGGTGAAACACCAGAAGTTTGGGGAACGTATGATATTTTTAAAATCTACCTTCAGTGAACGTTGGCAGTGCATCGGCAGTGAACGTCGGTGTTTCTTATCTTTTTGCTATCATCAGTGAACGGTGGTGGTTCCTCGTCAGTGAACGGCGATGGTATGATATTTTCAAAATCTACCTTCAGTGAACGTTGGTAGTGCATCGGCAGTGAACGTCGGTGTTTCTTATCTTTTTGCTATCATCAGTGAACGGTGGTGGTTCCTCGTCAATGAACGGTGATGGTATGATATTTTCAAAATCTACCTTCAGTGAACGTTGGTAGTGCATCGGCAGTGAACGTCGGTGTTTCTTATCTTTTTGCTATCATCAGTGAATGGTGGTGGTTCCTCGTCAGTGAACGGCGATGGTATGATATTTTCAAAATCTACCTTCAGTGAATGTTGGTAGTGCATCGGCAGTGAATGTCGGTGTTTCTTATCTTTTTGCTATCATCAGTGAACGGTGGTGGTTCCTCGTCAGTGAACGGCGATGGTATGATATTTTCAAAATCTACCTTCAGTGAACATTGGTAGTGCATCGGCAGTGAACGTCAGTGTTTCTTATCTTTTTGCTATCATCAGTGAACGGTGGTGGTTCCTCGTCAGTGAACAGCGATGGTATGATATTTTCAAAATCTACCTTCAGTGAATGTTGGTAGTGCATCGGCAGTGAACGTCGGTGTTTCTTATCTTTTTGCTATCATTAGTGAACGGTGGTAGTTCCTCGTCAGTGAACGGAGATGGTATGATATTTTCAAAATCTACCTTCAGTGAATGTTGGTAGTGCATCGGCAGTGAACGTCGGTGTTTCTTATCTTTTTGCTATCATCAGTGAACGGTGGTGGTTCCTCGTCAGTGAACAGCGATGGTATGATATTTTCAAAATCTACCTTCAGTGAACGTTGGTAGTGCATCGGCAGTGAACGTCAGTGTTTCTTATCTTTTTGCTATCATCAGTGAACGGTGATAGTTCCTCGTCAGTGAACGGTGATGGCATGATATATTTTCTCTTCTACCTTCAACTATTGAGTTTCTAGTTTACCGTCATCTGTGAGTCGGTATATCTTCTTCTCTCTACCTTCAGTGAACGTTGGTAGACATCGGCAGTGAACGTCGATGCTTGTTATCCTCCTCTCTGGTTCTATTCTTTTGGTCCACCAGTGATTTATTTTCCTGGTGGGGTTGCTCCTTTGTTTCTTCATTTTTGTGGCATCCCCAGTGTTACTTTGCGTCTCTTTTGTTCTGTTCATATGCATCCATAATCATAAGCATTGCATGGCATCTTAGAGACAAAAATAGGGCTTGTTTTATATTTAAGTATCTTCAATCGCGTCGACACGAAGATTTGTAACCTTCGTATCTCCGGATAGAAGACACTTAAATAAGGGCAGCTGTTGTACCCCAATTTTTGCCCCTAAGATTCCTCTATCATATCATGTCAACTAGATCATAACAAGATCACATTAGGGTTGGTTCTTTCTCTTTTTTACTATCTTTAAGTTTGCTCTTGAGGAATCTCCAAGCACCTTGGTTGTGTATTTTGTATATGTGTTGTTGACTAACTTCTAATCAAAATACAAAAAAATATTTGTCTTTGTCTTTGTATATTTTTGTTTTGTAGGTACCAAGTCGAAGCATCTGACAAATAAGGATTTCTGGTATTATTTTCCTAAAATATCTATTTTGCAAAGAAAAAGAATTAAAAAAATTCATTTTTTTCACTGATGTAATCGATTTCTCTTAAAGTGCAATCGACTGCACATAGTGTATTTTGCGCCATTTTTGAAAAAATACACTGTGCAATCGATTGCACAGCGTGAAAATTAAAAAACAATCAACATTTTAAGCTTGTCAAATTTTGGCTCCAATTTTCCTTCACTTTTGAAAGATGTATCATTAATTCAAATTTTAGTGCCAATCTTTCATTTTTAAAAAGAATTATCATTAATTCAAATTTTGGCTCTAATATTTGAAAGAATCATCATTAATTCAAATTTTGGCTCTAATTTTTGAAAGAGTTATCATTAATTCAAATTTTGGCTCCAAGAATCAATTACCAAATTACCACTAATCCCAATCCTAAAAATCTATAAATAGAGCTCTCATTTCATTCAAATTTCAAGCTTTTGATAGCCAAATCCATCTTGCTAAAAAATCTCTCAATTCTCTCCATCTACCAAATTCACTCAAAGCTCCATTTTCAAAAAGTTAGTAAGCTTTGCATTGAAGCTTACTAATATTTGAGCTAAACCTTCATCCAAACACTTTTTCTCCATCAATTCTCTACATCCAAGCTTGGTCAATTGATTCTTGTGGTTGAATTGAAGCAAATTCTTGAAGTTGTTTTGATAATTCTCTAGATCTACCTTTGGTAAGTTGGATAATTCATCTTTCACAATGTGATCTCTTGGTGATCTTTGGGATTGATTCTTTGAGCATTATTTTGTGATTTCAATGGTGTTATTTTCTCATAATTTGATGTAATTTTCGTGCTCAAGTGGATCCTTGATCATAAGGTGTTTGATGGAAAGTTTGAACAAGAAATTGCCCTTTTAAAATGTTGTTTTTGCTACTGTAATTGTGTGCAATCGATTTGCATTATAGTGCAATCGATTGCACAGAAGCAATTTTGCACAATTTTTAGAAAACTGTACTGTGTAAATCGATTTACATAATAGTGCAATCGATTTACACAAGGACAGAATGCACTTTTTTGCCTTGTTTTGGGGCAGCTTTGATCCAAAATTCTTTTTCTACTCACTCCTTTTGATTGTTGGTTTGGATTGCAATTTTAAATGTCCAATTTATGTTTAAACTCAATGGACTTTGTGATGTAGATGAAGTTGGATAAATGTTCATCAATTCAAATCTACCTAAGAGTGAATTATTTAATTCATTTTTGGTGCTTTGGATTAATGATATGTTTAGTGCTTTAATCCATCTAGAGGAGTGGTTGAATTTAAAGATGAAAGAATTTTGAAATGGTGATCCAAATTAGCTTATCATTCCCCTTCCTCTTCATCTTATCCATTTCTTTTTTAATTGTGCTACATGTTAAGGGATGGTGATCTCTATATCATTTATCCAAACATGAAGTACATAGATTGCTATTGACCGACCTCAAAATAGGTGTGACTTCTACATAAGTCCACTTACGATTGCTTAACATAGCGCTAAATTTTGTCCCGACTCGAATAAATGATCATTCGTGGCCCAAACTTATGATTGCAATCCCAAGTATGTTAATTTTATCTCTTTGATCCAATAACCTTGAGATTCATTGTGTGGAGGCTTTGGTTCTACCAATCCTCTAATGGATATACAACACCTTTTGTTAACGCGGATCACTTAAACATCGTTGATCATTACATGTTGCCTTGTGAGAATTCCAAAATGGATGATATACTTGACAAAAATCAAATGAAACTTGTTGTGTGGAGGCTTTGGTTCTACCAATCCTCTAATGAGTTCCAAATGCAAGTTTCAAGATGGTCATCCAACTAACCACTAATTACTAACAATTAACTTTACTTTATGCTTTTATTTCCATGCTTTATGTACCATTTACTTTTAGCATTTTACATTTCATGCTATTTTCATCTTTGCTCACTTGAGCATTTACTTTTATGTCATTTTTATTTTGCTCACTTGAGCTTTTCTTTCTTTTTAAAGACACCTAATAATCAACATGAACCATAAAAATCATTAATGATACTTGGACTACATGGTTACTATCCTTTGCATTATGGAGTGATGGACTTCTTGCACTTAGGATTAGAGACCTTGGCCTATCTTGGAGACTTTGTGACTTTATTTGATATTTTGTCTGGAGTTCTTGAGGTTTACCTCAAGACATTGGGTTGTTTGTTTGTTTTGTGTGCAGGTTATTGAGATTATGATCTTTGTTTGTAATATGGAATTCACCCGTATACAGCCGTTACTCTGCCCAATTTTTGCGAAGACTTAAAACACTTGAAGTTTGGTTCTTTCAAGAGGTCTAGTATCTTTGCCTGCTTGGTTTCAATCCGAAGAATGAGAATTCTATATTGACTCATAATGTCAAGTATTGGCTTCTTGTTGGTTAGATGGTTCTTATCCCTAGCTTTTACCTTATGCTTTAGGATAGCCTCTTCTTCTCCTCCCATCTTCTTTAATTTCAAAAATCTTCTCCCTCCTTAAAAAAAAACTCTTCTTGTTTTGAAACTTGAAACATTTTTATAATAAACTTGGACTTAGGTCCATGCATCTTTGAAACATTTTCATAAATAAATTTTAATCAATTTAATAATACCTTGACCCTTTTTTTATGAGAAGACTAAAAGTCAATCAATCTCATTTCAAACCATTTTTCCACTTTGGCTTTTATCTTTAAACTTTTCTCAAAAGATTAGACTCTTGTCAATCCTTGTAGTGATGTAAACAACTATACTTCTACAATATGTAGTGAAGTGAGATATTTTCCACTTGGGTGTTGAGTGAGGCATTGTTGTTTTTAAAATCCAAGCCATATCCTCCACTTTGAGATGATGCAAATTCTCCTTTCTCATGATTGTGGATAGTAAGTATGTTTTTCACACGGACAATTGCGATGATATCTTATCTCATAAAATTAACCAACACACTTGTGTTTCAAATTTTTTAAAGAGGAACTACGTGTACCCTGATACCCTATTGCATGAAAGGTGGTACATAGGCACTAAAGGTTCCCAACCGCGGCGGATGCAAAAATCATAAAAATATTTCTTTTCTCACCTCCACCATCCATTTTATATACAACATATTTTTATAGCCAAAATATACAGATTTTTCAAAGAGGTTCCTGCGGAGTACCGTAGATGTTTAGGGTTCTAATACCTTCCCTTTGTATAACCAACCCCCTTACCTTGAATCTTTCCCCCTCTTTTTGGGTTATTCGCTCTTTTCCCATTCCTTTGGAAACAATAAAGCGCGGTGGCGATTTTTATTTTGATTTGTATAAAGTCTAGTCAATCCAATGACTTAGTCTTGCACATTTCTACCGCCACGGGTAAGTTATAAAAAGGGAAGGTATTAGCACCCTTTCCATCCATAGTTATCTATGGTCTCTTAGTTGCTTGCTAGATCACTTGCTTTTGTTTGAAAAATGTGCTTGTGGTGTGGGTTTTAAAAATATTTTGAAAATGTCTTTGTAATGGTTCTCGTTTCTATAAGAACGCGTACAAAGTGTTGTTTTGAAAATAGTTCAAAGAGGTGTTTGTGGAATGTATTTTTGAAAATGATTTTGAAAAGTGTTTTTGTAATGGTTCTCGTCTCTATAAGAACGCGTACAAAAGCTTTGTCTTTTGAAAATGTTTCAAAATGAAAGTGTTGGTGTATAAAATGTTTTTGTTGTGAGCAAGCGAGCAACTAGGAGCATCCTACCTACTCAAAAGGTCTTTAGTGTTCATTTCCTCCTCCTTTAGATGTTGCTATCTTACCATTGTTTTGGTAAGAAGCCCTATCATTGGATGTGAAGGGACGGGCGTGGGACGTTTTTATAGTCATAGAAGGCAACCTGTGGGACGTTTTAGCAATGTCGTTTAGGGACTAGATCGTTTACCGAAGGCAACATTGAGGATCATCGAGGGACTATGATCTTTTATCAAGGGTCTTTGCTAAAACGCTCATATTCGAGGGACATGACTATTTTTCCGAGGCAACAAGTGAGATTACCCTAAGGGTGTATGTGTGAAAAATGTGTTTGATTTGCATGCATTTAGTCTTTGATTTGGGGTTGTCTACTTGTTGTTTTTATCTTGCCACACATACCCTATTTTACTAGCAATCATACAAAAGTAATAAAATGCAGAAAGATAAAATCCTACACTATTACAACCATATTGAATAACATGAAAATATAAAGGCAAAAAAAAAATAGAAGCAAGAAAATGGGTCTTTCGATTTAGGCAGAAACGCCCTTTGATTTTGCACTTTTTAACCTCCTTCGATTTGGGGCCTGGAGTCAGTGAAGTCAAGCCCTTCGATTTGCCTTTCTGCCTCCTTCGACTGGGGGATGGAACCAGTGTAGGCGTATCTTTCGATTGGGGCCTGGAGGCCAGCATGTTGTGCCTTTCGACTGGGCTTAGAATCAATGAGGAAGCCCAAGGCTTCGTTTCATACTCTTGTCTCCTGTTTCTTTCGTTTGAGATATTAAATAGCAACATGGCCTAAGGCCATGTCATCATTACCTTAGGACCAGGTTAATTCTTAAATCATTTGTAACAAACCAAAGAACAAAACCAAAAGGAGAGGCAATAAAAATAAACTAAAAGGGTGTAAACGAAAGGGAAACAAAACTATGTACATGTTTGAAACGAAAAGGAAAATTATTCACATGCCATGCTGGAAACGAAGGATCCAAGGTTAAGAATGACTTACCTTTCTTGAGGTTGGGACGTGTGTTGGGCCTTTAAGTGGTTGCCTTGAGCATTTCCAGATTCGAAGGGAGGGACCAGGGGTTAGGCCTTTGATACTGGATTTGAAAGAGAAGAACAAATGTGAGGTTCTTCCTACTGGATTCGAAGGAAAATAAGGTACAAGGATGTTTCAGATTCGAAGGGGACAAGTGTTTGGATTCTGGTTTGTGTTTGATGAATGTTTAAGTGTTTGAGAGCTTTATTGTGTTTGAGAATTTTTTGAAGATTCATTCCTCTGGCTAAAAAGTCCTCCTTAAACATGTTGTGAGGCCTTTTATTTATAGGCAAAGCTGCCTGAAGCTTTTGGAGGGAAAACAAAAGGTTTGAACAATTTGAGTAACATGCTCTTTGTAGCTTTCGAGAGACAGTGCCTTGTATTCTATTTTGGTTCAAAAATGGGGCAGTGTTTCAGGACTGTTGTGCAGTAGTTTTGGCCAGTGTACTAGGCCTGAACTTAGCAGCAAGCATCTTTGAATATTTCACCCTTTCGTTTTGACCCTTCATCGACCAGATTCTTCTCCCAACAATATTATTTGATTTTCCTCCAACAAGTGCCTTTCAAATAAGTCACTTTTGTGCATCCTTCGGAGGATCCAAAAGTGTGACCCTTGGATGGGTCACCAAAACATGCCTTAAAGTGGGCTTTATAAATCCTTCGAATGGACCATCAAGCATGTCCTTCAAATGTGATGCCCAGAATTGGGTTCAAAAGATGATGATTCTAAGGGAATCAAAGTTACAAACAAAACCTTGTGAAGGTGGTTTTGTCCAGTCGAAGGCTATCCTGCCAAAGGTCCATGTGGCCAAACGAAGGAGTGTACATAGGGAACCGCATGCCCAAATGAAAGGTGCATGCAAGAGGCCAAAATGTCCAGATTCGAAAGAGGCATACAGGAGGCAAAAAAAAAGCAGATCGAAGGATGCCAAAAGGGATCCTTTTTCCTTGGAATCAAAGGAAGCTATAGGAGGATTTATATCTTGTGTATGCTAGAATGGGGGAAGCCATTTGCATGCAAGAAAGAAGTTATGGCTCAAACGAAGGCTTGTACGCAACTAGTCGTTAACTTGTAAGTCAAGGCAAGCATGGAGGGAATGTTTTTCCAGTCAACATAGGCATGCATGCATCCAAACGAAACATGCACATAGGTAGCCACTGCATTGTGAACCTTGCGAGGCCAAAGGTGCAATCAAAGGTGGCATGCAGGAAGCTCATGCCTTGTGAACCAAAACCAATGCGTCAGAGGTCCATGCTCAGTCGAAGGATGCAAGCCAAGCTTGCATCAAAAGAGACCAAAAGGCCAATCGAAGGAGATGTCATGAAAGGACTTATTTTTTCTCTAATTTTGTCAAAAAGATTATTTTCATCTGTTTTCCTCTTTTTGACAGTTTCCTTTTTAACTTGGTATTGGAAGATCCAAATGTAATTCTGTAAGCTTGAACCTTGAGAATCCTTGTGATAAAAGCCTTGAAAAATGAGAGGGAAAATTTTGGAGTACAACAGGACAATATTGGCAATCCACTGAGGGTACACTGATGTCACAAGAAAACCGACATTAAACTATTTTAAGACCTCTTATTTGATCTTTATTGCCATATCTGGGTGAGTTCTTCTAAACTTTTGTTTAATGGGCGGGCACTCTAGCTGCAACGGTAAATGGTGCTCTACAATATTTGTATCCAAACTAGGAATATCTTGGTAAGACCAAGAAAAAGTGTCCACACATTCTTTCAACATTTCAATCAACCTGCTCTTCACATCAGGATGCAGCACTGCTCCGATCTTTACTTCCTTCGGATCTTCTTCTGAACCCAAATCGATGACTTACAATGGCTCTTTACATGGCTGAATGGCACTCTCCTCGCACTCAAGCAACAGTGAGACCACTTTCGGAATATCATCATAGTCTTCTTCTTCGGCTCCATACAAGACATTTAAAGTTGGGAAAGGGTGCAGGGTCATTGTATTCAATGGGTTTTTTAATTAATCTGCACATATGATTTATGATTGCTTTTAGAAACTGACACATATAACAAGTGATTATGCAGATTCAATTTCATCTATTATTTATTTTGAAAGGTTTTTTCTGATTACCATTTTCCAAGAAAAACAGAAAATAAAAAACATAATTTGGGAAACAAAGACAATTTTTATTATTGATTTTAAGGATCAAAGCAAATAGATAAGCCCATACAATATCAATACTTTCACCTTGGGCAGATTGAAAGCTTTTCGAAAATATTAATAAAAAAAATTACTTTGAGACATGTATGCAGGAGGGAACATTAATGGTGATCCAGTTCGGAACCCTAACTCTATGCGTCACAAAATTTGGCATTTTTGGCTCTGCTTCATCTTCCACAATGACATTAATCCCAGGAACAGTTGGACGAAGATAACCCCCACTACAAAAGATATCTTGATACTTTCCTGTATTAGACTTTGGCTTCATGCTCTTGCCTTTATCATTCTTTACAGAGAATCCCAAGCCAACTTTGTTCTTGTTTACAGGTGGATCAACAATTTATCCCCATACTTCACTATGGCCATTACATACAACCTGTTACGCATGCTTGAACGAAGCTATAGAATTCTCATTTCCTCTTATATTATCAGTGGATAAAGCTTGGAATTGGGTTACAACAGCAGCTTCATCCGCTTCCACGATACTGAAAGAAGACAAATGAGATATCAATAATGTTTGTTCTCCATTTATAATTACCACTTTTCCTTCACGCACAAACTTTAACTTCTGATGTAAAGTCGAAGTGACAACCCCTACCTCATGTATCCACGGACGTCCCAGTAAGCATCTATAAGCGGGTACAATATCCATGACCTGGAAAGTAATCTGAAACAAATGTGGGCCTATATGAATAGGAAAGTTCACTTCACCAATAATATATTTCCTCGATCCATCAAATGCTTTCACAATAATGCCACTCGGGCGCATGGGCGTTCCTTGATATTTCAAATTCATGAGCGTGCTCCTCGGTATAACGTTTAATGTGCATCCATTATCAATCAGTACATTGGATAATGAATCATTCTTGCAGTTCATAGAGATGTGTAGGTCCAGGTTATGATTCCTTCCTTCATCGGGTAATTCATCGTCTCAAAAACTCAAGTTATTACATGATGTAATGTTCCATACCACATTGGTGAATTGGTCTACTGGCATATCACTTTCCACGAAAGCTTGGTCCAATACCCTCATCAAAGATTATCTGTGAGCAGAGGAGTTCATAAGCAAAGCCAGAATAGATATTTTTGACGGAGTCTGCAACAACTAATCTACGATCCTGTAGTCGCTCATATTTATAATCTTCAAAACACTATCCACCTCTTTTTCTAGCGTAGCTCCACTAAATTCCCCTACTGCCTTCTTGGATTCAACATCTTCAACAATTTTCTTTTAAGCATCAACACTTCCACGAACAATTGGTGCAAATACACAACCACTGCGGGTCACTCTACTAATCTCAGCAATATTTCCAACATTAGACATAGGCTGGATGGGAACTTCCACACCATCCTCTAAAATTGTAGCATTATACTTGTAGGGTACATCCTTGTCTGACTTGTAGGGAACAAGACCCGGCAAGCTAATCACCAATGGAGTAATAGTTGGCTTGCCATGATATTCAACTTCAAAAGGGGTAGGCTTACCAAAACAAGGCACTATAACATTTACTCCCTCTTCAACATATTCAGTCACTACAGAGTCATCTCTGGAAAACATATCTTCATCTGAGGAGAAGAACTCGTCTACAGATTCATACTCATCATCTGACGCAATCTCATCCGAACAAACTTCAGTCATATTAACATAATCATCCCTATTTCATGAAACCTTGATGGTACCATTGTCCAACAATAACTGAATACCTTTTCTCACAATGGAACAACTACAGGTGCAGCAGATTCGGCTAGATCCATAATGGTTCCTTTCTTGACCTTCCATATGGCAGAAGGTGGCATGCAACTACACCAAATCATCGTTCATATGATCCACATCAAAGATTCTGAACTCTCCAGGACATCAAGAAACCATATTCAGATCTTCCTCGTACTCTTACCTAGGCCTGATTATATGGATGAGGCCCTCATCCATCATCTCTTACAAATCAGCCTTTATCTTGTCACAACCATATATATTTGTACTAAAAACACCATAACCAGCATGGTTATGTGCATAGTAACTAACCTCGTAGAGGTCAGCATGCATTTTTACCAAATCTCCTCTAACCAATTTAATATCGAAAATCCGGAAGTCGCCTGGACAACCAGCCACCATGTTCACAGCATTTTCTCCCCCATGCTTTGGCAATGGATTATCTTTCATGTTAGGCCCAACATCTTTAAAGGATAAGATACCAGTCCTCACCAATTTTTGTACTTTGGTTTTCAAAGGATAGCAGTTCTCAACATTGTGCCCCGGTGCTCCCTGATGAAAAGCATACGTTTGGTCTGCCTTATAATACCAAGGCAACGGTGATGGTATAGCGGGATGTGTTCTGGTCTGAACCAACTTCTTTTGAATTAACACGGCAGTAATTTTGTATAGCTCATAGGGATAGGGTCATAATTCTCTCTCCTCTGATTATACCCTTGATTCCCCTAATGGGATGGTCTCTGATAAGCAATTGTGGTTGGAGCCATACCAACAACTGGAGTTACTGAAGCGACCTGTTGATGACGCTGATAATTTCTTCTAGGGGGATTAACCCTCCTCTCTTGAATAATAACATTTGTATCTCCTTCCTTATTTTTAGAAAACCCATAGGGTGGCTTCTTCGTACTTCCAGAACTTTTGCTTTTTGTTAGACAACCCTCTCTTACAGCCTCTTCCAAATGGATACCCATGCCCATCATTTTAGTAAAGTCACTTGGCGCACTCGCTACCATCCTCTCATAGTAGAAAGCACCCAGAGTCTTCAGGAAAATATTAGTCATCTCCTTTTCTTCCACTGGAGGAATCACTTGGGCGGCTACCTCACGCCATCTCTGTGCATATTCTTTGAACAATTCCTTGTCCTTCTGGACCATGACCCTGAGTTGATCACAGTCAGGCGCCATGTCCATATTGTATTTGTATTGTCTGATGAATTCTTCTCCCAAGTTGTTGAAGGTATGAATATTGGCACTATCCAAACTCATGTACCACTTCAATGCATCACCAGTCAAACTATCTTGAAAAAAGTGAATTAGAAGACGTTGATCATCAACGTGGGTAGATATTCTTCTTATATACATCACAAGATGAGAACAAGGACAAGTATTTCCCTTGTACTTCTTGAATTCTGGACCTTTAAATTTTGCAGGTATCTTGACATTCGGGACCAAGCATAAATCATTCACATTCTACCCGAACAATTCCTTTCCTCTGAGGGCCTTCATCTCCCTCTATATCTTGTCAAACTGATCCTAAAAATCATCCATTCGATCATAGAGACCAAGCCTTCACTTGGTGGAGGAAAAGAACGATACACATCATCATTAGCAAATGGGACCACATTCCACAAAGGAGGTGCAACAGGGGTAACATGCACCACAAGAGGTACGGGTGTAACTATAGTCTGAACAACTAGAGTAACTTGAGGACCAAGATTAAAACCTTCAGGAATAAAGTTCACTGGAATTCCCCATGGATAACCTTAAGGCAAGTGATTCTGAACAACAGCTGGAGTAGTAGACACAGGAACAACCGAAGCTTCAGTAGTAACCATTGTTTGTTGAGGTTGAGCAATCGGTGGCTGATTCTGAGTAGCCACCTAAGATTCCATCAGAGCAGTGAGATTGGCCATACCGGCCTTTAGAGCGGAAACTTCCTCACCCAGCTCGTGATTCTCTTGTTCTAAGTTGTCCATCTTCCTTCTGAAATTAGCTCGAGTATTGTATTAGTGAGACAACTTGCTGAACGAAGTAAAGAAGCTCAGTAAGACACATGGATATGCATAAAAAATGCAATAAATATGTACAATATGATGCATGATGTGCAATGCGCGTTATTTATTTTATTATTATTAATTCAAGGGACTTAAAGATTTTATATACAATTTGCAAATATCAAAGTAATAACACATTTGAAATACTAAAAAAAATTATTATAATAACTTCAAAATGGATTTCAAGTTTCTACAATCCCAAGTACAAGATGGAAATAAAGTCTAAAACCCTAAGAAGTAAAGCTGATGGAGATCACTCTATACGTTGGCGCTTCCCTGTAAGTTTGGCAATCTGAGTCTTCAACCTCTGGTTTTCTTTTGCATATCTGGTGGAAACCTCCTTCCAATAACCTGAATCAGGAAGTGAGCAACTAGCATCAGATTGAGGCTTAGGGTAAAATAAATCCCCTTGCCTCTCCATCGTCTCTACAGCCCTACTCTCAAGAATCTCAATCAAGTCATCTTTCTCCTTTAAGTCTGCTCTATAGGAAATCTCTAGAGTTTGGCACTTATTCTTCCAAGCTTCCTTTTCCTGTTGTATCCTGACTAAAGAAAGCTGTAGCTCTTCCACGTCATCCAATAGAGGAGGAGTGGTCTTCACAAACAAATTAGGCATAGGTGTTTCCTGAGAATACAACATCTTCAACTGAATAGCTCTCGCTTGGACCCACTAAAGATAAGGCTCCAAAGAAACAGCCCCCTAGGTCCTAGGTCTTAACTACTCTTCCTGTGATTGTGACTCCAGGCCTTCGCAATCTTCTCCCTAGCTTCCTTATGGTATTCTCCCTCTTTCAGGAAGAAACTACTCAAATGAATATTATTTGGTTTATTCCTCATCGGATAACCAAGTTGTCATCGTGCAAGAACGGGGTTGTAGTTAATTCATCCCTTTGTACCAAGAAGAGGTACATTGGAGAAACCACCATAACTATCGACAATCTCTACATCGTGGTAAGCCTGATGATACCAAACAATATTTGAGTGAGTAAGTGCCATGATCTTAGGAGCCCAACGGGGTTCCTTCCTGACATCCCAGAAAGTATCAGACTGAGGCAAATGAGAAGTAAACCACCGATACAACAGAGGCATGCAACAGATGATCATACCCCCTGATAAGAATCCAAAAGATAGATAGAGTAATAAGCATCACCCAACAATGTAGGAACTGGGTTTCCAATCATGAAGATCATGATAGCATAAATGTCAACAAATTTGTCCATATTAGGAAATAAGAACAACCCGTAAGCAAGTAGAGCAAAGGTGGCCTCAAAAGCGACTGTACTCTTCATCCTAGAAAAGTAATGAGCTTTCTCCAATAAGAACTGAGTTGGTAATCCTCTAATCCCTCCTTTAGTAGTCATGTGAGCTTCAACCTCATACTTCCCTAAATGGATTAAAGCAGCAATCTCATGTGGTTTTGGCTCACCGTTGAAACCAGTAAAAGGAACACGACTGGTAACAGGCAAACCCAGCAGATAAGAATACTCCTCTAGTGTAGGCATCAACTGATAGTCAGGGAAAGTAAAGCAATGATACATCGGATCATAGAACTGGACCAAGGTCGAGAGAATACCCTCCTTCATCCTAAGCTTCATGAGAGAAATGATAGACCCATACTTCCTCTGAAAATCTGTAGAACACTCAATCTCGGGAATCAGACTCATCAATTCATCTATCTTGGGATCTTTGAAAATGTATTTTCCGGTCTTTCTTTTTCTAGAATCCATAGTCAAAAATTACCTGAGATATTCACAAATGGTAAACTTTTAAGTCCCTTGAAATAAAATTTCTTCAAAAGATGCTTATGAGTGCATGGATGCATGATGAAACAATCACACACAAGATGATAAACATAGGGCTCATAGGTTCAATGTCACAAGCATGAGGTCGAAGGTACTACCCATAAGGTATTGGTCTAAGAGTTATCACCTGCCGAACAAGGTTCTAGAGGTTCCCAAAGTCTACACCCTTCCTTCAGATATTACCAACTTCTCGATTAACTCGGTAATTAGTAATATTCTTAAGAAAAACTCGTCTAAACATAGTATCGCATGACAATTATTTTCCGATTACTTCGTCATAGCTTCCGCACTACACCTAAAAGGCCAAGATGGGTTAGTTATTCTACGGTCCTCAGCTTCAGCAGGCTCCCAGGTCAAAAGCAGTGCGTCTTCCCAATTACTCGGTAAATAACACTACATCCAAAGGGGCCTCCACTGAATGGGGGATCTCATGCCTCCTTTTTTGTTGATGATGTTTGTCTGTTGATTAATATTTCTTGAAAAGGTAAAGAATTAGTTGTATGCAATGTCATGGTGTATGAAATACACTGTGTAATGATGTTCTCAAAATAAATGAGATTGTGCTATATGTGTTTCGTATGCATATGCTATGATTTTTTTAATTGGTGTATGAATGTGAAATGTTATTGAAATGTATTTGTAAACCTGTGCAGTGTTTCTGTCGAGGAAAATAAATCCCTAACCGTTGCTGGGGGTGAAGAGTATGTGCATCTTTGATCTTGTCTAGAATGTTTCTGCTTGGGATTCCTGCTTGCTGTTTAAGGAAAACTTCGTTGGGGAATATTGATTCTTTTTGGGGGGGAAAGTTCAGGAACGTTAGTCATTTGTCGCTCTACTGAGGATTTTAATTCTTATATACCCTGACTGGGGATAAAAGAGATGGATAACCTTCCGACTCGTCTAGGGAGGATAATTCTTATATACCCTAATGGGGATAAAAGAGATGGATAACCTTCCGACTCGTCTGGGGGGATAAAGTTGAATGATATCTGGTCCGGTTCCAGGT
Organism: Vicia faba; assembly: GCA_948472305.1. Classification (NCBI taxonomy): domain Eukaryota; kingdom Viridiplantae; phylum Streptophyta; class Magnoliopsida; order Fabales; family Fabaceae; genus Vicia; species Vicia faba. The sequence goes on along the minus strand of OX451736.1, from coordinate 1,156,989,421 downwards.
TTCGTAGCAACTCTCTGGGGGTAGTGGCGACTTCACTGGGGAGAGGAATTTTTCCAGTGATTCATAGCAATCTAAGGAATAGACTCAAGCTGGGGAGACTGTAGTCTGTTAGGGAAATAAACCTTGTTGGTAGAGAAATATTTTGTTGATTAAACAAACTCTCTTGGGGAAATTGAATTTTGCTAAAGAGAAGAAATCTGTAGGAGTTTAACAATTTTCAAACTCAGTTGGGGAAGAGAATTTACATGTACTGTACTGATTAGAACTCTGTGGGTGGGTGATATTTCCAAGAAAAAGATCATATTCATTTACCCGTTGGAGCGATCTGCTGGGGAAATTATGGGGAATGTATCTTCGTTGAAGATTAATTTGTGAAGGTTACTCTGTGGGGATAATCTTATGGAAGTGGATTTGTGGAGATTTGTGGATAGCTTAAACTTTATTCCAACTCCTAGAGTTTTGAGTAAATGCTTATTCTTGTTCTTATGCATATATTTGTTAATAGTCAGTCATGCTCATATGCATATGTTCATTCAATTTTAGTCATTGGACATTCTTTGCAAACAAAATAGAAAAATTAACAAAAAACGGAAATTTTGAATTAACGGGTGTATTTGTATTGATAATTTGCCTATAAACAGGCAATTCTGTACAAAGAGACATAAATCCTAGTAAGAGAAAATTGTCGTGAAACGAAAAGAGTAAAAGGTGAAAACAAAATAAATAGCTATATGGAAATGATCTTGTTGGGTTCCAACTCTATTATTTCCCCTATGTCTTCGAACATCTCATCTCTTGCTGTCAAAATAAGTTGATTAAACTCGTACCATTTAAACTTTTGACTTTGGTAATAAAGTTTGTTGTAAGTGATCCAACAGGACATAGTCGAACACTTTAATCCCTAAATTTTTCCTGGACCTCCCTTTCAGGTTTTCAGTCCACCGGGATACCCTTTCTTGCCCAAGCCACCTTTTCAGGTTTTCGACTTGCCGGGTCTACAATCTTTTATATATATCCCTAATTTTTTCCCGAAACCTTTTGGTTCACCGGGATGCCCTTATTTTTTTCCTAGGCCAGTCAACCTAGTGGGTCATTTTTATGCTTAGTATCTTTTGATTATGCCTGCGTTCATAGGGTGTGAGAAATCTTCACCGTCCATGGTTGTTAGTATCATAGCACTGCCCAAAAATACTTTCTTGACAATAAATGGCCCTTCGTAGGTGGGAGTCCATTTTCCCCTGAGATCACCTTGTGGTAAAATGATGCGCTTTATTACCAAGTCACCAGCCTGATATACCCGATGCTTGATCTTTTTGTTGAATGCCTTGATCATATATTTCTGATACATCTGGCCGTGACAGATAGCTGCAAGTCTTTTCTTGTCAATCAGATTCAACTGGTCGAGCCTAGTCTGAACCCACTCGTTTTCTTCTAAGTCTACATCTTTCATAATACTTAGAGAAGGAATTTGAACTTCGACAGGTACGACAACTTCCATGCCATAGACTAGAGAGAATGGGTTTGCTCTAGTCGATGTTCACGCTGAAGTGCGATAGCCATGAAGAGAAAATGGTAACATCTCGTTCCAGTCTTTGTAAGTCACAACCATCTTCTGTATGATCTTCTTAATATTTTTGTTGGCGGCTTCCACTGTGTCGTTCATCTTTGGTTTGTATGGATAAGAGTTGTGGTGTTTGATCTTGAACTGCGTGCAGAGCTCAGTGATCGTAGTGTTGTTAAGGTTGGTACAATTGTCAGTGATGATTATCTCGGGGATACCATATCGACAAATAAGTTTATGCTTGATGAACCGGGCGACCACGTTCTTGGTAACAAAGGAGAACAAGGCTGATTTAACCCATTTTATGAAGTTGTCAATGGCTACAAGAATGAAGCAATGTTCGTTAGAAGCAGTAGGCTTGATTTCTCTGATCATATCAATGTTCCACATTGCGAATGGACAAGGAGCAGTCAAATGAGAAATGAGACGTTCAAAGGAACCGGAGACACATGAACTTTATTAGCATAGATCTGGAACTTATGATAAGTCCTCGAGTGGTGGTGACAGTCAATTTCCATGGTTGACCAATAGTAACCCGCTCTCAATATTTTCTTAGCCATAGTATGCCCACTGGAGTGAGTACTAAATATGACTTCGTGCATATCCTCCATAATTTTCTTTGTTTCCTTCTTGTCCACACAACGAAGCAGAGTTGAATCATTATTACGCTTGTACAAAATTCCATTGCTCAAGAAGAACATAGCCAAGAACCTCCGTAGGAACTTCTTGTCATTGATTGATGCCCCTTCAGGGTATTCTTGAGCTTCAAGGTACCTTTTCACTTCATGAAACCAAGGTTTTTCTTCTACTCCATCAATATTAATTTCGTAGCAGTGTGTCGGTTCATCAAATCTTTCAATGGTGATTCTATAAGCCTCATTGTCCCATCTGATCTTAAACATGGATGACATGGTAGCTAATGCAACTTCCAACTGATTTTCTTCTTTTGGGATATGCTCAAAAGTAATATCTTTGAAGTATGAAATCAAGGTTAGCACATGCTCTCAGTAAGGGATGAGATTCAGATTCTTTTTATCCCATTCTCCCTTGACCTAACTAATTACCAAGTCTGAATCCCCATATACACTCAAAAATTTGATTCTCAGGTAAATAGCAGCTGTAAGACCCAAGATGCATGCTTCGTACTCAGCCATATTATTGGTACAGTCAAAGAAAAGTCTGACAGTGAAGGGTGTATGGCAACCTTGAGGAGAGATAATTATAGCACCAATTTCGTTTCCAAGTGCTTTAGAAGTTCCATCAAAAACTATAGTTCATCGGGATCCTAGCTTAGGTCTTTCATACGGCCCAGGTTCTTCACAGTCTATAATTAACATGATGTTCTCATCCGGGAATTCGAAATTCATAGATTGGTATTCTTTTACAGCTTGATACACCAAATGATCTGCCAGTACACTTCCTTTGATTACCTTTTGAGTGGTGTATTGAATGTCGTATTCTGTTAATATCATTTGCCATCGGGATATTCTTCCGGAGAGAGCTGGCTTCTCGAATATGTACTTGATGGAATCCATTTTAGAGATCAACAAGGTAGTATGGGTCAACATATATTGTCTTAGTCGGCGAGCAGCCCATGCCAAAGCGTAGCAAGTTTTCTCGGGCAGTGAATATCTTGTTTCACAGTCAGTAAACTTTTTGCTAATGTAGTATATTGCATGCTCTTTTTAACCAGACTCGTCATGTTGCCCCAACACACATCCCATTGAATTCTCTAACACAATTAGGTACATGATCAAAGGTTTTCCTTCAACTAGTGGCATTAGAATCAGAGGTTCTTGTAAGTACTCCTTGATTTTATCAAAGGCTATTTGGCATTCGTTGGTCCACTTCACTACTTGATCTTTCTTCAACATCTTTAAGATTGGCTCATAAGTAGCAGTTAAATGAGAAATGAAATGAGCAATGTAGTTTAGTCATCATAAGAAACCTATGACCTCCTTCTCAGTATGGGGATCCGGTATTTCTTGAATGGCTTTGACTTTTTCCGGATCAACTTCAATACCTTTACCGCTGACAACGAAACCTAGGAGTTTACCAGACCTCACCACAAAGAGGCATTTGTTTGGATTCAGCCTTAGTTTGTACTTCTTCAGCCTTTTAAATAACTTGTGTAGATGATCAAGATGTTCTTCTTTAGTCTATAATTCATCCATTAGTTTGGGATGCACAAAGGTAACAATTTTCAGGACAACACGGAAATAAATCGGCCCACAACATATTCTTTTTAACAATCATCAAGGGAGTGGTTAAATCACTTATGGTGGAGACATAGGAAACATCGTCAATAGCATTAACACATTTACCATGACTGGGCATGGGCACAATAATCACGTTAGGGGTCTCGGGAGGATCAAATTCAATTTCTTTTGCATCAATCATATCTTGGATTTTGTTTTTTAAAGCACAACAGTTGTTAGTGTCATGCCTAGTACTGTTCGAATGATAGGCGCACTTTGCATTCGGGTTGTATTTTGGAGAGGATTTTTTGGGATTAGGAGGAGGATCTCAGAGTGTTATGAGGCCAGCCTTTAACAAATGTTGGAATGCTTGAGCAATAGGCGTATTAATTCTGGTGAATTTCCTTCTCGGAGTGTCTGACCTACGTTGGTCGCCATGTTGTTATGGTTGAACAAGTGCTAGATTAGAGATTAACACTGCCCCTACAGACTGATGACGGTCATTCTTACTACGGCTCCTCTGCCCATAAACAACATTAGTTTATTTCTTACCACTGAACGACTTCTTCAAAGCATTAGAAGTTACAGCCATTCGAATCTTTCCTCTCTTGATACCTGTGATACGGTGGCAGAACCGACTGTTAATACTGGTTTGCATTTTGTATTCGCAAATGTGTGGTAAGCAAGAGTCACCACCGACTTTTCTTTTATCCAACAAAGGAAAGGGTGAAAAGAACAGAAAAAGACCTTTTTCGAGATTTTCTGAGTAAGAGGGTAGATTATGTAAAGGGAAGGTGTTAGCATCCTTTCCATCCATGGTTTTCCACGGGCTCTCAGGTACTTGCTCATTTTTGAAAATTGATTTCGTGTTTGTGTGTTTTAAAAAAGTTTGTTAGCTTTATGATAACTCTTGTATCAGTCCTCAAGAGTATGATAAAGCATTTTTTTAAAGTAGGTTTAATAGTGTGGTGTAAAAAAAGAATTAATTTTGAGCAAGTACTTAACAGCTATCTACCTACTCGAAAAAAAGGGCGTTCTTTTTCTCCTTTCCTTTAGACAGCTATATCCTACTATTAATGAGTGGGTAGCCCTATCGTTGGATGTTGAGGGACTATCGTAAGGGACGTTTATGGTCATTGAAGGAAACATGTAAGGATACCTTAGCATTTCGAAGGGACTGTCATCATCATATATTGGTAGGCAACTCAAGGGGCAAGATCATTTCTCGTAGGAAACTTGAGGGACAGTTAGGGACTATGATCTTTATGATGACTTTGAACTGATGGTCTTTGCTAAGAGTATCCCTACATTCGAGGGACATGACCATCTCCGAAGGCAACCAAAGTGGGAAATACCCTAGGGGTGCAAGTGTGCAATAGTGTGTTTTTTCAGGTATTTTTATCTTGATGTTAGTGATCTAAGCTTAATTGATTAGTTCTTGCCATACACGCCTAATTTACTAGCAGTTTATATACAGGCATATAATATAGTGTGAAAAGTTAAACCTACAGCTATTACAAAGCTTTGGGGAAATTACAATTATATCTGACTGGAAATGTAAAATGCGGAAATTAAAACCCTAATTAGACTATTACAAACCAGTAGGTAGTTACAATAATTAAAAAAATGCGAAAGTAAATAAACGCGCGCATGAATTTAAAATACGTCTAAAATCCCTAGTGAAAGGAATTCTTTTTGTTTGTTTTTGTTATGAAAAGAAATTAAATTAAAAATCCTAAGTCTATTCAATTTTAGTTTTTAAGAAAATATTAAAATAATTAATTAATTAATTGACAAAATTAATTTAATATAAAAAACTAAGCCTAATGTTTTTTGTGGTTTTTTAATGTTAATTAAAGCTTAGAAGAAGTAAGGACAAACAACCAAAAGAAAGGATAAAATTGAAAGACCAAAAACAGTAAATGAAAAGAGTGCATTCTTGGAAGTAAGGCATGGATCGAAGAGGCTTGGGTTGCCTTTCGATCCAATGAGGAATCTTGATCGAAGGTTCATGAGAGACTGCACGTCTGGGGGCGTTTGATCTAGATGTGTCATCCTTCGATCTGGGCTACTAGATCTTCAAGGAAGTTTGTTAGAAACAACACAAAATGTGTGACCTAGGTGTCGAACCCAAGTCCTTTTAGTTGCAACACATCTTCCTCACCAACCTGGTCGAAATATTTCCATTCATTGGTACAAACGAAACAGCAATATTACGTTAGAAACAAAAAACACAGTATTAACTTAAATATCAAGTCTGCACGCTCAGTGGGTCCCTATGGTATTTACCCATCAAAGATAAACTAAAGCTGTAAGAATCTAAGGTAAGCTTAGATCGTGCCCCAACAACGGCACGATCTCAATCCTGCATCTTTGCTCACATGTAACACACTCATACAAACATGAACATTAGCAGCAATATGTATATATGTTCAACATGAATTTAAATCATGTTTAACAAGTTTGAAATCAAAGACAAAACTACCAACAGAGGGATTGTATGAGGGATGCTTCTGCATGAATCCCAGGAACACGATTCAGGTGTTAGTCTGGATGGAGGCTGCTTGCAAAATCAGCTTTGAGTTTGACAGTTTTTTTAGAAATTTTGTGCAACTTTCTGGAATCTCGTGGGGCAGGCTACGTTTTTTTGTGAGGCAGTCTCCGTGTCCTTTTTCTCTGAGATCATGAGGTTATTATAGACAAGGGATTTTAGGTCAGCATTTGTGTATCAAATCTTGGTCCATTATGATGAAGAGATTTAATTTGATTTCTTCATAAAAACTTGTTATAATTGATTAAATCAGGTGTCAATCTATTTTCATGCGTTACTTACAGCCTGTTATAAGTTGTTTGGGCCTCCAATATGATGGAAATTGAAAGCTGACATGCCCCTGCAGATCCATTTCCCTTCGAATTTGTTCTCTTCGAAGGCTCTGAACTCTAATTTGAATTGCACCAGCTTCGATTTCATGGCTCCTTCGATCGAACCACCCTCTACTTCGATTGCTTGATTTAAAGAGAATCACCCTGGTCGAATCAGCTCTTGTGGAGTTAGGAACAAACAAGGCAAAAATTTGGCCTTTAACTCAGGAATTGAATCCATAATCAACATTGAATTCTTTCCATATTTGCAAGGAAAACATGCCATTTTGAACTTTGGGTGAACCTGGACAGGTTAGGATAGGTGCTTTGTTCGAATTTAGCTTAAGGCTTTCATCATGGTTCCTTCGATTAAGTCTCAAGTTTCGCTCTCTTCGATGGCTTTGAACTTGGTCCAATTGAAGCGTTATCTTATTGACTAATCGAAGTGTTGTTCTACACTCCTTGATGACTCTAAGTCCTGATTCAAATTTCCCAGAACTTCCCTCATCAGAATATTTGTTTTCCTTCGAAGGCTCTGAATTTGAATTGCACCAACTTCATTATCACGGCTCCTTCGATTAAATCTTAATCCTTGCTCCCTTTGATGGCTCTGCATCTTGATTCAGATTGCTCATATTCTCAGCATCAGAGCTTCTACGTTTGAACCATAGTCTGCAGAAAGGCTCAGAGTTATCCTCTCCAATCTTCATGAATTCGAATACCCATCATCAGAGCTTCTAGAACCCTCTCAGCTCTTGCTCTTTTTTATCTCATTTTCTCTAACTTGGACAATCAGAATATCGCCCTGTTGATATTCCAATCAAAATATCACTTGGTTAACATGCTTGCCGAAAGGAATTTTGTATGCTCTAACGAAAAAACAACCTCATTTAAGATGCCCGTCGAAGCTTCCTTGTTGGAAATGCCCGTCGAAAGGTTCTATGCCAATCGAAGGACCTTTTGCAGATGCCAATCAAAGGACCTTTTGCATATGCCAATCGAAGGACCTTTTCCATATGCCAATCGAAGGACCTTTTGCAGATGCCAATCGAAGGATACCTAACCATCATTTGAAAATTTTCCTTTTCTTTAGGCAAAGGTTTGTAACTACCTATGCAAGAGGAAATCTTGGAAAAACATAAGAGAACAAATTTTGGGGTACAACAATACCACTTTCAACTTGTTCACAAGCCAAAATTAGTTCAGTAAACCCTGATGAAGAACTCCTAATCAGCAAATTAAAGAATGGACCTGTCAGAGTACCCATGAATATATCCACCAATTTATGCTCAGTCAAAGGAGGTTGCACCCTCCCTGCTAGGTCCCTCCATTTCTGGGCATACTCCTTGAACCCTTCATTTGAACTCATGGACATGTTTTACAACTGTACACTGGTCGGTGCCATGTCAGCATTATATTGATACTGCTTGTAGAAAGCAGTATCCAAGTCTTCCCATGTGTGAATATTGGTTCCTTCATGTTGGTAGAACTATTCAAGTTGAGTATCGGATAAGCTTTCTTGAAAGAAATAGACCCACGACTTCCGGTCAGCAGTATGGGGTTGGATTTTTCGAGCATATGACCTCAGGTGGAGTTTGGGATAAGAGACCCCATCATATTTAGCAAAGACAGGGACCTTGAATTTTTGAGGGATGACCACCCCTGGGATTAGACCCAAATCTCCAAAGTTCAATCCAGGCACTTTCTGGATTTCCACAGCCTTGAGTCGGTCTTCCAACTGCTTGAATTTGTCATTTACAAGAGGGTACTATTCGTTAGAGTAGTCTTCATCTTCAGAACCCTGATTGTTTTTACCTTCACCCCTGACACTTCTATCATCCTCCTCTTGGCTGTCGTCTTCCTCGGAGGAAACATCTGGAACCGGTTGAGCAGGACCTTTGAATCTTCTTTCCATGTTGAGGATAACAGTCCGTTTCTTAGTCTTCTTTTTCGTGGTGAGGAGAGCCATCATCTCTTGTTTCCCTTTGGCTAGATTGAGGAGGGTCTCTTGAAATTGTGCATGTTGAGTTTGGAGATCCTTGACAGTTTGTTCGAGAGCCATCTTATATTGAAATAAATAGTAAATAGATGAGGAAACCTGTATCAGAAAACCTGCTTACAAAATGATGCATGATATTTGGATGCAATATTTTCAAGGACCTTATGAGATTTAAATTTTCTAAATGAGAGGAAACAAAAACAAAGATTTCATTAGTAAGTTCCAAAATTACAAATGCCTCTTAGGATTACAAATGGAAAGCAAAAAGGTCTCAAAGAGACAACAATATAAACTCCTAAAATTTAAGACTCAAGTCTCTCATGGACACTTCCTCTTTGTGTCGATGAATGCATTAAGGCTCCATTCTTCATGAAGTTGCTTTGTGAGCTCCAACAATTTCTTCTCGCTTGCGTAGAATTGAGATTCAAAGGTGTCCCGTTCTTCTTTGAGTTGAATCTAAGACTTCTACAATTCTTCGAGGTCAGTAGGCATGTCCGGATGGAGGATGATGCAAGAAACGTCTCCTTCGACAACATGCTCTAAGATCACCGGTAGAACAGTTGGATATGGAATTATAAGGTTTTGAGCGCGAGCTCGTACCCATTTGAGATATGGCACCAAAGGGATAGAGTTCTTATGTCCTAAAGTTTTTATATCAACCTTATTTACCATTCTCCAAGCACGTTTACACCTTTAACGATAACCTTGAAAATCATTCTCGTAGTCGACCATGATACCCTGGATAAATGCGTCATGAGGACCATCTCTTCGAGCATAACCAAATTGTCATAGAGTCAGAGAAGGGTTGTAAGTAATACCTCCCATAATTCTAAGGAGTGGAACATTCAAGAATTCCCCACAGCGGTCAATCATAGTAACATCTTCCAGAGATCGGGAACACTAATAGATATTTGAATGAGAGAGCGACATCATCCTTTGGGACCACCTCAAACCTTGTTCATTCTTCAATACTGATCGGGGAAGGTGAGAAATAAACCACCTTGATAGAAGAGGTATACAACACATAAGAGTCCCTCGTTTCCTCATAGTAAAATTATGAAGAGAATGCAAAATATCCCCTAGCAAGGTAGGCACATGGTTACGAGAAAGAAATATCTTGACGACTTTCACATCTATAAGTTGGTCTGGATTAGGGAATAACACCAACCCATAGATTATAAGAGCCAAGATCTCCTCAAAAGCTTGTAAGCTCATAGCATCCAAAAACAGTCGAGCCTTCTCTAATAGAAATTTAGCCAGTAAACGCTTGACTCCACTCCTTGTTTTCCAATTAGCTATAAAGTCAGACTGCTTCAGATGTAAGGTCGTTGCAATTTATTCAGGTTGTGGATCTTTCTCTAAACTTGTGAAAGGTATTTGATTGAGAACAGGTACTCCCAGTAATTGAGAAAACACCTTCATTATGGGTACCAACTGATAATCGGGAAAGGTGAAGCAGTGATGTGCAGGATCAAAGAATTGGAACAGAATACTCATAATGTCTTCTTCAAAACCCGGGGTAACCAAACTGATTAGTCGACCATGCCTTTTGATGAATGAAGAAATTTCGGGAACCCTTGAGACTAACTCCTTAAGTTGAGAAGGTATCCTCAGAAAACTGATTCGGATAGTGTTTTTGCAAACGGAAGCCATAACCTACAAAACAGAACAAAGATAAATCCTTAGGTCCTTAAAATGGTTAGTGAGAATGATATGGTATGATGTCATGATGTTATGATGTCATGTTCGAACAATTAATCAAACCCAAACAAGACACACAAAGCCTTAGGTTTAAGCTTGCATGGAGTTTATAGGTAAGTAGCCTCTTGACGCTTTAGTTGGCTTAACCTATCCTAAAAGAAGTAATCGAGTTCTAGGAGTCTCAATATCACTGATCTTTCTCTCAGGCAGTGTTTCAACATAAGCATCTAAATTACGACCGAAATATCCCAAGAGTACAATCTCAATGAGTGTAGTATCGAGTATCAACCAACTTCAGTCTGTATCAAAGCCAACTATCTCACTACTTTCTAATGGCTAAGTTGTGTCAACTAAGGTTCTACGGTCAGTTAGTACTTTATGACACCACACATCGGCCCCTTATTCTCCTTGACTTGACTCAAGGGACACTGGTACCAACAAGTAAAGTAATAAAGGTGATCTAGCTCTTAAGGTAACCCCACCTTTTTAGTTCTCCCCAACAGAGTCTCTAGTTCCGTAATACGGTGGGAGAACTGACTTGAGGTTTTGTGTTTGATCGCAAATGTTATGGATAGCAAGAGTCTCCACCGACTTTTCTTTTATCTAATAAAGGAAAGGGTGAAAAGAACAGGGAAGACCTTTTGAGAATTTTCTTGAGTTCGGGGGGGTAGGTTATGAAAAGGGAAGGTGTTAGCACCCTTTTCATCTGTAGTTATATACAGGATCTTAATTTCTAGCTCACTTTGAAAAATGCTTTATGTTTTGTGTATGTTTGCAAATATTTTAAAATGCCTAAGTACGACAATTTTGTAATGATTCTCGTATCGTTGAGAATGTATACAAAATGTTTGTTTTCAAAAGATATTTTGGGAGAAAATGTTGTTTTGGAAAAAATGTCAATGTAAGGCAGTTTGCTTTATAATAACCCTTGTATCAGTCCTCAAGAGTGTTTATAAAGCGTTTTGAGAGTAGTCATTTTGACAATGTGAGGTGTGAAGATTGTTTTAATTTGTGAGCAAGAGATTACGAGCGATCTACCTACTCAAAAAGTATTTGTTCTTTTCCTCCTCCTTTAGATAGTGTTATTCTATCATTAGTTAGTAGGAAGCCCTATTATTGGATGTGAGGGACATGTGTGGGACATCGTACAGTCATAGAATGCAACTTGTAAGATACTTTAGAAATTATCGTAAGGGACTAAGATCGTTTACCGAAGGCAACGTCGAAAGGTCATCAAGGAACTACGATCTTTTAATCGAGGGTCTTTGCTAAAGCATTCTAAGTTCGAGGGACATGACTGTTTTATCTGAGGCAACAAGTGAGGTTTACCCTAGAGTTGCATGTGTGCAAAGTATGTTGATTTCCTTTAATTTTTCTTGGATTTATGGTTGTCTAAGGTTTGATTTTAAATATTGCCATATAATCTTATTAAACTAACAATAATAAGGAAAGTGATAAATTATAGAATTTAAATGTTCTACGCTATTACAACGCTTCAGAAATGGGGGGTACAAATTTGTGAATGGGGAGGGAAGCGATAAATCATAATTATCTATTACAGACCATGATAATGCGAAATAATAAAATATGCAAAAATGTGAAGTAGAGAAAAAGGAAAAAGAATTTTTTTTGTGATTTTTGATAGAAAAAAGGTTTGATGATTAACCTAACTATTTAATTGTTTCTTTATTAAAAAGGAAGTTAATTAATTAATCAAACAAAACCTAAAAAAATCTATGTTAATTTTAATTAATTAAAAGGGAAATTAAATAAATAAAACCTAAGTCTAATTTATTTTTTAATTTTAAAAGAGAAACTAATTGCTTTAGAAAATATTTTGATGTTAAATAACAAAACCTAATTCTAAATTTTTATGCTTTTATGATTTAAATAAAATTAAACTAAAAAAGAAAAACAAATAAAATAAAATTAAATTAAAAGGGTCAGTGTTGTAAAAGAAATCAGGGAGGTGAAAAGAAAAATGTTAGGCCCAAAACAAATTTTTGTTTGAATCAGAAAAATAAAAATAAAATGAAAATGGGCCTGATTTAGCAAATAGGGGGATATGGAAAGAAATTCAATTAGGCCCAACACAAGATCCCAAACCCTCAAGATGGATCCCATGTGGCTGGCCCCTGGAAGTGCATCATGCACTTGCTTATCTGGGTGATGGATTTAATCTTGTGATGATCAGATGGTGATAAAGAGAGGTACACCATGCACTTGTTGAACTTGCTTGTATTGAATCTGAAACAAGAAAATATGACACAAGTAAAAGGGTACCGCTGGGGCTCGAACTCAGGTCCCTATAGTCATATGCACGCTTCCTTTACCACTGGGATGGATATTTCATTTGTTCATAAAACAAAAACTATTAAATATATTACAAACTCATTTCTAAATGTAACTTCAACTTCTTCCTCACGCCAGTAGCCATGAACATATTTTTCAATTTTGTAAAATGCTCATTTCTCAACCAAATCAGAAAATGTAAATATCAAATTTGCTTGAAATTTAACACGAGTCCAACTATATAAATTTCAAAAGCTATAGATTAAAGATGAGTGATAATTTTACTTGGTACCAAATTGAACCCTAAAATTTCAAAAACTTCAGTTTCAAAATTCTCATCACGCAGGAAATATAAATGAAAAGTAAGCACATGGTTAGCTTCAAGGCAATGATATCTACATTTTTTATTTAGAAAGAACATGCAAATGATGCTTGAATAAGGATTTCAAAGTTAGAAAAACTTACGTCTGAAGTGAGATCGAGTCTGGATTTTGAGCACTTCTGGAGGTGTTAGGATGATCTGAATAGCTTCCTTGAACTTCTAGAAAGCTTTTGCAATGCTTACTTTATGTTGAAAGTGTATGAATTCTTCTGGACAAGTCAAGTTGCAAGGCTCTGTTTTTGAAAATGGAAGATGATGAAGATGATGTCACAGTGATGAAACAGGACTTTGGATAGGTTCCATATGAATTATAGAAGCTTTATGAATTATTTAGAATGAAAAAGCACGAGTGGATTGGGTGTTTGGAGTTCAAGGTCAGAAATCGCAACAAATGTAGTTTTGGATGCAAATTCTGATTTCAGAGAGCATGAGGGTGTTTTAGGGCTTCTGAAATCGTGTCCTATCTTGAAAATGGACTTCTCTACTTATAGAAAAAGGTTGGAGGGAAGGAGCTGATCAGATTGTCAAGATCATAAGTTATGGTTTGGTTGGATTGTAAATGAAGCAAACTTTGAAACACATGGTTTCAATATGAAGTATAGGGAAATCTAAAGTGGTTAGGAACTTTAAACATGTTTCTTCTGGCTTCTGTGTTGAGTGTGTGCATAGAGAACAAGTGAGAGGCTCAAGGATATTTGACAAAGTGATTAAAGCAAACTTTTCCAAAATGGAAGTGTGAACTTTGTGCCATTAATGGAAATTTGTCTTGGACAAAGCTTGAATAAAGTGGATAATGGCTCAAAAGTTTGTGTAATCTTCTTATTAGAGGTAGATTCACAAGTTAAGAGGCCTGCAAAGCAATATTATGCAGCATGGCTTGGAGATTTGATCTCATGTTCATCACAAAATGACTTGTATTTCAAGAATGGATGCCCAACTTCATCTCTTCGAATCTCCTTGCTCAACCATGATAAAAATGTGTTCTTGTATGTTTTGGAAAGCTTGAAACATTGTCTACAACTTTCATGTTGACCATATTTACTAAATCTAATGGGAACTTGGTGAAAATTGGCCAAGAAGTTGAGATGAAAAACTTACCAAAACTTGTTGAAAATTTTACTAAGTGTTAGACAAAAATGTCATGACTTTATGGGCCTATATCTCTTAATCCAGTCATTTTTTGGACATCAACCCTCAAGGAAAAAGTTGTAGAATTCATCAAGCCCTATAATTTTCATGTTGAAAGTTTCTCTTGAATCAATTTGCATCTTACTGAAAAATGGTCATGAAGTTGTGAATTTGTTAAGAATAAAGCACTAACACTTAGAAAATTTTATAAGTGTTGGAATATTTTCTATCTTTGACTTTTGTTGACTTTGTTGATTCTTGATGATCAAGCTTGATAATTTTGAATATCTTGATGATTCTTGATTTTTGAAGTTTAATGTTGACCAAAAAGTCAAAGTTTGACTTTTTGTATGCCTGTTGACTTTTTATCAATTGATTCAAATTTCAACTATCAATCACTTGATCTTTTAGAAATATTTTGAACCATGTAATTATGTCACGATATTATTTGAGTCCTTAAGATCATGCTTCAAGCTATTAGGTCATGCACTGGGTCAAAATTCAATGATCAGTCATTCTCAATCAAAACCCTAATTTTGACAATTTTGACCCTTTGGTGATCTGAGGGCTTTTCTTGAGAAATTATGATCAACCCTTGATCAAATGATGAATATGATTTCAATATTTTGATGTTGACCAAAAATATTGAAGTTTGACTGTATGTTGACCATAATTGACTTTTTAACCAATACAACTAATTTTCAGTCATCTGAGCAATTGACTTAGCAAATTTGTGATGTAGAACTTGAAACTTGGTATGGGAAATCTTAGAGACCTATGATGAACCATGAAATCCACTTGAGGCATTAGAAGTCCAAGTTTCCTTGAGAAAACCAAAACCCTAGTTGTGGACCCTTACTTAGGAGGAGGTTTGACTAGTCAACTCTTGAGAATCCTTGAGTATTTGAGAATCTTAGAAGAAGGATTTGAAGGAAATGGGAGGGAAAATTTTGGGGTACAACAGGGACTATATTCAGAAGGGAATTCTTTGTTTAAAGTTTATAGATACAGACCATCAATGGGCTGATGTTTCACTAAACTCCTTGCTGAAGATAGATTTAATTTCATTATGAAACACCTCAGTATAGAATTATGTCCAGAATGAAAATGTAGTTTATGTATATTTAATCCTCATAACTTTTTGATTTGTTTTTGTGAACATTTGAGCAATAGTTCTTCAGAAGTGAGAAGGAAATTTGTCTCAAAAACTATCCAAATGATCTGAACATTTTCTGAAAACACTTCATTTCAAAGACATAAGCAAGCAGTTCACTACATTAACATCTGTCAATCCTAAACGTTAAGTCACTCTCTAAGGTTTAACACATGTTCAAAATCTTAAGGACTGAAATGGTTGAGTTGATGCATTGAGGCGCGAATCACATTCGTAATTGTTCAAAATCTTCACGTCATCTCCCATTTTCAGAAATCATTAATGTTGTTAATCATTTTGTTTATTTTATTAATTGAAATTAAAATTCATGTTTTCTCCCTGTTGTCTATTTATACCTCATTTTCTCACAAACACTTTCACACTTTCACTCTCACTCACCCTATTCTCTCTGTATGTGCTCTTTTCCCTTTTTATGTGCTCTAAAACCCTAAGTCTGTGAATAATGACTTATTTTCAACAACAAAAAAAGTCTCAAGATTCTTAAATCAACATTCTTGGTTCATCCTATACTACAAACGAAGAAAGGTATATTGAACCTACAAGAACTCTCCTTACTGCGATTGATTCTCTGGAAGTTCTCTGTGAACTCATAGTTGATTTTGAAAGCATGAAAGAAAATGGGTATGACCTTACGCCTTATGTTGAGTTTCAAGGGTGGACACAATATTTTGATCGATTAATTGGTCCAGTTTTTCCCAAACTGGTTAAAGAATTTTGGATTCATGCTACTGCGTCAAATCATCAAGTAACTTCTTATGTAATGGGAAAGAAGATCGCCATCACCGAAGATCTCATTGGAAAGCTTATTGGTCATGACAGAAGCGGGATAAAATGCAGTGAAATGGAAGAAAAAGGATATGACCTAACCATCATATCCAACGAAATCTTCTCTTTTGAACAACACTCAAACAAGATCAAAGATTTGAAGGAGTATCTTAGAATTTGGTCTAGAATAATTATGGGGTGGATCAATCACAAAAAAATCAACTAGCTATACCGACACTAGTTCTTCTGACTACATCAATATTAATCAACAGTATATGTTGCACTTCATTGCAACTAAATCCAAAGTCCACCTCCCTCACATTCTATTCAATCTTCTGAGGACCAATGTTAAGGAAACATGGGAAGAAGAATGAACCAAAAGAGATTGGATTCCGTTGGGAAGGCTTATCTCAGATATTCTGATAGAAACTGATAGAACATATGAGTAAGGCTCAACAAGCAACTGTTATGGAACCATGTGCTGGAAAGCCTCTCAACGCCAAGAACCTTAAGAAAATGAAGATTATAGAAACCATTAATAAGGATCCCACACTTGCTATAAAGGAAGTCATCAACACTAGAAGAGTACCTCTGAAGGATTTTCCTCTCTTCACTCAAGCAGACTTATCTCCAGAAATTGTCCTCAGATATCTTGAAGCCTGCAAGAGTGATTGAACAATTCCAAATGTAAATATCCTTGATCTCATGCAACAACCTCTGGAAGTTTCTACCATAAAGACAAAAAAAAGTAAAAATGTTGGAGAAGGAACTTCTCAGAAAACTCCCAAAGCTGCTAAAAAGAAAGGTAGCCCCTCTTTTGTTTCTGTTATCGAATTAGTTTTCTTATCAACATCTGAAACCTCCTCATCTCCAAAACCTGTTAAAAATACCTCACCTCAAACCATTCATGACTTTGACATAGAAATTGATACCTCAATACCCACTAATCATCCTTTAATTAATCCACCTTCTACCCAATTTGTTCAAACTCAGCCAAAACTTGCACAAGTTCTTTCTGATATTCCATCTCCTTATAATTTAACACCACCTAACTCTCCTATAATGCTTTCCAACTCTCCAACTCCCACTGAATACTCAGAAGATCCTCTCAGAACCATAATTGATCTAGAATCCTGGGACAATCTTGTCACAACTTCTCAAAAAATAGACATTCCAAAACCAACACCAAAACTATCAAAATCAGATGTTGGTAAGTCTCTGCTGGTTTTTGAAATAGAAATACAGGAATGGGTTAACTCTTTAAAGCAAGCATGCGTGGATAATCTTAACCCAGTTGCTTCTGATTCTCTTTGGACTTGGTTCAGAAAATGGTTTAATTCTGAATCTCTAAAGATGAAGGAACTCAGTTATGAAATTGCTCAATAGAACTTCTGTGATCACCTAAAAATATTCAAGGATCAAGTTCTACGTAACTAGGTAAGGAAACCCCTTCTTCTTCTGGACAACACTTCTTGGGAAGCCTCATAGGAATCAGAATTTAATGAACCATATCTTGAACCTCAATCTCTCCCTCTGGTTGTTTTTAAAGACAAAGGCAAGTCAGTTAAAGAATCTCCTGAGAAAGAATCTACTGCAATAACTTCTAAGAATATGGTTTCTCCTGTTGAAACAACTTCATCTTCTCTTGTGTTAAAAACTCTGGATGAGTTGAAGAAAGAAAATTCAGTTGCTAAGGAAAGGCTGGACAAATAGGATGAAACGAACAAAGAATTTAAGGGCATGCTATGGAAGCAAGAAGAACCAAACAATCAAAACAAAATTCTATTGGAAGCCTTGTTCACACGACTTCCACCTCCTCCACAACCTTAGTTTTGATCATTTGCTTATTTCTGCTATGTTTGTTTCTTGTTTAAAAACTTTTGTTCATCTGCTTCTATCTGTATTAATCTTTGTTGAATGCATAACCTTTTGGTTCTATTTTAGTGTTTTTATTGCTTTTTGATTTATGACAACAAGGGGGAGAACATAAGATATTTTGAATATAACTGTGTTGAGACTTAGTCTCAAACATTTTGAATATCATAACTTGTGTTTCACTTTTTGAAAGAAAATATGAAAAGTCTCTTGAAAGTAACTTCTGTCAAACATCTTCAGGGAAGTATTAATTTTTTCTTTATCTGAGTATTCAACTCAGGGGGAGACCCTAATTCTTTATGTTCTTACGTTATTTATCAAAATATACAAGTTTTGTCATCATCAAAAAGGGGGAGATTGTTAGAACATAGTGTGATTCTATATCTTTGTAATAGCTTTTATGGTAAATGTTGTACCCCAAAATTTTCCCTCCCATTTATCTAAAAAAACATTCTCCTAGGGTTCTCAATTGCTCAAGATTACTCACGGAATTGATCAGACATATTCCCCTCCTAAGAAATAGATCCACAACTAGGGTTTTGTGTTTCACAAGCAAGTTTGGGTTTCAAAGGTCTCAAGTTGTTTTCATGGTTCTCCATATGTCTTCAACAATGCTCATATCAAGTTTCAAGCCTTGTATCACAAGTTTGCTCAGCCAATGGCTTAGATGACTGAAAATCAACTATATTGGGTAAAAAGTCAAATAGGGTCAAAATATAATCAAACCTCAATATTTTTGGTCAACATTGACATTTTGAAGTCATATGCATCATTTGAACAAGTTTTGATCATGGTTCCTCAAGAAAAGCCCTCAAATCATCAAAAGTCAAAAGTTGTCAAATTAGGGTTTCCTTAGGAGAAGTCAACTGAAATTTGAGCAAGCATAACTCTCACATGCTTCATCAACTTTTACCCAACCAAAGCTCATTTTGAAGAGAATTCAATTCTCTACAACTTTGTCTCTCTAAGATCAAGTCCAAAAAATGCATCCTTTGAGAGATATAAGCCAATACATTACAGGTCATTCCAAAAGTCACAAAAAGACACTTTTTGTCAAGGCAACTTACATCAAGATAAAATATTCAAATGCAAAAATGATCAACATAGATAATTTATAGGACATCTTAAGATTTCCAAAAAGTCCAAGATCACCTTCAAATGATGAAATTTGAGAGAGGTATGATTGGTACAAGTTGGAGAAGTTTTGAGAAAATGCATGAAACTTCATTTGAGCAATCTTGAACTTTTGGACTAATGGGCCTAACTTTTGAGGTTTAAACATGTTTATAACATGTTAGAGGACCTCTAAGTCCATTTATACATTACTTTGATTTTTTATTTTATTTATTTTTATTTTATTCAAATTAAGTCAAAATAAATCAAATAAAATATGAGTTAATGGACTAAAGGGTGTGTGGGCTTCATTTGGATATCTTCTAGAAGGCCCAAGACCTCATAAGAGCTTTCCAAAACCGTGAAAACATGTTGGAAACAAGAATCTTCAAGTTTGGAATGTTTTTAAAACAAATTTGAAAAGATTTCAATGTGTTTTCTTTGTAATGAATTGTGACATAATGATACAAGATCCTTGCCTTGTTTTGATCCATTTTCATTCCTCTATAAATACATGCAACACTCAAGTGGAAAAAAAGGACAAAGTGGCTGCCATAGAATCAAGGTTTCAAAATCACAAATTTTTAAAGAAAGGTGTAAACTCGTATCAAAATTTCCAGCCACTCTCAATCAAAACCAAGCCTCAAATCGTGTTTCTGAAGCTCCCAGGAATCTCACCAAGTCCAGAAACAAATCTATTCACATCTAGAATATCTTACACAAGCCCACCATTTTTGGTAATTTTCTTGAATTCGAATCTTTTAATCTATGCATATTTAACTAATTTCGTGTGCACAAATGAGTTCATCATATTGTGTTTAGAACAGTTTTGAATAAGAAAATGCAAGCTTTAACGCAGGGATGATGAGTTACCATGGCAAGGGCACGACCAGATTCTCTCTTTGAAACTCCATTTCCACTAATTTATTTCTTTTTTTACAATTAAAATCAAAACATATAAAAATCAGATTATTACATAAAATAAAATAAAATAGTCTTTTAGGTTTTCTTAATTAACTTTTCTCATTTAATTAGATTTTAGGTCTTATTTTTTAATTTGTAAAATTAATTAGAATAATTAGGTTTTTATTAATTATTAACTTAAATTATTTTCTACAAAAATACACAAAAAAATTAATTTCTAACGTTTTAGATTTTAGGACTTTAAAACATCTTTTCTAACATTTTCTTATTTATTTCCCCCTTTACTTTCTTAGAATAAAAGTATAGGACACATCTCCTTGTAATAGTCGTAGAATTATTTTCTCGTATTTTTCTTAATTATGTTGTTCACGAGATGTAATAGCTTAGATTTAAATTCCGTATTTTCATTCTCCACTTTTTCTTATGTAATTGCCCCAAGGCCCTGTAATAGCGTAGGACTTTATTTTTCCGCACTTATAATTATTTTCCCGTATGTATATGATTGTATAGTAACTAGGCATGTATGACAAGATCTAAAACCGAAACATAGAAAACCCTAATCAAGATAATATATCTGAATTTAATCATTATACACACGTACACCTCTGAAGGTAGCCTCTCTCTCTGTTGCCTTTGGGAAGAAAATAATGGTCATGTCCCTCGAATGTAGGGATACCATTAGCAAAGACCCTCGGTTAAAGTCATCATAAAGATCATAGTCCCGCAACGTCCCTCGAAGTTGCCTACGAGAAAAGGATCTTGTGCCTCGATGCTGCCTATGAATATATGATGACGGTCCCTTTGAATTGCTAAGGTATCCCTATATGTTGCCTTAATGGACCATAACGACGACCCTACGCATGTCCCTTCACATCCAATGAATGGGGATACCTACCAACTAATGGTATGGATAACAACATCCCTAAGGAGAAGGAAAAGGATAACGAAAGACATTTTAGTGGGTAAGACACCCTTAATTGCTTGCTCACAAACTAAAACTATTTTCACACCTCACACTTTCAAAACAACTAATTTCAAACGCTTTATAAACACTCTTGAGGACTGATACAAGGGTTATTATAAAGCAGACTTCCTTATATTGGAATTTTCAAAACTTTTTCAAAGCACACACAAAGAAAATTAAAGTGAGTTAAGCAATTAAGAGCCCGTAGATAACTACAGATGAAAAGGATGTTAAACCTTCCCTTTTCATAACTTACCCCCCAAACTCAAAATCTATCAAGGTCTTTCCTATTCTTTTCAACATTTCCTTATTGGATAAAAGAAAATTCGATGGCGAATCTTGCTAACCGCAACATTTGCGATAAAACACAAAATCAAGTCAGTTCTCCCACTGCATTACAAAACTGGTGACTTTGCTGGGGAATAATTCCTAAAAAAGAGGGGTTACCTTAGGGATAGATCACTTTTACTTGCTTTGTTTGTTTGTTTTGCTTTATATTTGGGGTTTTGCTCGGGTATAATTTCTTGCAAAGATCATATATCCGAATCTGGGGACATTTTAGGTAAGTAGCAATAAATCATAGAAATTGTACGGCGTAGACCGATATGGTTGAAGTGATGGCTATGTTAGTGTAACATATTGGTTTGTACTGGTGTTCCTTGAGTCAGTCGAGGATAACACTAGGCTGCCGCATGGTGTCCTAAGCACTAATTGACCCAACTTAGCAATTAGAAAGTAGTGAGATGGTCAGCTTTGGTGCAGTCCAAAGTTGGTTGATACTCGATGCTATACTCATTGAGATTCGACTCTCGGTATATTTCGGTGGCAAGTCAGTTGCTCTGTTGAAACAATGCTTGAGAGAAAGATCGGTGATATGAGACTCCTAGAACCCAGTTACTATTCTTAGGACAGGTTGAGCCAACTAAAGTTCAAGAGGGTACTTACCTATGAACCTCATGCAAGCCTTTAAACCTAAGGCCTTTTGTGTGATTTCTGTGTGCTTGCTATCTTGTTTAAACATAACATCATAACATCATAACATAGCATTTTCACTGGCCATTTCAAGGATCAAGAGATTTACCTTTGTTCTGTTTTGTAGGCTATGGCCTCCGCTTGCATAAATACTATCTGAATCAACTTCGTGGGATTTCCTTCCAAACTCAAAGAATTGGTCTCAAAGGTTCCCGAAAGCTCTCAGTTCAACAAAAGGCATGGTCATTTGCTCAGCTTGGTTATCTCCGGTTTTAAAGAAGGCATGATGAGAATTTTATTCCAGTATTTTGATCTTAAACACCATTGCTTTACTTTCCCCAATTATCAGTTGGTGCCCACAATGGAAGAGTTCTCTAAGTTACTTGGGGTGCCTATACTAGATCATATACCCTTCAATGGTTTAGATAAAGATCCAAGACCTGAAGATATTTCCACAGCCTTACACCTGAAACCATTTGACATTGCATCTAATTGGGAAACCAAGAGTGGGGTTAAAGGTCACCTTGCAAAACTTCTGATGGAGAAAGTTCAGTTGTTTCTAGATGCCATGAGTTTTCATGATTTCGAAGATGTTTTGGCTTTACTAATCTATGGTTTGGTACTATTACCCAATACAGACCAACTTATAGATGTAAACGCCATCAAGATATTCCTCACTCATAATCATGTGCCTACTTTTCTGGGAGATATTATGCATTCTCTTCACACTCGTACCACGAGGAAGCGAGGAACTCTCATGTGTTATATACCTTTACTATCCAGGTGGTTTGTTTTGCACCTTCCCCGCTCGATAATGAAAATTGAACAAGGTTTGTGGTGGTCTCGAAGGATAATGTCACTCTCTAATTCAGACATTTATTGGTGTTCCCAATCCCAGGAAGACATCATCGTTATTGATCATTGTGGAGAGTTCCCTAATGTGCTACTCCTGGGCATAAGGGGGGAATTACTTACAAACCTTCTCCAACTTTACATCAGTTTGGTTATGCTCGAAGAGACGGTCCTCATGATATGCTTATCCGGGGTGTTGTATTCGACTATGACAATGATCTTCAAGGTTACCGATAAAGATTTATCCGTGCTTTGGGTATGGTCAATAAGATTGATATCCAGATTCTGGGGCATAAGAATTCCATCCCTCTGGAGCCCTATCTCAAATGGGTACGAGCTCATGCTTAAAACTTTATAATGCCATATCCTGTTGTCCTACCAGTAATCATGGAGCTTATTATCGAAGGAGACGTTTCTCACACCATCCTTCATCCAGACATTCCTACTGACTTTAAAGAATTGCAGAAGTCCTGGATTCAACTCAAGGAAGAAAGGGACACCTTTGAGACTCAATTTTATGCAAGTGAGAAGAAAGTGTTGGAGCTGACGAAGCAACTTCACGAGGAGCTGAGTCTTAACGCATATGTCAACACAAAGAGGAGATGTCTATGAGAAACTTAAAGCTTTAGGAGTATTTAATTTGTTCCTGTGAAATATTTTGTATTCACATAAACTTACTAATAAAAATCTTGTTTCTGTTTCCTTTTGGTTAACAAATTTAAATCTCATAAGGTCCTTGAAAACATTGCATTTACATATCATGCATAACAGGTTTTCCTCATGGACAGATTTTATCATCTTTTTACTGTTTATTTTAGTAAAATATGGCTCTCGAATAAACTGTGAAAGCACTTCATGATCAGAATGCTCAATTTCAGTAAATGTTCTTGAATATATCCAAGGGGTAGGTAGAGCTGAAGGCCCTCATCACTAAAGAGAGGGAGGAGAAAATAAAGAAACCAGTTGGCATCCTCAACATGGGTAGGAGGCTCAAAGGTCCAGTCAAGCGAACTTTGGAGTTTGAAGAAGAAAATGATGACCAAGAGGAAGATGATAAAAGTACGAAGGTTGAGAAGAATAACAATCATGGTTCTGATGAAGAAGAAACGGACTATTCAGGTGAATAATATCCTCCAGCTGATGATAAATACAAACAGCTGGAAGATCGTCTCAATGCCATGGAGATCCAGAGAGTTCCTGGGTTGGATTTTTAAGAGATATGTCTTATCTCGGGAGTTGCTATCCCTCACAAGTTCAAGGTCTCCTTCATTGCTAAATATGGTGGTGTGTCTTGTCCTAAGCTTCATTTGCAATCTTATGTCCGAAAAATCCAACCCCATACCGCTGACAGAAAGTTATGGGTAAACTTATCTTAAGAAAGCTTGTCGGGAACACGGTTGGAATGGCTCTATCAACTGGAAGGGACCAATATTCATACCTGGGAAGATTTGGCTACTGCTTTCTACAAGTATACCAGTATAATGTTGATCTCGCACAAACCCCCATGCAACTATAAAGTATGTCCATGGGTTCTGATGAAAACTTCAAAGAGTACGCCCAGAAATAAAGAGACCTTGCAGGTAAGGTTCAACCTCCTTTAGCTGAATGGGAATTGGTTGACATGTTCATGAGCATGCTGACAGGTCCTTTCTATAACCACCTACTTGGAAGTTCTTCAGCCGGTTTCACTGAACTGATATTAACGGGGGAACATGTTGAGAGTGGAATCATAAGTGGTAAAATCCAAGTGGCTACATCTTCCTATACTCATAAAAATCCATACAATAGGAAGAAAGAGGCCAATGTCGTGTACGGCCAGAAGGGTCATAATAAGAGTAACCACAACCAATCTGTGGGGGGCAGTTCTGATCCCTAACCCTACACCACTGCGACAACAACAATGGGGTAATCAACAAATGCAAGACGAGCCCAAGAGACAGTTTACCAAAATCAACATGTCGCTGTCTCAAGCATTGCAGCACATGTTAAGGATGAATCTGATTACGTTAATAGAATCTCATCCAAACCCCAAAACTTCTTCTCCTAACTACAATCCTGATGCAAGGTGTTCCTATCATTCCGGAAGTCCTGGGCATGATACTAATGATTGTTGGGAGCTGAAATACAAGATTCAAAATATGATTGACGCCAAGGATATTGAATTCGATCCTCCTAAGACTCCCAATATGATCACCGCTCCCATGTTGAATCATAATTAGGATCAGATTAATGTTGTGGAAGATGTTGATAGTAGCAACGACTTGAATAATTGGATTCCCCCTACTGCCAACGATGAAAGCTTATTCAATCGAATTTTTATTTGTAATTTATTTGTTTGTTTAAACAATTAATGTCATGTCAAACTTTGGTTTTCCCATTAATGCATTGCACATGTTTATCTTGAATTAATTCGTTTTCACTATATTTAAACTGCTTTCTTACTTCGTTCTGTGATATTTAACTCTCGATTAAAAGATATAAGCCATTAGAGGGAGGGTGACGAAAACGATACCATAATCTCTACAGTACGCTTTTGAATAGACCTTGCTGACGATGTACAGACGTTGTTTCAAATCCTAAACTTCGAAGTTATAAGGAAGATAATCCCTAGTCAACCCCTTTGAGCCTAAGAAGTAGGAGTTTTCTTTTTCACACAAATTGAAACCTTTAATCATAACCTGGGGCAGGATAGTTTCTCAGTTAATTCAAATGCGCATTCAATCACAAGCTTTCACTCTGTACACAACAAATAGTATCGAAGACGTCCTTCCAAATCAAAAGATGGTGATGGTTCCCCGTAAAACACGCAGTCATTATCTCTCAAAAGAAAAGCCCACTAAGTCAAAATCTATGAAGGAGACTTAGGAAAAAAACTAGGGCATCCCGCTAACTGTAATCACAAAAGAAATAGTTCAGGAAAAACTTAGGGATAATCAAGTCAAAAGAGGTTGCTACAAATCCTCAACAAAAGAAAAAATATTACAAAAAATGTCTGCCTTCTCAAATAAACTTCCATTATCCGAACCATCACCAAAATATCATTCCAGACTAAATTGGAATCTAAATGCACAAATAACTGAGTATAGGAATGAAGAACATCACGGAGAACAGGTTGGGAACAAATCAATTTTGAGCCTTTTTTCCTTTGCTACTTAAATTGTGAACCATGCCACGTTACAACCCTTAAAAGTCCTAACTGAAGCATAGGTTAGTCCAAAAGCATACTATTACAAAAGGTATCCCGACTCCTATAAGCCTTACTATAAAACCTGAGTTGAATTCATATTCTTACAAAATTTTGTTTTTACTAAAAATGCACTTTCAAAACTTCAAGATAGACATAAGATTTGCATTTTTAATACCAATGTTTGTGTATGACTAATTATTCGACAACATAGAAATTCGCACGACAAATATTCAATGAATGGAAATCCTCTCAATGAACAGAATCACCTAAGATGAAAAGACATTTTCAGTAATAGGCCTTTCATAATCAAGGGGCATGACATGGTGTCTAACTAATCTGGGGGCAGTCATATCAAGATTCAAGGAATGTCTCAAAAGTGCCGAGTAGCCAGGGGCAGACCTCCATCTGAATCACTTGGGGCATTGAACATGAATTCCAGCAAAGGGCCATGTACGATCAAGAAAACATTCTTTGGCATGCTACAACACTTACAATAAAAATTCTTTGCACCCTGTAAATACGGACATAGTCAAAAAAATACTACGCGTAAAAGAGACTCGTTAGGTCGACAGGCCTAGGCAAAAATAAGGGCATCCCGGCGAACCAAAAGGGTTCGGGCAAAAATTAGGGATATATAAAAAATTGTACACCCGGCAAGTCAAAAAACCTGAAAAGGAGGCTTGGGCAAAAATGGGTATCCCGGTAGACTAAAAACTTGAAAAGGCGGTCTAGGCAAAAGTTAGGGATTACAGCGTACGACTATGTCCCATTATCTCATCACTTGTCTATCAATAGAAGACTTATCACAATGACCAACATTTATCGAGGGCTCTATAAGTTGAGATAATGTTCAAGTCATCCATAAATCCCCACAGAGCAGTTTCCATGGAATTATCTCTACAGAGCTATTTGCACAAGCTCGTCTTCAATAGAGATACATTCCCCAGTAAGCCTGAATATGTAAGTCAGACTGAAACTAGGGAATCTTCCAGCAATTCATTTCCATATCTCTGATCGACAGCTTGATAAGACCATCTTTCCCAAGAGGTTCCCCAGCATATAGGAAGATCTAATCATTCCCCCAGTATACAGTGAAAACTTCCTCAACACGGCCTATGAAATACTAATCCCCGACCAAAATTATTTCCTTAACATGGTGTTGTACCCCAAAATTTTCCCTCTCATTTCACAAGGGATCACCCTGAATCCCAAGTTTGCTTCCATCCAATTCCAAGCCTTGAACTGCAATTTTTCAAGAAAGTCATCCGCAAGGGAAAAATGGTCATTTGCACGCTGAAAAGTCAAACTTTGATTTTTGGATCAAAATCAAGCTTCAAGAATCATATTTCATCAATACATGTTGGAATGTGAGATTTGTTTCGTCAAGAAATTAAAAAGTCAAAACTAATTTGGGAAAAGTCAAAATTCTAAATACTTAGAACTTTTCTAAGTGTTTAAGAAACATGACAAGCTCAGAACTTCTGACCAGATTTTCACCATGACACAAGCTGATTCTAGATCAACTTCGGACACAAGAACTTTAGATCTCAACAAGATCTTAAACATTGCAAAACAGAACTCCTCCTAGAAATGCTGGGATTTCAAGTTATAACTTCTCAAAGACATGTCCTTGAAACTGAAATACTCAGCAAATTCTGGACAATCTCAAAACAGAGTTTGGTCAGAACTTCTGGACCATTTTTCACAAAGGCTCAGTCAGAACTTCCAAGAGCAGCTCAAAGAGGGTTTACAAAGCGTGTTACAAACTTCTTGGAGAGCCTGGAAACTCCTTCATAACATGCTGGAGCCAGAAGATACAAAGATCAGAGGTTGGATGCTACGCTGAAGCAGAACTTCTGATCCAGAACTAAGACTTGGTGTAGAATCTCACGTTGCAGGATTTCTGGTTATAATAAGTCTCATCATCATTTAATGCTCATAACCAATTTCTGAGTCTTTATCCAAAGGATTTTCACCACGTGTACCTCTACTGTCTTGGGATAGCAAACTTTGGCACTAGGCCCATGCTTTTTTTTGCTTTTCCTTAAATCCTGCTGACAACTCCAGCTTAAGCATGGTTAAAAGCTGCTAATCAACAGCTAGTTCAGCCTACGCCTGCATCCCATAATTGCACCAAACTAGCATACGAAAACTGTGATGAAAAAGCAAGGGAGCATGATGCCAAATTGATTTAAAATCCCATTTGTCTTTCCCCCCAAAATCACAACAAATTCACCTATAAATACGTTGCTCCATCACACGTTCAAGGGGCTGGGCTTGAAGGGAGAGATTGGCTGACTTTTGGAGAGAGATTGGCCAAAAAGAGAGAAAAGGAAGTTGTGAAACCTTCATAAAAATCCATATTTCCCAAACAGAAAACCAAACCTTTGTTCTTCCTTTTGGATAAAAGAACATAACCATTATTCTGTTACTCTCGCTGACGCCAGAACATCTGAAGGCAGCAGCCCAAAGCTCCAAGCATACCCTCCAGATTCAAGGTAAGTCTTTCTGACTTTGCATCTTTTCATTCAGAACATCATTAAATATGTGAATATCATAGTATTAATGTTGTACATATCATTTCTTAAGTAGAAAAACTGTGGATCAGAACTTCTTGATTAGGGATAGACTCAGATTTAGGATTAGAACTTCTATAAACTGTTGTGTTATTATCATTCTGATTTGTTGTTTATTAAGAACTGAATACATTGCTGATATGCTGATTAAGATTTGAAATATGGCATAGAACTTTTGATGTTCACTCACAGCTTTAGCACAACACAGAACTCCTGAGTTCTCCTCACTGTTTAATGCACACTGAACTTCTGATGTTCACTCACTGTTTTAACACTTAGAACTTATGATTTTCATACGCTGATAACACACTGAACTGATGATTGTTCACTCACTATTCACTTAGAACTTCTGATTTTCATGCGCTGATAACACGCCGAACTACTGATTGTTCGTTCATTGTCTTAGCACCATACAGAACTTCTGAGTTCTTCCTACTGTTTTGACATGCACAAAGCTTCTAAGGTTTTCTCACTGTTCTAACATTCAGAAGTTCAGCACATAGCAATCCAGAACTTTTGTGTTTTCCCTCTAACGTGTCTTGTAGGATCTCAGAGTGTACCAATCCAGAACTTCTGATTCCACTGACGTTCCTTTCTGAGTCATCACGCGCCTGGCTTCAGAACTTCTAATCCTTGTTGTTTTTCTTGCAGCAACACGTTGTTTTCTATCTTTCATTTATTTTCCTTTTCATCATTTTTAATATTAACATAAAAAGGCATAAAAATATTTTTCTTTTAATTTATTTTTTTAAAGATAAAAAACTATTTTCTAAATAAGTCCTTCTTCTTTCTTATATATTGTACATTTCAATATGGTTGTAATAGTAACTTAGGATTTAATTTTATTTGCAACCCCCATTCATAAATATGTACCCCCATCCCTAAAATATTGTAATAGCGTAGGAATTTACATTTCTGCAATTTATCGCTTTCGAATGTAAATGCTAGTAATTAGGGTGTGTATGGCAAGACATGAAATTGATAAATAGATCACCCTAATCAAGACTAAAATGCATGTAATCAAACACACTTGCACACTAGCACCCTTAAGGTTAACTCCACTTGTTGCCTAAAAATAGCCATATTATGCATGGGGGATGTCTTAGCACAAACAAAAATATAAGATCATAGTCCCTCAATGGCGCTATCAAAGTTGCCTTTCGAAATGATCTTAGTCCCTAAAGAAAAGTGCTAAGTCATCTCACAATATTGCTATCATGGTTATACGATGACCCACACCCGTCCCTTCACATCCAACGATGGAGCTTCTTACCAAAATAATGGTAAGATAGCAACGTCTAAAGGAGGATAAAAAGAACACCTAAAGATCTTTTGAGTAGGTAGATTCGCTCTTAGTTGCTTGCTTGCTCACAACAAAAACATTCTA
Organism: Vicia faba; assembly: GCA_948472305.1. NCBI lineage: Eukaryota > Viridiplantae > Streptophyta > Magnoliopsida > Fabales > Fabaceae > Vicia > Vicia faba. Next base: position 1,156,959,509 of record OX451736.1, on the reverse strand, counting down.
CACACCAATACTCTCACTTTGAAACATTTTCAAAAAGATAACACTTTGTACGCGTTCTTATAGAGACGAGAACCATTACAAAGACACCTTTTCAAAATCACTTTCAAAAACACATTTCACAAACACATCTTTGAACTATTTTCCAAACAAACACTTTGTACGCGTTCTTATTGAGACGAGAACCATTACAAAGACATTTTCAAAATACTTTCAAAACCCACACCACAAGCACATTCAAACAAAAGCAAGTGATCTAGCAAGTAACTAAGAGCCCATGGAAAACCATGGATGAAAAGGGTGTTAATACCTTCCCTTTTCAAAATCTACCCCCCGAACTCAAGAAAACATCTCTAAAGGTCTTTCCTGTGCTTTTTCACCTTTCCTTTTGGATAAAAGAAAAGTCGGTGGCGACTCTTTCTAAATTGGAACATTTTTGAACACAAACGCAAACAATCATGTCAGTTCTCCCACCGCATCACAGAACCGGCGACTCTGCTGGGGATTTTTACTTTTAAAGTGGGGTTACCTTAGGGTTAGATCACATTTACTTGCTTACATTGTTTGATTTGTATGCTTTACATTTTGGTTCCTTGTTTGGGTTTATTTTAAATCCTACACCCGGATTTGGGGACACCTTTTAGGTAAGTAGCAATAGACGGTGAGGAAACTGTGCGGGGTATACCAGCACGGTTAAAGCAGTAGCTATGTTAATGTGGCACTTTGATTGGTATCGGTAACCCTTGAGTTGAATCAAGGAGAGTATGGGACGGCCGCATGGTGCCGTGAAGCATTAACTGACCTTAGAACCTTACTCGACCAACTTGGCCATTAGGAAGTAGTGTGATAGCCGGTTTCAGTGTAAAGTTGAAAATTGGTTGATACTCGATGTTACACTCATTGAGACTTGACTCCTGAGTTTTGTTTGGTTGTAATTCAATTGCCTACCGAACGAAGCTTGTGGGAAAGGTCAGTGATATTGAGATCCCTTAGAAGCCGATTACTATTAACTAGGACAGGCTGAGCCAACTAAACTTCAAGAGGGTACTTACCTACAAACTCCATGCAAGCCTAAAACTAAGGATTTGTTTGCTTTGTGTGAATATGATTATTTGTATATAAACTTGCTTACCCCACATATCTGTACATAACATGATAACATCATACCATAGCATTTTCAATAGCCGTTTCAAGGATCTCGAGGGCCTATGATGTAGGGTCACGTTGGACCAGACGTCTATCAAGGGGCAAGAGGATTTATTTTCCTCTAACCAAACACCGTCAAAATCAAGTACAACAAACCGGAGTCAAAGGCTACAACCCACTTGACATGGTGAGCTTAATTCTCGTGGAAAGACATCCACCAATACAAAGTTCTCCAATCCAAAGTTATAAGTGACTACTAACATTTACCATACGAGATCCTTGAAAACATGCATCCACATATCATGCATCATATCATGACAGGTTTCTCCCACACAGGTCTCCTTATCTTCCTACTGTTTATTTCAGTAGAGATGGCTCTAGAGCAGACTATCAAGGACATCCAGGCTCAAAACGCTCAACTTCAAGAGATGTTCTTGAACCTATCCAAGGGGAAAGAAGAGGTGAAGGCTCTCCTCACAAGGGGCATGGTCATGGGGAATCCGGAGGGCACCGAGGATGATCAGTTGGAAAGGATACAAATTGAAATGGCAACAATGAAAGTCCAAATGATGGGACAACTAGTGGGCCAGATGGCTCTTATCCAAAACCTGGCTCAAGGACAGGAAGAGCTGAGAGCCCTAGTCAGCAAGCTTCATTAAGACAGATGTAACCAAATGGGGCAAACAACCAGAATTGGAGATCGATTCATTGATCATCCTCCGGTGAAGAGTGCACCTTTCCAAATTGCTTCTGCGTCACGAGCCCAACAACAATCTTGCCAACAACAACAGGGTAATCAGCGTAGGCAGAATACATCTGAAAGACGCTTCACCAAAATCAACATGTCATTGTCTCAAGCACTGCAACACCTATTGGAGGCCAAGCTAGTTACGTTAAAAGACCCCCCCCCCTCAGAATCCTAACACAACTTCCCTAAGGTACAATCCAAATGCAACGTGCGCGTATCACTCCAACATTCCTGGACATGACACCAATAGCTGTTGGACGTTAAGAAATAAAATTCAAGATCTGATTGATGAAGGAACCCTAGAATTTGCACCAGATGGTCAACTGGAATTCTTCTACCGTACCTCAAAGGCTCACCGCCTAAAGTGACAAGTTCAAACAAAGAGGCTTTTGTTCATTTTGAATTTTGAAGTTGTAATTTTTATTTTGTTATTCAAACAATTATCTATTAATGACAAACTTTGTTTCATTAATGCATTGCATATGCTTGTCTTGAATCAATCCATTCGTTTTCGTTACATTTAAACTATGCTTTTAACTCTCTTTATGACATTCAACTCTTGCTAAAAGTTACGAGCCTTTAGAGGGAGGATGACGAAAACAATGTCGTGATCTCATACAGTATGCTTTTGAACAGACCTTGCTGACGATGTACAGGCGTTCTTTTAAATCCTAAACACTAGACTTATAAGGAAGATAATCCCTAGTCAACCCCTTCGAGCCAAAGAAGTAGAAGTTTTTCTTTTTACACAAATTGAAACCTTTAATAAAAACCCGGGGCAGGGTAGTCTCTCAGTTAATTCAAATGTGCGTTTAGCCGCAAACTCTCATCTCGTAATACAACGAATGACGTCAAGAAACATTCCTATAGAATCAAAAGACGGTGATGGTTCCCTATCACATAGGCAGTCACTATTTCTCAAAAAAAAAAGTAAAGCCCACTGAGTCAAAACCTACGAAGGAGACTTAAAGAAAATGGGGGCATCCCACTGACTGTAATCTCAAAACAAGAATAGTCAGGCAAAAATTAGGGATAACAAATCAAAAGAAAGAGGTCACTACAAATCCTCAACAACATGAAAAATATTGCAAGAAATGAATGCCTTCCGACAAACTTAATTTGTCTGAACCATCACCAAAATGTCATTCCAGACTCAATTGGAGCTCAAACGCACAATTAACTGAGTTTAGGACTGAAGAACATCACGAAGAACGGGTGGGTACAAATACACTTTGAGCCTTTATCTTTTGTTTATTAAATCGTGAACCAAGCCACGTTACAACCCTTCAAAAGTCCTAATTGAAGCATGGGTTAGTTTGAAAGCATACTGTTACAAAAGGTATCTTGACTCCTGTAAGGCTTTACTCAAAATCCAGAGTTGAATTTTTCTTGCAAAATTTCTTTACTCGCTAAAAACACATTTTTCAAAATTTCAAGACAAACATAAACTTTGCATTACTTGAATATCACTGTTTGCATACGGTTATTTGTTTGACAGCGGAGAAATTCACACAATGAATATCTAGTGAACGAAAGCTCTCTTAGTGAACAAAATCACTTCAAGTGGGATGACATTTCCAATGAAAAATCTCCTATCGACAAGGGGGTACGACATGTCACTATCCAGCACACTTGGGGCAGTCCAGTCAAGATTCCAAGAAATCTCTCAAGAAGTACAGAATAACCAGGGGCAGATCTCCATCTCCATTACTTGGGGCATTAAATTCAAATCCCGACAAAGGGTTATGTACAGTCAAAGATTTCCTGGAAGTGCCACAAACAACTCGCTACTAGGGGCAGTGGAAAATCTCCCTAAAATCCTTCTCATAGGATGACGCCCAGCCAGAGTTTCAATCTCTGAAAACCTCTTCCCAGCTAAGTCGACCTCAAGAATCCTCGAGAACTTCTGCCAGTGAAGTCACTGCCTCTCCAACAGACTAAGTAACAGGGCTTATTTCCCCAACAAACGAAAGGATTCCCCAGCTTGAGGTGGCCTCTCCGACTACTACAAATCAAAGGACCACAACTCCTCTTCCCCAGTAGACTACTCTAAATCCCCAGCAAGTTACTGTGAAACCTGAACCCGACCAGATATCAGTTCAACTTCGACTCCCTAGTAGAGCAATGGACGACTAAAACTCCTGAACTCTTTTCCCCAAGCAGGAATCAACACTCCATACAGAGCTTTCAACGTCTCCCAGTGGAGTTCTCCTCAAACAAAAAACAGGAATCCTCGGTGGAAACATTCTGAGCAAAGTTTGAAGACACACTTACATCTCAATAACATTCATAGCATATGCATACAAAATACATATAACACAAATCTCATTTATTTTGAGAACATCATTACACAATGCATACATCATGACATTGCATACAACTAACTCTATGTCTTTTCAGGAAAGATCAATCAACAGATAATGGTTATCATCCTACTGAGGTAGTAGTCATCCAAGATTCCTTCATTATTCTGCTGAGGTAGTAGTCATCCAAGATTACTTCATCATCCTATTGAGGTAGTAGTCATCCAAGATTCCTTCATCATCCTGCTGAGGTAGTAGTCATCCAAGATTCCTTCATCATCTTGCTGAGGTAGTAGTCATCCAAGATTCCTTCATCATCCCGCTGAGGTAGTAGTCATCCAAGATTCCTTCATCATCCTGCTGAGCTAGTAGTCATCCAAGATTCCTTCATCATCCTGCTGAGGTAGTAGTCATCCAAGATTCCTTCATCATCCTTCTGAGGTAGTAGTCATCCAAGATTCCTTCATCATCCTACTGAGGTAGTAGTCATCCAAGATTCCTTCATCATCCTTGTGAGGTAGTAGTCATCCAAGATTCCTTCATCATCCTGCTGAGGTAGTAGTCATCCAAGATTCCTTCATCATCCTGTTGAGGTAGTAGTCATCCGAGATTCCTTCATCATCCTGCTGAGGTAGTAGTCATCCAAGATTCCTTCATCATCCTGTTGAGGTAGTAGTCATCCAAGATTCCTTCATCATCCTGTTGAGGTAGTAGTCATCTAAGATTCCTTCATCATCCTGTTGAGGTAGTAGTCATCAAGATTCCTTCATCATCCTGTTGAGGTAGTAATCGTCCAAGATTCCTTCATCAGCCTGCTGAGGTAGTAGTCATTCAAGATTCCTTCATCATCCTGCTGAGGTAGTAATCGTCCAAGATTCCTTTATCATCCTACTGAGGTAGTAATCGTCCAAGATTCCTTCATCATCCTACTGAGGTAGAAATCTCCCAAAGATTCCTTCATCATCCTGCTGAGGTAGTAATCGTCCAAGATTCCTTCATCATCCTGCTGAGGTAGTAATCGTCCAAGATTCCTTCATCATCCTGCTGAGTCCAGATACAATCACCTTCGGATGGCATCTTTAAGCCCATCTCTAACAACTATCCATTACCTCTCCAAATGGCATCTTTAAGCCCACTCCCTACATAACCAACTAAAACATCTTCGAGTGCAAATTTTCTGGGCACTCTAGTGTTCAATCATCTTCCACCTTCAAGTCGCGAATGACAGAATTACCAATCTTACTCTTCAGGTGTAAGAAGATTGAACAGGGGCAGCTGTTGTACCCCAAAATTTTCCCTCTCATTTCACAAGGGATCACCCTGAATCCCAAGTTTGCTTCCATTCAATTCCAAGCCTTGAACTGCAATTTTTCAAGAAAGTCATCCGCAAGGGCAAAATGGTCATTTGCATGCTGAAAAGTCAAACTTTGATTTTTGGATCAAAATCAAGCTTCAAGAATCATATTTCATCAAGACATGTTGGAATGTGAGATTTGTTTTGTCAAGAAATTCAAAAGTCAAAACTACTTCGGGAAAAGTCAAAATTCTAAATACTTAGAACTTTTCTAAGTGTTTAAGAAACATGACAAGCTCAGAACTTCTGACCAGATTTTCACCATGACACAAGCTAATTCTAGATCAACTTCTAACACAAAATTTTTAGATCTCAACAAGATCTAAAATATTGCAGAACAGAACTCCTCCTAGAAATGTTGGGATTTCAAGTTATAACTTCTCAAAGACATGTCCTTGAAACTGAAATACTCAACAAATTCTAGACACTCTCAAAACAGAGTTTGGTCAGAACTTCTGGACCAGTTTTCACAAAGGCTCAGTCAGAACTTGCAAGAGCAGTTCAAAGAAGGTTTACAAAGCGTGTTACAAACTTCTTGGAGAGCCTAGAAACTCCTTCAGAACATGCTAGAGCTAGAAGATACAAAGATCAGAGGTTGGATGCTACATTGAAGCAGAACTTCTGATCCAAAACTAAGACTTGGTGTAGAATCTCACGTTGCAGGATTTCTGGTTGTGATAAGTCTCATCATCATTTAATGCTCACAACCACTTTCTGAGTCTTTATCCAAAGGATTTTCACCACGTGTACCTCTACTGTCTTGGGATAGCAAACTTTGGTACTAGGCCCATGCTTTGTTTTGCTTTTCCTTAAATCTTGCTGACAACTCCAGCTTAAGCATGGTTAAAAGCTGCTAATCAGCAGCTAGTTTAGCATACGCCTGCATCCCATAATTGCACCAAACTAGCATACGAAAATAGTGATGAAAAAGCAAGGGAGCAGGATGCCAAATTGATTTAAAATCCCATTTGTCTTTCCCCCTAAAATCACAACAAATTCACCTATAAATATGTTGCTCCATCACATGTTCAAGGGGCTGGGCTTGGAGGGAGAGGTTGGCTGACTTTTGGAGAGAGATTGGCCAAAAAGAGAGAAAGGGAAGTTGTGAAACCTTCATTAAAATCCCGATTTCCCAAACAGAAAACCAAACCTTTGTTCTTCCTTTTGGATAAAAGAACATAACCACTATTCCGTTACTCTCGCTGACACCAGAACATCTGAAGGCAGCAACCCAATGCTCCAAGCATACGCTCCAGATTCAAGGTAAGTCTTTCTGACTTTGCATCTTTTTATTCAGAACATCATTAAATATGTGAATATCATAGTATTAATTTTGTACATATCATCGCTTAAGTAGAAAAATTGTGGATTAGAACTTCTTGATTAGGGCTAGACTCAGATTTATGATTAGAACTTCTATAAACTGTTGTGCTATTATGCTTCTGATTTGCTGTTTATTAAGAACTGAATAAACTGTTGATGTGCTGATTAAGAGTTGAAATATGGCATAGAACTTCTGATGTTCACTCACAGCTTTAGCACAATACAGAACTGATGTGTTCTCCTCATTGTTTAATGCACACTGAACTTCTGATATTCACTCACTGTTTTAACACTTAGAACTTCTGATTTTCATACGCTGATAACACACTGAACTGATGATTGTTCACTCACTGCTTTAACACTTAGAACTTCTGATTTTCATGCGCTGATAACACACTGAATTTCTGATTGTTCGTTCACTATCTTAGCACCATACAGAACTTCTGAGTTCTTCCTACTGTTTTGACACGCATAGAGCTTCTAAGGTTTTCTCACTGTTCTAACATTCAGAAGTTCAGCACATAGCAATCCAGAACTTTTGTGTTTTCCCTCTATCGTGTCTTGTAGGATCTCAGAGTGTACCAATCCAAAACTTCCGATTCCACTGACGTTCCTTTCTGAGTCATCACGCGCCTGGCTTCAGAACTTCTGATCCTTGCTGTTTCTCTTGCAGCAGCACGCAATTTTCTATCTTTCATTTATTTTCCTTTTCATCATTTTTAATATTAACATAAAAAGGCATAAAAATATTTTTCTTTTAATTTATTTTTTTTAAGATAAAAAACCATTTTCTAAATAAGTCCTTCTTCTTTCTTATATATTATACATTTTAATATGGTTGTAATAGTAACTTAGGATTTAATTTTATTTGCAACCCCCATTCATAAATATGTACCCCTATCCCTAAAATATTTTAATAGTGTAGGACTTTACATTTCTGCAATTTATCGCTTTCGAATGTAAATGCTAGTAATTAGGGTGTGTTTGGCAAGACATGAAATTGATAAATAGATCACCCTAATCAAGACTAAAATGCATGTAATCAAACACACTTGCACACTAGCACCCTTAAGGTTAACTCCACTTATTGCCTAAAAATGGCCATGTTATGCATGTGGGATGTCTTAGCACAAACAAAAATATAAGATCATAGTCCCTCAATGACGCTATCAAAGTTGCCTTTCAAAATGATCTTAGTCCCTAAAGAAAAGTGCTAAGTCATCTCACAACATTGCCATCATGGTTATACGATGACACATGCCCGTCCCTTCACATCCAACGATGGAGCTTCTTACCAAAACAATGGTAAGATAGCAACTTCTAAAGGAGGAGAAAAAGAACACCTAAAGATCTTTTGAGTAGGTAGATTCTCTCTTAGTTGCTTGCTTTCTCACAATAAAAACATTCTACACACCAACACTCTCAATTTGAAACATTTTCAAAAAGATAACACTTTGTACGCGTTCTTATAGAGACGAGAACCATTACAAAGACACCTTTTCAAAATCACTTTCAAAAACACATTTCACAATCACATCCTTGAACTATTTTCCAAACAAACACTTTGTATGTGTTCTTATAGAGACGAGAACCATTACAAAGACGTTTTCAAAATACTTTCAAAACCCACACCACAAGCACATTAAAAAAAAGCAAGTGATCTAGCAATTAACTAAGAGCCCATGGAAAACCATAGATGAAAAGGGTGCTAATACCTTCCCTTTTCAAAATCTACCCCCCGAACTCAAGAAAACATCTCTAAAGGTCTTTCCTGTGCTTTTTCACCTTTCCTTTTGGATAAAAGAAAAGTCGGTGGCGACTCTTGCTAAACTGCAACATTTGCAAACACAAACGCAAACAATCAAGTCAGTTCTCCCACCGTATCACACATGGTTTATAGGATTTTCATTCCCCAACAAAGTTTACTTCTCGAACACCATGAAATCCTCTCCTTTCCTCCAGTAGGTTCTGGCTAAAGTTGCTATCCCTAGAGAAATTGCTACAATGCCTAAAACTTGGTCCGATAGCATCCATCTCTCTTTTCCCCGGTCAGGATATGTAAAAATAAATTCTTTAACGAATAGCGAGCAACCGACTCTCTTTGATTATCCTCAACAGAAGTTGAAGATCCCCAACAAAGTATCCTTAAACAGAAGACAGAAATCTCCAACAAAATTATTCCCAAAAGAAATTGAAGAATCACTTTCTTCATATCCAGCGACAATCAAGGATTTATTGTCCCCATCAAGACGTCATTATAAGAAGCTACCAATGCTCTCCAACGACATGTCGCATCCATACATCATTTACAATATCATAACATATACATACAAAATGCATGCAACATTCTCATTTATGTAAAGAGCATCATTACGTAATGCATACATCATGACATTACATAAAGTTAACTTTGTCTTTTCAGGTTAAATCTGTAAATAGAAGAATATTATCAATAATTTACAAATAGGATGTAGATCAATTCCCGAAACTGGAAGGGGCGACTATCTACATAACCATCATTTTCATAGAATCGGGCGTAGATTCCTTCTAATGCTCTTTTGGAAAAAGTCAGACATAGACTCATTCCAAATTCATCTGATAGATGAAGTCGGGTGTAAACTCTTCTAGTACATCATTCAGATGAAATCAAGCGTAGATTCCTATTGAAACTCTTTTGGACAAAGTCAGACGTAAACTCATTCCAAATACAACTTCTAGACAAAGTCGGGCATAGACTCATTCTAGTATATCATTTAGATAAAGTCAGACGTAGATTTGCTTATGATACTCTTTTGGGAAAAAGTTAGGCGTAGACTCCTTCTAATATCTCTTCTAGATGAAGTCGGGCGTAGACAGCTTCTAGTGCATCATTCAGATGAAATCAGTCGTAGATTTCCTTCTGATACTCTTTTGGGACAAATTCGGGCGTAAACTCATTCCAAACATATCTATTCTAGATGAAGTCGGGCGTAGAGAGCTTCTAGTGCATCATTCAGATAAAATCAAGCGTAGATCCATTTTGATACTCTTTTGGAAAAAAGTCAGGCGTAGACTCCTTCCAATATCTCTTCTAGACAAAGTCGGGCGTAGACTCGTTCTAGTATATTATTCAGAAAAATCAGGCGCAAATTTCCTTCTGATACTCTTTTGGGAAAAAATCAGGTGTAAACTCCTTCCAATATCTCTTCTAGAGAAAGTCGGGCATAGACTCATTCTAGTATATCATTCAGATAAAATCAGGCGTAGATTTCCTTCTGATACTCTTTTGGGAAAAAAGTCAGGTGTAGACTCCTTCCAATACCACTTCTAGATGAAGTCGAGATTATACATCTTCTAGTGCATCATTCAGATGAAGTCAGGCATAGATTTCCTTCTGATACTCTTTTGGAAGAAAAAAAGTCAGGCGTAAACTCCTTCCAATACCTCTTCTAGATGAAGTCGGACGTAGATGTATTCTAGTACATCATTCATATGAAATCAAGCGTAGATCCATTCTGAAACTCTTTTGGAAAAAGTCGGGCATAGACTCATTCCAAATACATCTTCTAGACAAAGTCAGACGTAGACTCATTCTGGTACATCATTTAGACAAAGTCAGATGTAGACTCATTCTGATATTCATATCAATAGTTACTCTAGATGAAATCTATAAGCCCATCTCCGACGACATCCCGTCACTCTCCAAATGGAATCTTTAAGCCAATTCCTCATACAATCAACCAACAGTGTTACTTCGTGCACATGCGAGTGAAAATTTCTGCACACTTAAGTGTTTAATCCTCTTCCACCTTCAGACCACGAATGACGAGAATGTCAATATAATTCTTCAGGTTTTAGAAGATTGAACAGGGGCAGTTGTTGTATCCCAAAATTTTCCCTCCCATTTATCTCAAAAAAACATTCTCCTAGGGTTCTCAATTGCTTAAGATTACTCAAGGAATTGATCAAACATATTCCCCTCCTAAGCAATGGGTCCACAACTAGGGTTTTGTGTTTCAAAAGAAATTTTTGGTTTCAAAGGTCTCAAGTGGTTTTCATGGTTCTCCATAGGTCTTCAAAAATTCTCATATCAAGTTTCAAGCCTTGTATCACAAGTTTGCTCAGCCAATGGCTCAGATGTCTGAAAATCAACTGTATTGGGTAAAAAGTCAAATATGGTCAACATACAGTCAAACCTCAATATTTTTGGTCAAAATAAACATTTTTAAGTAATATGAATCATTTGATCAAGGGTTGATCATGATTCCTCAAGAAAAATCCTCAAATCTTCAAAAGTCAAAAGTTACCAAATTAGGGTTTTCTTAGGAGAAGTCAACTGAACTTTTACCAAGCATAACTTTCAAATGATTCATCAAATTTTCCCCAACCAAAGCTTATTTTGAAGGTAATTAAATTCTCTACAACTTTTTCTCTCTAAGCTCAAGTCCAAAAAATGCATCATTTGAGAGATATAAGCCAATACATTACAGGTCATTTCAAAAGTCACAAAAAGACACTTTTTGTCAAGGCAACTTACATCAAGATAAAGTCTTCAAATGAAAAAATGATCAACATATAGATTGTAGAGGACATCTTGAGAATTCCAAAACATACCATATCTCCTTCAAATGATTAAATTTGAGAGAGTAATGATTGTTGCAAGTTAGGTAATTTTTGAGAAAATGCATGAAACTTCATTTGAGTAATCTTGAACTTTTGGACTAATTGGCCTAACTTTTGATGATTAAACATGTTTATAACATGTTAGAGGACCTATAATTCCATTTATACATTACTTTTATTTTTTATTTTATTTATTTTGATTTTATTCAAATTAAGCCAAAAAAAATCAAATAAAATACGAGTTGATGGACCAAAGGCTATGTGGGCTTCATTTGGATATCCTCTAAAAGGCCCAAGACCTCATAAGAGATTGCCAAAACCGTGAAAACATGTTGGTAACAAGAATATTCAAGTTTGGAATGTTTTTAAAACAATTTTGGAAATATTCCAATGTGTTTTCTTTGCAATGAATTGTGACATAATGATACAAGATTCTTGCCTTGTTTTGATCCATTTTCATTCCTTTATAAATACATGCAACACTCAAGTGAAAAAAAAGGACAAAGTGGCTATCCTAGAAGCAAGGTTTCAAAATCATAAATTTTCAAAGAAAGATGCAAACTCGTATCAAAATTTCCAACCACTCTCAATCAAAATCAAGCCTCAAATCGTGTTTCTGAAGCTCCCAAGAATCTCACCAAGTCCAGAAACAAATTTATTCACGTCTAGAATAGCTTACATAAGCTCACCAGTTTTGGTAATTTTCTTGAATTCGAATATTTTAATTTATGCATATTTAACTAATTTCGTGGGCACGGATGAGTTCATCATGGTGTTTAGAACAGGTTTGAATAAGAAAATGCAAGCTTTAATGCAGGGATGATGAGTTACCATGGCTAGGGCACGATCGGATTCTCTCTTTAAAACTACATTTCCACTAATTTATTTCTTTTTTACATTTAAAATCAAAACATAAAAAAATCAGAATATTACATAAAATAAAATAAAAAAATCCTTTTAGGTTTTCTTAATTAACTTTTTTCATTTAATTAGATTTTAGGTCTTATTTTTTAATTTGTAAACTTAATTTGAATAATTAGGTTTTTATTAATTATTTGCTTAAATTATTTTCTACAAAAATACACAAAAAATAATAATTTCTAACGTTTTAGATTTTAGGACTTTAAAACATCTTTTCTAACATTTTCTTATTTATTTCCCCATTTATATTCTTAGAAAAAATGTATAGGACACATCTCCTTGTAATAGTCATAGAATTATTTTCTCGCATTTTTCTTAATTATGTAATTGTTCACGGGATGTAATAGCTTAGGTTTAAATTTCGCATTTTTCATTCTGCACTTTTTCTTATGTAATTTCCCTAAGGCCCTGTAATAGTGTAGAACTTTATTTTTCCGCACTTATAATTATTTTCCCATATGTAAATAACTGTATAGTAACTAGGCATGTATGGCAAGATCTAAAACCGAAATGTAGGAAACCCTAATCAAGATAATATATCTGATTGAATCATTATACACACGTACACCTCTAAAGGTAGCCTCTCTCTCTCTCTGTTGCCTTTAGGGAAAAAACAATGGTCATGTCCGTCGAACATAGGGATACCATTATCAAAGACCCTCAGTTAAAGTCATCACAAAAATCATAGTCCCGCGATGTCCCTCGAAGTTGCCTACGAAAAAATGATCTTGTCCATTGATTTTGTCTACGAATATATGATGACGGTCTCTTCGAATTGCTAAGGTATCCCAATATGTTGTCTTCAATGACTATAACGAAGACCCTATGCTTGTCCCTTCACACCTCACACTTTAAAAAAAACTACTTTTAAACACTTTATAAACACTCTTGAGGACTGATACAAGGGTTATTATAAAGCAGACTGTCTTACATTGGCATTTTCAAAACTTTTTCAAAGCACACACAAAGCAAATTAAAGTGAGCTAAGCAATTAAGGGCTCATATATAACTACAGATGGAAAGGGTGCTAACACCTTCCCTTTTCATAACTTACCCTCTGAACTCAAAATCGATCAAGGTCTTTTTTGCTCTTTTCACCCTTTCCTTATTGGATAAAAGAAAAGTTGGTGGAGACTCTTGCTAACTGCAACATTTGTGATAAAATGCAAAACCAAGTCATTTCTCCCACCGTATTACAATAACAAATACACGTGGCTTCCTGTTGGCCATGAGATGAGGAGATAATTGTCTGGTCTCCATGTGCGCTCTCCACTATACACCCTGGTCAACTCTCAATCCTGACCCTCCGTTTGTTATACTTCAGATCAACGTCCCAAGATTAACTCCTGTATACCTTGTATGATACGGTGGGAGAACTGACTTGGGTGTATTTTGTTTTATCACAAATGTTGCGGTTAGCAAGAGTGGCTGTCGACTTTTCTTTTATCCAAAAGGAAAGGCTGAAAAGAACAGGAAAGACCTTTGAGATTATTTCTGAGTTCAGGGGGTAGAATATGAAAAGAGAAGGTATTACCACCCTTTTCATCAGTAGTTATCTACGGGCTCTTAGTTGCTTGCTAGATCACTTGCTTTTGTTTGAAAAATATGGTTTGTGTAGTTTTTGAAAGTATTTTGAAAAGGTGACCTTCGTTTAGGCAAACTTTATAATAGTTCTCGTTCGTAAGAACGTATACAAAGTGTTGAGTTTTTTAAAATGTTTCATGTTTGGAAAATGTTTTGAAAGTGTATTTTGAAAGTGTTGGTGTTGGTTTTGAAAATGAGCAATAGTGTTTGATTTGAAAATGAGTAAGCAGCTAGGAACAATCTACCAACTCAAAAGTCTTAGTTCATTTCTTCCTTTCCTTTGATATTGTTATCTTACCATTGATTTGGTAAGAAGCCTTATCTTTGGATGTAAAGGGGTGGGCGTGGGATGTTTTTATAGTCATAGAAGGCAACCTATGGGACGTTTTAGCAATGTCGTTTAGGGACTAGATCGTTTACCGAAGGCAACATCGAGGGACTACGATCTTTTATCGAGGGTCTTTGCTAAAACACTCATGTTTGAGGGACATGACTATTTTTCTGAGGCAACAAGTGAGATTACCCTAAGGGTTCATGTGTGAATAGTGTGTTTGATTGCATGCATTTGTCTTTGGTTTTTAGGTTGTCTACTTGTTGGTTTTTATCTTGCCATACATCCTAATTACTAGCATTTATACAAAAGTAAAAAAATGCAGAAAATAAATCCTACAATATTACAACCATATTGAAGTGCATGAAATATAAAGGCAAAAATAAGATAAAAAGAAGAAAAATGAGCTCTTTCGATTGGGGGGAGGAGAACCCTTCGATTATTCTTCTATTGGCCTCCTTCGATTGGGGGCTATCATCCAGCAAGTCATGGCCTTCGATTGGGCCTTGGCAGCAGCTGGTCATGGCCTTCAATTGGGCTTGTCAGCAGCTGGGCGTGCCTTCTGGTTCTGCTTTGCTACCTTCTTCAATTGGGCCTAGAATCAATAAGTCATGGCCTTCGATTCTGGATGGACTTAATGAAAATATGCCTTCTGGCTCTGCCTTTTTGCCTTGGAAGTCAGCATGGAAGCCCATGGCTTCGTTTCATGTCTTTCTCCTTATGTCTTTTCGTTTGGAACATAAAATGGCAACATGGCCTAAGGCCATGCTAGTATTTGTCTTGTGACCAAACTAATTATTAAAGTATATTTAATAAACTCAAGCAAAATGAAACAAAAGATTAGCAATAAAACAGTTTAAAGGGTGCAAACGAAAAGAAGACAAAACACGTATACATGTTATGTTTGAAACGAAGGATGCAAGGGTAAGAGTAACTTACCTTGCTACAGCCTTGAAGATGAACTAGGCCTTGAGTGGTGGCCCTAGGCTTCTCCTAGATTCTAAGGGAGGGGCCTGAAGCTTGGCTTTGAATGCTGGATTCAAAGGAGAGGAGCAAATGTGATGCTCCTTGGGATTCGAAGGAAACTGAAGGGTATTTGTTCTTCAGAATTGAAGGAGGTGATAATGGGATTCTGGGTTTGATTTCACAAGTTTTGAAGGGACTTTAGATTTTTGTTGTGTTTGAGAAGATTTTGGAGGTTTCGTTCCTCTAGTCAAAAAAATCCTTTCTAGCCTTTGCAAAGAATTCCTCTATTTATAGAGAAAGAATGGACATGTTGTCCAAAGCCAGCCTTGCAAAGAAATGATAAAATATATGTAACGTGAAAGTACAAGTGGGGGGCCTTTTGGAAGTTGGGGTGCAGAAGATGTGAATTATGCTTCTAGCCCTCTGATTATACAAAGATTTGGAAGCAACATAGTCTATCAAGTAGGGTAAGGCCATGAGATTTCCTCAGATTTGCTTCAAACAAAACCTGCTTCGAATGGATCAGCTTGGATTAGAAGCAAGCTGATTCAAAGGGGATCCACATTCCAATCGAAGCTTTTCATGCAATGTACTTTTATCCAATCGAAGAGTTTGCCTTGTAGGGGGCACATGTGGCCAGCAGGTCACGACCTTCGATTGCAAGCATGCAGGCAACATACTTATCCAATTGAAGGGCTTGCCCTGCATGGGGCACTTGTGGAAGCAAAATTTGGTATTCAAAGCAAACATGCAGGCAACACGCTTGGTGAATCGAAAGGTTTGCCTTGCAGGGGGCACTTGTGGCCAACAAACTTTGGTATTCAAAGCAAACATGCAGGCAACATGCTTGATGAATCGAAAGGTTTGCCTTGCAGGGGGCACTTATGGCCAGCAAACTTGGAAAACATGCAGGCAGTGGAAGACACAAAGGAAACCTGCAACAAGAAGTCAAATTCCCAGACGAAAGAGGCACACTAGCAACAATTTTTGAGCAATCGAAGGAGGTGAAAATTCCAATCGAAGGGTGCTGAATCAAAGGAGGCCTGTTTTTCTCCAAATTTGTCAAAATGTTATTTTTATCTGTTTTCTCCCTTTTTGACAGTTTCCTTTTAATTTTGGTACTGGAGAATCCCAATGCACTTGTGCAATCTTGAATTCCAAGAATATTTGTGAGACAAGCCTTGAGAAATTGGAGGGTAAATTTTGGGGTACAATAGTTGCCCTTGTTCAATCTTCTTACACCTGAAGAGTTAGATTGGCAAATCTGCCATTCGTGACTTAAAGGTGGAAGATGATTGAACACTAGAGTGCCCAAAAATTTTCACTTGATGACATTGTGGTTGATTGTGTATGGAATGGGCTTAAAGATGCCATTTGGAGAAATGATGGATAGTTGTTGGAGATGGGCTTATAGATGCCATCCAAAGGTGATTGTTGACAAAAATTAGACTAAGTCTAAATTCTGACTTCAACTGGAGAAGAAATCAGAATAAATCTTTGGAGCGATTTATCTGAACCAGAGGAAATCTATACCAGCAAGAATCAGGATAAACCATTGAGAGATTTAAACTGAACCGGCAGAGGTCTTGAAGGAAGTGTTTATCATGTAGATAAGCAACCTGCCCTGTTTCAGGGATTGATCTACAATCAATTTGATCACAGAAGAATTTCTTGTTTTTGATAATGATATGTGATGAAGGAATCTTGGACGATTGCTACCTCAGCAGGATGATGAAGGAATCTTGGATGATTACTACCTCAGCAGGATGATGAAGGAATCTTGGATGATTACTACCTCAGCAGGATGATGAAGGAATCTGAGACGATTTCTACTCCAAAGAGATGATGAAGGAACCTTGGACGATTACTACCTCAACAGGATGATGAAGTAATCTCGGACGATTACTACCTCAGCATGACGATGAAGGAATCTGAGACGATTGCTACCCTAAAAAGATGATGAAGGAATCTTGGACGATTACTACCTCGGCATGATGATGAAGGAATCTTGGATGATTACTACCTCAGCAGGATGATGAAGGAATCTTGGACGATTACTACCTCAGCAGGAAGTTGAAGGAATCTGAGACGATTGCTACTCCAAAAAGATGATGAAGGAATCTTAAATGATTACTACCTCAGCAGGATGATGAAGGAATCTGAGACGATTACTACTCCAAAAAGATGATGAAGAAATCTTGGACGATTATCACCTCAACAGGATGATGAAGGAATCTTGGACGATTACTACCTCAGGAGGATGATGAAGGAATATGAGACGATTATTATCTCAGTAGGATGATGAAGGAATCTGAGACGATTGCTACTCCAAAAAGATGATGAAGGAATATTTGACGATTACTACCTCAGCAGGATGATGAAGGAATCTTGGACGATTACTACCTAAGCAGGACGATGAAGGAATCTGAGACGATTGCTACTCCAAAAATATGATGAAGGAATCTTGGATGACTACTACCTCGGCAGGATAATGAAGGAATCTTTGATGATTACTACCTCAGCAGAATGATGAAGGAATCTGAGACGATTGCTACCCCAAAAAGATGATGAAGGAATCTTGGATGATTACTACCTCGGCAGGATAATGAAGGAATCTTGGACGATTACTACTTCAGCAGGATGATGAAGGAATCTTGGACGATTACTACCTCAGCAGGATGATGGAGGAATCTGAGACGATTTCTACTCCAAAAAGATGATGAAGGAATCTTGGACGATTACTACCTCAGCGGGATGATGAAGGAATCTTGGATGATTACTACCTCAATAGGATTATGAAGGAATCTTGGACGATTACTACCTCAGCAGGACGATGAAGGAATACGAGACGATTGCTACTCCAAAAAGATGATGAAGGAATCTTGGATGATTACTACCTCAGCAGGATGATGAAGGAATCTTGGACGATTACTACCTCTGCAGGACGATGAAGGAATCTGAGACGATTTCTACCTCTGCAAGATGATGAAGGAATCCGGGATGATTACTACCTCAGCAGGATGATGAAGGAATCTTAGACGATTACTACCTCAGCAGGACGATGAAGGAATCTTGGACGATTACTACCTCAGCAGGACGGTGAAGGAATCTGAGATGATTGCTACTCCAAAAAGATAATGAAGGAATCTTGGATGATTACTACCTCAGCAGGATGATGAAGGAATCTTGGATGATTACTACCTCAGCAGGATGATAAAGGGATCTAAAACGATTACTACTCCAAAAAGATGATGAAGGAATCTTGGACAATTACTACCTCAGTAGGATGATGAAGGAATCTTGGACGATTACTACCTCAGTAGGATGATGAAGGAATCTGAGACGATTGCTACTCCAAAAAGATGATAAAGGAATCTTGGACGATTACTACCTCAGCAGGATGGTGAAGGAATCTTGGATGATTACTACCTTAGCAGGACGATGAAGGAATCTGAGACGATTTCTACTCCAAAAAGATGATGACCTTTATCTGTTGACCTTTTCCTGAAAAGGTAAAGGCAAAGTTGTATGCAATGTCATGGTGGATGAGATGCATTATGTAATGATGTTCTCAAAAATGAGATTATGTTGTATGCATTTGTTATGTATGTAAAAATGATGCATGAAGGGTGAAATGTTATTTGAATGTATCTTTGTCTGGGAAAATAAATCCTTGACAAATGCTGGGGAGTTATTAAATCCCGGATTACTGTTGAAGAGTAAGTGTGTCTTCAAACTTTGCTTAGAGTGTTTCCAAAGTGGATTCCTGTTTTGTTATTTGAGGAGAATTCCACTGGGGAATGTTGAAAACTATGTGGAGAGTATTGATTCCTGTTTGGGGAAAAGATTTCAGGAGCCTTGGTTGTCCGTTTCTCTATTAGGGAGTCAAAGTTGAACTGATGTCTGGTCGGGTCCAGGTTTCACAGTAACTTGCTGGGGATTGTAGAGTAGTCTACCAGGGAAGAGGAGTTGTGGTCCTCTGATTTGTAGTAATCGGAGAGGAAAACTCAAGCTGGGGAATCCTGTGGTTTGTTGGGGAAATAAACCTTGTTGACAGTTTATTGAAGAGGTGGCGACTTCACTGGGGAAAATCCTCGAGGATTCTTGAGGTCGACTCAGTTGGGGAAAAGGTTTTCAGAGATTAAACTCTGGCTGGGAGTCATCCTATGAGAAGGATTTTGGGGAGATTTGTCACTGCCCCTAGTAGCAAGTGTTTGTGGAACTTCCAGGAACTAATTGACTGTACATAACCCTTTGTTGGGATTTGTGTTCAATGCTCTAAGTGATTTAGATAGAGAATTGCCCCTGGTTATTCAGCACTTTTTGAGATATTTCTTGGAATCTTGACTGGACTGCCCCAGGTGTGTTGGATAATGACATGTCATACCCCCTTGTTTATAGGAGACTTGTCATTGGAAGTGTCATCCCACTTGAAGTGAATTTGTTCACTGAGAGGGTTTTTGTTCACTGGATATTCGTCGTGCGAATTTCTCTATTGTCAAACAAATAGCCATATGCAAACAGCGATATTCAAATAATACAAAGTTTATGATTGTCTTAAAATTTTTAAAATGGATTTTTAGCAAGAAATTTTGTAAGAAAATTCAACTCAGGATTTAGAGTAAAGCCTTACAGGAGTCAGGATACCTTTTGTAACAGTATGATTTTGAACTAACCCATGCTTCAATTAGGACTTTTGAAGGGTTGTAACGTAGCTTGGTTCACGGTTTAAGAAACAAAGGATAAGGCTCAAAGTGTATTTGTACCCACCCGTTCTTCGTGATGTTCTTCAGTCCTAAACTCAGTTAATTGTGCGTTTGAACTCCAATTAAGTCTGGAATGACGTCTTGGTGATGGTTCAGACAAGTTAAGTTTATCAGAAGGCAGTCATTTCTTGCAACATTTTTCATGTTGTTAAGGATTTGTAGTGACCTCTTTCTTTTTATTTGTTATCCCTAATTTTTGCCTGACTGTTCTTGTTTTGAGATTACGGTCAGCGGGATGCCACAGTTTTTTTCATGTCTCCTTTGTAGGTTTTGACTTAGTGGGCTTTTCTTTTTGAGAGATAATGACTGCCTATTTGGTAGGGAACCATCACTGTCTTTTGATTCCAAAGGAATGTTTTTGATATCACTCATTATATACAAAGTGAAAGTTTGCGACTGAACGCGCATTTGAATTAACTGAGATACTACCCTGCCTCAGGTTTTGATTGAAGGTTTCATTTTATGTGAAAAAGAAAATTATTACTTCTTTGGCTCGAAGGGGTTGACTAGGGATTATCTTCCTTATAACTCCAGTGTTTAGGATTTGAAAGAACGCCTGTATATCGTCAGCAAAGTCTGCCCAAAAGCATATTGTATAAGATTATGGTATTATTTTCGTCATCCTCCCTCTAAAGGCTTATGGCTTGTAGTCGAGAGTTAAATATCATACAAAAAGAGGTAAAAGCATAATTTCAATATAGTGAAAACGAATGGATTAACTCAAGACAAACATATGCAATGCATTAATGAGAACAACCAAAGTTTAACATAAGGGTAAATGTTTAAACAAATAAAGAAATTACAACTGGAAATTCGAATGAACAAAAAATTTTCCACCTAAACTTTGTTACTTCAGATGATGTGTCTTTGAGGGGTGAAAAAAATGCTCCAGTTGACCATCTTGTGTAAATTCCAAGACTCCCTCATCGATCAGGTCTTGAATTTTGTTCTTCAATGCCCAACAGTGGTCGGTGTCATGCCCACGACTGTTGGAATGGTACATGCATCTTTCATCATGTTTGTAGTGGTGAGAAGAAGTATTAGGTTTTTGAGGAGGCTCCCTCAATACAACCAACTTGGCTTCCAATACATAATGCAATACTTGATTCAAGGACATGTTGATCTCGGTAAATTGTCTTTTGTGCGTATCTTGTTTATGAGGGCCACCCCGACGTAGTTGGCGAGGTCGTTGTTGGATTCTTGGTGCAGTAGCCATTTTTAAAGGCGTTCTCTCGACCAAACCAACTCCTTGTTTTATCAGAGGCTGATTAGTGACTCGATCCCCAATCTTGACGATTTGTTTCATTTCATCTTGATGAAGCTTATTGACGAGGGTTCTTAGCTCTTCTTGTCCTCGAGCTAAATTTTGGATAAGAGCCATCTGCCCCAACATCTGGATTCTCATTGTTTCTATCTCAGCTTGTAATTGCCTCAATCAGCCATCCTTGTCGTTTCCAGGATTCTTTTCAGTCATGCTCTCAATGAGGAGTGCTTTCACTTCTTCTTTCCCCTTGGATAGATTCAGAAACAAATCTTGAAGCTGATCATTTAGGGTCTGAAGATCTTGGACAGTTTGTTCGAGAGCCATTTTTACTGAAATAAACAGCAAGCAGATGAGAAAACATGTATGGGGAAAACCTGTCGTGATATGATGTGTGATGTGTGGATGCAATGTTTTCAAGGATCTTGCGGGGTAAACACAAGAAAATGTTAGAAGTTGGATTTTAATCATAACTTTGATTGAAGAACTTCGTATCATTGAATATCCTTCTACGAGAATCAAGCTCACCATATCGAGTGCGTCGTAGCCCTTGACTCAAGTTATCGTACTTTGGTCTTTGACGGTGTTTAGTTAGAGGAAAATAAATCCTCTCGCCCCTTGATAGACGTCTAGTTCAAGATAACTCTGCATCACAAACCCTTGAGATCCTTGAAATGGTTATTAAAAATGCTTATGGCATGATGTCATGATGTTATGTGCAAATAAACATACACACACAAGGCAAACAAGTCCTTAGGTTTAGGCTTGCATGGAGTCTCATAGGTAAATACCCTCTTGAAGTTTAGTTGGCTTAAAATTGTCCTAGAAATAGTAACCGGGTTCTAAGGGATCTCAATATCAATGATTTGTCTTCTCGAGCATTGTTTCAGCGCAAGCCTCTTTCACGGTGACTGAAATATCCCAAAAATCAAACCTCAATAAGTGTAGTATCGAGTATCTACCAACTTTGGATTGCACCAAAGTTGGTCATCTCACTACGTCCTAATGGCCAAGTTGGTCAAGTAAAGGTTCTAAAAGTCAGTTAGTGCTTCATGACATCACTCAGCAGCCTCGTATTCTCCTTGACTACTCAAAGGGCTACTGGTACCCATAAATATGTCACACTAACGTAGCTATTGATTAGACCATGTCGGTATACCCTGCACAGTTTCCACAACGTGTTGCTACTTACCTTTAAGGTATCCCAAATCCGGGTAGAGGATTTAAGCCCAAACAAAGAACCAAAATGTAAATCATACAATTTAAACAATGAAAGAAAGTAAAGGTGATCTAGCCCTAAGGTAACCCCACTTTTAAGTTTCTT
The DNA here is from genome assembly GCA_948472305.1 of Vicia faba. Taxonomy (NCBI): domain Eukaryota; kingdom Viridiplantae; phylum Streptophyta; class Magnoliopsida; order Fabales; family Fabaceae; genus Vicia; species Vicia faba. The sequence continues at coordinate 1,156,936,883 of OX451736.1, read as the reverse complement.
GCCAACAGAGTCGCCAGTTCTGTGATACGGTGGGAGAACTGACTTGGGTGTTTTGCATTTTATCGCAAATGTTGCAGTTAGCAAGAGTCGCCACTGACTTTTCTTTTATCCAAAAGTAAAAGATGAAAAGAATAGGAAATACCTTTGAGATTATTTCTAAGTTCAGGGGTAGATTATGAAAAGGGAAGGTATTATCACCCTTTTCATCCGTAGTTGTCTACGGGATCTTAGTTGCTTGCTAGATCACTTGCTTTTGTTTGAAAAATGTGCTTTGTGTGGTTTTTGAAAGTATTTTGAAAAGGCGCCTTCGTTTAGGCAAACTTTGTAATAGTTCTCGTACGTAAGAACGTATACAAAGTGTTGAGCTTTTGAAAGTATTTCATGTTTGCAAAATGTTTTGAAAGTGTTGGTGTTGGTTTTGAAAATGAGCAAGAGTGTTTGATTTGAAAATGAGCAAGCAACTAGGAACAATCTACCTACTCAAAAGTCTTAGTTCATTTCTTCCTTTCCTTATGATATTTCTATCTTACCATTGATTTGGTAAGAAGCCTTATCTTCGGATGTAAAGGGATGGGCGTGGGACGTTTATATAGTCATAGAAGGAAACCTATGGGATGTTTTAGCAATGTCATTTAGGGACTAGATCGTTTACCGAAGGCAACATCGAGGGTCATCGAGGGACTACGATCTTTTATCGAGGGTCTTTGCTAAAACGCCCATGTTCGAGGGACATGACTATTTTTCCGAGGCAACAAGTGAGATTACCCTAAGGGTGCATGTGTGAATAGTGTGTTTGATTGCATGCATTTGTCTTTGATTTTTAGGTTGCCTACTTGTTGATTTTTATCTTTCTATACATCCTAATTACTAGCATTTATACAAAATTAATAAAAAATGCAGAAAATAAATCCTACACTATTACAACCATATTGAAGTGCATAAAAATATAAAGGCAAAAATAAGATAAAAAGAAGAAAAATAAGCTCTTTCGATTGGGGGGAGGAGAACCCTTCGATTCTACTTCTATTAGCCTCCTTTGATTGGGGGCTAGTATCCAACAAGTCATGGCCTACGATTGAGCCTTGGCAGCAGCTGGTCATGGCCTTCGATTGGGCTTTTCAGCAGCTGGTCGTGCCTTCTGGTTCTGCCTTCTTGCCTTGTTACCTTCTTCGATTGGGCCTGGAATCAGTAATTCATGGCCTTTGATTCTGGATGTACTTAGTGCAAATATGCCTTCTGGCTCTGCCTTTCTGCCTTGGAAGTCAGCATGGAAGCCCAAGGCTTCGTTTCATGTGTTTCTCCTTCTGTCTCTTCATTTGGAACATAAAATGGCAACATGGCCTAAGTTCATGCTAGTATTTGTCTTGTGATCAAACTAATTATTAAAGTATATTTAATAAACTCAAGCAACATGAAACAAAAGATTAGCCACAAAACAGTTTAAAGGGTGTAAACGAGAAGAAGACAAAATATGTATACATGTTATGTTTGAAAAGAAGGATGCAAGGGTAAGAGTAACTTACCTTGCTGGAGCCTTGAAGATGAACTGGGCCTTGAGTGGTGGCCATAGGATTCTCCTGGATTTGAAGGGAGGGGCCTAAAGCTTGGCTTTGAATGCTAGATTCGAAGGAGAGGAGAAAACATGATGCTCCTTGGGATTCTAAGGAAACTGAAGGGTATTTGTGATTCAGAATCGAAGGAGGTGATAATGGGATTATGGGTTTGATTTCACAAGTGTTGAAGGGACTTAAGAGTTTTGTTTTGTTTAAGAAGATTTTGGAGGTTTCGTTCCTCTAGTCAAAAAATCCTCTCTAGCCTTTGCAAATAATTCCTCTATTTATAGAGAAAGAATGGACATGTTGTCCAAAGCCAGCCTTGTAAAGAAATGATAAAATATATGTAACATGAAAGTACAAGTGGGGGGCCTTTTGGCAGTTGGGGTGCAGAAGATGTGACTTTTGCTTCTGGCCCTCTAATTATACAAAAATTTGGAAGCAACATAGCCTATCAAGTAGGGTAAGGCCATGAGATTTCCTCAGATATGCTTCAAACGAAATCTGCTTCGAATGGCTCAGCTTGGATTCGAAGCAAGCTGATTCAAAGGGGATCCACATTCCAATCGAAGCTTTGCATGCAGGTACTTTTGTCCAATCGAAAGGCTTGCCCTGTGTTGCACCCCAAAATTTACCCTCTTGATATAGGCTTATGTTTCATCATGAATATCATATTGCATTGCATTCATACATTGACATGGGATCAATACTTTGGTTATCAAGTGTTCCTCAAGATTTGAAGGTTGATTGCTTTGACAAGTTGCTCAAGTAGAATCTTATCATCTAAACCTCTGGATCTTTCAAGCTCAAAAGTTATTTCATATCTCAAGATATTTTATCCATCTCTTTGGATCATCAGAGGATTGAAGTTTGAGATTGATTATAAGAGGAATCACTCTTTTGATTCACCCGTCAAAATTAGGGTTTTGTTTGATCAAGGCTATTGATCAATGTACAAGTCTTGATTTGGAAGCTACAACATCTCAGTGGTATTTGAAAAGTCTTTGTACAAGAAATTGGCCAAAATATCCAGAGGATTTGAAGTTTTGAAGATGATTCATCAGTCTCATAAGGTGTTAACCAAAACTAGGGTTTGGGATTTTATCAAGATTTCTTGAGAATTTTAAAGTGAAACTTTGTACATGGCCTCTATATATTTGGAAGATCATATGTTTGAAGTCTTGATCATTAATTTTGAAGGGAAGTTAATCAATTGATTCAAAGGGGCAAAATGGTCATTTTGGTCAAAATCAGTCAAAGTCAAGGTTGACCAAGTGAACTTTTGGTCAACCATCAATTCAAGGGTGTACTTTTCATATTTCAAGTCCATTTTGATCATCGGATCAAAAAGATTGAGGTTTGGGTTGAAACTTGTTCATGAAGAAACCCTAAAAGTTTCTAATTTTGGAAAATGAGGACTTAACTTCAAAAATTCATATTTTATTCACCTTTGATCAAAAAAATGCAAATGAAGTATGCTTGTAAAGCTAAGAGGGAGCTCTTTCGCATGATTCCATTTTTGATAACAATGCATGAAGTGGTGGTAAGTTATAAAGCTTGGAAGTCACAAAATTATAGGTCATTTTCCAAAATTAGTGAATTTCATGTCAAATTTTGAGGACCTTAATGGATTAAATTGAAAAAACACAAAACTAATGGATTGTATATATTTTAAATACCTTTCCAAATTGTACTGATTTGTGTCCAAATTCAAAAGTATGAGCAAGTTATGAGCTTTGGAATTTTGAGGCATTTTGTTGAATTTTGACCAAGCAAGCAAAATGCAATTTCTTGAGAACTCGAGTTTCAGCCATTCCTTTTGTTTCTAATCAAGCCCTTAACCAATTTGTAACATGTTGAGGCCCATTACACTCACCATTTCATGACTCATATGGTACTGTACTTGTTTGATTGAAAAAATCACAAACTTGCCCGATTTTTGCAAATTCATCAACACTCTCTCATTTCAATTGGTCATGACCTGGAACTTTGAGAATTTTGTTCCTGACCTCATTTGGCTCATAAAATGAAAGGAAAATGAGGAAACACACGAGCAAATGACTGAGGCCCATGTGCACTCATTTTTTTGCCAAATTTTCCAATCAGGTCCTTGAGCAGTTTTGAGGACCAATTTCCTCTTCTAACCATCTCTACTCACACTATATAATGTACTGCAGGCCTCATTTCAGAGGGAGGGCGCTCCAGTTATCGTAAATCCGGATCTGAACTTTTTCTGCTCCTCAAGTTTTCTTCGATTCTCTCATCTTCTTCGCACATTCATCAAATTTCCTGTGGATTCATCTTCCTTGAAGTGTGTAGATCAAGATCATGGAGTTTATTTGCTTCTGTAACTAAGGAATCGATATTTCCAGTTTCACATTGAGGTGAGCTTCTTGAACTTCAATTTGCTATTTTCAGCTTGGTTTGATGAATTACTTCATGTTTATGAGCTCATAGCTGGCCAAACAATAGGTTTGACGTATAATTTTGTTTGAAATTGAAGAATAGATCGTTGTTTGAACTTCTGAATAATTCATATTCAGTGAGTTTTTGCAATTTTCGCGTCCAGATTTCTAATCGCCTAGTCAATCTTTTTGAGATCTATAAGTATCATGATGTAGAGGTTAGATCTGGCTTTGTTTTGAGCTTTGAATCATTGATTTTGATGGAGAAATAAGGAAGAAATATTGATCAGAACATGAGGTCTCGAACTATGAAAACACGTTTTTAGGGCTTTGTCTTGAGGTAGAAGACGATGAGGTGGCATGCCCTGATTAGATGATTTAAATTTTTAATGCATTTCATATTACTTGATTTTTCTGATTTTATTTTTGTGGTCAAAACATCTTCAAAAATCATGAAAAAATTACCATAGGCTAATCATAATTTCTAGTATTTGTCATATTTTTTTTGGAATTTTTAAAAATGTTTTGATTGGTTCAAAATTTCATTAGGTTTAATTAATTGTTTGTTCAATGTTTCTTTTTATTTTAATAGCTCTTTTGATTTAAAAATTCCACAAAGATTATCTTTGACTCATAAAATAATGTAGAAATTCATTCTGATTTTGGTTTAGAATTTTTTCTATTTTTGATTAGAAATTTAATTTTTGAAGTTCATTTGAAATGTTTGCTTCATAAGTTTTATTTTAATACTTACTTTAATTCAAAAATCCTTAAAAAATCATAAAATCTTGTTTTTAATCATAGTATCTGAATATAATTTTGTTTTGACCTTTTTATGACTTTTGGCTAGGGTTTGCATTCTTGTCATTAAATAATAGTTTAATTGTTTAATTGTTTGTTTGATTTTATTTTAATACTTCCTTTAATTCAAAAATTCTACAATAAATCATGGATGCTGGTTTTTAATTCTAATATTTGAATATATTTTTGGTTGGATATTTTTCTGATTTTTTATTGGAATTTTGTTTTGAGATGTGAATTTTTGTTTAAATTGTTTAAAGGTTTAAAGGTTTGAATTTTGATTTTATTTTTGACTTTTCTTTAACTCTAAAAATTCAAAAAAAAATAAGTTCTCTGATATTTGGAGTTTTCCTTATTTTTGTATGATTTTATTTTGATTTGTTTAGAATTGAAACTTGATTAATCAATAATTGAGTTCATTTTTTAAATAATTAGGATTTTGTTAATTCCCTTGTTTGTTTTGATTCCAAAAAGCAATTGGCCTTGAGTTTCAATTAAATTTGGTTCTTGTTTAAGGTTAATAGATGGATTGAGGTCCTTAAAAAGATTTTTCTTGAATTAATTGATAAGGTTTGGCATTTTCCACAAAATATTTTGAAACTTGTCTAGTTTGGTGGTTTTTGCCAACTAGTTTTGATATTTGAAGTTTGATTGATCCTTTCCTCATCCATCCATGAACTTAAAACATGTTTTATGACTCTTATACATCTCAAGGATGCTAAGGAAATTTTTGTTTGAATTATGGAAGCCCTTTTCCTTTTTTGATGTATTTTTGAAGTGAAGGTACCCAATTAATGTTGCATATCTTGTTGCAATTTGCTTGATGGCTAATGAACTTGAGTGAGGCATATAATTTGGCACCTAATGATCATGTTGGTTCTATTTATCCATATAAACTCAAGTCACTTCACTTAATGCCCCATGTTTGAATGATTGAACCTGTTGATGCATGTTTTATGACTTTTAGCTTTCTTGTTGATTTTCACTTTGAAACTTGAGTTTTCAATTTGAGTTTGAGGTCATTAAATGGCAAATGATAACATGAAGGGAAATGATATTTCAATGATAGTCTCATGAGGACTTGAGAGTAATTGATCCCTATTACTTAAATTAGTTCTAATCATGAAAGGAGTTTGGCTTCTTTCTTTTATCTTTGTTGAATTTTTGAGGCATTTTGAATGCACTTGTGCAGCATGTTTTAGAATCAACACTTTAACCTTTTGATCATGTCCTAATCATGTTTTGGAAGATTTAATTCAGATCTTTGGTTGTTACAAACTCTCTAATTTTGTCCTTGTTTGACTTTCTTCCATGGTTAGCTTGAGATCTAAGTCTTTGATGCATTGTGTGGGATTCCTCTTCTATTATGCTTGTGAGCTGTGATGAAGTGATTGAGTATGATTGAATTATGGTTACTAATAACCTTCATGGTCTTTGATTTTATTCTTCTCAAGCTCCCATGATCCTTGATTGATACTCAATTGTCAATTCAATATGGTGATAGAAAGGAGCAACATTCCTCTAACTTTTGACCAAATTGTGCACATGCCTATTTATTTTTGTCTATCTTGTCTAATGTTTTGATAGTTGCTACCATGTTTTCTCACTTCATTATGGTGTAATTATCCATCCCTTATGATATTCATCATTCTATTTATGGGAATACTAACTTGGCTGTTGAATGTGCGAGGTACTCTGAGAAAAGTTTTCCACTTTTGACTTGAGGCTACTGTGTTTCACTTTATTTATGGAACACAATTTATTATATTGATACTACTCTTGTGTTTGGCATATTTAATAGTCTATGCAGGATATATGTATGTGATTATGAATGCTATACATTTCCCATGGGATCTGTTCATATCTGAAAAGCTCAATACTTACATCCTGATGGCGTAATTTCTGACTTGATTTGTCTGCTGATGCCAGCTTGCTTGAAGTTCTCTGGGTTTCTTTTATTCTTGCTCAGTTGCTACGGATAGTTATCCGTTTGGTATTGCACTATTTCCTTTCTTCTATTTTCATTTTGTATAATTCTATGTGGCATGATGGGACCTTTGTTGCTGATATATGTCAGGAGGCCCTATGTTTTGTTTGATACATGTGTTGTGTTTGTGTTTGTTTCTTTAACTTTTGATCGATGAGTCACTCAATTTAGAAATTGAGATCACGACTTCGCTCTCAGTGCATATTCCCCATAGGATATTTTTTCTTTAATTGTTGATCGATGAGTCACTCAATTTAGAAATTGAGATCACGACTTCGCTCTCAGTTCATGTTCCCTATAGGATGTTTATTGTTTTTTTTTATTGTTGATCGATGAGTCACTCAATTTAGAAATTGAGATCACGACTTCGCTCTCATTGCCTGTTCCCTATAGGATAGTTTTGTTAAGCTTCCTTTGACATGTTGATTAAGGTAGGAATCCATGTATGCTAGCATAGGGTAGGATTTTCCTTTATCGTCAACCTTAGGGTCAATCATTGTATGATAACACTAGGGATAGTGCTAGGATAGTTTCCCTTAGTTTTGTTTTTCTTCCTTTGCATTTTGCATCTTAAAACAAAAATTTGTTTTCTTGGCAAATCATAAAACACTTCTAATAAACTCAAACCCTTCTTCAAGGTAAAAGATACAAATCAATCTTATCTGTTTGTGCGCCTCTTGGCTTTGTTTTTAAACCTGGTTTATTGATGTTTTGCCATCCTTACCATTCCATGATATCTTGTTATCTTTTAGCCGATGTTTCGCCATCGCACATTTGTTTGAAGTCGATGTTTCGCCATCGCACATGTTTGTTATCCTACTTTGATTCTCAATATCATAGTTAGGTGTGATGTTTTCCCATCCGGTTTATTGATGTTTTGTCATCTTTGCCATGATACCTTACTACCTTTTAGCCGATGTTTCGCCATCGCACATTTGTTTGAAGCTGATGTTTCTCCATCGCACATGTTTGTTATCCTACTTTGATTCTTAATATCATTGTTAGGTGTGATATTTTGCCATCCGGTTTATTGATGTTTCTCCATCTTTGCCATGATACCTTGTTATCTTTTATCTGATGTTTCGCCATTGCACATTTGTTTGAAGCCGATGTTTCTCCACTGCACATGTTTGTTATCCTGCTTTGATTCTTAATATCATTGTTAGGTGTGATGTTTTAAATCCGGTTTACTGATGTTTCGCCATCTTTGCCATGATACCTTGTTATCTTATAGCCGATGTTTCGCCATCGCACATTTGTTTGAAGCCGATGTTTCGCCATCGCACATGTTGGTTATCCTACTTTGACTATCAATGTCATTGTTAGGTGTGATGTTTTATCATTTGGTGTTTCGCCATCTTTGACATGTTATTTTGTTATTATTTAGCCGATGTTTTACCATCTCATTTGTTTGTTGTTTTATTTGATGTTTTGCCATCTTGACTGCTTTTGTTGTCTTAACTAAAAAAACAAACCAACCAAAATATATAAGCCGAACTACGGCTGCTCTGATTCCTTAAAAGAGATACGTAGGCAAACGGGTAGGGCCCAACCAAGCACAACTTTTATTTTCCTTACATTGTTTATTTTCTCGCATGCATTCCCTTTTTAGCTTTAAGCCATAGATATAGGTTTTGACCATACCCATTAGATTAGACAACAAGAATGGATACCATAGAGTACTACGGGCGTGTGGGGTGCTAATACCTTCCCCTCGCGTAACAGACTCCCTTACCCGATCTCTCGGTCGAAAGACTGTGATTTATCCCTCTTTAGATTTTCTCGATGTTTACCTTTCCCTCTTGGCGGGATAAAAGACGTTCGGTGGCGACTTTATTAATGTTCCATTACGGGATGACGGTTCGGCCAAGTAGTTTCAGCTGGCGACTTGACTGGGGACAGATTGACCTCTTGCTAGTCCATCCCGGGGTCGATCCTAGCTCTTGTTTGTTTTCTTTTTGGGTGTTTATTTTACCGCTTTGTATATTTATCTGTTTGCATTGCATCCTATGTGCGCTTTACTTTCTGCATACTGGATTTGGCTGGACTATTTGGATTCTGGATTTCTTGGTGGGTGGGTTGTTCCATGAGGTAAAAGGCCTCATACCCAGGCTATGAGTGAATTCCATAGGAACTAGGAATAGAGTGGCCATGGCAGCTATGAGGCAGATGCTTTGTAGACCTGACCATGACACCCATGACTTCAGAGGTAGTTCGGATAGGTATTATCGTATGATGATACCGACAGTCGAGCTCTTGTACTCTGATTTGGCTTTTAATATTACCTTGACCTAGACTACACCCGTGAGAGGGGCGGGGAAACTTTTCTTACAGGTACAGGTACTGTTGGTGACTTTGTGTTGCGAAGGTGACTCAGGTTCCCATGATAGTTTTGAAGCTTTGGGATTTTCTTTTGATCTTGAGTGGTGCTGTTCTGTAATGGTCCAGCCATTATCTAGTGTGAAACTTTGATCCTGTCATGTTGCATCATAGCATATTTATTTCTAAAAAAAATGATGTATAAAAAATAACTAGCATGTGCATGTCATCTTCCAGGGACATTCGAGAGTCTTCTTTTCATCAGAAATGGCTGGCCTCCCGTCAGATGAGTTTGATTCAGTTCGTGTTAAAGAGCCCAACATGCATACATTCGCTTATCATATTCCTACTATTGATGTGTCCGAATTGAAGAGGTTGAGTTCTTATCTGAAGAGTGATGTTATCAATAATTTCAACAAAAATTATGGCAATTTGTTACTAATCCTTAACACTCCAGTTGACCCAATGGCTTTGATCACCCTCTTCCAATTCTATGACAAGGAATTACGGTGTTTTACTTTTCAAGATTACCAACTGGTTCCCACACTAGAAGAGTATGCCTACCTACTTAATATCAAGTTGTCCGATGAAGTTCCTTTTATCCAAGTGCCGGAGAAGCTGAAGTTCGAAGTTATTGCTGAAATTCTTCATTTGAGTTGGAAAGAGGTGAAAGATAATTGGAAATCAAGTAAGGATACTACAGGGTTTTATTTGGATTTCTTAGTGAAGAAAGCTGAAGACTGGGCAAAGAAAGGGAATTGGAGTGACTTCAGCTCTCTGTTTGCTCTCATGATATACGGGATCATCCTCTTCCCTCACAAGAGAAATTTTGTGGATTTGACGGCTATTTGTGTTTTTAGAAATAAGAACCCGGTACCGACACTCTTGGAAGATACTCTTTACACCATTCATTTCAGGCATGGGAAAGGAGGTAATGTAAGTTTATGTCATTCGATGTTGTATCAATGGTTTAAGTTGCACCTACCGGTAAGTGGCCCTTTCGTGGATACCAGACATTCTCTCCGATGGTCATCAAGACTTGTCAACCTTACTTCATTTGATATCCAGTGGAATTATGACATGGGGGAAATACGAAGTATTATCACTAGCTGCGGATATTTCCCTAATGTTCCCCTCATAGGAACTAAGGGGTGTATCAACTATAATCCTGTGCTTGCTTATCATCAATTGGGATATGCAATGGATGGACCGCCAAAGGTTGAGGAGGTGTCTGAATTAGTGTATTTTGTTAGAGGAAGTGATCATGTGATGTTGAAAAGAGTGACAAGTGCTTGGAAGGGAATTCACAGGAAGGATAGAACTACTTTGGGCAAAAAGGTTCCTATTGCTAGAGTGCCTTACTTGGAATGGATTAGAGCCAGGGTTAAGATTTTACGGTTACCATTTGCAAGATCGACTCCTATATGTGAGCAACCTCCTACTGTTCTTAGTAACACGGTGCCTACCGAGGTGTCCACCCAGGTTCATGTTGAGAACATTCAACTTCGTGCAAAAGACCGTGAGGCAGGGATGAAACTTTATTGGGTAGATCAAGAAAGGGCTGACTTAGCTTGCAAACTCAAAGAAGCTCAAGGGGAAACTTCTAACGCAACCAGTTTTAGGAAGAGATCTCATGCTGAAATGGAAGAAGATTTGAGTAAGACCCAGCAAGAGTGCCAGAAGCTTCAGGCATCTGAGAATAGCTACAGGAAGAAGATTCATAACTTGGAGAAACATCTCAAAGACAAAGATACTCAGCTTAAGAAGGAAGTAGCCCAGAAGCGTGTCGCAGAAGATCGGTTTCAAGAAAGTAAAGTAGTCGCCTCACAACTTTTGAAAGAGAAAGCCAGGCTTGAAGAGTATTGTTAACACCTTGAAGCGTGTCTTGTTCCGGAGATTTAGTTTTGTTACTTACTTTTGGTGTATTTGGTCACCCCCAGGATTGTTGGAAGGGACCATTGTTTGTTTTTATTATTCAGTTTTTGTTAAGTTTACTTTGAAACACGTATTTTGTTGTTTATCGCTACACTCTTAAGATGTCCGAAGTCACTTGAACATCGTTTCTTTTGTTTGTAAATAATTGAAGTGTTTGTCTTATTGTCCTTTTTTTTATTTTTTTCCTTTGATTGTATGCTTGATTAGTGGTTGCACGCCGTGATTGATGAATAAAAGGACTCTTGAATACCGGGAAATGACAAACATATCATGCACATCATGCATTTCATAACATTACAGGTTATCTTAAGACGGTATTCTTATTCTCCTGCTTTTCTTATTCAGAATTCAAGACGACTACTCATCGGTATTCCACCAGAAACAATTTGCCAAGACAGATGGAACAAGTTCAAGCTGAACTCGCTGAAATAAGGGCCCAGATGGCTACTCAAATGACCCAGTTCATGGAGGTCATCACCAATGTGAATCGCCGGCAAGAGGAACTGGCTTCCATTGTCAACAACCAGCGCCGCTATCTAGTGGATGGTGGAAATCAAGGGCTCTATCAGGACATTTTTGTAGGATTGGGGGATGTGCAAGATCATCCTGTTGGAAATTTTCACGGGATGCCCGAGAACCCTTTTGTGCGCAACGTAGGGCAGTTTCCCCCGTCTCCGGGACCTCGTCTTGTAGGGATTAGAAGAGATAATCAGGGCAGCGTAAGGAACTATCAGGAGCAGGATTATGACTTTGACCAGGATGAAGATCAGTTTTTGGTTCGGCGTTCAAAGCAGGAAGTTTAGGTTGAGGATAGGAAGTATCGGTTGTTGGAAGAACGTTTGAAGGTTGTGGAAGGGCAAGGAGCCCTTGGTATGGATGCTAATGATCTCGGGTTGGTGTCTGGGGTGAAAGTTCCTCCAAAGTTCAAGCCTCCTGTATTTGAAAAGTACAACGGAACGCCATGTCCTGTTACTTATGCAACTGCTTATTTCCGAAAGATGTCGGTGCATACTGAGGATCAGGGGCTTTTGATTCACTTTTTCCAGGATAGCTTATCTGGGGCATCCCTGGAGTGGCACATGAAGTTGGAGAAAACTCATATTCGTTGTTGGAATGATCTTGCTCGGGCTTTTGTCAAACATTATCAGTACAATGTGGATATGGCCCCTAATTGCACTCAGTTACAGAATTTGTCACAAGGACCAAGAGAGTCTTTCAAGGAATACGCTCAGAGGTGGCGTGAGTTGGATGCAAGGGTTCAACCTCCACTCATGGAAAGAGAACTTATTGATATGTTTATGAGTACCCTACAAGGGCCATTCTATGAGCACATGATAGGAAGTACTTCGGCAGGATTCGCAGACTTGGTTATGGTTGGTGAAAGAATTGAGGTAGGTTTGAAATTGGGGAAAATTCAGATTGGAGGTTCTAGTGGCTCATCAGGGGGCAGTAAGAAACCATTCAACACTTACCCTAAGAAAAAGGAAGGCGATGCAAGTGCGGTTTACTCTCATAGAGGAAGAAGAGAGGATCGTCAGCACCAACAAATCAATGTTGTTTCTATTCCTGTTAATGCTCCTCTGCAGCAGAGACCGAATACGGTGCCTCAACAACAAAGACAGCAAGATGCTCCCCGTCAGTATAATAATCAACAGCAGAGACAGTTGAGAAAATTCGATCCCTTGCCAGTATCTCTTACTGAAGAACTCTACCATTTGCTCAATTTGAAGTTGATCGGTTTGAAAAATATGCCACCACCCCCCGCAAGACTTCCTCCTAACTATGATGCTAACGCGAGATGTGAATTCCATTCAGGCGGAGTTGGCCATTCTACTGACAATTGCTTTGCGTTGAAATGAAAAATACAAGACTTGTTGGATGCTAAGGCAATTGAATTCACTCCAGTGACCGGTCCGAATGTTACTCAGAACCTAATGCTTAGGCATGGAGGGGGTGTTGTTAATATGATTGATGATAATGGTGAAGGGTTGAATTTAATCATGAATGTGGAACAAGTAACTACTCCGTTGTGGTATGTCAAGAGGTATTTGCTTGACAATTCTATTTTTCCGGGTTGTACTTCAGAGTGTGCCAAGTGTAGAGAGCAACCGAAGGGTTGTGATGATTTAAAAGTCGGTATCCAGTTGTTGATAAAGGAGGGTTCCCTGCAGTTCTATAGAAAACCGAGCTACCGTAAGGTTACCGAAGAAGATGTTGTTGTGGTATTTATTCCTTACACCCATGTGCGCATTCCTGCCCCATCTAGGGCACCTCCTTTGATGATTACGGTACCTGGTCCCATGTTGTATACCAGTGAGAAGGCCATCCCATGGCATTACGGTGCTGATGTTTATTATCATGGGGTGAAGCAAGAGGTAAGTACTCGTTTGTCTGAGGAAGAACGTGCTGAAGATAATGAAGGGGAAGTTCATAATTTTTTTGGTGTGGGTAGAATGACTAGAAGCGGGAGAGTATTTGGTCCTTCTAATGTGCAAGATGCAGCAGATGCTTCTGCAAGAGAAAAAGGAAAGTAGCAGGCGATGATTGGTAATCCAAGGGTTACGCCAGCCAATGGGACTCAACCAATTCTAATACCAGAAGCTTCTTCAGTTCCCGATGAGGTTGAAGAGTTAATGCGAATTATCAGAAAGAGTGATTATATCATAATTGATCATCTGAGCCATACTCCTTCTAAGATGTTTATCTTGTCTCTGTTGATTTATTCAGAAACTCGCAGAAATGCTTTGATGAAGTTGTTAAAGAATGCGTTCGTGCCACATGAGATAACAGTCAATAAATTTGAGAATGTTTGTGCTAACATATCTGCCGGTAACGGTCTGGGCTTAACAGATTTTGATCTTCCTCCGGAGGGGCCAGACCATAACAAAGCGTTGCATATTTCAATGGAGTGCAGGGGCACTACTTTATCCTGAGTTTTGGTGGACACAGGGTCATCTTTGAATGTATTTCCTAAGTCAGCATTGATGAAAATTGATTATTTTGGATTGGAGCTGCGCCCTAGTGATTTGATGGTGAAGGCGTTTGATGGGTCTCGAAGGTCAGTGTTTGGGGAGGTGGAATTACCAATAAAGGTTGGTCCTCGCACCTTCACGGCTACATTTTTTGTGATAGATATACAACTAGCGTGTTGTTGTTTGTTGGGGCGGCCGTGGATTCATAAAGCAGGGAAAGTCACTTCTACTCTTCATCAGAAACTCAAGTATCCTGCAGAGGGAAAGGTGATAACTGTGTGCGGCGAGGAAGAGTACATCGTGAGTCATTTGACATCATTCCGCTATGTTGAAGTTGAAGACGAGATACATGAGACTTCGTTTCATGCGTTTGAGACAGTTCATGCTGTCAATTTTTCTCCTCCAGAGCAGAAAAGGAAACCTGAAATTGTTATGTCTTCTCTCAAGGATGCGAGAGATGTGGTGGAAAATGGTAACCCTGAAGGTTGGGGTCAGGTGCTGGACGTTACCCCAAAATTCAATAAATTTGGTCTTGGTTTTAGCCCATGTCAGCAGAGTACAACTCCCAGATCATCTAGTTTATCTACTCCTGTGAAGTTTTCCCGTCCTTGTGCTGCTCAAGAAGGACACGTCAATGTAGTTGGAGACGATAGGGTTGATGGCTACAATATCGAAGATTGGATTCGTCCGAGTATTCCAGGCCAGACACTCAACAATTAGACTTTTGTGGATGTTATCCAAGTTTCAAGCACTGAGGAGTAATTTTCTTGTTTTCTTTTATTATCATATCATAATTCCTACGCTCTGCCCAAGGCGTGGTGGATCATTTGTGTAGGGACACTATGTTTATTTTCAAAAGTTTATCATGAAATAAGGATGTTTTTGCATTCAAAATTTTGCCCCATTTCTTTTTATTTGAATGGCAATGTTTCTCTTTTCACACACTATCACTAAAAACGCCAAAATGTCGTTCATGCAGATGCACTTCCACCACTGATTATATTGATAACGACTCTGATATGGCTCATTATGACTTTGATACTCCTATTTATCAAGCTGAAGAAGAAGCATATGAGGATTGTGATCTTCCTGAGGAATTAGCAATACTGTTAAAACAAGAGGAGAAGGTTATCCAACCGAATCAGGATTCAATTGAGGTGGTGAATATTGGCACAGAAGAGGTAAGAAGAGAAGTCAAGATAGGGGCAGATCTCGAAGAAAGTATAAAGATCAGATTGATTGAGCTACTCCGTGAGTATTCTGATATCTTCGCTTGGTCTTATGAGGATATGCTTGGGTTGGATACATACATAGTGGTGCATCGACTACCGCTCAAAGAAGGTTGTTCTCCTGTCAAGCAAAAGCTCTGAAGAACTCATCCTGAGATGTCCAAGAAGATCAAGGAGGAAGTCCAGAAACAGTTGGACGCAAATTTCTTAAATGTCATTAATTATCCGCCATGGATTGAAAATATTGTGCATGGGCCCAAGAAGGATGGTAAGGTCAGGATGTGCGTGGATTATAGGGATTTGAACAGGGCCAGCCCTAAAGATGACTTCCCTCTTCCGCATATTAATGTGTTGGTCGATAATACTGCTCATTCCAAAGTGTTTTCGTTCATGGATGGTTTTTCGGGTTACAATCAAATTAAGATGGCTCCGGAGGATATGGAGAAGACAACATTTATCACGCCTTGGGGAACTTTCTATTATAAAGTGATGTCGTTTGGTTTGAAAAATGTCGGGGAAACATATCAGTGCGCCATGGTCACTCTCTTTCATGATTTGATTCACAAAGAGATTGAGGTTTATGTGGATGATATGATTTCTAAGTCTGATATAGAAGAGGAACATCTTGTTCATCTGGAAAAATTGTTCGAGAGACTGAAGCAGTTCTTGCTAAGGTTGAATCCAAATAAGTGCACCTTCGGGGTGAGATCCGGCAAGCTGTTGGGTTTTATTGTAAGTGAAAAAGGCATCGAGGTGGACCCGACCAAGGTAAAAGTGATACAAGAAATGCCTGAGCCAAGGACAGAGAAGGAAGTACGTGGTTTCTTGGGGAGGTTAAACTACATTTCTAGATTTATTTCTCATCTCACAGCCACCTGTGAACCTTTGTTCAAGTTGTTGAAGAAAAGTCAGACAGTGAAATGGAATGAGGATTGTCAGAAGGCCTTTGACAAAATAAAGGAGTATTTGCAGGAACCTCCGATACTCATGCCGCCAGTGGAAGGAAGGCCACTAATCATGTATCTAACTGTGTTGGAGAGCTCAATGGGTTGTGTCCTTGGTCAGCACGAAGAGACAGGGATGAAGGAGCAGGCTATTTACTACTTGAGTAAGAAGTTTACGGAATGCGAGTCGAGGTACTCATTGCTGGAAAAGACTTGTTGTGCGCTTGCCTGGGCCGCCAAACGTTTGAGGCAGTACATGTTAACTCACACCACCTACTTGATATCCAAAATGGATCTAATCAAGTACATTTTTGAGAAGCCAGCTCTTACAGGCAGGGTAGCCCGTTGGCAGATGATACTCACCGGATATGATATCCAATACACTACTCAAAATGCAATTAAGGGTAGTGTACTGGCCAACCATCTTGCTCATCAGCCCATGAACGATTATGAACCGATGAAGTTTGATTTTCCAGATGAGGAAATTATGTATATTCCGGATTGTAACATGCCAGACCCAGACGAAGGACCCGAGCCGGGATCACGTTGGACGCTTGTTTTTTATGGTGCCTCCAATGTCATGGGCAACAGTGTCGGAGCTATTATCACTTCCCCTGAGGGATACCACATTCCTTTCACAGCTCGTATTTGTTTCGATTGCACTAACAACATGGCCGAATATGAGGCTTGCATTTATGGCATTGAAGCGGCGATCGACCTGCGCATCAAATTTTTGAAAGTTTACGGGGATTCCAATCTTGTTATCAGCCAGATTAATGGAGATTGGGAGACTCGCCATCAGAACCTAATTCCCTATCGTGAGCATGTTATGAAGCTGATTCCGTACTTTGAAGAGATCACGTTTGAGCATATTCCCAGAGAAGAAAACAGTCTAGCTGATGCACTGGCAACTTTGTCCTCCATGTTCAAGGTTAAGTGGGCTAATGAGGCACCATCCATTACCATCAAAAGTTTGAGTGAGCCAACTTTCTGTTTTGAGGCTAGTTTGGAATCAGATGGTAATCCTTGATTTTATGATGTTAAACGATATCTTGAAACACAAGAGTACCCTGAAGAAGCATTTGTCACAGATAAGAAGTTCTTGAGAAGATTTTCAACCAAGTTCTTTCTCAGTGGCAGTGTGTTGTATAGAAGGCATCATGATGGCTTACTGCTCAGAAGTGTTGACAAGAAAGAAGCAGCTAGAATCATTGAAGAGATACATGAAGGTGATTTCGGGACCCATTCCAACGGGCATACCATGGCTAAAAAGATTTTGCGAGCAGGTTATTATTGGTCCACCATGGAGACTGAATGTTACAATCATGCACGGGTTTGCCACAAATGTCAAGTCTATGCTGATAAGGTGCATGTGCCGCCAGTACCTTTGAATGTCTTGACTTCCCCTTGGTCGTTTGCAATATGGGGAATTGATATGATCGGCAAAATTAAACCGACTGCATCCAACAGGCACTGTTTCATTCTGGTTGCCATCGATTATTTTACAAAATGGGTCGAAGCTGCATCCTATGCCAATGTCACCAAGCAGGTGGTAACTCGGTTCATTAAGCACAATATTATTTGTCGCTACGGAGTTCCTGAAAAGATCATTACTGATAATGGGTCTAATATGAACAACAAAATGGTGAAGGAGCTTTGTGAGTCCTTCAAAATCAAGCATCATAACTCTTCCCCGTACTGACCAAAGATGAACGGTTCCATCGAAGCGGCCAATAAGAATATTAAGAAGATCGTGCAGAAGATGGTGGTAACCTATAAAGATTGGCATGAGATGTTGCCTTTCACTTTGCATGGTTATCGCACCACTGTGCGTACTTCGACTGGGGCAACCCCATTTTCTTTGGTTTACGGCATGGAAGCAGTATTTCCGGTAGAAGTCGAGATTCCTTCTCTTAGGATCATGAGGGATGTTAAGCTGGATGAAAGTGAATGGGTACAGAATCGGTTGGATCAGTTGGAACTTATTGACGAGAAGAGGTTGACGGTTGTATATCATGGTCAGGTATATCAGCAAAGGATGAGGAAAGCTTTTGATAAGAGGGTACGGCCTCAGTATTACAAGCCAGGTGACCTTGTGCTAAAAAGGATAATTCTCCCCCAGGGAGATCCCAGGGGCAAGTGGGTTCCGACTTATGAAGGTCCTTTCGTGGTCAGAAAAATTTTCTCTAGAGGAGCAATGATGCTCACGGATATGGATGGAGAGTACTTCCCTCTCCCTGTGAACGTTGATGTAGTTAAAAAATACTTTGCATAAAATAAATAATAATAAAAAACCCGCTAAACTGAAAACCCGAAAGGGCGGTTTGGGCAAAAAGAGGGTGTCCTGGTGAATCGAAAACCCGTAAGGGCGATTCAGGAAAAAGTTAGGGACTTAAAGCAAATAACTACGCTCGACATGAGATCCTTTGTTTCTTTCCTTTGTTCCGTCACCTGGCATAAGCTCAAAGCTAATCCAAGAATGATATGTCTGAAAGCAGGAAGATGAAAGCATAAGAGTCATAAGAGTCATAGCAGAGTCGGGACTTGATGGATATTCACATTCACATTGCCATTTGTAAACACTTGTTTGCTTTGATTTTGTAATTACTTACTTCCAAATGTAAATGCCTTTTTCACAGGCTGATTTCTTAAAATCAATAGAATATCTTCTTTCAAGTACACTTATACGTTTCTTTTCTCCCTTTCTACTATTTTGTTTGCAAAAACGTCCAATATTTTGATAAGCATGTGCATCTAAACTCCGTGGGCCTTACACGAAAATGGTAATCTAAGTCATGGTTAGTTGATCGCTTGAAATACGGATAACAAACACAACTACTACTGTGAAAGGGGCGTGTTTGGTTCTATGATTGATAGGATTCTCATTCACTTTACTGGTGGATGCCTTGCTATTTTGTTTCACAGCTCCGTGTTGTTGGTAAAGGTCATGGGTCAGGGTAATATCAAGATTGTGGCAGGTCGGTGAGATCGGTGAACCTAGTTGGAGATATTTCTTCCCCATAATGACTTTTATTACGTTTCTTTGCCGCACTTTCATATGTTATCTTAATTGATTGTTTTAAACATTGTTTGCATATGGGATTTTGTTTATGGCCGAATGTCAGTCTTGATGCGTTGAATATTTTTTGCCTTGAAGAAATTGTTTCATTTTACTTAATCCATCCAGTATCACTCTTTAATCGATTTTCCGGGCATTTTGATACCAACTGTGTCAATTATTTTGCTTAGCCAAGAGTTTGGAGGAAGGAGTTTAGCTGAAAACGATGACTGTAATGGTATACTTTTGAGTAAAACCCCGTTGACAATGTACAGGAATTGTTTCAATCCCTAAACATCGGAGATATAAGGGAGTTAGACCCTCGTTAACCCCTCTGAGCCTTCGAAGCAGGAGTTTCTTTTCCATTCAAAAAAACCTTATTTTTAACCAGGGGAAGGGTAGATGTTCATCTAATTTGACCAAGCATTCAAATTTCAGAAGGAATGTCCCGTATGAGGATCACCACATTTTATCTTTCGCATCATGATATCGGGAAAAATGTCTAAACCACGATGTTAATTTCCTCACAAAGTCCTGAGGTCGAGATCGAATCGATACAATAATGGTTATCCCTCGCCGACCAAGGAATGAGGCATTTGTTTTCTTCAACAAAAAAAAAAGTTCAAAGACCTAAAGTCACATTGATTTGTTCAAAGTGGAAAGTATGAATAAGAAAGAAACAAAAAGCCTCGTTAAGCCAAAACTTGAAAATAAGTCGCTTAGGCAAAAGTTAGGGCATCCCGCTGGACTCCCAAAATTGAAATTCAAAAGATTTTGTCCAGGAAAAAGTTAGGGAAAAGAAGAGCCTAAAAGGATGAAAAAGATTATCCAATAAAGTTTTCATCAAAAGAAGAGGAACAATAATATCAAAAACAAAAGAAGCAAAAGTTAAGTGACAATCATGTTGGAGAATTTTTCGTGATCACTCAACCATTATAAATCCTTTTGAAAGAGGAATGCTTATGATAAGTCAACTGAACTTAGGACAGGAGAATATCACGAAGGGGGTGGGCACCAAATAACTTGAGCCTTGAAAAACTTTTTCTAAAAAACATTGAACCAGGCCACGTTACAACCTCTAAAAGTCCTAACTAAAACAAGGGTTTAACTAGAAAGCATACTAAAATAGGATAATGTTTCCTAAACTCCCAAATATGTGTTGCATATTCATGTTGGTATCTTATCACCTGCATCTTGACTCGTTTTTTTTAAATAAAAAAAAAGGGGGAAGAAAAGTTTTGAAATTTTTGCACTCTAGCCAGTGATTCATTCACAGCAGAGATGCGAAACTTTGTTAAGGTTTTCAACTTCAAGGCTTAAATAATCGTTGCATCAGATCTGTCATTCCCGAAATAAACATCTTTCTGCATGCAAAACATTTGCTTGACATAAAAAAAAGAGTTTACACGTTGAACACCTGTAAAGAGCTTAATGATTGTCAGGAAGGGAATATTTGGTTTTCTTCTGTTAGAACAGAGCCCATGTTTGAATAGGACTTTACCTATCCCCAGTGAAGTTTCGTTTCCGCAGCGAAATTTTGTTTCCCCAGGAATCTTCTTTTAAAGGCTTCATTCTGAGACTCCGGATTTGAAGATGCCGCATGTCCCCAACGGAGTTGCCAACGGAGATCCCTCGCCATGATCTCTCATTTCCCAGCCGGTCTGTTGATTGGGGCATCCTTATGTTAAGATCTTTCCTTATCCCCAGTAAGATCGATACTGTGTGACTATCTCCATGATCCATCCAATGGTTGCAATCCAAGAAAAATCTCTCTCCAACAAAAATCTTCAACAGAGTTTTGTCTCCCCGGTGAAGTCCTGTTTCCTCAGCAGAGCTTTGTTCCCCCAACAAAGGTTTTCACTCCTCACGTCGGGTTTGTTGTCTCGGTGTCATCCTCAACACGGTCGCGCATTGTCTTTTCCAGAGACTACAGTCTTACCCTGATCTTCTCCCTCAGTGTCTAATCTTCAGATGACATCCCTCTCCTGAAGCTACAGTGTCGATCTGATCTTCTCTAGGAGTTCGCAATTTATTTTTGCAGCTCTTCTCAATGTTTGTGGCCCATTTTTACTGGTTGCTCGGTTGTTATTCCCCGCGAAGCTTCGTCCCTTCAAGGTTCCCTCTCTAGTGGTTCCCCATATTTTCTCCTCTCCTTTGGATTCTGCAATTTATTTTTGTAAGTCATGTCAGATTCTGACTTCTTGGTTTTTGGCTTCTCAATTGGCCATTCCCCAGTGAAACTTTTAAACATGCATCATTACATTGCATCTACCAAAACGCGTAGCATTTCCATTGTATGGAGCATTGCGCTATATAGAAAGAATTCAAACATGCATCGGAACATAAGCCATTATTGTTTATGTTGTCCCCTGTGAATTTGCTAATACTTCAGATTAAATCCCCAGCGAGGTCTTCGTCCTCATTATCTCAGTTTCCTCCCCATACCAATATCCTTTTGACATCAATCATTTGTTTGTTTGAGTGTCCACTCTTAACTGTAGTTCAGTTTCGCCCTGGCGCGATCTTCTCGGGTTTAGTCTTCACTACCCTCTCTGGTTCATTCCAATGTCTATTTATGCACCTTTCAAATACCAGTTTCGTCCTGATATTCACTTCCAGCAGATTTTTAGGTATACGCCCTAATATCCTTGCTTTGGGTTGAGCTCAGAGTTTCGTCTCCTCACCTTGCGCATGAAATCCAGTTTCGCCCTGGTACTCATCTAGTTTAGTTTCGCCTAACTAGTTATTGAGTCGAGTTTCGTCTCGTTTTTGCTTTCATACCTTGGACCCTTTGACGGTGTTCGTTTATCGAGTGCAGTGTTCATATTGCGCCCTTGGTTTGAAATCAGTATCCTTTTATTCCTTGGATTCTTCTATCAGTTTTCGTCACTGTTTATCCATTAATCTGAGACCAGCAGGTGCTCTGAGAAACATGCACTCTCATCACTTTGCTATGGGTCGAGTTTCGCCTCGTTACCCGTGTGTGAAATCTAGTTTCGTCCTGGTACTCAGCTAGTTTAGTTTCGTCTAACTGGTTTTTGAGTCGAGTTCCGTCTCGATTTTGTTCCTCATTCCTGGGATTTTTCAGTTCCTTCATACTGTCTATCTTAGTTGAGATTAGAAAATGCTCCTAGAATCACGCACTCTAGCCACTTTGCTTTGGGTCGAGCTCAGAGTTTCGCCTCCTCACCCGTGTACGTTTCTTTTCCAGAGCTTAGTTTTTCCTATACTATGTGGTTGAGTTTTATCTCACCCCCTTTTTTAAAGCCCAGTTTTTCCCTGGCACATTTGTCCGGAAGTTTAGTTGCGTCTACTCTTCTTTGTTTTTGTTCTGTTTCAACCTGCGTTACAGTTTCATTCTGACGCATGTCTTGGGGCTTTTCTGCCTCTTTTTTCCTTTCTTCTTCAAGAGTGTAAATTTTTGGGTTCTTTTGTATTCAATCATCTTCAACTCTGAACGCTTGAAATTTGTCACTTTTCTCACTTATCATGTTGAAGATATTTGAATAGGGGCAGCTGTTGCGCCCCAAAATTTACCCTCTTGATATAGGCTTATGTTTCATCATGAATATCATATTGCATTGCATTCATACATTGTGATGGGATCAATACTTTGGTTATCAAGTCTTCCTCAAGCTTTGAAGGTTGATTGCTTTGACAAGTTGCTCAAGTAGAATCTTATCATCTAAACCTCTGGATCTTTCAAGCTCAAAATTTATTGCATGTCTTAAGATATTTTATCCATCTCTTTGGATCATCAGAGGATTGAAGTTTGAGATTGATTATAAGAGGAATCACTCTTTTGATTCACCAGTCAAAATTAGGGTTTTTTTATCAAGGCTATTGATCAATGTACAAGTCTTGATTTGGAAGCTACAACATCTCAGTGGTATTTGAAAAGTCTTTGTACAAGAAATTGGCCAAAATATCCAGAGGATTTGAAGTTTTGAAGATGATTCATCAGTCTCCTAAGGTGTTAACCAAAACTAGGGTTTGGGATTTTATCAAGATTTCTTGAGAATTTTAAATTGAAACTTTGTACATGGCCTCTATATATTTGGAAGATCATATGTTTGAAGTCTTGATCATCAATTTTGAAGGGAAGTGGATCAATTGATTCAAAGGGGCAAAATGGTCATTTTGGTTAAAATTAGTCAAAGTCAAGGTTGACCAAGTGAACTTTTGGTAAACCATCAATTCAAGGTGTAAGTGTTTAGTTATTGGCATGTATTTTTGGTAAAACCAGGTGTGTGAATGTCATGACTGATGTCATAACATTCTGGTTTATTAGGTACTTTATGCAGAAAAATTATGGCATACAGTAGCTACTGTGTATGAGTGTGTATCTGAGCATTTTGCAAAAGATCACATTTATTGCCTTCTACCAAAATCAGTAAACAGGAATTCTGATGTCACAACAAATGTTAAGACATCCTGTACTGATCTAACAGATATGCAGTTTGGTTAATTCTGAGATTTTTCAGGAAGTTGAGTCATTCCTTCCAGAACAGAATCTTGCGTGGTCTTTGGGTTAACCTAGCTCAACCCTAATCTGGTTGATAAAGTCTTGTGACCAAGTCTTAAGGTTAAACCTAATTAACCCTAGCTTTTTGTGGAAACCCTAACTGAAGAAACAGATGTTATATATTCAACAGGATTGCTGTTTGCAGAGTATCTCTTTTTGACTGAAGATCAATTAGGAGCTGTATAGTTTTAACTGCTGTAATCCAAGCAATTATCATTGTGATAAGTTACTTGGAATAGGTTTTGATTGTAAGGGTTTTTGTATCACTCAAAGCTTTGAAGCAAGAGTGTTTTGTGTCTCTTGACTAAAGCTTTGAAGCAAAGTCAAGTTAGGTTTATGTATCACTCAAAGCTTTGAAGCAAGAGTGTTTGTGTTACTTGATTAAAAAGCTGTGAAGCATAATCAAGTGTATGTTCTGAAGAGTGTCTTCATTAATTCATTAGTCAATTGTTTTTAAGTATCACTGCTGTGATTGAGGGGGAGTGAGTAGGAACTCAGGTTTAAGTTGAACTTAGATTGAAGTTGCATTGGGTAGGTCTTAAGTGAAGGAGATAAACTGGTTGGTTTATTCCTGAATTAATATCTCTTATAGTGGATTTCCTCCCTTGCTTGGTAGCCCCCAGAGTAGGTGTTGTTTCACACTGAACTGGGTAAACAATTGACTGTGTTCTTTACTGTTTTTATTTACTGTCTTATAGAAAGTCAGATACGGTGTCATAACATTCACTGTGACATTGAGTATCTGCTGCCAAAATTTCAATTGGCATCAGAGCAGGCACCCTGCCTGTATTACTGGGTGAGATCTAGGGATATCACTTTCTGGCACTATGGACAAAGAAGGATTTTTTGGAAATAGACCACCCATTCTGGATGGAACAAATTATGACTACTGGAAACCTCGTATGATTTCCTTCTTAAAATCTCTGGACAAAAAGGCTTGGAGAGCTGCTGACAAAGGATGGATCCATCCCACCATAACTGAGAAAGATGGGACAATCAGTCTGAAGCCTGAGGAAGAATGGAGCAAAGATGAAGATGAGTTAGCCCTGGGTAATTCCAAAGCTTTAAATGCCTTGTTCAATGGAATTGATAGAAACATATTTAGACTAGTACATCAATGTGAACTGGCCAAGGAAGTATGGGACACTCTCAAAACTACCCATGAAGGCATCTCCAAAGTAAAAATGTCAAGACTTCAGATGCTAACTACCAAGTTTGAGAACCTAAGGATGAAGGAAGATGAAACCATTCATGAGTTTCACATGAACATCTTGGAGATTGCCAACGCCTCAGGAGCATTGGGTGAAAAGATGTCTGAAGAAAAACTGGTGAGAAAGATTCTCAGATCCCTGCCTAAAAGATTTGCAATGAAGGTAACTGCTATAGAGGAAGCCCAGGACATCATCAACTTAAAGGTGGATGAACTCATTGGGTCTCTTCAGACTTTTGAGATGGGGATCAGTGACAATGTTGACAAGAAAAACAAGAGCATAGCACTTGTATCCAACACTGAAGATGAAAACAAGGAGGATGAAGAAGAAAATATTTCAGAAGCTATAGCCATGCTTGGAAGACAATTCAACAAACTCATCAAGAGAATGGATCCAAAGTCAAGGTCAAATGTTGATAACATTCCCTCTGACATTAACAGATCTTATGACTCCAGCAGAAGACCAAGGTCTGAAGAGAAGGGAAGTCAAGGCAGAGGAATTCAATGCCATGGTTGTGAAGGATATGGGCATATTCGAGCTGAATGTCCTACCTTTCTTAAGAAACAAAAGAAAGGAATGACTGTTACCTGGTCTGACTGTGATTCAGAAAGTAATTCTGAAGAAGAATCTGCCAAACTAGTTACTGCATTAACTGGTGTTTGTACCTCTGAAAGTGACACTAGTGATGAGGAAGTGACATTTGAAGAACTGGCTGATACTTACAAGAAATTGTGTATCAGAAGTGCTGAAGTCTGTGTGCAAAATGAGAGACAGACAAAACTCATCATAAAGTTGGAGGCTGAAAAAAGGGCAGACCTTGAAACTATAAGTCATCTAGAAGGGGAAGTTCAATTGTTGAACTCACAACTGAACCAGATGACCAAATCTGTCAAGATGCTGACAAATGGAACTGACAAATTGGAGGAAATCCTTCAGGTTGGACAAAATGTGGGAAACAAGTCTGGTCTAGGATTTGTGGCAGCAAAGAAATCTGGTGCAGACAAGAAGATCAAGTCTGATAAACAAATGTCAAAGCAGATGTCACAACATAACACTCGACATCGGGAACAGAGAAATATGAAGAAAAAGTACCAAAGATGGAGATGTCATCATTGTGGGAGGTTTGGTCACATAAAGCCTTTCTGCTTCAGATTGTATGGATACCCTAATCAGAACCCAGGTGTCAAACCTAAGTCTAACAGGGTACCACATACTCCTCAATGGAAGAAAAAGGCTACTGCCCTGATAGCCCACACTTCCCTGAGAGTCTCTGCAAAGGAAGACTGGTACTTTGACAGTGGGTGTTCTAAGAACATGACTGGAATCAAGAACATTCTCAATAATGTTAAACCTCACACCACTAGTTATGTGACCTTTGGAGATGGTGCTAAAGGTGAAATCAAAGGAGTTGGTAATTTGGACTGCCCTGGAGTTCCAAATCTGAATGAAGTACTATTGGTAAAAGGCCTGAATGCTAATCTCATTAGTATCAGTCAATTATGTGATCTAGGATTCAAGGTCAACTTCTCAAAATCTGAATGTCTTGTAATTAATGAAAAACAAAAAGTTGTAATGAAAGGAGTCAGATCTAAAGACAACTGTTACTTGTGGGAGCCTGAGAACACTAATAACTCCACTGTGTGTTCTATTGCCAAAGAAGAAAAAGAGGTGAAACTGTGGCACCAAAAACTTGGCCATCTTCATCTAAGAGGAATGAAAAGGATTATCTCCATGGAAGCAGTCAGAGGGATTCCAAGACTGCAAATTGATGAAAGGAGAGTTTGTGGTAAATGTCAGGTTGGTAAGCAGACTAGGATGTCACATCCAAAGTCAAAACATCTGACCACCTCTAAGGTTCTAGAACTTCCTCATATGGGACCAATGCAGGTGGAAAGACTTGGTGGAAAGAGATATGCCTATGTTGTGGATGACTTTGAAGTTTTTAAAGAAATGTGCAAAAGAATTCCTTTTCAATTTTGTGCTGAAATTGAATACATTGCAAAACAGATGCTCACTGAGTATAATGTCTCACAAGATGTTGTGACATTGTACTGTGACAATCTGAGTACAATCAATATTTCCAAGAACCCTATTCAGCATAGCAGGACCAAGCACATTGACCTTAAAAATTACTTTATCAGAGACCTTGTAGAGGAGAAGACAATTAAATTGGAACATGTTGCCATTAAGCTACAGCTGGCTGACATTTTTACCAAGGCTCTTGATGCAAATCAATTTGAAAACTTGAGAGGCAAGTTGGGTATTTGCCAACATGAGAAATTATAGCAATTAATTTTGCTCAAAACAAGGGTTGAAGGAGTTATTTTTGTTAAGTCTATTTTAAGTGGGTTAATCATATATTTTCCCAATTCTTCAAAATTATTAAGAAGTTGAATAGACACACATTTGCCTCCTTCCTCTCTGGACTTTGCAACCACTCCCATACTCTCAATCAAAATTTTCTCTCTAGTTGGTACTGGTTTTCTAAGACTATCAAAATGTCTCAAACATCTTCCTCATCCAAGACGACCATTTCATCTTCATCATCTGATCAAGATTCTCGGGCAATCACCTCTTGCATGGATTCTGAAGTCCTGGAGATTACTCCTCTTAGAGAAATAGCAACTAACCCTTCCAAGGTCAAAAAGCTGAGAACAAGGCATGCAGGAAGGTCTCAGGCTACGTCATCCGGTAATCCCTCTCAACCTTCATCTTCTGTACCTAATAGGGAAGGATCAGCTTATGTACATCAAGCAATAGCTAGGCTTGTTACAAGAATCCTGAGTGAGAACCACTCTGTACCGGGGATTTCTGTTCCATTAAATCAAGAATCAGCAAGCCCAAATGTTGAAGCAAATCCAGATGTCTCTGAGAATGTTGAGACACTAAATGACAACATTCAAAAACCATCTGAAAACCTGGATGATATTCAGAACCCTTCAGAGAAGAATGTTAAACCACCTATTATTGATGTGGATGAGGAATACTCAGACAATGACCTAATTGCAAATATCAACCCTAGCATAGCTAGGAGAATGATGAACAGGAAGGGTAATCAAGATGCTGGAAAATGTCTGACCAAAGAGAAACCTGCTGATAAGAAAACCAGGTCTGAAGGCAAGACTGGTGTAGAAACTGTGAAGACTAGACAGTCCAAAGGGAAGGTGAAAGCCCAAGTGCATGCTGGGACTCTCTCAAAACCTGCAAGGCAACCAATAACAAAGAAGAGAAAAGAACCTGAGCCTACTGATTCTTATGAGGAATCAGAATTTGAAATTGATGTTGAAGACATTCCCCTCAGAAGGAAACTCCCTTCCAGCAAAATGGCTAGAGTTCCTGAAGTCCCCACTGACAACATTTCATTTCACCACCCTGAAAATGCCAACAGATGGAAGTATGTTTGCTTGAAGAGAATAGCCTTGGAAAGAGAACTAAACAATGGTGCCATGGATTGCAAGAAAATCATGGACCTGATAAAAGCTGCTGGACTAATGAAGACTGTGGTAAAATTTACCAAATGCTATGAAAATCTGGTCAAGGAATTCATAGTGAATTTATCTGATGAATGTGCTGATGGAAGGTCAGCTGACTTTGAATGTGTATATGTGAGAGGAAGAAGGGTTAATTTCTCTCCATCTGAAATTAACAAATTTCTTGGAAAATCAAATGAGGCTTGCCCTGAACTGGAAGTTACTGACAATGAAGTATGCCAAACCATCACAGCAAGACAAGTCAAGTGCTGGCCCTCAAAAGGAAAGCTAAATGCTAGCAAGCTAAGCATAAAATTTGCCATCCTGCACAAGATTGGTGCAGCCAACTGGGTCCCTACAAACCATAAATCAACCATCTCTATAGGATTGGGGAGATTCATTTATCCTGTTGGTACCAGGACTGATTTTGACTATGGCAGGTACATTTTTTATCAAACTTTAAAACATGCTGGTAGCTATGCTGTTAAAGGCCCAATTGCCTTTCCCTCCCTCCTATGTGGAATCATTCTTGCTCAGTACCCTGATATCCTGGTGGAAAGAGACACTGCTTGCAAAAGAGCTCCTGCTCTTGGGTTACACTACAAGCTGTTTCAGGGATCTCATGTTCCTGACATTGTCATAACATCAGCTGAGACATCATCTGCAAAAACTCAGTCCAAGACATTTGATGTTATAGCTATATTGAAAGAGACCTGCAAAGAGCTGGAGACAAGGAAAAAGACTCTAGAAAACCTAATTGCCAAATTAGAACAGGAGGAGACTGAAGGAAACAGAAGGGAAGAGGGTGCTGCTGAAGATCAGCTCAATGCTGAAGAAAGTAGCTCCTCTGAAGGTGACAGTGCTTAAAGTCTGGTGGAATTGACAAGCCTGATGCTGATGTTGTTGATGCAAGTGTCTTCAGATTTTATTTGTTGTTTTTATTACCTATTTTGGATAACTGTATAACTTTTAAGTACATGTACCTTTGGCCCATTTGTGGCTAAAGAGGGGGAGATATTTTGTGTGTTAATTACTTGGTAGACATATTCTTTCTGCTGCTCTATATTCTCTGATTGCTTAGGGGTTTTAGCCAAAAATCTTCCAAAGGGGGAGTTTGTAAGTGTTTAGTTATTGTCATGTATTTTTGGTAAAACCAGGTGTGTGAATGTCATGACTGATGTCATAACATTCTGGTTTATTAGGTACTTTATGCAGAAAATTATGGCATACAGTAGCTACTGTGTATGAGTGTGTATCTGAGCATTTTGCAAAAGATCACATTTATTGCCTTCTACCAAAATCAGTAAACAGGAATTCTGATGTCACAACAAATGTTAAGACATCCTGTACTGATCTAACAGATATGCAGTTTGGTTAATTCTGAGATTTTTCAGGAAGTTGAGTCATTCCTTCCAGAACAGAATCTTGCGTGGTCTTTGGGTTAACCTAGCTCAACCCTAATCTGGTTGATAAAGTCTTGTGACCAAGTCTTAAGGTTAAACCTAATTAACCCTAGCTTTTTGTGGAAACCCTAACTGAAGAAACAGGTGCTATATATTCAACAGGATTGTTGTTTGCAGAGTATCTCTTTTTAACTGAAGATCAATTAGGAGCTGTATAGTTTTAACTGCTGTAATCCAAGCAATTATCATTGTGATAAGTGACTTGGAATAGGTTTTGATTGTAAGGGTTTTTGTATCACTCAAAGCTTTGAAGCAAGAGTGTTTTGTGTCTCTTGACTAAAGCTTTGAAGCAAAGTCAAGTTAGGTTTATGTATCACTCAAAGCTGTGAAGCAAGAGTGTTTGTGCTACTTGATTAAAAAGTTGTGAAGCATAATCAAGTGTATGTTCTGAAGAGTGTCTTCATTAATTCATTAGTCAATTGTTTTTAAGTATCACTGCTGTGATTGAGGGGGAGTGAGTAGGAACTCAGGTTTAAGTTGAACTTAGATTGAAGTTGCATTGGGTAGGTCTTAAGTGAAGGAGATAAACTAGTTGGTTTATTCCTGAATTAATATCTCTTATAGTGGATTTCCTCCCTGGCTTGGTAGCCCCCAGAGTAGGTGTTGTTTCACACTGAACTGGGTAAACAATTGACTGTGTTCTTTACTGTTTTTATTTACTGTCTTATAGAAAGTCAGATACGGTGTCATAACATTCACTTTGACATTGAGTATCTGCTTCTAGAATTTCACAAGGGTGTACTTTTCATATTTCAAGTCCATTTTGATCATCGGATCAAAAAGATTAAGGTTTGGGTTGAAACTTGTTCATGAAGAAACCCTAAAAGTTTCTAATTTTGGAAAATGAGGACTTAACTTCAAAATTTCATATTTTATTCACCTTTGATAAAAAAAATGAAAATGAAGTATGCTTGGAAAGCTAAGATGGAGCTCTTTCACATGATTCCATTTTTGAGAACAATGCATGAAGTGGTGGTAAGTTATAAAGCTTGGAAGTCACAAAATTATAGGTCATTTTCCAAAATTAGTGAATTTCATGTCAAATTTTGAGGACCTTAATGGATTAAATTGAAAAAACACAAAACTAAGGGATTGTATATATTTTCAATACCTTTCCAAATTGTACTCATTTGTATCCAAATTCAAAAGTATGAGCAAGTTATGAGTTTGGAATTTTGAGGCATTTTGTTGAATTTTGACCAAGCAAGCAAAATGCAATTTCTTGAGAACTCGAGTTTCAACCATTCCTTTTGTTTCTAATCAATCCCATAACCAATTTGTAACATGTGGAGGCCCATTACACTCACCATTTCATGACTCATATGGTATTGTACTTGTTTGATTTAAAAAATCACAAACTTGCCCGATTTTTGCAAATTCATCAACACTCTCTCATTTCAATTGGTCATGACTTGGAACTTTGAGCATTTTGTTCCTGACCTCATTTGGCTCATAAAATGCAAGGAAAATGAGGAAACGCACGAGCAAATGGCTGAGGCCCATGTGCACTCATTTTTTTGGCCAAATTTTCCAATCAGGTCCTTGAGCAGTTTTGAGGACCAATTTCCTCTTCTAACCTTCTCTACTCACACTATATAATGTATTGCAAGCCTCATTTTAGAGGGAGGGTGCTCCAGTTATCATAAATCCGAATCTGAACTTTTCTGCTCCTGCTCAAGTTTTCTTCGATTCTCTCATCCTCTTCACACATTCATCAAATTTTATGTGGATTCATCTTCCTTGAAGTGTGTAGATCAAGTTCATGGAGTTTATTTGCTTCTGTAACTAAGGAATCGATATTTCCAGTTTCACATTGAGGTGAGATTCTTGAACTTCAATTTTCTATTTTCAGCTTGGTTTAATGAATTACTTCATGTTTATGAGCTCATAGCTGGCCAAACAATAGGTTTGACGTATAATTTTGTTTGAAATTGAAGAATAGATCGTTGTTTGAACTTCTGAATAATTCATATTCAGTGAGTTTTTGAAATTTTCGCGTCCAGATTTCTAATCGCCTAGTCAATCTTTTTGAGATCTATAAGTATCATGATGTAGAGGTTAGATCTAGCTTTGTTTTGAGCTTTGAATCATTGATTTTGGTGGAGAAATAAGGAGGAAATACTGATCAGAACATGAGGTCTCGAACTATGAAAACACGCGTTTAGGGCTTTGTCTTGAGGTAGAAGACGATGAGGTGGCGCGCCCTGATTGGATGATTTAAATTTTTAATGCATTTCATATTATTTGATTTCATTTGATTTTTCTGATTTTATTTTTGTGATAAAAACATCTTCAAAAATCATGAAATAATTACCATGGGCTAATGATAATTTCGAGTATTTTTCATATTTTTTTTGGAATTTTTAAAAATGTTTTAATTGGTTCAAAATTTCATTAGGTTTAATTAATTGTTTGTTCAATGTTTATTTTTATTTTAATAGCTCTTTTGATTTAAAAATTCCACAAATATTATCTCTGACTCATAAAATAATGTAGAAATTGATTTTGATTTTGGTTTAGCATTTTTTCTATTTTTGATTAGAAATTTAATTTTTGAAATTTATTTGAAATGTTTTCTTCATAATTTTTATTTTAATACTTCCTTTAATTCAAAAATCCTCAAAAAAATCATATAAGCTTGTTTTTAATCATAGTATCTGAATATAATTTTGTTTTGAGCTTTTTATGAATTTTGGCTAGGGTTTGCATTCTTGTCATTAAATAATAGTTTAATTGTTTAATTGTTTGTTTGATTTTATTTTAATACTTCCTTTAATTCAAAAATTCCACAAAAACTCATGGGTGCTGGTTTTTAATTCTAATATTTGAATATATTTTTGGTTGGATATTTTTCTGATTTTTAATTGGAATTTTATTTTGAGATGTGAATTTTTGTTTAAATTGTTTAAAGGTTTGAATTTTGATTTTACTTTTAACTTTTCTTTAATTCTAAAAATTCAAAAAAATAAGTTCTATGATCTTTGGAGTTTTCCTAATTTTTTTATGATTTTATTTTGATTTGTTTAGAATTGAAACTTGATTAATCAATAATTGAGTTCATTTTTTAAATAATTAGGATTTTGCTAATTCCCTTGTTTGTTTTGATTCCAAAAAGCAACTGGCCTTGAGTTTCAATTCAATTTGGTTCTTGTTTAAGGTTCATAGATGGATTGAGGTCCTTAAAAAGATTTTTCTTGAATTAATTGATAAGGTTTGGCATTTTCCACAAAATATTTTGAAAACTTGTCTAGTTTGGTGGTTTTTGCCAACTAGTTTTGATATTTGAAGTTTGATTGATCCTTTCCTCATCCATCCATGAACTTAAAACATGTTTTCTGACTCTTATATATCTCAAGGATGCTAAGGAAATTTTTGTTTGAATTATGGAATCCCTTTTCCTTTTTTGATGTATTTTTGAAGTGAAGGTACCCAATTAATGTTGCATATCTTGTTGCAATTTGCTTGATGGCTAATGAACTTGAGTGAGGCCTATAATTTGGCACCTAATGATCATGTTGGTTCTATTTATCCATATAAACTCAAGTCACTTCACTTAATGCCCCATGTTTGAATGATTGAACCTGTTGATGCATGTTTTATGACTTTTAGCTTTCTTGTTGATTTTCACTTTGAAACTTGAGTTTTCAATTTGAGTTTGAGGTCATTAAATGGCCAATGATAACATGAAGGGAAATGATATTTAAATGTAGTCTCATGAGGACTTGAGAGTAATTGATCCCTATTACTTAAATTATTTCTAATCATGAATGGAGTTTGGCTTCTTTCTTTTATCTTTGTTGAATTTTTTAGGCATTTTGAATGCACTTGTGCAGCATGTTTTAGAATCAACACTTTAACCTTTTGATCATGTCCTAATCATGTTTTGGAAGATTTAATTCAGATCTTTGGTTGTTACAAACTCTCTAATTTTTTCCTTGTTTGACTTTCTTCCATGGTTAGCTTGAGATCTAAGTCTTTGATGCATTGTGTGGGATTCCTCTTCTATTATGCTTGTGAGCTGTGATGAAGTAATTGAGTATGATTGAATTTTGGTTGCTATTGACCTTCATGGTCTTTGATTGTATTCTTCTCAAGCTCCCATTATCCTTGATTGATACTCAATTGTCAATTCAATATGGTGATAGAAAGGAGCAACATTCCTCTAACTTTTGACCAAATTGTGCACATGCATGTTTCTTTTTGTCTATCTTGTCTAATGTTTTGATAGTTGCTACCATGTTTTCTCACTTCATTATGGTGTAATTATCCATCCCTTATGAGATTCATCATTCTATTTATGGGAATACTAACTTGGCTGTTGAATGTGCGAGGTACTTTGAGAAAAGTTTTCCACTTTTGACTTGAGGCTACTGTGTTTCACTTTATTTGTGGAACACAATTTATTATATTGATACTACTCTTGTGCTTGGCATATTTGATAGTCTATGCAGGATATATGTATATGATTATGAATGCTATACATTGCCCATGGGATCTGTTCATATCTGAAAAGCTCAATACTTACATCCTGATGGCGTAATTTCTGACTTGATTTGTCTGTTGATGCCAGCTTGCTTGAAGTTCTCTGGGTTTCTTTTATTCTTGCTCAGTTTCTACAGATAGTTATCCGTTTGGTATTGCACTATTTTTTTTCTTCTATTTTCATTTTGTATAATTCTAGGTGGCATGATGGGACCTCTGTTGCTGATATATGTCAGGAGGCCCTCTGTTTTGTTTGATACATGTGTTGTGTTTGTGTTTGTTTCTTTAACTTTTGATCGATGAGTCACTCAATTTAGAAATTGAGATCACGACTTCGCTCTCAGTGCATGTTCCCCATAGGATATTTTTTCTTTAATTGTTGATCGATGAGTCACTCAATTTATAAATTGAGATCACGACTTCGCTCTCAGTGCATGTTCCCTATAGGATGTTTATTTTATTTTTTTATTGTTGATCGATGAGTCACTCAATTTAGAAATTGAGATCACGACTTCGCTCTCATTGCCTGTTCCCTATAGGGTAGTTTTGTTAAGCTTCCTTTGACATATTGATTAAGGTAGGAATCCATGTATGCTAGCATAGGGTAGGATTTTCCTTTATCCTCAACCTTAGGGTCAATCATTGTATGATAACACCAGGGATAGTGCTAGGCTAGTTTCCCTTAGTTGTTTTTTTTTCTTCCTTTGCATTTTGCATCTTAAAACAAAAATTTGTTTTCTTGGCAAATCATAAAACACTTCTAATAAACTCAAACCCTTCTTCAAGGTAAAAGATACAAATCAATCTTATCTGTTTGTGCGCCTCTTGGATTTGTTTTTAAACCTGGTTTATTGATGTTTTGCCATCCTTACCATGCCATGATATCTTGTTATCTTTTAGCCGATGTTTCGCCATCCTACATTTGTTTGAAGCCGATGTTTCTCCATCGCACATGTTTGTTATCCTACTTTGATTCTCAATATCATAGTTAGGTGTGATGTTTTGCCATCCGGTTTATTGATGTTTCACCATCTTTGCCATGATACCTTACTACCTTTTAACCGATGTTTCACCATCGCACATTTGTTTGAAGATGATGTTTCGCCATCGCACATGTTTGTTATCCTACTTTGATTCTCAATATCATTGATAGGTGTGATGTTTTGCCATCCGGTTTATTGATATTTCGCCATCTTTGCCATGATACCTTGTTATCTTTTAGCCGATGTTTCGCCATCGCACATTTGTTTGAAGCCGATGTTTCGCCATCGCACATGTTTGTTATCCTGCTTTGATTCTCAATATCATTGTTAGGTGTGATGTTTTAAATCCAGTTTATTGATGTTTCGCCATCTTTGCCATGATACCTTGTTATCTTATAGCCAATGTTTCGCCATCGCACATTTGTTTGAAGCCGATGTTTCGCCATTGCACATGTCGGTTATCCTACTTTGACTATCAATGTCATTGTTAGGTGTGATGTTTTATCATTTGGTGTTTCTCCATCTTTGACATGTTACTTTGTTATTATTTAGCCAATGTTTTACCATCTCATTTGTTTGTTGTTTTATTTGATGTTTTGCCATCTTGACTGTTTTTGTTGTCTTAACTAAAAAAAACAAACCAACTTAAATATATAAGCCGAACTACGGCTGCTATGATTCCTTAAAAGGGATACATAGGCAAAGGGGTGGGGCCCAACTGAGCACAACTTTTATTTTCCCTACATTGTTTTTTTCTCGCATGCATTCCCTTTTTAGCTTTAAGCCATAGACATAGGTTTTGACCACACCCATTAGATTAGACAACAAGAGTGGATACCATAGAGTACTACGGGCATGTGGGATACTAATACCTTCCCCTCGCGTAACAGACTCCCTTACCCGATCTCTCGGTTGAAAGACCGTGATTTCTCCCTCTTTAAGTTTTCTCGATGTTTACCTTTCCCTCTTGGCGGGATAAAAGACGTTCGGTGGCGACTTTATTAATGTTCTATTACGGGATGATGGTTTGGCCAGGTAGTTTCAGCTGGCGACTTCACTGGGGACAGATTGACCTCTTGCTGGTCCATCCCGGAGTCGATCATAGTTCTTGTTTGTTTTCTTTTTAGGTGTTTATTTTACCGCTTTGCATATTTATCTGTTTGCATTGCATCCTATGTGTGCTTTACTTTCTGCATACTGGATTTGGCTGGACTGTTTGGATTCTGGATTTCTTGGTGGGTGGGTTGTTCCATGAGGTAAAAGGCCTCATACCCAGGTTATGAGTGAATTCTATAGGAACTAGGAATAGAGTGGCCATGGCAGCTATGAGGCGGATGCTTTGTAGACCTGACCATGACACCCATGACTTCAGAGGTAGTTCGGATAGGTATTATCGTATGATGATACCGACAGTCGAGCTCTTGTACTCTGATTTGGCTTTTAACCTTACCTTGACTTAGACTACACCCGTGAGAGGGGCGGGAAAACTTTTCTTACAGGTACTGTTGGTGACTTTATGTTGAGAAGGTGACTCAGGTTCCCATGATAGTTTTGAAGCTTTGGGATTTTATTTTGATCTTGAGTGGTGTTGTTCTGTAATGGTCCAGCCATTATCCAGTGTGAAACTTTGATCCTGTCATGTTGCATCACAGCATATTTATTTCTTAAAAAAATGATGTATAAAAAATAACTAGCATGCGCATGTCATCTTCCAGGGACATTCGAGAGTCTTCTTTTCATCAGAAATGGCTGGCCTCCCGTCAGATGAGTTTGATTCAGTTCGTGTTAAAGAGCCCAACAGGTATACATTCACTTATCAGATTCCTACTATTGATGTGTCCGAATTGAAGAGGTTGATTTCTTATCTGAAGAGTGATGTTCTGAATAATTTCAACAAAAATTATGGCAATTTGTTACTAATCCTTAACACTCCAGTTAACCCAATGGCTTTGATCACCCTCTTCCAGTTCTATGACAAGGAATTACGGTGTTTTACTTTTCAAGATTACCAACTGGTTCCCACACTAGAAGAGTACGCGTACCTACTTAATATCAAGTTGTCCAATGAATTTCCTTTTATCCAAGTGTCGGAGAAGCTGAAGTTCGAAGTTATTGCTGAAATTTTTCATTTGAGTTGGAAAGAGGTGAAAGATAATTGGAAATCAAGTAAGAATACTACAGGGTTTTATTTGGATTTCTTAGTGAAGAAAGCTGAAGACTGGGCAAAGAAAGGGAATTGGAGTGACTTCAGCTCTCTGTTTGCTCTCATGATATACGGGATCATCCTCTTCCCTCACAAGAGAAATTTTGTGGATTTGACGGCTATTTGTGTTTTTAGAAATAAGAACCTGGTACCGACACTCTTGGCAGATACTCTTTACACCATTCATTTCAGGCATGGGAAAGGAGGTAATGTAAGTTTATGTCATTCGATGTTGTATCAATGGTTTAAGTTGCACCTACCGGTAAGTGGCCCTTTCATGGATACCAGACATTCTCTCTGATGGTCATCAAGAATTGTCAACCTTACTTCATTTGATATCCGGTGGAATTATGACATGGGGGAAATACGAAGTATTATCACTAGTTATGGAGATTTCCCTAATGTTCCCCTTATAGGAACTAAGGGGTGTATCAATTATAATCCTGTGCTTGCTTATCGTCAATTGGGATATGCAATGGATGGACCGCCAAAGGTTGAGAAGGTGTCTGAATCAGTGTATTTTGTTAGAGGAAGTGATCATGTGATGTTGAAAAGAGTGACAAGTGCTTGGAAGGGAATTCACAGGAAGGATAGAACTACTTTGGGCAAAAAGGTTCCTATTGCTAGAGTGCCTTACTTGGAATGGATTAGAGCCAGGGTTAAGATTTTACGGTTACCATTTGCAAGATCGACTCCTATATGTGAGCATCCTCCTAC
The DNA here is from genome assembly GCA_948472305.1 of Vicia faba. Lineage (NCBI taxonomy): Eukaryota > Viridiplantae > Streptophyta > Magnoliopsida > Fabales > Fabaceae > Vicia > Vicia faba. The sequence goes on along the minus strand of OX451736.1, from coordinate 1,156,898,626 downwards.
TGTTATGAGTAACACGGTGCCTACCGAGGTGTCCACCCAGTTTCATGTTGAGAACATTCAACTTCGTGCAAAAGACCGTGAGGCAGGGATGAAACTTTATTGGGTAGATCAAGAAAGGGCCGACTTAGCTTGCAAACTCAAAGAAGCTCAAGGGGAAACTTCTGACGCAACCAGTTTTAGGAAGAGATCTCATGCTGAAATGGAAGAAGAGTTGAGTAAGACCCAGCAAGAGTGCCAGAAGCTTCAGGTATCTGAGAATAGCTACAGGAAGAAGATTCAGAACTTGGAGAAACAGCTCAAAGACAAAGATGCTCAGCTTAAGAAGGAAGTAGCCCAGAAGCGTGTCGCAGAATATCGGTTTCAAGAAAGTAAAGTAGTCGCCTCACAACTTTTGAAATAGAAAGCCAAGCTTGAAGAGTATTGTCAACAACTTGAAGCGTGTCTTGTTCCAGAGATTTAGTTTTGTTACTTACTTTTGGTGTATTTGGTCACCCCCAGGATTGTTGGAAGGGACCATTGTTTGTTTTTATTATTCAGTTTTTGTTAAGTTTACTTTGAAACACGTATTTTGTTGTTTATCGCTACACTCTTAAGATGTCCGAAGTCACTTGAACATCGTTTCTTTTGTTTGTAAATAATTGAAGTGTTTGTCTTATTGTCCTTTTTTTTCTTTTTTTCCCCTTTGATTGTATGCTTGATTAGTGGTTGCACGCCGTGATTGATGAATAAAGGGACTCTTGAATACCAGGAAATGACAAACATATCATGCACATCATGCATTTCATAACATTACAGGTTATCTCAAGACGGTATTCTTATTCTCCTGCTTTTCTTATTCATAATTCAAGACGACTACTCATCGGTATTCCACCATAAACAATTTGCCAAGATAGATGGAACAAGTTCAAGCTGAACTCGCTGAAATAAGGGCCCAGATGGCTACTCAAATATCCCAGTTCATGGAGGTCATCACCAATGTGAATCACCGACAAGAGGAACTGGCTTCCATTGTCAACAACCAGCGCCGCTATCCAGTGGATGGTGGAAATCAAGGGCTCTATCAGGATATTTTTGTAGGATTGGGGGATGTGCAAGATCAGCCTGTTGGAAATTTTCACGGGATGCCCGAGAACCCTTTTGTGCAATACATAAGGCAGTTTCCCCTGTCTCCGGGACCTCGTCTTGTAGGGAACAAAAGATATAATCAGGGGGGCATAAGGAACTATCAGGAGCAGGATTATGACTTTGACCGGGATGAAAATCAGTTTTCGGTTCGGCGTTTAGAGCCATAAGTTCAGGTTGAGGATAGGAAGTATCGGTTGTTGGAAGAATGTTTGAAGGTTGTGGAAGGGCAATGAGCCCTTGGTATGGATGCTAATGATCTCGGGTTGGTGTCTGGGGTGAAAGTTCCTCCAAAGTTCAAGCCTCCTGTATTTGAAAAGTAAAACGGAATTCCATGTCCTGTTACTCATGCAACTGCTTATTTCCAAAAGATGTCAGTGCATACTGAGGATCAGGGGCTTTTGATTCACTTTTTCCAGGATAGCCTATCTGGGGCATCCTTGGAGTGGCACATGAAGTTGGAGAAAACTCATATTCGTTGTTGGAATGATCTTGCTCGGGCTTTTGTCAAACATTATCAGTACAATATGGATATGGCGCCTAATTGCACTCAGTTACAGAATTTGTCACAAGGACCAAGAGAGTCTTTCAAGGAATACACTCAGAGGTGGCGTGAGTTGGATGCAAGGGTTCAATATCCACTCATGGAAAGAGAACTCATTGATATGTTTATGAGTACTCTACAAGGGCCATTCTATGAGCACATGATAGGAAGTACTTCGGCAGGATTCGCAGACTTGGTTATGGCTGGTGAAAGAATTGAGGTAGGTTTGAAATTGGGGAAAATTCAGATTGGAGGTTCTAGTGGCTCATCAGGGGGCAGTAAGAAACCATTCAACACTTACCCTAATAAAAAGGAAGGCGATGAAAGTGCGGTTTACTCTCATAGAGGAAGAAGAGAGGGTCGTCAGCACCAACAAATCAATGCTATTTCTATTCCTGTTAATGCTCCTCCGCAGCAGAGACCGAATATGGTGCCTCAACAACAAAGACAGCAAGATGCTCCCCATCAGTATAATAATCAACAACAGAGACATTTGAGAAAATTCGATCCCTTGCCAGTATCTCTTACTGAAGCACTCTACCATTTTCTCGATTTGAAGTTGATCGGTTTGAGAAATATGCCACCACCACCCGCAAGACTTCCTCCTAACTATGATGCTAACGCGAGATGTGAATTCCATTCAGGCGGAGTTGGCCATTCTACTGACAATTGCGTTGCATTGAAATGAAAAATACAAGACTCATTGGATGCTAAGGCAATTGAATTCACTCCAGTGACCGGTCCGAATGTTACTCAGAACCCAATGCCTAGGCATGGAGGGGGTGTTGTTAATATGATTGATGATAATGGTGAAAGGTTGAATTTAATCATGAATGTGGAACAAGTAACTACTCTGTTATGGTATGTCAAGAGGTATTTTCATGACAATTCTATTTTTCCGGGTTGTACTTCAGAGTGTGCCAAGTGTAGAGAGCAACTGAAGGGTTGTGATGATTTAAAAGCCGATATCCAGTTGTTGATAAAGGAGGGTTCCCTGCAGTTTGATAGAAAATCGAGCTACCGTAAGGTTACCGAAGAAGATGTTGTTGTGGTATCTATTCCTTACACCCATGTGCACATTCCTGCCCCATCTAGGGCACCTCCTTTGATGATTACGGTACCTGGTCCCATGCCATATACCAGTGAGAAGGCCATCCCATGGCATTATGGTGCTGATGTTTATTATCATGGGGTGAAGCAGGAGGTAAGTACTCATTTGTCTGAGGAAGAACATGCTGAAGATAATGAAGGGGAAGTTCATAATTTTTCTGGTGTGGGTCGAATGACTAGAAGCGGGAGAGTATTTGGTCCTTCCAATGTGCAAGATGCGGCAGATACTTCTGCAAGAGAAAAAGGAAAACAGCAGGCGGTGATTGATAATCCAAGGGTTACGCCAGCCAATGTGACTCAACCAATTCCGATACCAGAAGCTTATTCAGTTCCCGATGAGGTTGAAGAGTTAATGTGAATTATCAAAAAGAGTGATTATATCATAATTGATCATCTGAGCCATACTCCTTCTAAGATGTCTATCTTGTCTTTGTTGATTTATTCAGAACCTCACATAAATGCTTTGATGAAGTTGTTAAAGAATGCGTTCGTGCCACATGAGATAACAGTCAATCAATTGGAGAATGTTTGTGCTAACATATCTGCCGGTAACGGTTTGGGATTCACAGATATTGATCTTCCTCCGGAGGGGCCAGAACATAACAAAGCGTTGCATATTTTAATGAAGTGCAGGGGCATTACTTTATCTCGAGTTTTGGTGGACACAGGGTCGTCTTTGAATGTATTGCCTAAGTCAGCATTGATGAAAATTGATTATTCTGGACTGGAGCTGCGCCCTAGTGATTTGATGGTGAAGGCGTTTGATGGGTCTCGAAGGTCAGTGTTTGGGGAGGTGGAATTATCAATCAAGGTTGGTTCTCACACCTTCACGGCTACATTTTTTGTGATGGATATACAGCTAGCATATTGTTGTTTGTTGGGGCGGCCGTGGATTCATAAAGCAGGGGCAGTCACTTCTACTCTTCATCAGAAACTCAAGTATCCTGCAGAGGGAAAGGTGATAACTGTATGCGGCGAGGAAGAGTACATCGTGAGTCATTTGACATCATTCCGCCATAGACATAGGTTTTAACCACACCCATTAGATTAGACAACAATAATGGATACCATAGAGTACTATGGGCGTGTGGGGTGCTAATACCTCCCCCTCGCGTAACAGACTCCCTTACCCAATCTCTCGGTCGAAAGACCGTGATTTCTCCCACTTCAGGTTTTCTCGATGTTTACCTTTCCCTCTTGGCGGGATAAAATACGTTCGATGGTGACTTCAACAATGTTCCATTACGGGATGATGGTTCGGCCAGGTAGTTTCACCCTGCATGGGGCACTTGTGGCAGCAAAATTTGGTATTCAAAGCAAACATGCAGGCAGCACGCTTGGTGAATCGAAAGGTTTTCCTTGCAGGGGGCACTTGTGGCCAACAAACTTTGGTATTCAAAGCAAACATGCAGGAAGCATGCTTGATGAATCGAAAGGTTTGCCTTGCAGGGGGCACTTGTGGCCAGTAAACTTGGAAAACATACAGGAAGTGGAAGACACAAACGAAACCTGTAACAAGAAGTCAAATTCCCAGACTAAAGAGGCACGCTAGCAGCAATTTTTGAGCAATCGAAGGAGGTGCAAAGTCCAATCAAAGGGTGCTGACTCGAAGGAGGCCTATTTTTCTTCAAATTTGTCAAAATGTTATTTTTATCTATTTTCTCCCTTTTTGATAGTTTCCTTTTAATTTTGGTCTTGTAGAATACCAATGCACTTGTGCAAGCTTGAATCCTGAGAATCTTTGTGAGACAAGCCTTGAGAATTGAGAGGGAAAATTTTGGGGTACAACACCTTGTGATCTAAATCAAATGCTCTTAATCATTGTGGTACACTGTAACACCCTGGGACTCACCTTACAATGCCAAACGAATTCAAACATTGTCATGGGTCTGGCCTGTTCTTATTCACACCCTCTTAATTACTAGTCAACAATAATTCACTCTCCCTGTGCCTATTGGGCTCCAATAATGATATGGGCTTGGCCTTTGCTACCCAGACACCCCTAAATTACTACGACTATATAAAATACACCCCCTGATTATATATTTAATTTTTTTTTCTTTTCTAATTTTTATTTTTGCATTAAAATAGTAAATAATATTTTTAGCATATATTTAATTTATTTTGTCAAATGTAGTAGAAACCTTTTTTTTATTTATAATTATAATATTAGTAACTATTTTCTAAATTACTAACCTTTTTCTTTATTAATTCATTCACACTTTTTTACTAACTTCAAATTTATTTTTATCAATCGTGCATTTAAAATAGCTAACCAACTTCAAACATCTTTTTACTAACTTAATTCAATATTCAATATTATTTTCAAAAAAAAAAGATTGCGAACTTACATTCAAATTTAACTTTGAACTACATCTACGACTACTCAACTTTCAAACACGAACGAATTTCAAAGGAACGTTCAAAAACAATTACACAATCCTATAAAAAATTAATCAAGCACATACGAATTATGAAATGGACTCTGATTTCTTCACAAGAGGATATGTAGGCACGCGGTTAAAACTTAGGCGAGTCCCATAACTAAAAAATTAAACCTTTTTTTATAAACATGGAAATAACGATGTTAAATAGAAAGTCTCGATGTACCCTAGAAACCTACATGGGAAGCCCCTTTGAAACAAGGGAGATAAAGGGTGCCTAACACCTTCCCTTTATCTAACCAACTCACGAATTTAGAATCTCTGAAAATTATGGTTATCCATTCTTTCCCGTCCTTAGAACAAAAAGTAGTGGTGGTGACTCTTATTTTTTACCGGTTACGACACAATGTAAGGGTGGGTTTTTACTTGGTTATTGGGATTGTATGATGATGTATGATGGATAGTAACTGTAGCGATAAAAAATGTAGCGGGGTAAATCGGAGATCGAATTATTGATTAATTCGTCTCACAAAAGCAAGAGTCGCCACCGCGCTTTATTATTTCCAAGGGAAAAGGGGAAAGAGCGAAATAAAACCCTAAAGTATGCAATGTAAATAATACTTTTAAAAGTAAAAATACAAGGCGTTTTGAAAAGAGATCTATGGTTCGGGGGTTGGTTATACAATGGGAAGGTATTAGCACCCAATGTATCTATAGTATTCTATAGGAACCTTTTGAAATATCTGTTTATTAAAATTTGTTTGTTTGATTAAAAATAAATTGTTTTTGGCCGAAAAGGGGTACGGACGGGTTTTTGAAGAGACGGCGACCTAATGTCGAAGTTTTGGCTTAAAAGGTGTGAGTTTTAAAAATTGAATATTTGGAAAAATTATCCTATGTTTTTAATGAATGAGGGTATTCGCACGATGTTTTTTTCGATGACATAGAGTCGACAAAAAAATTAGACAATTCCCTTGGACTGGTCGAGCAAGTAAAATAAGATGAATTCACAAAGTATAAGCATTCAAAAATTCACAAGAAAACAAATCTAATGAAACAGATTAATGACCAAAAGCATCGAGAAATTAAAATGACAAAGATATTTAAATAGAAGAAAAGGGAACTAATTATCTAAGTCAAAATTATAAGATTACTTACTAAAATAATTCTAAACTAATTTGTTATCTAAAGTTATAAAAATAATTCTAAAATTGCTACGCTAGATCTGAACTAAATTAAAATTTTAATATTAGAAAATTAGATCTAAACTAAATAAAAATTCCAAGGTTGCTAATCTAAAACAAAAAAGTTCCAAAATTACTAAAATAAATCTAAATCAAATAAAATTCTAAAAGAAAATTAAACTAATTCTAAACAACTAAAATTCTAAAGTTAACTTAAATAAAATCAAATAAAATTCTAAAGTTTACTAAATTAAAACTAAAACAAATAAAATTCTAAAATTTACTAAGTCAAATCTAAATGAAATAAAACCCTAAAGTTACTAAAATAATACTAAGACAAAATAAAATTTTAAAGTTTACTAAGTCAAAACTAAAACAAATAAAATCCTAAAGTTACTAAAATAAAGCTAAAACAAAATAAAATACTAAAGTTTACTAAGTCAAAACTAAAACAAATAAAACTCTAAAATTTACTAAGTCAAAACTAAATGAAATAAAATCCTAAAATTACTAAAATAAAACTAAAACAAAATAAAATTCTAAAATTTACTAAGTCAAATCTAAATAAAATAAAATCCTAAAATTACTAAAATAATACTAAAACAAAATAAAATTCTAAAGTTTACTAAACTAAAGCTAAAACAAATAAAGTTATAAAATAAATCTAAATTAATTAAAGAATTCTAAATTAATACTAAACTAAATTAGTTATAAGATTTACTAATTTTTTTTGGAATAAGGTTAAAGAGTCAAGAAAAAAGAGAAAATTGGCCTAGCTGAGAGTTAAACTCAGGTTCTCTAGGTTACTACAAACGTGTCTTGCCAACTGAACTGTATTATTTAACTATTATAATTATGCTTCTAATAATAAATAAAAGAAAAATTGACAAAAAAGAAGCTGGACTAACAGGCCCAATGGACCGACCCGTTTGAAAGAATAAGGAAAGAAGAAAAAAACCCTAATTGTATCTATAGGGGCACGGCGACTGGTTTTTTGAGAAAGAGGAAAAGTTAAAATTAATTTTTTGTTATTCCAATAACTCCCGTAAAAAAAGAAATATATTATCCTTCTTCTGCTTTTAATGTCCATGCTTCACCCTTCTGTTACAACGCTACAAACAAAATTTTGTTTCAAATCTTCCCTCAACCGAATCAACAACAACAATAGTGGTTCTCATAGTTTATCAACAAAAACAAACAAGCCTCAGATTATTTAGTGCAACAAAGTAATAGAGAAGAGAAAGCAAACCGAACAAGGGATATGGCCGTAAATCTCATCAATTGATGGCCGAAACTAGTAAGCTTTGGATATTAACCTTTCTTCTGCTTCTTCTATGGATTTCAGGATGATGTTGTTGTTTATAGCGTGACCGCGTCAGTGTTTCGAAACGATATGGTTTGTAGGTGCTTTTGAATCTGTTACTTTTTCTTCTTGTGGTGAGATTTGAATTTATGAGTTTGTGTGTCTGCGATTTGCTGATCCCACGTCGATCTCGCGTTATTGTTATTATGATGGATTTTGAAGTTGCTTCCGTTTTGATCCGTAGGCTGTACTATTGCGGTTAATGACTCGTGTGGCATGGTGAATTCATCGTGTTTATAGGTCTGTTGGTTGGCTGTAAGATATGGTTTGAGAGAGTTGTTTTCTGTTTGCAGGTTTTGAATGAAGTATAGAGTGGTTGCAGGTCGCGGATATTGGTGGTCAGGTTTGAGTCGAGAGATTCGAGGGAATATGGAGCGATGTCCAATTGAAATTTGCGGGAGTAGTGTAATGTCAGGTTATGAGAAGATTATTTGAAGAGAAATGATTAAGAGGTTTGTAATAGATTGAAAGTGAGGTGAGTTTCTGTTGGGAGTTTTTTTTGCAGAGGTGAGAATTTTAGGTAGTTTTTCTGTATACTGTGATTATAGGTTAATGGAACTCTTTTTTGTAGAAAAGTGTTAGCAGTTTTGAATTTATGCAGAGCCTAATGAAGGTTTTCCTAATGAGAATGCAGGGAGGTTTTTGGGGTATGAAACCAATTTTCTTCTGTTTTTCTGTGTTGACATATTTGAGAGATGGAGTATTTTTTTGTTTTCTTTTTCTGATGCAATGTATTCTCCTTTATAATGGGGCAATCTGGTTTTTTTTTTGGTAGGAACAAGTTTGGTTTTTGAATAAACATTATATTACGTTATCGTTTTTTTGGACTGTTATGACAGGTTGGTAGCAAGTTTTAGTACAGGGCAGCAGCATGACTAGTTGACAGCAGCATAACATGGATATATTATAGCATGAAGAGAATGGTCCCAAACTGATTTCTTATTATGACAAAACAACAAAAACTATTGAAACACAATAATAATAATAATAATAATAATAATAACAATAATAATAATAATAATAATAATAATAATAATAATAATAATAATAATAATAATAATAATAAAAGGAAAAGGAAAAGGATTAAACTAAAATTTACAAAGAACAATAAAAAAGAAATTATAATTAATTTTAATTTTAACAATAACCCAACTTAAAAATTGAATTAAAATTAGAATCAAATCAAGACTAATATTGAAAGAAAGAAGCAAAAATTATAATAACTAAAAGAATAAAAGGAAAAGATATTAACTATATATTTTATGATTTTTGAATTAAAGTGAAATGCTAAAATAAAATAATGATAACACATATTTTTGAGATTTTTTTACTAAATTAAATCTAAAAGATTATAATTTAGGCTTAAATGATACAAGAATAAAAACTAAATGAAACTTAAGGAAACTAATTTTTTTATTTTGAATATTTTGAATATAAACATAAATAAAATGAAAATAGCATGAACTAAATATTTTTTAGGATTTTTCTTTTTTATGGAAATAAGAATAAAAGAAAGATGATGTAAAATGTATGGTCGGACAAAACATAGTCCAAAATTAAGAATCAAATTCCTGAAACGACTTCTAACGTTAACAATTTTTCGTGGTTTCTCAATGCATAATTTGCCCTTGACTTGTAAAGAAAAGTTGTAGTTGTTGTCAAGGAGAATTACGTGTAAAAGAACCACTAAAAAAATGTCGAAATTCAAAGAAGTTATGAATTCTTGAAATCTGACCTGAAAAATGGCAAAAAAAAAAGGTCGAATCGCTTGTGAACACTCGCTATGTAATAATGCAGATGGGAGGTGGGATCTTAGGTCAAAATTTGGGGTACAACAGCTGCCCCTATTTAAGTTCCTTCTATCCGGAGATATGAAGATTAAAATCTTCGTTTCGACGAGATTGAAGGTACTTAAATACATAATTACGCAAATTTTGTCCTAAGATGCCATCATCATGCAGTGATATGAATGTAGTGCTTGAATTCACAGAGAAAGATATTGTACGAAACAAGACAATGCTGGAGGAATCGAACACCAACAAAACACAGAGACATGAATTATACGCTACTGGGGAAACGAGCTATCGACTTCAAACGACAGACTCCTGACAGCGAATAAAATTGAGGGGATACGACCTCTGACCCTAACAAAGAAGGCGTCTTGCATAGGCCGTAAAGATTATTGACCCAAAACAGTGAGTTCACAACCCAAGGTCGAAGATAGACAAAAAGTATCAAATTTGCTGACGACGGGTTACCAACTTCTGAAGGTAAAATTCATAACAAACTTTCTCCGCGAGATTTTCGGAGAGATATCAATTAATGCTGAAGTAATAAGATTGTAGATACGCAGGTTGTTCAAATAAAGAAGCTGCCACTTGCTGTTGTCCAAAGAAAATACCAATAACATACAAGTTGCTCAAATAAAGAGGCTGCCGCTTGCTGTCGTCCAAAGAAAATACCGATAACATACAAGCTGCTCAAATAAAGAGGCTACCACTTGCTGTCGTCCAAAGAAAACCGATAACATACAAGCTGCTCAAATAAAGAGGCTACCACTTGCTGTAGTCCAAAGAAAATACCGATAACATACAAGCTGCTCAAATAAAGAGGCTACCACTTGCTGTCGTCCAAAGAAAACCGATAACATACAAGCTGCTCAAATAAAGAGGCTACCACTTACTGTATTCCAGAAAAGTAATAACGTACAAGTTGCTCAAATAAAGAGACCGCCGCTTGCCGTTTTCCGAAGAATAATAACGTACTGGTAGCTCGTGAAGAGCTGTTGCTTGTCGCTTTCAAAAAAGTAAATGACGCACTAGTAGCTCGTGAAGAGCTGCTGCTCGGTGCTTTCAAAAAAGTAATGACGCACTAGTAGCTCGTGAAGAGCTGCTGCTCGGCGCTTTCAAAAAAGGAAATGACGCACTAGTAACTCGTTGCTGCTCGGCGCTTTCAAAAAAGTAAGGACGCACTAGTAGCTCGTGAAGAGCTGCTGCTCGGCGCTTTCAAAAAAGGAAATGACGCACTAGTAGCTCGTGAAGAGCTGCTGCTCGGTGCTTTCAAGAAGTAACGTACAAGTTGCTCATGAAGAGCTGCCGCTTGTCGTTTTCCAACGGTGTCTATAACGTACAAGTTGCTCATGAAGAGCTGCCGCTTGTCGTTTTCCAAAGAATAACTCAGAAGGAAATTGCGATGATATTGGCAGAGAATAAAATCTTCATCAAAGAGAACCCTGAATCAATCCTTCCCGAGGAGATCATATACTTAAATGTGCAAAATAAATGCACCAACCGTCTAGGTCGCGGTTTCACTGGGAAGAATCAAGGAGATAGCCTATGCAAGAGGCGACCACTTTCCAATAACCAGAGGGAACAACAGTCAAACGAGACTCTACTCAATGAGATTCGATTGGGGATTCACCCAATCCAGAAATGGACAAGGTAAGCTGAATCAAAAATCATCCACGAGGATTAGCTCAGTTGGGGAATTTAGAAAGGAAGCATATTTTCTGCCTAAGCTAACCTTCTACTTGGAAGGACAAAAAATGTACGTTGTTCGAATAAATAAAGTACGACCCAAAATCAACGGCAAACATGGTATGCATGCTGATATGAGTGTAAATGAGTAAATGAATGTTATGCTGACAAAACAGACAGATGGAATATCTTGAAGATAATATGCTATCACAGCAAAATAGATACTCGGCCAATCTTGAGAAGACGGAATATACCCGAAACTGGAAACACAGAGCAATGTCGGAGCGTAACGCTACAAGGCTCAAGTCTTTTGAGGAGAAAAGTATTCAAATCCAAACTTACAAAACCAATAAACCACTGGCATGAGACGAAGTGTACCGCACTTCAGGATCTCCAAACAAAGGTAGCCAAAACAACACTTAACTGGAACAACCGGGGAGTCACCAACTTAGCACCACTAAAGCCAAACGTGCACACAGCCAACACTTCATGACGATTCGAAAGAAAACAGGTTCATCACGCGAGTATAAATTACTGCACTATTTTGCATTTCAAGGCTTGACCATCTTCAGAACGACTGTTAATATTCCTTTCGTTGTTCACAACACTTTTTCTAGAAAATAAGAATATTTTAAATACTTTGTTTCAAATATTGCCGTAAAAATTAAAATTTTGCCCACAAAAGGTAATGCTCAAATTTCGTTAATAAGATGGTAGTTCGCTAACACGCGACTCCAACGGTTTACAAGAATATGGGAAATAGTACATGAAATAAAAGGTTATACAAAAACAATGATCACTATTCTCCCTAACAACTTTGAATTCCAAAATGTGCTCAGATGCCAAGACTGATTTGACCAGAAGCCTGCCTAAGCGAAATACTTCTTGACTGCATCGGCGTTCATGGGATGCGGAAGTTCTTCACCGTCCATATTGATGAGAATCAAGGCACCTCCAGAGAAAACTTTCTTAACAACATACGGTCCTTCATAATTCGGAGCCCATTTTCCCCTAGAATCAGGTTGGAAAGATAACATCTTTTTGAGCACAAGGTCACCTTCTCTAAACTCGCGTGGTCGAACCTTCTTATCAAAAGCCTTCTTCATTCTCTGCTGATACAATTGACCGTGACATAACGCTGTCAATCTCTTCTCTTCGATTAAATTCAACTGATCAAACCTGCTTTGACACCATTCAGCCTCAGAAAGTTTGGCTTCCATCAACACTCTCAGAGACGGAATCTCAACCTCCACGGGGAGTATTGCTTCCATACCATAAACTAGGGAAAATGGGGTCACGCCCGTTGAAGTTCGAACTGAAGTACGGTATCCGTGTAAAGCAAACGGAAGCATTTCATGCCAGTCCTTATAAGTTACCACCATCTTCTGGACAATCTTCTTGATATTCTTGTTCGCAGCTTCAACAGCCCCATTCATCTTCGGTCTGTAAGGGGAAGAATTATGATGTTCGATCTTGAACTCTTCACAGAGCTCTCTCATCATCTTGTTATTCAAATTCGAACCATTATCAGTGATGATCTTGCTCGGGATACCGTATCGACAAATGATCTGATTCTTGATAAATCTGACTACCACCTGTCTGGTTACATTAGCATAAGATGCTGCTTCCACCCACTTAGTAAAATAATCAATCGCTACCAAGATGAAACGATGACCATTTGAAGCTTTGGGTTCAATCATCCCAATCATATCAATGCCCCACATAGAGAAAGGCGAAGGTGAAGATATAACATTGAGGAGGGTCGGCGGCACGTGCATCCTATCCGCATAGATCTGGCATTTATGACACTTCTTCACATACTTGCAGCAATCAGATTCCATTGTCATCCAATAGTAACCAGCTCTCAACATCTTTCTAGCCATTGCATGTCTGTTGGCATGAGTGCCAAAGGATCCTTCATGTACTTCTTGCATCAGCATGTCTGCTTCACGTCTGTCTACACATCTGAGCAAGACCATGTCGTAATTCCTCTTATACAAAACTTATTCATTGAGAAAGAAACTGCTTGCTAATCTTCTCAACGTCTTCCTATCTTTATTGGATGCCCCAGGCGGATACTCTTGGGTTTGAAGAATACGTTTAATGTCGTAGAACCACGGTTTGTCGTCGGTGACCTCTTCTACTGAGAACACATGAGCAGGTCAGTCAAGGCGCATAACTCAGATTGTAGGCAAGTCGTTCCAATCATTCACTTGAAACATTAAAGACAAAGTAGCTAAAGCATCAGCCATTTGATTCTCGTCTCTAGGGATGTGGTGTAATTCCACTTTGTTGAAGAAAGTTAACAATCTTCTAGCATAGTCTCTGTAAGGGATCAAACCAGGGTGACGAGTCTCCCATTCTCCTTTGATTTGATTAATCACCAGTGCCGAATCTCGGTAAATATCAATAATCTTAATCCTTAGGTCCACTGCTTCTTCGAGACCCATAATACATGCCTCGTATTCAGCCATGTTGTTCGTGCAGTCAAACTTCAATCTTGCCGTGAACGGGATATGAGTACCTCGGGGAGTGACGATGATTGCCCCAATTCCATTTCCATAGGAATTCACAGCTCCGTCAAATATCAAACCCCAACAGGATTCAGGATCAGGTCCTTCTTCAGGTAATGGCTCTTCACAGTCTTTAGCTTTCAAGTACATAACATCTTCATCTGGGAAATCAAACTTGATGGATTGATAATCGTCAATTGGTTGGTGAGCCAAATGATCGGCTAAAATACTCCCTTTGACCGCTTTCTGAGTGTGGTACTCAATGTCATATTCAGATAACAACATCTGCCAATGGGCTATCCTTCCAGATAAGGCGGGCTTCTCAAAGATATACTTGATCGGGTCCATTTTGGAGATCAACCAAGTAGTGTGATTAATCATATACTGGCGCAGACGGCGAGCAGCCCAAGCTAAAGCACAACAGGTCTTCTCAAGCAATGAGTACCGAGATTCACAGTCTGTGAATTTCTTACTCAGATAATATACATCATGTTCCTTTCTTCCAGTCTCATCTTGTTGACCAAGCACACATCCCATGGAGTCTTCCAATATAGTCAGGTACATAATCAATGGTCTTCCTTCCACCGGAGGAATCAAAATGGGAGGTTCAAGCAAATATTCTTTGATGCTATCAAAAGCTCTCTGACAATCTGCTGTCCACACACATCCTTGGTTCTTTCTGAGGAGCTTGAAAATCGGCCCACAGGTAGCGGTCATATGAGATATAAATCTAGAAATGTAGTTCAGTCTCCCAAGGAATCCTCTTACTTGTTTTTCCGTCTTGGGTGCGGGCATTTCACGAATAGCTTTGACTTTATCAGGGTCTACTTCAATACCTTTCTGGCTGACAATGAAACCCAGAAGTCTTCCAGAACGAACACCAAAAGTGCACTTGTTGGGATTCAGATGGAGTTTATACTTCCTCAAACGCTGGAACAACTTCAACAAATGTTCCCAGTGATCTTCCTCAGTCTGTGATTTGGCAATCATGTCATCTACATACACTTCGATCTCCTTATGCATCATGTCATGGAATAAAGCAGTCATGGCCCTTTGGTATGTTGCGCCAGCATTCCTCAAACCAAACGGCATAACCCGATAACAGAAAGTTCCCCAAGGTGTAATGAAAGCGGTCTTCTCCATATCTTCCGGTGCCATCTTGATTTGGTTGTAACCAGAGAAACCGTCCGTGAAAGAAAAGACTTTGAACTTGGCAGTACTGTCGACCAATACGTCAATGTGAGGTAATGGGAAGTCATCCTTCGGACTAGCTCTATTCAGATCTCTGTAGTCTACACACATCCGAACTTTACCATCTTTCTTTGCAACAGGCACTATATTGGCTAACCATTGAGGATAGACCGATGTAACAAGGAAACCTGCATTGATCTGCTTCTGGACCTCCTCTTTGATCTTGTCAACCATGTCGGGACGAGTCCTTCTCAACTTCTGCTTGATCGGCGGACACTCGGGTCTCAACGGTAAACGATGATCCACAATGTCATTGTCCAAACCTGGCATATCTTGGTAGGACCAAGCAAACACATCAACATACTCTTTGAGAAGCTCCAACATTTTCTCTTTAACTTCCGGGATAAACAATGCTCCGACTTTGACTTCCTTTCTAACTTCTTCATCACCCAAGTTGACCAACTCTAAAGGCTCTTCAAATGGTTGAATGACCTTCTCATCATGCTCAAGCAAACGGGAAATCTCAACAGGAATATCTTCATCATCCTCTTCTTCGGCTCTGAACACAGGGAATTCAAAGTTGGGAGAGGGCATAGGATCATTGTTTTCGATGGTTAAGTCATGGATTAATCTGCACATATGATTATGCTTTATTTTAGAAATCGATTTGTGCAAATAAAACAAAAGGTTCTTAGTTAATTTTCATTACTATTTCCCCGAAAAAGTGAAAAAATAAAACGGTAGTGGACAAAATAACATTTTTATTCATTAAAGGGAAATACTTGAAACAAAGAGCCCAGACATCTCTCTTTTGCCTTGGGCAGAGCAAAAGGAATTATTTTCCATAGCCCGACACAAAATACGTTTCGCCTTAGGCAGAGCGAATTTTTCAAAGGAAAATAAACAAAACATTACTCGGAAATATGCATAACCACAGGAACATCAACAGCTATCCAATTTTGGCAAGCCAATCCAGGCGTTACAAAATCCAGTTTTAGAAAACATGTGAAGTGGAATGTTGGATGATGCATGATATGCAAAAGAGAGTTTTTATTTGATCTTCGCGGAACTCAAGATATTAAGTTGTAAACATCAAAGTGTGAAGATAGAAGATGAATTTTAAATTGGCTCCAAACATTGATCAAGTTATCATCAAGATCAATCATCCATTTTGGTGGATTAGGGTTTTCGCCCTATCAACACCCAAGATCCATTGAGCTTGACGAAACTTGTGATGTTTACAAAGAAAGACCCCCCAAATTCCTTCAAAGTCAAGTGAAAGGGGCTTTATGGATGCATGAATGCATGAATGAATGACAATGCAACAGTTACACACAAGTTCACAAACATGGGGTTCAAAGGTTCAACGTTTCAGCATGGAGTCGAGGGTAAAGCCCACCCAAAGGTATGTATTAACGGTTCAATCGCACCTGTAAGACAAGGTTCTAAGAGTTCCCAGAGTCTACATTCCTCCTCCGAATATTACCAACGTCTTGATTACTCAATAATTAGCAATATTCTCAAGAGAAACTCGTCCGAGCGTAGCATCGCGTAACAACTACTTCCGAATTACTCTGTTATAGTCTCCGCGCTACACCTAAAAAGGCCAAGATGGGTTAGGGTTCTACGGTCCTCAACTTCTCGGGCTCCTAGGTCGAAAATAATAATGTCTTCCCGATTACCCGGTAAACAAATATTAAGTTCAAGAGGGCCTTCCATTGAGTGGGGGATCTCATGCCTCCTTCTTCGGGATTACTCCCTCAAAGTTAACATGACTATACCGCCCGTCCTATTCCTTAAGTGTTACTTAATCCGGGTATAGGATTCGTCCTTTGCAAAAAACCCAAACACCCCAAATTAAACACATAATCAAACAAAACAAATAATAATAAAACAGATAAGACAACTTAGGCTTAACCCACTTAGGGATGGACCAGCAAGAGGTCAATCTTTCCCCAGCAGAGTCGCCAATTCTGCAGCGATAAAAAATGTAGCGGGGTAAATCGGAGATCGAATTATTGATTAATTCGTCTCACAAAAGCAAGAGTCGCCACCGCGCTTTATTATTTCCAAGGGAAAAGGGGAAAGAGCAAAATAAAACCCTAAAGTATGCAATGTAAATAATACTTTTAAAAGTAAAAATACAAGGCGTTTTGAAAAGAGATCTATGGTTCGGGGGTTGGTTATACAATGGGAAGGTATTAGCACCCAATGTATCTATAGTATTCTATAGGAACCTTTTGAAATATCTGTTTATTAAAATTTTTTTGTTTGATTAAAAATAAATTGTTTTTGGCCGAAAAGGGGTACGGACGGGTTTTTGAAGAGACGGCGACCTAATGTCGAAGTTTTGGCTTAAAAGGTGTGAGTTTTGAAAATTGAATATTTGGAAAAATTATCCTATGTTTTTAATGAATGAGGGTATTCGCATGATGTTTTTTTTCGATGACATAGAGTCGACAAAAAAATTAGACAATTCCCTTGGACTGGTCGAGCAAGTAAAATAAGATGAATTCACAAAGTATAATTCTAAAATTGCTACGCTAGATCTGAACTAAATTAAAATTTTAATATTAGAAAATTAGATCTAAACTAAATAAAAATTCCAAGGTTGCTAATCTAAAACAAAAAAGTTCCAAAATTACTAAACTAAATCTAAATCAAATAAAATTCTAAAAGGAAATTAAACTAATTCTAAACAACTAAAATTCTAAAGTTAACTTAAATAAAATCAAATAAAATTCTAAAGTTTACTAAATTAAAACTAAAACAAATAAAATTCTAAAATTTACTAAGTCAAATCTAAATGAAATAAAACCCTAAAGTTACTAAAATAATACTAAGACAAAATAAAATTTTAAAGTTTACTAAGTCAAAACTAAAACAAATAAAATCCTAAAGTTACTAAAATAAAGCTAAAACAAAATAAAATTCTAAAGTTTACTAAGTCAAAACTAAAACAAATAAAATTCTAAAATTTACTAAGTCAAAACTAAATAAAATAAAATCCTAAAATTACTAAAATAAAACTAAAACAAAATAAAATTCTAAAATTTACTAATTCAAATCTAAATAAAATAAAATCCTAAAATTACTACAAACGTGTCTTGCCAACTGAACTGTATTATTTAACTATTATAATTATGCTTCTAATAATAAATAAAAGAAAAATTGACAAAAAAGAAGCTGGACTAACAGGCCCAATGGACCGACCCGTTTGAAAGAATAAGGAAAGAAGAAAAAAACCCTAATTGTATCTATAGGGGCACGGCGGCTGGTTTTTTGAGAAAGAGGAAAAGTTAAAATTAATTTTTTGTTATTCCAATAACTCCCGTAAAAAAAAGAAATATATTATCCTTCTTCTGCTTTTAATGTCCATGCTTCACCCTTCTGTTACAACGCTACAAACAAAATTTTGTTTCAAATCTTCCCTCAACCGAATCAACAACAACAATAGTGGTTCTCATAGTTTATCAACAAAAACAAACAAGCCTCAGATTATTTAGTGCAACAAAGTAATAGAGAAGAGAAAGCAAACCGAACAAGGGATATGGCCGTAAATCTCATCAATTGATGGCTGAAACTAGTAAGCTTTGGATATTAACCTTTCTTCTGCTTCTTCTATGGATTTCAGGATGATGTTGTTGTTTATAGCGTGACCGCGTCAGTGTTTCGAAACGATATGGTTTACAGGTGCTTTTGAATCTGTTACTTTTTCTTCTTGTGGTGAGATTTGAATTTATGAGTTTGTGTGTCTGCGATTTGCTGATCCCACGTCGATCTCGCGTTATTGTTGTTATGATGGATTTTGAAGTTGCTTCCGTTTTGATCCGCAGGCTGTACTATTGCGGTTAATGACTCGTGTGGAATGGTGAATTCATCGTGTTTATAGGTCTGTTGGTTGGCTGTAAGATATGGTTTGAGAGAGTTGTTTTCTGTTTGCAGGTTTTGAATGAAGTATAGAGTGGTTGCAGGTCGCGGATATTGGTGGTCAGGTTTGAGTCGAGAGATTCGAGGGAATATGGAGCGATGTCCAATTGAAATTTGCGGGAGTAGTGTAATGTCAGAGAAGATTATTTGAAGAGAAATGATTAAGAGGTTTGTAATAGATTGAAAGTGAGGTGAGTTTCTGTTGGGAGTTTTTTTTGCAGAGGTGAGAATTTTAGGTAGTTTTTCTGTATACTGTGATTATAGGTTAATGGAACTCTTTTTTGTAGAAAAGTGTTAGCAGTTTTGAATTTATGCAGAGCCTAATGAAGGTTTTCCTAATGAGAATGCAGGGAGGTTTTTGGGGTATGAAACCAATTTTCTTCTGTTTTTCTGTGTTGACATATTTGAGAGATTGAGTATTTTTTTTGTTTTCTTTTTCTGATGCAATGTATTCTCCTTTATAATGGGGCAATCTGGTTTTTTTTTGGGAGGAACAAGTTTGGTTTTTGAATAAACATTATATTACGTTACCGTTTTTTTGGACTGTTATGACAGGTTGGTAGCAAGTTTTAGTACAGGGCAGCAGCATGACTAGTTGACAGCAGCATAACATGGATATATTATAGCATGAAGAGAATGGTCCCAAACTGATTTCTTATTATGACAAAACAACAAAAACTATTGAAACACAATAATAATAATAATAATAATAATAATAATAATAATAATAACAATAATAATAATAATAATAATAATAATAATAAAAGGAAAAGGAAAAGGATTAAACTAAAATTTGCAAAGAACAATAAAAAAGAAATGATAATTAATTTTAATTTTAACAATAACCCAACTTAAAAATTAAATTAAAATTAGAATCAAATCAAGACTAATATTGAAAGAAAGAAGCAAAAATTATAATAACTAAAAGAATAAAAGGAAAAGATATTAACTATATATTTTATGATTTTTGAATTAAAGTGAAATGCTAAAATAAAATAATGATAACACATATTTTTGAGATTTTTTTACTAAATTAAATCTAAAAGATTATAATTTAGGCTTAAATGATACAAGAATAAAAACTAAATGAAACTTAAGGAAACTAATTTTTTTATTTTGAATATTTTGAATATAAACATAAATAAAATGAAAATAGCATGAACTAAATATTTTTTAGGATTTTTCTTTTTTATGGAAATAAGAATAAAAGAAAGATGATGTAAAATGTATGGTCGGACAAAACATAGTCCAAAATTAAGAATCAAATTCCTGAAACGACTTCTAACGTTAACAATTTTTCGTGGTTTCTCAATGCATAATTTGCCCTTGACTTGTAAAGAAAAGTTGTAGTTGTTGTCAAGGAGAATTACGTGTAAAAGAACCACTAAAAAAAATGTCGAAATTCGAAGAAGTTATGAATTCTTGAAATCTGACCTGAAAAATGGCAAAAAAAAGGTCGAATCGCTTGTGAACACTCGCTATGTAATAATGCAGATGGGAGGTGGGATCTTAGGTCAAAATTTGGGGTACAACAGTAACATGTATTAGGATTTATTTAATTAATTTCCATGTTTTAAGATTGTTAGGTTTTGATGAGAATTCCTTGGGTATGATGAGTAATAGTGTTGTGATATTGCTATTTGAAAATACATGTTAGATATAGGTTATGAGGCCTTAAATCGCAGGAAATTGGATGTTAAAATGTGTTTTTGGGTCAAGAGATCGTATGGGTTATGTGTTGTCATCGCATGGGATTTTTCTACAAATCATAGAGGGTGCTTAACACCATTTAGCATGCTTAGCATGGTCAAATTCTGTGAGTTTGGCACTTAGCGCCTAGAAGCTCGCTTAGCATGGTCACTTGGGAGTCGACATATTTTTATTTTCTTAAATTTCTTTGGGATTATGTATACTTCAATTTTAAATCAATTTAGGCTTAATTTTTGATAATTTAAAACTACATGTTGGATGGTTTTTGTTCTAGACTAGTTCTGCACTTGGCCCAAATATCATACAAGACCCAACCTAACTATGTTGCAGGCGAAGACAAGCAGAAGTGAGTCTACCATTGACCATGTCGGGTAGTGATACCACTCCTCACACTAAGGATATGTCCTCTGAGGACATCCTCACCATATAATTGTCAAGGAGGATCAACTACACTCAAGAGGTCCTCGCAAGCACCCTCGTAGGTGTTGTACCCCAAAATTTTCCCTCCCATTTTTCAAAGACAAATTGATTCAAGGTGCTCAAGTACTCAAGACTGCTCAATAATTGATCAGATGAACCCTCCTCCTAAGCAATGGCCTACAATTAGGGTTTTAGTTTTATCATAGTAAATTGGACTTCTAATGCCTCAAGTGGATTTCATGGTTTCTCATATGCTTCAAAGAATCCTCATATCAAGTTTCAAGCCTTACATCACAAATTTGCTTAGTCAATTGTTCAGATGATTGAAAATCAATTGTATTGGGTAAAAAGACAAATATGGTCAACTTATAGTCAAACCTCAAGATTTTTTGTTAACATTAACATTTTAAGCTCACATTCATCATTTTATCAAAGGTTGACCATGATTTATCAAGAAGACTCAAGATTCATCAAAAGTCAAAAGTTGCTAAATTAGGGTTTTCTTTAGGAGAAATCAACTTTACTTTGACCAAGCATAACTTTCACATGCTTAATTAGAAAATTCTCAACCAAAGCTCATATTGAAGTAGATTCAATTATTTACAACTTTGTATCTCTAAGCTCAAGGCCAAAAAATGATTCATTTGAGAGATATGGGCCAAAACATTATAGGTCATTTTAAAAGTCAACAAAAAGAAACTTTTTGTCAAAGCAAATTAAATCAAGATAAAGGCTTCAAATGAAAAAATGATCAACATGAGAGTTGTAGGGGACATCTTGAGCTTTCCAAAAAGTACAAGATCATCTTCATATGATGAAAATTGCGAGAGTTATAGTTGCATAAGTTGGGCAATTTTGAGAAAATGCATGAAACCCAAATTGAGCAAACTTGAATTTTTGGGCTAATGGGCTTATCTTTCAAGGTCCAAACGTGTTCATGACCTCATACTAGACTCGTAAATCCATTCATTTATTTTTATGGTTTTTATTTCTTTTCATTTTGATTTTTATTCATTTAAAAGCAAAATAAATTAAATAAAATATCAAATAAATAATACAATGTGTGGGGATCTATTTTGAATCAAATCATGAGTCCAATATCACATAATCATGCTAAAAAATTGTGAGGGATCATGAAGATTGGATTTGGCACAAGATTGAGCTTAAAAAGATATGCTTCCATGCAAAAAAACTCAAATCAAATATTTTTTCATGAAATACAAAGATTTGATTCATGTTTGTTGACCTAATTTATGGCATATAAATAGAGAACACATCCAGACCATCAAGATCACAAAATTTCCTCCAAAGAAAGTCTCAAGAAATCACAAAAATTCAAGAAAAAGTGAGCAATCAAATTCCAAATTCCAAGCAGTTTCAGTCCAAACCAAAGCCAGCAATCGCTTCCTCGGGATCAAATGAGTTGATCCAAGTCTTTTTCTAAGCAATTCCACGTCCAAAACAACCACTTCTATGCATCACCAGTTTCATGTTTTTTTGTGAAATTCGTATTTTAATATTCATGATGTTTTTATTAAAACTAACAATTCTAATATGTTCCTAAGATAAATTAATGCAGGTTTCACATATATTATGCAGCACCTATTCTCAAACACCAAAGAGTGTCAGGCTTAGTGGCAAGCCATGCAGTAAAAATCTAGGAGGGTGTGGGTTCAACAACCATCTCATGCATTTTTTTCTTCCTATTTTTGTCTTAACCTAATTTCTTTCCTTTTCCTCTTTTATAATCCTATTTTTTTAAGTAACCAATTATTAAACTAACCTAAATTTTTTACTAATAAATTAGGATTAGGTTTTTTTAACTAATATTTAATTTTCATGATATATTGAATTAATTAACATTTTTCTTAATATTAAAATTAATTAGAATTAGGGTTCTTTTAATCAATAATCAATTTTTGACATATTTTATTTATTAATTAATTAGGCTAATTAATATTTTCTTAAATATTAAAATCAATTAGAATTTAGGTTTTAATTACTATATCATTTAAAGTATTTTCTATAAAAATACAAAAATACAAACTTAGGTTTTATAACATTCAAACATTTTTCTAAACATTTTCTTATTTCTTTTTGATATTTATTTTTCTTAGAAAAGTGTATAGGTTGCACTCTTTAATTGTAATAGCTTAGATTTATTTTCTCTCACTTTTTCTCTATTATGTATCTACTCCTAAGATGTAATAGTTTTAGGGTTTACTTTCTCGCATTTCTTTCGTATTATGTAACTACTCACGGGATGTAATAGCATAGATTTACTTTCTCGCATTTTTTATACCTATGTATCTCTCCCAAAGCCCTGTAATAGCTTAGGTCTTTACATTCTGCACTTTACTTTTCCTGCTATATTTTATACTGCTAGTAACTAAGTTTTGTTTGACAAGACTAAAATCAATCGATAGAAACCCTAACTCAAGATAAATATAATTGAACCGAATACACTTTTCAAACTCACACTTCTAGGGTAACCTCTCTTGTTGCCTTACGAATAATGGTCATGTCCCTCAAAAATAGGGATACTTTAGCAGAGTCCCTTCGTATAAAGATCATAGTCCCTCGATGATCCTTTGATGTTGCCTACAAAAAATGATCTAGTCCCTCTGATAAATTGCTAAAGTATCCTTATTTGTTGTCTTTGTTGACCATACGATGACTCTTCGATTGTCCCTTCACATCCAATGGATATGGCTGCCTACTAACTAATGGTATGGATAGCACTATCTCTAAAGGAGAAGGAAAATAACAAGAAAGACCTTTAGTGGGTAAGAAACTCCTAATTTCTTGCTCATAACTTTTCTCAAAACATTTTTTCACACATCACTTTCAAACAAATATTTTCAAAACACTTTGTGCACATTCTTGAGGACTGATACAAGAATCATTACAAAGTTAGCCTTACATTAGTTTTTTTCAAAATATTTTCAAATAACACACACAGAAAGAAAGTTTTTCAAAAGTGAGATAAGAAATTAAGAGCCCGTAGATAACTACGGATGAAAAGGGTGTTAACACCTTCCCTTTTCATGACTTACCCCCCAAACTCAAAATCTATCAAAGGTCTTTCCTGTTCTTTTCACTTTTCCTAAATATTGGATAAAAGAAAAGTCGGTGGAGACTCTTTCTATCCGCAACATTTACGATAGAACGCAAAATAAGTCAGTTCTCCCATCGTATTACAGAACTGGCAACTCTGCTGGGGATATACTTAAAAAAAGGGGT
This sequence comes from Vicia faba, assembly GCA_948472305.1. Classification (NCBI taxonomy): domain Eukaryota; kingdom Viridiplantae; phylum Streptophyta; class Magnoliopsida; order Fabales; family Fabaceae; genus Vicia; species Vicia faba. Next base: position 1,156,874,436 of record OX451736.1, on the reverse strand, counting down.
TACCTTAGAGTTTAGATCACTTTTTACTTGCTTTCACTATTTGCATTGTTTTCTTTAAATTTACGGGTTGCTTGGATTTATTTACTTTCAAATATCCTACACCCGGATCTAGGGATACCTTAGGTAAGTAACAATAAATCATGGAAACTGTACGGCGTAGACCGATATGGTTGAAGTGATGGCTACGATTAGTGTGAAACTTTGGATTATACTAATGTTCCTTGAGTCAGTCGAGGATAAAATTAGTCTTCTGCGTGGTGTCATTAGCACTAACTAGACTTTTAGAACCTTAATTGACCCATCTTGGCCATTATAAGGTACTGGGATGGCCAGCTTTGGTGCAGTCCAAGATTGGTTAATACTCAATGCTACACTCATTGAGATACAAATCATGGGATGTTTTGATGGCAAATCAGTTGTTGTACTAAAATAAAACCTTCGGGAAAGATCTGTGATATGAGATCCTTAGAGCCCAGTTACTATTTTAGGACAGGTTGAGCCAACTTAACTTCAATAGAGAAGGGAACTTACCTACGGACCTCATGCAAGCCTTTAAACCTAAGGCTCTTGTGTGATTTGTTTGTGTTTGCTATATATCTAACATGAACATGACATCATAACAACATATCATCATAACATAACATTTTTACTAACCATTTTAAAGATCTTAGGGATTTATGGTGCAAGATTATCATAAGCCAGATTTCTAGCAAGGGGCAAGAGGATTTATTTTCCTCTAGCCATATTCCGTCAAGATCAAAGTACATTCTCTTGAGTCAGAGGTTATGACCCACTTGATATGGTGAGCTTGATTTTTATAGAAAGACGTTAAAAGATAAATACTCAAAGTTCTTCAGACAAAGCCGCAACCAGATTTAATTTCTAATTTTTTCAAATTTTAAATCCCATGAGATCCTTGAAAACATTGCATATGCATCTATATGTCATATATATCATCGCATAACAGGTTTCTAAGATAGGTTTATCATCTTCTTGTTGTTTATTTCAGCAGAAAATGGCTCTCGAACAGACAATCAAAGAACTTCAGGCTGAAAATGCTAAGTTCCAAGAGATGTTCCTAAACTTAGCCAAGGGGCAAGAGGGATTGAAAGCACTCCTTTTCGAGAACATAACCAAGAAGAATCCTAAAGACAACAAGGATGACCAGTTGTAGCAACTACAAGCTGAGATGGCAGAGATGAGAATTCGGATGATTGGTCAAATGGCTCTTATCCAAAATTTAGCCCAGGGGTAAGAAGATTTGAGAATCCTCATCAGCAAGCTTCATCAGGTCGGATACAACTGTATGGGATGAACTTCTAGAATTGGGGATCCAATCATTAACCAGCCTCCGATGAGACAGGAAAATGACTTGGTTGAAAGTAGGAGTAGAATAAGAGAGGGAAAGTGACAAGCTGACATTGTTAATCCTTCAGTTAATGGAAAAGTCCTTTCCAGATTGATATTACATCACAAGCTCAACAACGACCTCGCCAACAACAATAGGGTAATCAGCGTAAACAGGATACTCCCAAAATACAATTTGCTAAAATCAACATGTCGTTGTCTCAAGCATTGCAACACATGTTGAAGATGGAGTTGATTACATTGAAGGAACCTCCTTGGAATCCCAATACTTCCGCTCCTAGCTACAACCCTAAAGAAAGGTGTGCATATCACTCTAACAGTCTAGGACATGACACTAACGGTTGTTGGGCTTTGAAACGTAAGACTAAGGACCTGGTTGACGAAGGAGTTTTCGAGTTCACACAAGATGGTCAGATTGAGTTTTTCTATTATCCCTCAAATATCGAAACTTCAAGGCACACCATCTGAAGTGACAAGTTCAGGTGGAGAAGCTTTAAGATCATTTGAAGTTTTATTTGCAAATTCTCTTATTTGTTCAAACAATTACTGTCATGTCAAACTTTAGTTTTTCCCATTAATGCATTGCATATGTTTGTTTTAAATTAATCTTTTTGTTTCACTATATTTAAATTATGCTTCTTACTTAGTTTTTGTGATATTAAACTCTCGTTAAATCTATAAGCCTTTAGGGGGAGGATGAAGAAAACAATACCATAACCTCATACAGTATGCTTTTGAATAGACCTTGCTGACGATGTATATCCATTGCTTCAATTCCTAAACATTGGAGATATAAGAAAGTTAATCCCTAGTCAACCCCTTTGATCCTAAGAAGTAGGAGCTTTCTTTTTCGTGCAAATTAAAACCCTTGAACATAACCTGGGGCAGGGTAGTTTCTCAGTCAAATTAATTATGCATTCACAAGCTTTACCTTTGTACACGACGACTAGTGTCAAAGATACTCTTCTAAATCGAAAACTAATGATGGTTCCCCGTAAACATTGAGTCAGGCGGTTATTATCTTTCAAAATAAAGGCTCGCTAAGTCAAAACCTATGAAGGAGACTTAAGAAAAAAATTGGGGCATCCCGTTGACTGTAATCTCAAACAAAGCAGTTCAGGCAAAAGTTAGGGATAATAAAGTCAAAAAAAGGTCGCAACAAATCCTCAACAAAATAAAGATGTTACAATAAAAATGACTACCTTCCCAAATAAACTCCCGATTTCAGAACCATCACCAAAATATTAGTACTATAATTGGAACCTTAATGCATAATTAATTGAGTATATGATTGAAGAACATCATGGAGAATGGGTGGGTACAAATAAACTTTGAGTCTTTATCCTTTGTTTCTTAAACCGTGAACCAGGCCACGTTACAACCCTTAAAATTCCTAACTAGAGCATGGGTTAGTTCGAAAGCATACTGTTACAAAAAGTTAGCGTGACTCCTGTAAGGCTTACTATAAATCCTGAGTTGACATCACATTCTTACAAATTTTTGTTTTACTAAAAAAATCATTTTTAAACTTCAATACAGACATAAGCTTTGCATTTTAATATCACTGTTTGCATATGACTAAGTGTTTGACAACGGAGAAATTCGCATGACGAATATTCAATGAATGAAAATACTCCCAACAAACAGAATTACTTCAGATGATGTGTCAAAGAGAAAGACATATCCAGTAATAGGCTTTTCGTGTACCCAATTGGTTATAAATCAAGGGGCATGACATGTTATTGCCCAACTCATATGTCGCAGACAAGTCAAGATTCAAAGAATCTCTCAAAAGTGCTGAATAGGCAGGGACAAATCTCCGTCTGAATCATTTGGGGAATGTTACATTGATCATGAGTTTCAGCAAAGGCCACTATGAAAATTGAATCTTCGGTATCACCAAATTGCTTGTCTATGTCAGTAGTATCAGATGGTGTCATTCCATCGTGACAGTTCTTAGAAAAATACCGAGGAAGGTCAAGACCATCAGAAAGTTGGCAATCAATGGTTGATCAATAACTTCAAACATCGGGTGCACCAGACTTATCCCATGGTAAAATGGACTCCCGCAATAGAAGAGCCACGTATGATCAAGAAAATATTTTTTTGCAGTGCTACAACACTTACTACCATGAACAGTGAAAATTCTCCACACAGCCTATAAAATTCAAATTCCCATTAGAAATGATTCCCTCAGTACAGTTTATAGGAATTTAATTCCCTATCAGAGTTTATTCCTCCAACACTGTAAAATCCCCGGCAAAATTCTCTTCTCCAACAGAGTTTATTTCTCGAGCAGGATTTATTTCCTCAACAGGGTTTATTTCCCAAATAGAGGTTATTTTTACGATTATCACAATTCCCCGACAAGATTCTCTTCCCAGAGCAGATGTCATTCAACTTTGTTCTCCCCAGAAGAGGTGACATTCATATTCGAATCTTGGTCAGACAACACCTCAAAAGGTTATCCATCTCTTTTATTTCCAGCAGGGTATATAAGAATTAAATCCTGCGAGAGAACATTGAACGACCAATTTTCCTAAAATTCTCCCATCCCCGAGCAGAAGTCAAATATCCTCAGTGGAGTATCCTCAAACAGAAAGCAAGAATCCCCAGCGAAGACGCTCTAGGCAAGATTGAAGATTCATATTATCCCCAGTAGCAAGCAATGATTTATTTTCTCTGGCCAATGATGTTATATGAAGCTACTGTTGTTGTCAGCAACATCTTATATTCATACATCATTTACAAAACATCATAACATATGAATACAAAATGTATACGACACTCTCATTTATTTTGGGAACATCGTTACCCAATGTATTACATACATCATGATATTGCATAAAACTAACTTTGTTCCTTTTAGGTTAGTCTGCAAACAGATGAAAATCATCAACAATTTTCAAACGGGTCAAAGATTAATTCTCGAAACAAGACGGGGAAACTATCTATACAACCAGGCGGTATGAATTCCCGAAACAAGACGGGTTTACCAACAAAAGCGGGTCAGAGACCCGAAATAGGACAGGGCAACTATCTATACGACCAGACGATATGAATTCCCAAAACCAGACGGGTTTACCAACAAAAATCATGTCAGAGATTAATTCTTGAAACAAGATAGGGTAACTATCTATACGACCAGACGGTATGAATTCCCGAAATAGGACGAGTTTACCAACAAAAAACAGATTATAGATTATTTCCTAAAATAGGACGGAGCGACTATCTGTATGACCAAAGCATTTCCCCCAGAGATCGAGTTCTGGTGAGCATTTTCTTCAGAGGAGTTCTGAAATGTATTTCCCCTTCAACACTTTATTCTGAAAAGCATCTCCTTCATATGTTTTATTATAAAAAGCATCTCCTTCAACGCTTCATTCTGAAAAACATGTCCCCTTCAAAGATGGAACCCTGAAAAGCATTTCCCCCCAGAGACCGAGTTCTGGTGAGAATTTCCTTCAGAGGAGTTCTGAAACACATTTCCCCTTCATCACTTTATTCTGAAAAGCATCTCCTTCATAAGTTTTATCCTGAAAAGCATCTCCTTCAGCGCTTCATTCTGAAAAGCATATCCCCTTCAGAGATGGAACCCTGAAAAGCATTTCCCCAAGAGGCCGAGTTATGGAGAGCATTTCCTTCAGAGGAGTTCTGAAACGCATTTCCCCTTCATCAATTTATTCTGAAAAGCATTTCCTTCAGCAATTCATTCTGAAAAGCATTTCCCCTTCAGAGTCGGAATCCTGAAAAGAATTCTTCAAGATACAGTCAAGCGTAGACTCGTTCTGATACTCCTATTAAAAGTTACTTTGAATAGAATATTTAATCCCATCTCCAGTGACACCCTATCACCTCTCCAAATGGCATCTCTAATCCCATTCAAGCAATACAATCAACCAACGAGTATTACTAGGTGCACATGCGAGTGCAAAGTTCTGGATACTTACGTGTTCAATCCTCTTCCACCTTCAGATCCTGAATGGAAAACATGCCAGTATAACTCCCTAGTTTTATGAAGATTGAACAGGGGAAAATGTTATACCCCAAAAATTTCCCTCCCATTTTTCAAAGACAAATTGATTCAAGGTGCTTAAGTACTCAAGACTACTCAAGAATTGATCAGATGAACCCTCCTTCTAAGCAATGGCCTACAAATAGGGTTTTGGTTTTCTCAGAGGAAATTTGAATTCTAATGCCCCAAGTAGATTTCATGGTTTCTCATATGCTTCAACGAATCCCTGTCGTGTCCCATTCTCCTTTGATTTGACTGATGAATAAGGCTGAATCTCCAAATACACTTAAGGATTTAATTCCCAAATCTATGGCAACTTTGAGACCAAAAATACACGCTTCGTATTCTACCATGTTATTGGTACAGTTGAAACAAAGTCTTGCGGTGAAGGGAGTATGACATCCTTCAGCGGATATGATTACAGCACCTATGCTATTGTCGAGTGCGTTAGAGGCTCCGTCAAAAACCAAAGTCCATCGGGATCTTTGTTCAGGTCCGTCATATGGTCTGAGTTCTTCACAATTGTTTACCACCATGATGTATTCATCTGTAAACTCGAATTTCATGGACTGATAGTCATCCACAGCTTGATGATCAAGGTGATCGGCTAGCATACTGCCCTTTATTACTTTTTGGGTAGTGTACTGAATATCGTATTCAGTCAGGATCATCTGCCACCTTGCTATTCTTCCAGAGAGCGCATGCTTCTCGAATAGGTATTTAATTGGATTCATCTTGGATACCAACAAGGTAGTATGGGTCAACATATATTGTCTTAGCCGGCGAGCAGCCCATGCCAGAGGGCAGCAAGTTTTCTCGAGCAGTGAATATCTGGTTTCACAGTCGGTAAACTTTTTGCTCAGGTAGTATATTGCGTGCTCTTTTCGGCCAGACTCGTCATGTTGCCCTAGCACACACCCCATTGAATTTTCTAAGACAGTTAGATACATGATCAAAGGTCTTCCTTCGACTGGCAACATCAAAACAGGAGGCTCTTGAAGGTACTCTTTGATCTTGTCGAAGGAAGCTTGGCATTCATCATTCCATTTGACTACTTGATCTTTCTTTAGTAATTTGGAGATTGGTTCACAAGTAGCAGTTAAGTGAGAAATGAATATGGCAATGTAGTTTAGTCTTCCTAAGAATCCTCTGACTTCCTTCTCGGTGCGAGGAGCAGGAATTTCTTGTATTGCTTTCACCTTGGCAGGGTACACTTTGATACCTTTACTGCTGACGATGAAGCCTAGGAGTTTACCAGACCTCACCCCAAATCTGCATTTATTCGGGTTCAACCTTAGCTTGTATTTCTTTAGCCTTTCAAACAGTTTCTGCAAATGGTCAAGATGTTCCTCTTTAGTTTGAGATTTGGCTATCATGTCGTCCACATAGACCTCTATTTCGTGATGGATTATGTCGTGAAATAGAGCTACCATGGCGCGCTGATAAGTTGCCCTAGCGTTTTTCAACCCAAATGGCATAACCTTGTAACAGAAAGTGCCCCACTGTGTGACGAAGGTCGTTTTCTCCATGTCCTCAGGTGCCATTTTGATTTGATTATAGCCTGAGAAACCATCCATAAATGAGAACACTTTATGTTTTGTGGTATTTTCAACCAGAATATCGATATGAGGAAGTGGGAAATCATCCTTAGAGCTTGCCCTATTCAAATCTCGGTAATCTACACACATGCGTACTTTACCGTATTTTTTAGGAACTGGAACAACATTGGCGACCCATTGTGGATAGGAGGTGACGACTAAGAATCCGGTGTTGAATTGTTTCATGACTTCAGTCTTGATCTTCTCTGACATGTATGGCCGCATGCGATGGACTTTCTGTTTTACTGGAGGGCAGTCCTCTTTTGTCGGTAGACGATAGACCATGATATCAGCATCAAGTCCTGGAATGTCCTCGTATGACTAGGAAAAGACCTCCACATAGTCATGTAGTAATTGAGTTAAGGGCTTCTTGAAACTAGGTTCCAGATTGGCACCCACCTTGACTTCTTTCTTGTCCTCTTTGGTACCTAAGTTAACTGTGTCAACCTGTTCTTCGTGGGGCTGTATGGTCCTTTCTTCCTGTTGTAGTAGCCTGGCTAGTTCCCCTGGAACTTCACAATCTTCCTCACCTTCGTCGTCAGCTTGGTAGATCAGATTTTCAAAGTCACAATAGGCCATAGCAGAATCATTACCTATAGGATCCTTAGTGGAGGTGGATCAGCATTTGATATGTGAGTGTTTGTAAGAGCATAGCTATCATTGAAAAAATAAAAATGTAGAAAAAGAAAAACAAAGAGCATAAAGTTTGCATGCAAAAACGTCCATGATTCATTTATGACATATGAAAATGAAGTAACAACCCTTACAAATGGTTTGTTATGCCTCGGGTAAGACACAAGGCTTTAAAGGTCTGAATTGTTTAATTATTACAGGTCCAACAAAAATTTAAAGACAATTACTATTGGATAAAAGTAATAGGGACAAATTCTTTAGCTTCCCAATTGTTGAGTCCTCAGTTGATAGTTGGGAAAATCCATCCTTCCAGGTCACAGTTGTCATCACTATACTCCACTGCATTGACTCTATGGTTGCTGATCCACAAAGGTGGTCCCCCAGCACGAGCATGACGAACAGCTTTCTAGGCTCCTGAAGTGAAACCCAAACCAAATTTGTCAAACTTGTAGGGAATTTCTGGGAGCTGGCCCTAAATATTAAACCCACCTTCTTCGAATACTGCCTTGGCATCTTTCAGAGAAGCCATATTTAGCAGAGGTTTGGTAATCTTTGAAACTTGGGAAGCGGTCTTGGTTGTCGCAACTATTTGTGGAACTTCCTCGAAGTGTTGACACGGAGTTTCGATGAATTCACCATCCATTTCTACGTATTTGAAGGAGTTCAAGTGACTGACCATATATTCCTCCTCTCCGTGGACAGTAATGATTTTTCCCTTGGTTGGGTATTTTAGCATCTGATGTAATATAGAGGTGACGGCACCAGCGTCGTGAATCCAAGGTCGGCCTAATAAACAGGAATAGGAAGGGTGAATGTCCATCACGTAGAAAGTTAAATCAAACGTTTGAGTTCCAACTTTAATGGGGATGTCCACTTCCCCATGCACTATTCTCTTTGAACCGTCGAAGGCCCTTACCACTATGTTGTTGGGTTTTAAGGTCAAACCTTAACAGTCTAGTCTATCTAGAGCTTTCTTAGGCATCACATTTAAAGATGAATTAGTGTCTACTAGGACATGGGGCCAGAGTAGTGCCCCTGCATTTGACAAAGACATGCATTACCTCATTGTGTTTCCTCCCTTTAGGTGTCAGGTCAGCATCAGAAAAGCCTAAACCGTTGTCAGCTGTCAAACTGGCCACACAGTCTTGGAATTGGTAAGCAGAGGTTTCCTGTGGCACGTGGGTAGTTTTGAAAAATTTCACCAAGGCCTTTGCATGAGCCTCGGAGCACAACAGTAAAGCTAGCATAGAGATCTTTGACGGAGTCTGCTCTAGCTGTTCGACTACGTTGTAGTCGCTTCTCTTTATAATTTTCAGAATTTCCTCCATCTCCTTCTTGGAGGCCTCTGGGATAGATACTGATTGTGCCTTCATCCGGACAAGCTCAACCAAAATGCCTTTTCCCCGAGTCTCGGTCGACTCAGTGATAGGGGTATCAGCAGGGGTAACCACGGGAATTATAGTAGTAGGAACAAAAGCAGGGATGATCACAGGGCCGGTAGCAGTTTTCGGAGGAGCAATCTCAGGAGAGAACACTCTTCCACTTCATCTTATTTTGCTGGTTCCAACAATGTTGCCGATGTCGGGATCAGCCTTCTCAAAAATCGAGTCTTCATCAGCCAGCCAATCTTGTTTGACACCATGGTAGTAGACGTCACCCCCATAGTTCCAGGGGACAGTTTTATCTGAGGAGTACGGGATTGGCCCAGGCATAGTAATTATCAGTGGAGTCACCTTCAGAACATATGTAATCCTAACGGGTCTTTTGGTGGAGACCCTGGAAGGATTGGCGAAAATGGTTATTATTGAAACATCCTTGTAAACAATGGTATGGATGGGAGTCTTTTCAAACAAAATCTCTTTGTCATCCATCAGGCACTGGATACCTGCTTTCAATAAATGACAACCAGTCGGTAGGGATAAACAGAGGTGGCAGCCTTCGCCATAACCCGGAAATAAATTGGCCTTCAACAGGTTCCTCTTGACGGTCAGGACAGGAGTAACAAGCTCATCAACAACAGTAACAAAAACATCATCTTCAACAGCATTGATATCACGGCCGTGCTTGAGCATAGGACCGGTGATAACATTTGAGATCTCAGGAGCATCAAATTCAATTTATTTTGCCTCGAGAAGGTCTTGCACCTTGTTTTTTAAAACCCAGCAGTCGTTTGTATCATTACCTGGACTTTCTGAATGGTAAGCACAACGGGCGTTTGGGTTGTAATGGGGAGAGGCAGTGTTGGGATTCTTCGGAGCTTCTCGCAAGGTCACCAGATTAAATCTCAACAAATATGGCAAGACTTGAGACATCATCATATTTATCCGGGTAAATTGTCTTACTGGTCTTTCTATTCTAGGCTGGTTGTTCCTTTGTTGAGTAGGTGTAGCCTTAGGGATCATGACAGCCCCTATCGTTGGACGGTATTCAATTATGTCTTGATTCCTTTGTGGGTACACAGAACCAACCTCTTTCTTCCCAATGAATGGTTTTCTCACGGCACTGGGGGATGCGTCCTTTTGGATCTTCCCACTCTTAATCCCAGTTTCCACTCTTTCCCCGGTCAAGATTAATTCAGTGAAGTCGGCTGAGGAGCTTCCAATTAGATGGTTAAAGAAAGGACCGGACAGGGTACCCAAAAACATGTCTACTAGCTTCCTGTCAGACAGGGGAGGCTGGACTCTTCCTACTAAGTCCCTCCATTTCTGAGCGTAGTCTTTGAAACCCTCGTTCGAACCCATAGTCAGACTTTGGAGTTGAGTACGGGTGGGAGCAAGGTCTGCATTGTACGGATACTGTTTATAAAAAGCAGCGGCCAAGTCTTCTCAATTATGGACATTGGCCCTCTCCAGTTGATAGAACCAATCTAGCTGAGTCCCGGATAGACTATCCTGAAAGAAGTGGACCCACAAATCTCTGTCGACAGTGTGAGGTTGTATCTTCCTCACATAAGATCGGAGGCGCATCTTGGGTCATGAAACCCTATCGTACTTAGCAAACACTGGTGCCTTGAACTTTGGTGGAATAACAATCCAAGACACCAAACCCAGCTCTTCAAAGTCCAGCCCGGGCACTTTCTGAATCTCCATTGCACTTAGACGCTCTTCTAGATGTTTGTATTTTTCGTCAGCCGGAGGATACTGCTCTTTAGAGTAATCATCTTCTTCTTCCTCTTCAAATTCTGGATGGGCAGTCATTTCCTTGCTTTTCCCTTCTTCATTGTCCTTTTCACCTGATGATGTTGTGAAGTCTAGGGTTCGTCTGGCTGGCCCTGGGAACCTTCTTCCCAGATTCAAAACACCGGTTGATTTCTTCGCTTTCTTCTTCTTTTCTTTGATCAACAAAGTTTTCAAGTCCTCTTGTCCTTTGGCCAGAGTCAAGAACATTTATTGAAACTGAGCTTTCTACGCCTGGAGATCTTTTACTATCTGCTCAAGATCCATCTTACTGAAATAAACAGTAGAAAGATAAGGAGACCTGTTGTAAGAAACTTGTTTGTGTTATGATGAATGGAGATGCATATGCAATGATTTCAAGGAAATTAGAGATTTAAATTTGCTTTAGACAAAAAGGAACACACGTTATATTAATAAATCAAAGTTTGAGTACATCATGCCTCTTTGGGGTTACAATGAAAGAAATAAAATACAAAATTCTAAGACAAAAAATTTGAACGCATCCTCTTTGGTGCGATGTAGGCGTTCAGGCTCCGCTCTTCATGAAGCTTCCTGGAGAGTTCCAGAACCTTCTTCTCGCTGGCATAAAATTGGACCTCGAATGTGTCTTGCTCCCCTTTAAGATGTATCCAATCCCTTTGCAAGTCTTTGGGAGAGGTGGGCATGTTAGGATGAAGGATAGTGTATGGGACATCTCCTTCCACAACAGGCTCTATGATAACTGGAAGAGTAGAGGGGTAAGGCATCATAAGACTTTGAGCATGGGATCACTCCAATTTGAGATAAGGCTCAAGAGGGATATAATTCTTGTACCCCTATGTCTTGCTATCAATTCTATGTACCATGCCCCAAGTGTGCATGAACCTTTTGCGGTAATCCTGAGCATCATTCTCGTAGTCGAAAATGATTCCTTGGATAAGTGTATTATGAGGACCATCCCTTCTCGCATATCCAAACTGTCACAGTGCCAAACAAGGATTGTAAGTGATTCCTCCCCTAATGCCTAAGGGAGGGACATTAGGGAATTATCTGCATCGATCAATGATGGTAACATTCTTCGAGAATCGGGGACACCAATGAATCCCTGAATGTGTAAGAGTCATCAGCCTATGAGACCATCTCAAGCCCTGTTCATTCTTCAAGACGGATCGGGGTAGGTGTGAAATAAACCACCTATCCAAAAGAGGTATGCAGCATAGAAGGGTTCCTCTCCTCTTTACAGTGCAAGTATGCAACGAATGTAGGATATCTCCAAGCAGAGTAGGTACCGGATTGCGTGACAAGAAAACTTTAACAACATTCACGTCTATGAGCTGCTCCGGATTAGGAAACAGTACCAACCCATAGATGAGAAGGGCTAACACCTCCTCAAAAGCTTGTAAGTCCAGGGTATCCCAAAAATGATGAGCTTTCTTAAATAAGAATTTAGCCAAAAAAACCCTTGACACCTCTCCTGGTTTCCCAATTTGCTACTACGTTAGACCGTTGTAAGGATAGAGCTTCAGCAATATCTTCAGGTTTAGGGTCTCTTTCCATACAATTAAAAGGTACCTCATTAAGGATAGGCACCCCCAACAATATAGAGAACTCCTCAATAGTATGCACTAACTGATAATCCGGAAAAGTGAAGCAGTGATATAGAGGGTCAAAGAATTGAAAGAGCACTTTTAACATTTCTTCATCAGGGTTTGAGGTGACCAAGCTGAGAAGTCGACCATGTCTTTCGGTGAATGGAGAGCTTTCGGGAACCCTTGATACCAAATCCTTAAGCTGAGGAGGTACTTTTACCAGACTGACTTGGATAGTGAATCTGCGGGCGAGGGCCATGTCCTACAAAACAAGACAAAAATAAACCCTAAGAATCCTTAAAATGGTTAGTATGACATGCTATGTTATGATGTCATGATTATGCTCAGATATAGCAGATATAGCAAGCACAAGAAAATCACACAGAGACCTTAGGTTTAAGGCTTGCATGGATTTTAAGGTGGTACCCTCTTGAACTTGGGTTAGCTCAACCTGTCCTAAATATAGTAATCGGGTTCTAAGGGATCTCAATATCACCGGTCTTTCCCCCAAATCTCGTTCCGATAGACAATTTACTTGCCACCAAACAAAAATCAAGGGTCAAACCTCAATGAGTATAGCATCGAGTATCAACCGACTTTGGGTTTACACCAAAGACGGCTATCTCACTACGTCCTAAAAGGCCAAGTTGGTCAATTAAGGTTCTAAGGTCAGTTGACGCTTTTATGATACCACGCAGCAGCCCCGTATTCTCCTTGATTACTCAAGGGCTACCAGTACACACCAAAGTATCGCATCAACGTAGATACTATTTCAACCGTGTCGGTATACCCCGCACAGTTCCCTCACAGTTTATTTCTACTTACCTAAAAAGGTGCCCCAAATCCGGGTGTAGGATCCTTAGTAAGCCCAAACAAGGAACCATAATATAAATCATACAAGTCAAATAAGGAAAGTAAGTAAATATGATCTAGCCCTAAGGTAACCCCACTTTTAAGATTATTCCCTAGTAGAGTCGCCAGTTCTGTAACGCGGTGGGAGAACTGACTTGGTCGTTTTGCATTTGATCACAAAATTTGCGGTTAGTAAGAGTCGCCACCGAATTTTCTTTTATCCAAAAGGAAAGGCTGAAAAGAATAGGATAGACCTTTGATATATTTTCTTGAGTTCAGGGGGTAGATTATGAAAAGGGAAGGTATTAGCACCCTTTTCATCCGTAGTTATCTACCGGCTCTTAGTTTCTTGCTAGATCACTTGCTTTTGTTTGAAAATGTGCTTTGTGTGGTTTTTGAAAATATTTTGAAAAGGCGCCATTGTTTAGGCAAACTTTGTAATGATTCTCGTTCGTAAGAATGTATACAAAGTGTTGATCTTTTTTGCAAATGTTTCAAGTTTTGAAAGATGTTTTGAAAGTGTTTGTATTTGTTTTGAAAATATAGCAAGGATGTGTTGATTTGAAAATGAGCAAGCAACTAGGAACATTCTACCTACTCAAAAGTATTTCTTGTTTATTTCCTCTTTTCTTTGACATTGTTATTTTACCATGGATTGGTAGTAACCCTATCTTTGGATGTAAAAGGGACGGGCAAGGGTCATAGTATAGCTATGATTAGCAACATTGTAAGATATCTTAGCATTTTCTTTAAGGGACTAAGATCATTTTTTGAAAGGCAACTTTGATGGCGTCATCGAGGGACTATGATCTTGTATTTTGTTTATTTTTTCTAAGATACCCCACATGCATAATATGGCCATTTTATAAGGCAACAAAGTGGATTTACCCTAAGGGCGTAAGTGTGCAAGTGTGTCTTTTTCATGCTTGATTTGTCTTGATTAGGGTTTGCTATTTGTTGGTTTTAATCTTTCCATACATAACCCTAATTTACCAGCAATTGTATATAAAGCATTAAATTGCGGAAAATAAAAATACTAAGCTATTACATCATTAGGGGAGGGGGTGTAAAAATTTACAAATGGGGAAATTGCAAGAAAATTAAATCTAAATGATTATTACAGCCATATTGAATAATATACAAGAATTGAATAAATAACAATGTACAAATGCAAATGAAAAAAGAAATGATTTTTGTTTGGTTTTTTTTATGAAAGGGGTTTAATTTTGACCTAATTAAAAAATAATTAAGGAAAATTAAATAAAATTAACTTAAACTAATTAAGAAAAGAAAATAACTAAAAAAAGATTTTTTTTGGATTTTATTTATGAAAAGGTTTTAAATTAATAAAAATAATATGAATATTAATTAATTAAAAGAAACCTAAGTTCTAAATTAATTTTAATTACAAGAAAATAAGATAATGGTTAAACCTAAACCTAAATATCAATTATTAAGAAAGAAATTTATTTATTAAGAAAATGTTTTTTTATTCTTTTGTTTTATGAAGAAAAATAAACTAAATAAATATAAATAATAAAATAAAATATTTTTTGGATTTTTATTAGTAATAATAATAATAATAATAAAGAAAATAAAAATATAAAAGAAATAAAATAGGCCAGGATGTACGAAAGTGAAACAGGGAGTATGAGATAAGCAAAATACCAGACCCAACAAAAGGGAGCCCAGCGCCTGCCTTCAAACAAAAAAATGAGAGAAAATATAAAAAAAAAAGAATCAAAAGGGTACCATTGTGGCTCGAACCCAGGTCCCTCTGGTTACAGGTGCACGCTTTAACCACTGGGTGGTGATACATTCGTTAACTTATGTCAAACCATAAATATATATTTGAAACACGTTTCTGAAGATGACTTCATCTTCTTCCTCGCGCCATAACCAGTCATGAATTCAAATCCTGTAACTTCTTCATCTCTCAACCATTTTCAAAATTATAAACATGAAAATTGCTCCAAATTTCATCACGAGTTCAGTCATATAAATAACTAAAGCTATAAATCAAAGATAAGCATGAATTTTGAATGGTACCAAATCTGACCTAATTTTTTCAGCAAGTTTAAAATCAAAATTCTTCATGCTCAAGCAACATAAATGAAATCTATGGACATGTATAGTTTCAGGGCTATGATGTCTACATTTTATCTTCATAAATGGAAACCAAATGATGCCTATATGAAGAGTTCAAAAGTCAGAAAACTCACCTTGCAAGAGGGTATTGTGTTTTGAGTTTGAGCAGCTTTCAATGAGTCCTAGTGATTGGGTTAGCTTCCTCAAGTTCCCAGGAAGCTAATGTGATGTTTGGCTTGAGCTGAAAGTGGCTGAGGAGTTCTGGAGAAGTCAACTTGCAGAGCTTTGTTTTTGGTTATGGAGGTTGATGAAGATGGAGTTACAGTTATGGAACAGGGTCAGGGATGAGTTGTATTTGATGTTTAGAAGCTTTAGGAACCAAAATGCTTGGAAACGCACGAGGGAGATGTGAGTTTCAAGTTTTTGGTCAGATTATGCAAGAATGGGTTTTTTTTTACAGTTCTGAGTTCTAGGGAGTTTTAGGGCTTGTGTATGTGTGTGTTTTGATGCAAACAACTTGTGAATAAGTAAGGAGAAGGTTTTAGTGCTTGAGAGGGTCAGAAGCATAAGATATAGACTGATTGCTATGTTACTTGATTTTGAAGAAAAGTGGGAATATGGTTTCAAGGTATAGTACAAGCATGGGCTGACTTGTTAGAGACTTGAGACAAGTTTCTTTTGGGTTATAGGTTGTGTGTGATCAGAAGAAAACAAGTGCAAAGCTCAAGAACTGATTTTGTGCATAAAGCTACTTTTCAAAAATGGCAATGTGCACTTTCTTTCCAAAATGGCATTAAGCATGGGCAATGCATTGAATGCTTGAGTTGAAGCCTCTAACAGCTGTGCAAAAATTTAATTATGGAGTTCCAAACAAGTTTTAGGCCTTCAAAGCAAAGATTGTGCAGCCTAGCATGGATTTGCATTCTTGTTCATCATGAAATTGACCTATAATTCAAGAATGAAATGCCAACTTCATGCCTTCGATTCTCCTTGCTCAAACATGATCTCAAGGAGTTCTTGGAAATTTTAGAAAGCTTGTAATGTTCTCTACAACCCCTATTTGAATCACTTTTGGAAATTCCCCTTGGAACTATGTGAAAATTGCCATGAAGTTAGGTTTAAATCCTGCCTAAACTAGGGCAAAATTTTCACTAAGTGTTTAGTTTCATGAACATGTATTCAAAAAATCATAACTTGAAATACATGCATTTCTAGGAGAATTTGTGTAAAGCAATGTTTTAGATCTCATTGAGATCTACAACTTTCATGTTGAAAGTTTCCTTTGAATCATCTTGCATCTTGGTGAAACATTGGCCCAAAGTTGTGAAAAAATAAGAAGTTTTCAACACTTAGAAAAATTTCTAAGTTTGGAAACTTTGACTTTTCAAAATAAAATCTTGACTTTTTGATTTCTTGATGAACAAGTTTCATATTTTAACATGTTTTGATGAATTGTGATCTTTGACACTTGATTTTGACCAAAAAGTCAAAGTTTGACTCTTCAGTGTACAGTTGACTTTTGATCAGTTGACTGAAAATCAACTATCAATCAATTGATCTTGAGGGAAGTTTTGGGTCATACCATTAGGTCAAAATGATGCATTTGAAACCTTAAGATCTTGTCTCAAACCAAATAACCATTTGCTAGGTCTAAAATTAGAAATTGCCCTTTCTCAGTCAAAACCCTAATTTTGACCATTTTGCCCTTTTGATCATCTGATCAAATTTCTTGAGGAATTATGGTCCAAATTTGATCAAATGATATATGTGAGTCCACAATGTTGATATGGATAAAACATTATGGAGTTTGACTGTAAATTGACCATAGTTGACTTTTCCCCCAATTCAGCTGATTTTTAGGTCAACTGATCAATTGACTGAGCAAAAATATGATCCAAGACTTGAAACTTGACATGAGAAATATTGAGGGTCTATAATGATCCAGTAAAGTCATATGAGGCATTAAAAGTTCAATTATCTTTGTGCAATATCAAACCCTAATATTAGTCATCAGTGCTTAAGGAGGTGTCTTGAGCTGATCAACCCTTATGCAGTCTTGAACCAAAGGAGATCTTGTGAGATTACTTGATAAATGAGAGGGAAAATTTTGGGGTACAACAAAAAGGGAATGTTTGGAAAGATGTTTTGAAAATTCCAATGTAAGGCAAATTTGTAATGATTCTCGTATTATTGAGAATGTAAACAAAATATTTGTTTTGAAAAGTGTTTTGAAAGTGTGAAGTGTGGAAATGGTTTTGTTAGTGAGAAAGAAATTACGAGAAATCTACCTACTCAATAAGTCTTTGTTATTTTCCTCCTCCTTTAGATAGTGCTACTTTACCATTTGGTTGGTAAGGAGCCACATCATCGGATGTGAGGGACGAGCGTGGGTCATCGTACAGTCGTAGAAGGCAACTTGTAAGATGTTTTAGCAATTATCGTAAGAGACTAAGATCATTTATAGAAGGCAACATCGAAGGGTCATCGAGGGACTACGATCTTTTAATAAAGGGTCTTTGCTAAAAAATCTCATGTTTAAGGGACATGATTATTTTTATTCGAGGCAACAAAGTGTGGGTTACCTTAAAGATGCATGTGTGCAAAGTGTGTTGATTTCAAATATTTTATTTTTGAATTAGGGTTTTGCTAGGTTTGATTTTAAGTCTTGTCATGCAAACCCTAATTACTAACAATAATAAGGAAAGCGATAAATTGTGGAATTTAAATGTCTTACACTATTACAACGCTTTGGGAATGGGGGGTACAAGTTTGTGAATAGGGGAAGAAAGCAGTAAAACATAATTATCTATTACAAACCATTGGACGTGAATAATGATAGAATGTATAAAATGTAAAGAAGAAGAAGAAGAAGAAGGAAATTGTTTTTAGGGTTTTTTTATGGAAAAGGTTTCAAGATTAACCTAATTAAACTAATTAATTTTAATTACAAGAAAATTTAATCTAAAATCTAAGTCAATTGAAATTAAGAAGAAAATAAACCTAAGTTTAACAATTTGTTTATAAATAATTTGAATATTAATGTTAATTTAGAAAAATATTTTAAAGTGTAAAAAATAAAAAAACTCTAGTTCTAAATACTAACAAAAATAAAATAAGTGTTTAAATTAAAATATTTATAATTTAATTATTTAAGAAAATATATTTTTGTATTTTTGATTAAATAAATAAATAGATAAATAGAAATTATGAAAATATAAAAAGAAATGGTTTGGGGTGTTGAAAAATAAAATGGGGGTTAAAAATAAAATGGGGGTTAAAAATAAAATAGAATGTTTGGCCCAAAATAAATTTGTTTGGAATCAGAAAAAATAAAAAAAAGGAAGAAAACGGGCCTGCGTATTATAAAGCAAATAGGGGGTGAGAAAAAGAAATCCAGATCAGGCCCAAAACATAAGGGTCCAAGCGCTTGCTGATCCAGTATGGTTGATTTTTGTGAGTGTACCATGGGCTTGCATCATGAAGCGTTGGATTTGAATTGCTGAACATCCAATGGTGTTGATGTGAGGCTTATGATAGGCACATTGTACATGATTGAATTGGATATGAAACAAATAATGGATGCTCAACTTCTTCTCTCTGGTTCTCCTAGCTAAAGCATGATCTCTTCAAGTTCTTATACATTTTGGAAAGCTTGAAACATTGTCTACAACCTTCATGTTGAACACTTTGGCTAAATCAACTTGGAACTTAGTGAAAAATTGCAAAGTAGTTGCGACAAAAAATCTGCCTAACTTGATGAAAATTTCACTAAGTGTTTTGTAAAAATGTCATGACTTCATGGGCTTATATCTTCAAATCTAAGCATTTTTTGGACATCAACCCTCAAGGACATTGTTGCAGAATTTATAAAGATCTACAAATTTCATGTTGAAAGTTTTCTTTGAATTATCTTGCATCTTGGTGAGAAAATATTATGAAGTAGTGAAATTATCAAGGTTAAAAAACACTTAGAATTTTTCAAAGTCTTGGAAATCTTGACTTTTGTTGACTTTCTTGATTCTTGATGATCAAGTTTGATATTTTTGAATATCTTAATCTTTGAAATTCAATGTTGACCAAAAAGTCAAAGTTTGACTTTTTGTGTATTAGTTGACTTTTCATCAGTTGATCCAAATTCAACTATCAATCCATTGATCTTGAGAAATGATTTGAGTCAAGAAATTAGGTCAAGATGTTCTGTTTGAGCCCTTGAGATCATGCTTCAAGCCATTAGGTCATGTACTAGGTCAAAAGTCAATGATCATTCATTCCCAATCAAAACCCTAATTTTGACAATTTTGCCCTTTTGATGATTTGAGTGCTTTTCTTGAGGAATCATGATTAACCCATGATTAATTGATGAATGTGACTTCAAAATGTTGATGTTGGCCAAAAATCATTAAGTTTTACTATATATTGACCACAGTTGACTTTTTACCCAATACAATTGATTTTCAGTCATATAGGCAATTGACTGAGCAAATTTGTGATGTAAGACTTGAAACTTGGCATGAGCATTATTGGAGGTCTATAATGAACCATGAAAGTTACTTGAGGCCTTATAAGTCTAATTATCATTGAGAAAACCAAAACCCTAATTTGTGGTCTCAGTGCTTAGGAGGTGAACTTGTATGACCAACTCTTTGAGAATCCTTGAGCATTTGAGATCTTTTATGAGAAATGTATTGAAGAAAAGGAAGGGAAAATTTTGGGGTACAACAGATGCCCCTGTTCAATCTTCTTAAACCTGAAGAGTTAGATTGACATGTTCTTCATTTGTGACTTGAAGGTAGAAGATGATTGAACACTTAAGTGCCTAGAAATTTGCACTCGCTTGTGCACGTAGTAATGTTGTCAGTTGATTACATCGGGAATGGGATGAGAGATGCCATTTGGAGAGGTAATGAAGAGTTGTCGGGGACGGGCTTATAGATGCCATCCAAAGTAACCGTTGATAGAGAAATTAGACTAAGTTTACGTTTGACTTTAACTGGAGGAAGTACCAGAATAAATCTTTGTCGATTTAATCTGAGTCATGAAAGGTCTACTGAGAGAAGTATCAGAATAAATCTTTGGTCGAATTAATCTGAGGCAGAAAAGGTCTACTGAGAGAGGTATCAGAATAAATTTTTGGTCGATTAAATCTTAGCCAGTAAAGGTCTTTAAATCTTTAACTGGTAGAAGTATCAGAATAAATCTTTGGTCGATTTAAATTGAGCTATAAAATGTCTACAGAGAGAAGTATCAGAATAAATCTTTAGTCGATTTAATCTAAGCCAGTTGAGGTCTTTAAATCTTTAACTGGTAGAAGTATCAGAATAAATCTTTAGTCGATTTAAACTGAGCCAGAAAAGGTCTACTGAGAGAGGTATCAGAATAAATCTTTGGTCAACTTAATCTGAGCCAACAGAGGTATTTAAATCTTTAACTGGGAGAAGTATCAGAATAAATCTTTGGTCGATTTAATATGAGCCAGAAAAGGTCTACTGAGAGAAGTATCAGAATAAATCTTTGGTCGATTTAATCTGAGCCAACAGATGTTTTTTAATCTTTAACTGAGAGAAGTATCAGAATAAATCTTTGGTCGATTCAAATTGAGCCAGAAAAGGTCTACTGAGAGAAGTATCAGAATAAATCTTTGGTCGATTTAATCTGAGCCAGCAGAGGTCTACTGAGAGAAGTATTAGAATAAATCTTTGGTCGATTTAATCTGAGCCAGCAGATTTCTTTAAATCTTTAACTGAGAGAAGTATCAGAATAAATCTTTGGTCGATTTAAACTGATCCAAAAAAGGTCTACTGAGAGAAGTATCAGAATAAATCTTTGGTCGATTTAATCTGAGCCAGCAGAGGTCTACTGAGAGAAGTATCAGAATAAATATTTTGTCGATTTAATCTGAGCCAGCAGATGTTTTAAGGGAGTGTCCATCATGTAGATATTTGCCTTATCTTGTTTCAAGGAATGAGCTACAATCTGTTTTAAGGATTTGTTGATGATATTGGTTTATCGATTGATTCTTCCTGAAAAGGTGAAGAGTTAATTGTATGCAATGCATTGTGTAATGATGTTCTCAAAATAAATGTTTCATATGCATATGTTATGACGTATAAATATATTGTGAAGTGTATTTGTAAGCCCGTGTTGTATTTTGTCTAGGAAAATAAATCCTTGACTATTGTTGGGAATGAAGAGTATGTGTATCTTTAATCATTGTCTATAATGCTTCCACTGGGGATTCCTGCTTACTTGTTTGAGGAAACTCCGTTGGGGATGTATTGATTTCTTGTTTGGGGAGTAGAGTTTAGGAACATTGGTCGTCGGTTGCTATACTGGGGGAATTAATTTCCTTATATACCCTGAATTGGGATAAAAGAGATAGTTAAACTTCCGACTCGTCTGGGAGAATTAATTTTTATATGCCCTGAATAGGGATAAAAGAGATGAATAATCTTCCGACTTGTCAGGGGAAGATAAATTTAACTGGTATCTGGTCGGATTCCAGGTTTTGCAGCAGCTTTTTGGGGATAGTGATAACTTTACTGGGGAGAAGAATTTTGTCAGTGATTCGTAGTAGTTTGAGGAATAAACTCGAGCTGGGGAAATTGAATTTGCTAAAGCGAAGAAACTCTCTAGGGTTTTATAGTTTTGGAGGACCAAGCTTAGCTGGGGAGAGAATTTTCATGCATTATACTGATTGGAAACTCTGTAGGTTAGTGATATTTTCGAAAAAGAGATTATACTCCTTTGTTTGCTGGAGTAATCTGTCGGGGAGATTTCGGGGAATGTACCTTCATTGGTAAAGGCTACTCTGTGGGGATAGTCTCATGGAGATTGCTCTGTGGGGATGACTTGAACAATGTCCTATCTCCTAGAGTCCTTGGTAAATGCTGATAAGAGTGATAAGTCTTTTACTGATAGACAAGTGATGAGATAATGGGACATAGTTGTACGCTTTAATCCTTAACTTTTGCATGGACTGTCTTTTTAGATTTTCAGTTCACCGGGATACCCTTTTTTGCCCAAGCCGCCTTTTCAGGTTTTCGACTTGTCAGGTGTACCATCTTTATGTATATATATATATATATATATATATATATATATATATATATATATATATATATATATATATATATATATATATATATATATATATATATATATATCCCTAATGTTTGCCTAGGCATGTCAACCTAGTGGGTCTCTTTTATGCATAATATCTTTCAACTATGTCCACGTTCATAGGGTGTGAAGAGTTGTCATTGTCTATGGTAGTAAGTGTTGTAGTAATGCCAAGAAATGTTTGCTTCATTGCACATGACCTTTCATATATGGGAGCCCGTTTTCCCCTGGGGTTAGTCTGGTGCACTTGATGTTTGAAGTTTTTTATCAAGTTTCTTGATAGTCTTGACCTTCCTCAATATTTTCTAAGAATTGTCATAGAAGGATCCGAAGACATGATACTGACACCATATGATACTACTAGAACAGATAAGAAATTTGATGATACCGAAGATTAAAATTTCAAAGTTTTTTTGCTGGAACCCCTGATCAATGTAACATGCTCTAAGTAATGCAAATGGAGATCTGCCCCTGGCTATTAAGCACTTTTGAGAGATTCTTTAAATCTCGACTTGACTGCCACAGATGAGTTGGACAATAACATGTCATGCCCCTTGATTATGGAAGGTTTATCATTGGAAGTGTATTTCCATTTGAAGTGATTCCGTTTACTAAGAGGATTTCCGTTCATTGGACATTCGTCGTGCAGATTTCTCTGCTGTCAAACAATTAGTTATATGCAAACAGTGGTATCATAAATACAAAATTTACGCTTGTATTGAAGTTTTGAAAATGCATTTTAGTAAACAACAAAATTTTGTAAGAATATGAATTCAACTCAGGATTTATAGTAAACCTTACAGGAGTCAGGATACCTTTTGTAACAGTATTCTTTCAAACTAACCCATGCTTCAGCTAGGACTTTTAAGGGTTGTAACATGGCCTGGTTCACGATTTAAGAAACAAAGGATAAGGCTCAAATTTTATTTGTACTCAACCCATTCTTCGTGATGTTCTTCAACCCTACCCTCAGTTAGTTGTGCGTTTAGATTCTAATTGAGTCTGGAATGACATCTTGGTGATGGTTTGGATACTGGAAGCTTATTTCAGAAGACAGTCATTTTTGCAACATTTTCCTGTTGTCGAGGATTTGAAGTGACCTCTTTTTTTATTTTATTATCCCTACTTTTTTCTTGAACTGTTTATTTTGTGATTATAGTCAATGGGATGCCTCAGTTTTTCTTAAATCTCCTTTATAGGTTTTGACTTAGCGGACTCTCTTTTTTTGAAATATAATGACTGCCTGTTTTACGGGGAACCATCTCTGTCTTTTGATTTGGAAGGACGTCTCCGAGGCTATTTGCTATGTACGAAGTGAAAGCTTGCGACTAAATACGCATTTGAATTAACTGAGAAACTACCCTGCCCCGGGTTATGAATAAAGGTTTCAATTTGCACGAAAAAGAAAACTCCTACTTCTTAGGCTTAAAGGGGTTGCTAGGGATTATCTTCCTTATAAATCCACTATTTAGGTTTTTAAACAATGCATGTACATTGTTAGCAAGGTCTGTTCAAAAGCATAATGTAGAGATTACGGTATTTTTTCGCCATCCTCCCTCTAAAGGCTTATAACTTTTAATCGAGAGTTGAATATCATAAAAGTAAGTAAAATCATAGTTTAAGTATAGTAAAAACTAATGGACTAATTCAAGACAAACATATGCAATGCATTAATGAGGACGACCAAAATTCTGACATAAAGATAAATGTTTCAATCAACTAGAGAAATTACAAATGAAAATTCAAATGAACAAAAAGCTTCTCCGCCTGAACTTGACACTTTAGATGGCGCACCTTGCAGCCTCGGCATTTGGGGGATAACAGAAGAACTCGATCTTACCATCTTGCATGAACTTGACTATTCCTTCATAAATCAGATCTTGAATCTTATTTTTCAACGCCCAACAGTTGTCAGTGTCATGCCCCAGACTGTTGGAGTGGTATGCGCACTTTACATTAGGATTGTACGGGAAGAAGAAGTATTGGGCTTTTGAGGAGGATCCTTCAAAGTCACCATCTTGGCCTTTAAAATGTGTTGCAATGTTTGAGCCAATGACATGTTGATTTCGGTAAATCGTCTTTTGGGTGTATCATGTTTACACTGATTCCCTTGTTGTTATTGGCGAGGACGTTGTTGGACTTGCGATGTAGTAGTAATCCAAAAAGGCATACTTTTAACCAAGCCAATTTCCTATCTTATCAGAGGTTGATTAAGGATTTGATCCCTAATTCTAACCATTCATCCCATACGGTTGTATTTGTCTTGATGAAGTTTGTTGATGAGAGTTCTCAACTCTTCTTGTCCCCGGGCTAAGTTTTGGATAAGAGGCATCTGTCCCATCATCTGGATTCTCATCATTGCCATCTTAGCTTGCAATTGTTCCAACTGGTCATTCTTGTTGTCTTCAGGATTCTTCTTGGTCATGTTCTCAGTGAGGAGTGCCTTCAATTCTTCTTGCCCCTTGGATAGGTTCAGGAACATTTCTTTGAACTGAGCATCTTGAACTTGGAGATTTCTGACGGTATGTTCGAGAGCCATCTTTATTGAAATAAACAGTAAGCAGATGAGAAAACCTGTATGGGTAAAACCTGTTATAACATGATGCATGATATGTAGATGCAATGTTTTCAAGGATCTCACGGGGTAAACAGAAGAAAATGTTAGAAGTTGAATTGACTGTAGTTTTGATTGAAGAACTTCGTATCACTGAATCTCCTTCTACGAGAATCAAGCTCACCATATCGAGTGGGTCATAGCCTTTAACTCAAGATAATATGCTTTGGACTTTGACAACATTTGGTTAGAGGAAAATAAATCCCCTTTCCCCTTGTTAGACGTTGGTTCATGATAACCTGCATCACTGCCCCTTGAGATCTTTGAGCTGGTCAGTGAGAATGATATGGTATGATGTTATGATGTGTATGCTATATACCAAGTGTAAGGTGGTGAAGACAATTAAGTTTTTCAAGAAGTCCAGGTTATTGGATAATGACTACAAATAAATCCTGCAAGGAATTTAAGTTGTTAGATAATGCAAATAAGTCACACAAGTAGCCTTAGGTTCGGGCTTGCATGGAGTTTGTAGGTAAGTACCCTCTTGAAGTTTTAGTTGGTTCAACTTGTCCTAAAAGAAGTAATCGGGTTCTAGGAGCCTCAATATTACTGATCTTTCTTCATCGAGCATTGTTTTGGCTCAAGCATCCAAACTGCAGCCTAAATATCCCGAAAGTCCGATCTCAATGAGTGTAGTATCAAGTATCAACCAACTTTAGTCTTGCACCAAAGCCAACTATCTCACTACTTTCTAATGGCCAAGTTGTTCAACTAAGGTTCTACGGTCAGTTAGTGCTTCATGACACTACACAGCGGCCCCATATTCTCCTTGATTCAACTCAAGGGACACCAGTACCCACAAATGTGTCACACTAACGTAGCTATCACTTCAACCATATCGATATATACCGTACATTTTCCATGATCTATTGCTACTTACCTAATATGCCCCATATCCGGGAATAGGATCTTTTCAAGAAATAAACCCAAGCATGGACCCAAAATGTAAAGCAAACAAGGCAAACAAATAAAGCAATAAAGGTGATCTAGATCTTAAGGTAACCCCACTTTTAAATCAGTCATCCCCAATAGAGTCACCAGTTATGTGATACGGTGGGAGAATTGACTTGGTATTTGTGTTTTATCTCAAATGTTGCAGATAGTAAGAGTCGCCATCGACTTTTCTTTTATCCAATAAAGGAAACGGTGAAAAGAACAGGAAAGACATTTTAAGAATTTTTCTTGAGTTCAGGGGGTAGGTTATGAAAAGGGAAGGTGTTAGCATCCTTTTCATCTGTAGTTATCTACAGGTTCTTAATTTCTAGCTCACTTTTAAATGCTTTGTGTTTGTGCAAGTTTGAAAATATTTTAAAAACGCTTTAGTTCAGAAAACATTGCAATAGTTCTCTTATCGTTGAGAATGTATACAAAGTGTTGATTTTGAAAATATTTGTTGGAAAGTGAATGTTTGGAAAAATGTTTTGAAAATGCCAATGTAAGGCAATTTTGTAATGATTCTTGTATTGTTGAGAGTGTATATAAAATATTTGTTTTGAAAAGTGTTTTGAAAGTGTGAAGTGTGGAAATAGTTTTGTTAGTGAGCAAGCAATTACGAGAAATATACCTACTCAACAAGTTTTTGTTATTTTCCTCTTCCTTTAGATAGTGTTACTTTACCATTGGTTGGTAAGGATCCATATCATTGGATGTAAGGGACGGGCGTGGGTCATCGTACAGTCATAGAAGGCAACTTGTAAGATGTTTTAGCAATTGTCATAAGGGACTAAGATCGTTTATTGAAGGCAACATCGAAGGGTCATCGAGGGACTACGATCTTTTAATCGAGGGTCTTTGCTAAAAAATCTCACGCTCGAGGGACATGACTGTTTTTATTTGAAGCAACAAAGTGTGGGTTACCTTAAAGATGCATGTGTGCAAAGTGTGTTGATTTCAAATATTTTAACTTTGAATTAGGGTTTTGCTAAGTTTGATTTTAAGTCTTGTCATACAAACCCTAATTACTAACAATAATAAGGAAAGCGATAAATTGTGGAATTTAAATGTCCTATGTTATTACAACTCATTGGGAATGGGGGGTACAAGTTTGTGAATAGGGGAAGAAAGAAATAAAACCTAATTATATATTACAAACCATTGGACGTGAATAATGATAGAATGTACAAAATATAAAGAAGAAGAAGAAGATAATTGTTTTTAGGGTTTTTTGATGGAAAAGGTTTCAAAATTAACCTAATTAAACTAATTAATTTTAATTACAAGAAACGTTAATTAATCTAAAATCTAAGTCAATTGAAATTAAGAAGAAAATAAACCTAAGTTTAACAATTTGTTTATAAAATAATTTGAATATTAATGTTAATTTAGAAAAATATTTTAAAGTATAAAAAATAAACAAAATCTAGTTATAAATATTAACAAAAATAAAATAAGTGTTTAAATTAAAATATTTTAATTTGATTATTTAATAAAATATATTTTTTGTATTTTTGATTAAATAAATAAATAGATAAATAAAAATAATGAAAATATAAAAAGAAATAAAAAGAAATGGGCTGAGGTGTTGAAAAATAAAATGGGGGTTAAAAATAAAATATATTGTTTGGCCCAAAATAAATTTGTTTGGAATAAAAAAAATAAAAAAAAAGGAAGAAAATGGGCCTCCGTATAGAGTAATGCCTTATACGCGTACATGATTGCATTGGATCTGAAACAAGGTCCCTATAGAGTAATGCCTTATACGCGTGCGCTCTGCCACTGGGGTGGCTGGTACATCCAGTAGTAATACAACTTCTACTAAATATAAAATAAACCCAATTATGAATATTTGAAATCTCAACTTTATATTCTTCCTTGCGCGCGCAAAACATCGCCATGGCTTAAAACTGTAACTTCTCCATTTCTCAATCATTTTCAAAAATGTAAATATGAAAGTTATTCCATTTTTCACCATGAATCCAGCCATATAAATTTCATAAACTATAAATCAAAGATGAATGAGAATTTTGCTGCTACCAAATAAAAACCTTATTTTTTCAGAAAGTTCATCTTCAAAATTCGCATCACTCGGGAAACATAAATGAAAACTAAAGGCATGGTTAGCTTCAGGGATATGATGTCTACATTTTTTATTCACAAATTAACCATTAATGATGCTTGTATAAGAAGTTCAAATTTGAGTAAATTTACCTTAAAACTGGAAATTGTGTATGGAGTTTGAGCACTCCTGGAGGTGTGGTGATGATCTAGAAAGCTTCACTAGACTCCTAGGAAGCTAATGCAATGCTTACTTTGGATTGAGAGTGGCTGAATCTTCCTGGAGAAGCTAATGCAATGATACTTGTACATGATTGCATTGGATCTGAAACAAGGTCCCTATAGAGTAATGCCTTATACGCGTGCGCTCTGCCACTGGGGTGGCTGGTACATCCAGTAGTAATACAACTTCTACTAAATATAAAATAAACCCAATTATGAATATTTGAAATCTCAACTTTATATTCTTCCTTGCGCGCGCAAAACATCGCCATGGCTTAAAACTGTAACTTCTCCATTTCTCAATCATTTTCAAAAATGTAAATATGAAAGTTATTCCATTTTTCACCATGAATCCAGCCATATAAATTTCATAAACTATAAATCAAAGATGAATGAGAATTTTGCTGCTACCAAATAAAAACCTTATTTTTTCAGAAAGTTCATCTTCAAAATTCGCATCACTCGGGCAACATAAATGAAAACTAAAGGCATGGTTAGCTTCAGGGATATGATGTCTACATTTTTTATTCACAAATTAACCATTGATGATGCTTGTATAAGGAGTTCAAATTTGAGTAAATTTACCTCAAAACTGGAAATTGTGTATGTAGTTTGAGCACTCCTGGAGGTGTGGTGATGATCTAGATAGCTTCACTAGACTCCTAGGAAGCTAATGCAATGCTTACTTTGGATTGAGAGTGGCTGAATCTTCCTGGAGAAGTCAAGTTGCAGAGCTGAGTTTTGAAAATGGTGGATGGTGATGGAGGGATTACAGAAGTGGTTCAAGGGTTTGGATCACTTCTATATGGTGTATAGATGATGTTTGATTGATTAAAAGGGAAAATGCATGAGTGGATTTTAAATTTGGTGTTCAAAGTCAGAAATGACAAGAAATGAATGTTTTGATGCAATTCTAAGTTTCAGGGAGTTTGTGAGTGTTTCAAGGCTTGTGAGTTCCTCTCTTGGCTTGCAAATGACTCCTCTATTTATAGAGTAAAGGTGTTGAAGGCTCTAGTGATCATAAATCAAAGATCACATGTTATGGTTATGTGATTTGATTTTGAAGCAATCTTGAAAATCATGGTTTCAATGCATAGTACTAGGACTTGTAGAGTGGCTAACATGTTTTAAATGAGTTTCTTCTGGCTTTGAGATTGTGTGTGTTCAGAAGGAACAGGTGCAAAGCTCAAGGAGAGTGGACTTTGTGATTAAAGCCACTTTTCCAAAATGGCAATGTTACCTTTGTGTCAAAATGGATTAATCACTTGGACAATGGCTCAAATGCTTGGGCAATGGCTCAATAAGTTGTGTAAACAATTAATTATGGAGTGATTTGCAAGTTAGAAGCCTGCAAAGCAATATTTATGCAGTATGGCTTGAGATTTGATCAGGTGTTCTTCATGAAAATGCCTTGTAATTCAAGAATGGATGCTCAACTTCTTCTCTTCGATTCTCCTAGCTCAAGCATGATATCTTTAAGTTTTGTGACATTTTGGAAAGCTTGAAACATTATATACAACCTTCATGTTGACCACTTTGTCTAAATCAACTTGGCACTTGGTGAAAATTGCCAAGAAGTTGGGACAAAAAATCTGCCTAACTTGATGAACATTTCACTAAGTGTTTTGTAAATATGTCATGATTTCATGGGCTTATATATTCAAATATTAGCATTTTTTGGACATCAACCCTCAAGGACAAAAATTTTTAATTCATAAATATTTACAACTTTCATGTTGAAAGTTTTCTTTGGATCATCTTGCTTCTTGATGAATCTTGATCTTTGATATTCAATGTTGACCAAAAAGTCAAAGGTTGACTTTTTGTGTATCAAATGACTTTTCATCAGTTGATCCAAATTCAACTATCAATCCATTGATCTTGAGAAATGATTTGAGTCATGAAATTAGGTCAAAATATTATGTTTGATCCCTTGAGATCATGCTTTAATCCATTAGGTCATGTACTAGGTCAAAAGTCATTGATCAGTTATTCCCAGTCAAAACCCTAATTTTGACAACTTTGCCCCATTGATGATTTGAGTGCTTTTCTTGAGGAATTATGATCCACCCTTGATTAATTGATTAATATGACTTCAAAATGTTGATGTTGGCCAAAAATTATGAATTTTGACTGTATATTGACCACATTTGACTTTTTACCTAATACGGCTGGTTTTCAGTCATCTGAGCAATTGACTGGGCAAATTTGTGATGAAAGACTTGAAACTTGGCATGAGCATTATTGGAGGTATATATTGAACCATGAAAGTTAATTGTGGCTTTATAAGTGCAATTATCCTTGAGAAAACCAAAACACTAATTTGTGGTCTCAGTGTTTAGGAGGTGAGCTTGTCGGACCAACTCTTTGAGAATCCTTGAGCATTTAAGATCTTTTGTGAGAAATGTCTTGAAGAAAAGGGAGGGAAAATTTTGGGGTACAACATATAGCCTCATAGAATACCTAAACCTAGTCAAATAAAGGATGAAGAAATTTGACCGGGTAGAAATCAAGCATGTGCCCTGCGAATAGAACACTTGGGCTGACATACTTTCAAAACTCGCGAGCATAAAGAAAAAGGTGGAAACAAATATGTCATACATGAGTCCCTTTCTCGACCAAGTATTGAAAGATCCTCAATGTTGCTCTAAGTGAACGCCATTGGCGACAGTACATGTTGGATGACCCCAGTATTCAATCATCTCACAAAAGGGAGAGTTACTTGTTAACCAAAAAAAGGCTAATGCAACTAAACGATAAGCCTGCTCTTACGTAGTAGTCGAGCAGAAGCTCTATAGATGAGGTTTCTCCATTCCGTTCTTGAAATGTATAAAGGAAACTAAAGTCCCTGAGATCATGCGGGAAATTCACGATGGAATCAATGCCCAACACTTAGGCAGAATATCCCTGGCACGAAAGGCGCTACGAGCAGGGTACTATTGGCCTACCATGCAGCAGGACACAAAGGAGCACATCAAAAAGTGCGACAGATCTCAATGGCACGCAGACATGCACTTAGTGCCCCTGCATGAGCTAAAAACATTGTCGTCTCCATGGTCGTTTGCCTAGTGGGGGATGGACATCCTCAGGCATTTCACCTAAGGATCATGTGAAAATAAATTCCTGATCGTGGTTGTCGATTATTTCACAAAATGGATAGAGATCGAAGCCCTCGCCAAAATCACATCACACAACATTCTCCATTTCTACAAGAGAAACGTGCTTTCCCGGTTTGGCATACTACAAGCGCTCGTCACCAACAATGAGACGCAGTTCACCGACCAGAGCTTCCAAGATTTCATCGCCAAGCTCGACACTAAACAATAATTCATGTCCGTTGAACACCCTCAAACAAATGGGCAAGCTGAGGTAGCGAATAGAGTCATCTTGCAAGGACTCAAGCGCAGGGTGGGTGAAGCCAAAAAGAGATGGGTTGAAGAGCTGCATAGCGTGATTTGGGCTTACAGGACAACACCACACTCGATGATCGGGGAAACCCCGTCCCGACTAACATATGGTACCGAAGCGTTCATTCCCGTGGAAATCAAGGAGCCATCTAGATGAACTAAATTCCCTATCGACGAGGAACTAAATGATGAGGCTCTCAGGGAATAGCTCGACTCGGTCAAAGATATCCGATCGGGGTTATCTCTTTACGAGGCCATGCTGAAGTAACAGATAACTCTACATCATGATGCTAAAGTCATCAAACGCGAATTTTAGGTCGGATAGCCTAGTTATACGGAGAAATCACAAGGATTCCCGTGAAAGAAAGTTAGTTGTCGAGTGGGGAGGTCCTTATCACGTCTACGGGAAGACGGGAAACAGAGCCTACTACCTCGAACACCTAAGTGGAGAACAACTACCTCGACCATGGAACGCTATAAAACTGAAACAATATTACAACTAAGTCCCTAATAAACACTGGGACCTAGCAGTCGGCGTGCCCTCTCTGACAAACAATGGGATCCACTCGACCATGTAAGCATGTTGAGGTACGAACATAGCCTCCAACCAATAACAAAAGGCATGTTTTCACTCATTAGAAGAGCAGAACCTCATCCTGACGGGGACACCTCGATCGAGCTTAGTCATTGAAGTACCGATAGGAAAAACACCCAGCTCGTGATGGGGAAATTCACGCCATGAAGCCATGGCTCCAACCGCGGTTGTGGCCTCGTCCATGTGGACCCTTAATTTGCCTCCTCAACACATCCTCACATGTGTCGACTACAACTAAGTTCGAGTACAAATTCCACATTTCATGAAATAAACGTATCAAGCACAACGATAAGTAAACATCTAACATGCAATAAACATACAAAATAAAAGGCATTCAGAAAATCCAACCATAAATGTCGATGTTGTCTAGATATTACAAAATTAAGGGCACGCGGACCTAAACAAAAGATAGTCGAATAAAAGCCCCTTGTCAAAGTTTTACAAAAAATACGGGCATGTATGCCCCTAGTCCAATTATTATAAAATTACAGACACGCAGGCCCGAACAAAACAAAAGAAATGCCAAGAAAACATCAATCACTTCTCGGAGTATCCTCTTCGGTATTTGGCTTAGAAGATTCGGGATGAGGGAATACTTTACCAACCACCTGTGAAAAAACTCCAACACCTTCAGTGTTGATCCCCGAATTCAGCAAGGCCAGCTGAGCCATCACGGTCTCAAAGCCGTCGGACACCGTGTCCATGCAGTCTGACTCAAGAATCTAGATTTGAGCAACAAATTTTGCACGAGTCTTCAAGCTGGCGACCCCCTTAGGCTCATCTTTCGCGGGCAGCATGGCAACTTTCAAATCAGCAACCTCTTCTCTAGATTTTTCTTCTCGAGCAGCAGTTAGTCCCTTTGCTCAGAAACTTTGGCCACTTTCTCCTTCTCCTTTGTTAGCTCGTCAGCCCGTGCATGGAACTTTTCCTCACTCTTCCCGAGGGCAGTCTTCAGCTTCTTCACCTTTTCCAGGAGAGTTTTTTTCTCTGACTCCAGCTTACTCACCATGGCAAAAGAACATGCCCCCTCACCCGCGAGGACCACATTCATCTCTGCAACCTTCATTAAACCAACCATGCTCGATGCCAGATGTTTTCTTCTACCCTCCTCATTGAGTTGCCTTATAATGGAAGACTCATCATTAGACACGGCCAGGGGAAATCCTTCAAAAAAATCCTTCTTAACAAAGCAAGGAGGAAGGTTAAAGACCCGATCACACAGTTCATCCTCAGTAAAATCCACATGTTCATTTTCACGGCGACCCATATGCTTCCCTGACATGGCCGTTGGCTCAACATAATCATGAGATCTCACGAAGCTCTAGACCCACCCTTGGTCTGCTCGAGATTAAGGTGAGTAGGCTGATTAGGCTTCATTATCCTCTTGCTACTCTTGTTATCCTGAGTCAATTTCAGCAAACATTCATGATGCTCCGCCATCTTACCTACAAATACAAAAACAACATGCTCGAGTTACTACTAATAGGAAGGTGTATACGAATAGAGTTAAAACAAAAGGCAACAGGATTGTGCGAGCCGAGACCCAAAAGAGTTGCAGCGTCCCCGTAAGTACGACGTTCAACAAGCGCCTTGGTATCGATTTGCCACGCCTTGAAAGTAGGTTCACCATCACCATCAAGGACGTCATTTCCCTCCCGCATCACCCACCTAGAGGGGAAGAATATATTGACGAATTTGTTGAGGACATTGAAGGCCCCTTCATCCTCACTACCCATACTATTGGCAGAAGCGTGGTAGTGACCAGGCCCGTGATCATAATGAGCCTGACACCAATGGAAAGGAAATTTGGAGAGCCTCCTGATCTCTTTATTCCCGTCCTTTCCGTAACAAACTTCTCTGTCCTCTTCGATGATAGTAGTTGGGTCGAACACCGCATTCACAGCTTCTTGAGACACGGGTTGCACGATATACCATTTGTCCTTAAAATCGGGGATAGAGTCCATGTACATCCTGAACAACCTATTGGATTGCTTAAAAGAAACCCAACTATGATTTCCTCCCTTAGACTTCCCTTGAAGGTGGAAAATCCTGAAGAACATGGGAATCGTCGCTCCAACTCTAAGATACCAGTAAGTGATTTCAACCGCCCGTATAAAGGTGATCGCGTTGGGATGCAATTGGGAAGGTTCGAGAGACAAATGATTAAAAATTCCCATTTGAAAGTCTCTAAAGGGTAGATAAAGCCCCAGATCTTTGAAGACAATTTCATACATAGTGAAGTGATCCTCCTGGAAATTCGAGCATATTCTAGCCGTAGGGGACGGGTAAAAGATCATGAAATTTCATCTAAAAACCTTCCTACTAACCGCCATATTTGACGACCGTGTACGTTTCCCTCTGAGTATTATTGAAGACTGAGGTTATCCCTTGAGGCTCTGGCCCAACCTAAGATAATGACTCATCAGCGATAGTATCGACTAAGTGGAGACCCTCGTCAGCTCCACTCGCCTCCTCTACTTTGACCTGCTCGTCTATGGCGGCCACCTCGATTGGTTCGACCATTTCACCTATAAAGCAGAGGAAACCAGTGAATTCAATAGGTAAATCAAATCCACCATTCAACCGTGAAACAAGGGAAAATGGGTTGCTACGACCAAACTACATTGACAAACCCTCATCTACCGAGAGACGAGAAATCTCATGAACACTGCGAGGAAAGGATGAATCCACCGAACAATATCATGAGTTTTGCAAGGATATAGTGAATCCCGCAAGCAAACTCATGAGTATCGCGAGGAAAAAATGAGTTCCACGAGAAAACTCATGGATTTCACAGGGATTTCACCCCCATGGGACATATGATCCATCAAAGCTGATGAATCTCACGATGAGAGGTATGGATTTCCCAAAGTAAAACCCCCAGATATGGAAAATCATCATGAAATCCAAGAATGTCACGGGGAGACCCCTCCAGAAATTTCTACAAAGTATAAATATCATCTATAGACAAGAATAATCGCATAAAAACACTTACTTGATTAACATTAGTGTGGATTCTACGGCGGAAGATGCAACGATGCTCACATTTGAGAAGGAAATTGATGGCATTGAGGAGAAAAGAGGAAACACGAATGTGAAAACATTACGAATGATCCCTTGAAGCACTATTTGTAAAAATTACGTGGAACACGAAGTGTCGCATTGAGTAACTTGTCAACTATTCATTTCTCTGTCGCCCACGCGTTCAGATTCATAATGACCCATACTCCTTAGGCCATCATTCTACCTTAGAAGCTACGCCGCTTGGCCTGCGAAGTGATTATCCTATAGACTTTTCACCTCCCCACGAGTCTAGAAACATGTGGACTCTCCCCAAAAATACGCTCCAGCTTCTATCTAGACAACTACCATATATGGATGACCCTGTCCCTCGAAGAAATAGGGGACCCCCAATAAAGCTATGCTCGTAGGACCGGCAAGTTGGTCTTAAGTCATAGCTCATCCCCTTAGGAGCAACAACTTGGGGGCTCATGTTTTGGACTGGGCCTGCACTTGGATTAAACATCATACAAGGCCCAATCTAACTATGTTGTAGGAGAAGACTAACAACATTGAGTCTTCCCTTGACCATGTCAGGCAGTGATACCACTTCTCACGTCGAGGATAAGTCCTCTGAGGACATCTTCACCATATAAATGTCGAGGAAGATCAATGGCACTTAAGAGGTCCTCGCGAGCACCCTCCTTGTAGGGAAGGCATCCAACGCCTCTGAATATTACGGAGTCCTCTTGACACCGAAAAGACGGCATCCACATACTCTTGATAGTTTAGAGCAGTTCATTCAGGACGGAGACCACGTGTATGTCTCCACTACACACGTAGGTCCCAACAGTCTCCATTTCGGGTCTGCTTAGTTAGCCCAACATGGGGACCTTGGCCCAGCGTTGGGGGCTATAAATACCCTCTCACTTGAGAGGGTCAGGTTCATTCATTCATTAATTCTACTATAGTACTTGCACTCTGATTGTTCCTATTCTCACTTTGGAATTAGAGTACCTTGCAGGTACATCCCCCTCCACTTTACTCTCAACAGCTGCCGTTCAACTCAAGCTTGTAGGCCAATGATGATTCCTCCTGATCAGGTACGGTCAATTTTGAATGCATATTTGATCAAACATGAAACTTAGTTATATGTGTTGTACGTATATTGTGATTGGGCATTGAATCATAATGACAGTGCTATATATTGTTTTATATTTGTCATTATACTGGTTTGGTGTGGCTAAACTATGAATGTGAATTGTATATGGATAATTCATGAAATTGTGTATGCATGTGAAATTATATGGTAATTCAAGTGTGGTGATTGAAGATATGCATGGATGTTAAGGTTAGAGAATGGTCTTAATTGCATATGGTTGTTGTAATTGCACATCCATCATTTGTTGTAAATAATCATGCTTATTAGTTTCGAAGGAGCTAGTGACTTGTCCCAAATTTAGAAAGGGGTTTGAAAGCTTAGAAGACTAACTTTTGTACGTTATTGGTCTAGAGGACGGACCCAGTTTAAAGTAAAAACAAAATAAAAATAACGGTGATTGGTACCACATGCATGAGTGTTGCATTAAGTCATATTGTGTTTATGATTGCAATATAGAATTATGTGGAATTGATGTATTGGTGAATTTGAGAAAATGTGGATGTGTAATTGAGAATAACATGATTAATAGGATGATGTTTTGTTTTATAAATCATATGAAGTGTGAGAATATTATTCATATGCATCTGTGTATGTTATACATTATATATTGTTATATGATTTCGATAATTATGTGAATTCACACCCTTTTGTTGGAATGATATTTTATACGACATTTCTCAGGTACTGAAGATTAGAGTTGCTTTTAACGAGAGTAGCTGATGGATTAGTGTTGTACCCCAAAATTTTCCCTCTCATTTTATCAAGATTTCCCCTTACAAGACTCCTTGGACTCCAGACAGAATTAGGGTTTGCTCTGCTCAAGACATCTCCTTGCACTATTGACCTGAAATTAGGGTTTGAGTTTGCACAGGGATTTTTGGACTTCCAATGCTCAAAATTATTTTCATACTTCATTTTGGACTTATAATATTTCCCCTACCAAGTTTCAAGCTTTGAATCAAATTTTGTCCAGTCAATTGGACAGTTGACCTAGAAATCAGATGTATTGGGGGAAAAGTCAATTATGGACAATTTACAGTCAAACCTCATGATTTTTGATCCACATCAACATTATAGACTCATATGAACCATTTGATCAAGTTTGGACCACAACTCCTCAGGAAATTTGATCAGATCATCAAAAGGGCAAAATGGTCATTTTTAGGGTTTTGACTGCACAAGGGCAATTTCTGATTTTTCACCTAGCCAATGGCAAATTGGGTTCAAGCATAGATTCAAGGACTCAATGTCATCATCCTGACCTAATCACAAGGTTCAAAAGATCTCAATTTCATTGGATTGACAGATGAATTTTCCAGTCAACTGATCAAAAATCAATTGTACACTGAAAAGTCAAACTTTGACGTTTTGGTCAAAATCAAGTGCCAAGGGTCATTTTTCATCAAGATGTGTCAAAACATGAAACTTGTTCATCAATAAACCTAATTTTGCAAATTAGGGTTTAAGATTGAAAATTTTCATAACTTATAAATTTTCTAAGTTATGAAATTTTCTTATTTTTTCCCAACTTTGCCCAATTTTTTCTCCATGATGCAATTGGATTCAAACAAAACTTCTAACATGAAAGTTGTAGTCCTCCACAAAATCTACAACTTTTATTCACAAAGTTTTCCCAAAATATGCTTGTATCTCAAGTTATGATTTTTGGAATAAGGGTCCAAAAACTTTCTAACTTAGTGAAATTTTGCCCTAGTTTAGGCAGGATTTTGACCTATCTTCATGGCAATTTTTCACATAGTTCCACTTGGAATTTAAAAATTCATTTCAAATATGGATTGTATAGAATATTACGAGATTTCCAAAATGTCCAATAACTCTCCAAAATCATTTGTGGTTAGGTAGAATCGAAGGTTTGAATTTGGGAAATTATCACTTTGATCCATGGCATTTTCATGTTGACACAAGTTGCAAAATCTGTCCAACTTTGCTTGTACTTGAATACAGGTCTCTAAACCCTTCCACACTCAAAAATTGAATGCAAACTCAATGTATTGAAGCTTTGTTCTGATCAATAGAGGTTTACACAAGGGATTAATCCAAAAATAGCAAAAAGGCAACATTGCCATTTTCATAAAGTTGGCTTTATGTCAAGTTGTTCCTCTTGAGCCTTGAACCCTTTCTTTTGCAGGAAACAAAGTTCAATAGTATCAGGCAATTTTTACCAACTCTTGGCATACCCTAATCTAGATGGTACAACCCTTTGCATTGTCATTTCACACTTTTCTTAAAAGCCAAGTCAACTTGCAAAAACAAGGAGAACTCTTGTATCTGATAAAACCAACTGTTGCAACCATTCAAAACCAGTTTTACATATTACCTTGAGTCAAAAGCACGGGCTAACCACTTCCCAAGCCTTCCAAAACACCAAAACACTATCTTCCTGCAAAATAGGGCATCTTCTGCAGTTGCACCTCCATCTCACAAACCACTCGTGCGTTTTTCCCCAAACCTCTTCCAACACACTCCATACAACCCACCTAAGCTATCCCAACCATTGGCTAGTGACTGTAACTCCATTTACAAGGTTCACCATTTCTGAATTTTGCTTGTGCAGGTTGACTTCTACAGGCTTATTCAAGCAAGCTTAAAGCAAACTAAGCATTGAGGAAGGACAAAGGAAGTTCAAGCAAGCTCCCAAGCATCTCAGGCCTCATTGAAAACCTCCACATTGCCATACTCGATTTCAACTGAAACAGGTATTTTCCAACTTTCTATCTCTCTATTTAGGAATCATTAGGATTAGGTTTGTGAATAAAAAATGTAGTACTCGTTGCCCTCAAGTTGTACATATGCATATATTTCATTTAAGTTAACTGTGTTGAGAGAGTTTGATTGATGAACTTTCTGAAAAAGTTAGGTTAGAAATTAGGGCCAGAGAAATTATCTCTGGTCTTTGAGAGTTAGATTAAGTTTTTTATATGGTTGGAATCATGTTGAAAAATGCTATAACTTTTGTGTTGTGAGTTTTTGCTTTAGACCACGTATGCAGGAGTTAGCCATTTGTACATGAAGGCGCGCGTTTTTGAACAAAGGTTGAAGATGAAGATCAGTTGGGTTGGGCCTGGCTGTTTCTTACTTTTTGTACCCCTGATTTGCTTCTCACACCCCCTAACCCATTTTCACTATTTTTTTATATTTTTGAATTTCATTTTTTATTTTTGACTTTATTTTATTTTTTCTAAACATTAAAAATACCAAAAATATTTTCATAAATTTTCATATTTTATTTTATTATTTTTATTATTTTTTAGGCAAAGAAATAATTATTAAATAGTATATACTTTTATTTTCTTTAACAAAAAACTTGTAAATAATATATAAAAATATTATATTTTTATTTTTATTATTTATATACTTAAACAATATTTTTCTAACATATTTTTATTTTTTTGACATTTGTATATATTTTTTTGTTTTATTGTGCATAAATAAATAATACATAATATATATATTTCTTAAAACAAATTAGGGTTTCTACCCTTAATTAAAAAAATAATATTTTATTTCTTTTATTTTTAATACATTAAATAGTTTATTTTTACATACATAAAAATAATACAAAAAACATTTTTTGCATATTTATAATATATTGCATATTTATTTGTCTACTCAAATATTGCTTATTTATTTGCAAAAAATTCAATTTGGTTGTAATAGTTGATTTAGGGTTTTATATTTCTTGCAAATAATCCCTTATTCAAAATTGTATCCCCCTCCCCATATCAATGTTGTAATAGTTGTAGGTTACTTTTACGCATTTATTGCTTTCAAATATGCATGATAGAGATTAGGGTTTGTATGAAATATCTAAAATCAAAACAAATAGCTAGACCTAATGCAAGACATAAAAGCATGTAAATTGACAACACAATGCACACATGCACCCCTAGGATTTCACCCACTTGTTGCCTCTAAAATGGACATGGTATGCATGTTGAATATCTTGGCAAAACAAAAACAAAACAAAAGATCATAGTCCCTCGATGACGCTATCTTGGTTGCCTATACACAAATGATCTAGTCCCTCACACAAAAACTTGCTAAGATATTTAGCACTATTGCTATCATGGTCAATACGATGACCCGCGCCTGTCCCGTTTAACATCCAAACACAAGTTTGTTTACCAAATGCAATGCTAAAACAACACTGTAAAAGGGTTAAAAATGTGTAGGAAAGATCTTTGAGTAGATAAGGTAGACAACTCTTAGTTACTTGATCAAAACTTGCAAACATCCTTGCTAATTTCAAAACACACAATTTCAAAACATTTCCCAAAACAAACTTTCAAACATTGAAACATTTTTCAAAAGACAAAACATCTTTGTATACATTCAAACAAGAATCATTACAAAGGTTGCCTAGACAAGGCATCTTTTCAAAATACTTTTAAAACCACACACAAAGCACCATTTCAAACAATTGAAAAGCAAAAGCAAGTGATCTAAAACAAGTAACTAAGAGCCCATGGAAAACCATGGATGAAAAGGGTGCTAGCACCTTCCCTTTTCATAATATACCCCCCGAACCCAAGAAAACATCTCAAAGGTCTTTCCTGTGCTTTTTGACCTTTCCTTTGGATAAATAAAAATTCGGTGGCGACTCTTGCTAAACTGAAACATTTGCAAACACAAACGCAAAACCTCAAGTCAGTTCTCCCAGCGCATCACAGAACTGGCGACTCTGCTGGGGACTAAAATAAAAGTGGGGTTACCTTAGGGTTTTATATCACCTTTAGATGCTTATATTTCTTGACTTAATTGCTTTACATTTGGTTCTATTGTTTGGGTTTGAATCCTCTACCCGGATTTGGGAAACATTCATAGGTAAATAGCAATACAATATGGAAACTGTGCGGGGTATACCGACATGGTTGAAGCAATAGCTATATTAGTGCGACATATTTGTGGGTACCGGTATCCTTTGAGTTAATCAAAGAGAATACGGGGCCGCTGAGTGATGTCATGAAGCACTAATGGACTTTTAGAACCTTTACTTGACCAACTTGGCCTTTTTTAGGGGTAGTGAGATGACCGGCTTTGGTGCAGTCCGAAGTTGGTAGATACTCGATACTACACTCATTGAGGGTTGTTTTCTTGGAATATTTCGTTCGCCAGTTAAGTGGCTAAACTGAAACAATGAACACAAAAAATAATCCAGTGATATTGAGCTCCTTAGAACCCAGTTACTATTTATAGGACAGGTTGAGCCAACTAAAGTTCAAGAAGGTACTTACCTATGAAACCCCATGCAAGCCTGAAACTAGGATCTTGTGTGATTTGTTTGTACATATATACTTGTGCATAACATCATAAACATCATGAAGCATCATTTGCATCCACTAACCATTTCAAGGGTTTGGATTTTCATCTTTGTTCCTGTTTTGTAGGTAATGGATTCACTCCGCAGGAAAATAATTCAGGTCAACCTTGTGAGAATTCCACCTCAACTTAAGGAGCTTACTTCCAAGATTCCAGAGAATTCTCCCTTCACTGAAAGACATGGTAGACTTCTCAACTTGGTCAACTCCAACATAGAGGAAGACATGGTGAAAGTTCTCTTCCAGTTCTTTGACCCCCTACACCACTGTTTCACATTTCCTGATTACCAGCTTGTGCCTACTTTGGAGGAATTTTCTCAACTCCTGAGGATTCCTATTCTCCATCAACTACCCTACAACGGTACGGAAAGAGATCCAAAGCTTGAAGATGTTTCTCAAGCCCTACACTTGCACCATCTGATGTCAAAGGTCATTGGGAAACCAGAAGTGGTGTCAAGGGTTTCTTGGAAAAGTTCCTATTTGAGAAAGCTCAAGAATGCTGGAATTCATTGGACTTACAAGCTTTTGAGGAGATTGTGGCTCTTCTCATCTATGGGTTGGTCTTGTTCCCAAACCCTGACCAGCTTATAGATGTGAATGCTGTCAAGATTTTCATATCTTGGAATCCTGTGCCTACATTGCTTGGGGATATCCTCCACTCATTTCACACACAAAAAATGAGGAAAAAAGGTGTTCTCATGTGTTGTACTCCTCTACGGGCAAGGTGGTTTATTTCTCACATTCCCCAATCAGTTTTGAAGAATGAGCAAGGTTTGAGGTGGTCACACGATTGATGACCCTTACACATTCAGATATCTATTAGTGTTCTCGATCCCGAGAAAATGTTATCATCATTGACCGTTGTGGGGAATTCCCTAATGTCCCTCTACTTGGCATTAGGGGAGGCATTACCTACAACCCTTGCTTAGCTCTGAGACAGTTTGGGCATGCCCAAAGGGATGGCCCTCATGACATGCTGATTCCAGACTTTGTTTTTTACTTCGACAATGACGATCAAGGACTTCGACAAAGGTTTATCCGAGCTTGAAGGATGCCCAACAAAGTGGACAGTAAGACCTTGGGAGAGAAGAATTCCATCCCCCTTGATCCTTACCTCAAGTGGGTACGAACCCGCGCCTAAAGTCTTATGATTCTTTACCCCTACATTCTGCCTGTGATCAAAGAGCATGTTATGGAAGGAGAAGTTCCATACACCCTCCTACATCCTGACATGCCAACATCACTTGAAGATTTGCAAAGGAGTTGGATACAGCTCAAGGGAGAACGCGATACGTTTGAAGCCCAATTATACGCCAGTGAGAAGAAGGTTTTGGAGCTTACCCGCCGACTTCACGAAGAGGAGACTCTTAACACTTACATAGCGCCAAAGAGGATGCGCAATGTCTTTTTACATTAAGAATTTTGTAATATTTTTGCCCCTGGGGCATTTATGTACTAACAAATTTCTTCTTAATATGACGTGTGTTCTTTTTGTTTGCAACAAATTTGAATTTCTGAATCCTTGAATGCATTACATGAATAACATATCATTCATCATATGCATAAACAGGTCTCTACACCAGGTTTCCTTATCTTTCTGTTGTTTATTTCAGCAAGATGGATTTGGAGCATACGGTTAAAGATCTGCAAGCACAGAATTCGCAATTCCAGGAACTCCTCATGACCTTAGCAAAGGGTCAAGAGGATCTCAAAGCACTGTTAGAGAAAGAGAAGGAACAAGAAAGGAAGAAAAAGAAAAGAATTGGGGTAGCCACTATGGGAAGGAGATTTGAGCATCAGGTTAGGAGAGTTCTGGAGTTCCCCTCGACGTCTGACGAAGGGGTTGGTAAAGGAAAGGGCGTTGCAATGCCTTCTGAATCTGAAGCTGAAGAAGAAGAAGAGGAAGAGGACGAAGATTACTCAGAATAACAATATCCCCCGGCGGATGATAAGTATAAAAATCTTGAGGATCGGTTGGCAGCCATGGAGTTGCAAAGGGTACCTGGTTTAGATTTCGAAGAACTAGGATTGGTTGCTGGGATCGTCATTCCTCCCAAGTTCAAAGTACCTACATTTTCTAAGTATGACAGTTTGTCCTGTCCAAAGATGCATCTGAGGTCCTATGTCAGAAAGATCTAACCTCACTCCTCTGATAAGGATCTTTGGGTCCACTTTTTTCAAGATAGTTTGTCAGGCACGCAATTGGACTGGTTCTATCAACTTGAGAGATCTGATGTTCATAACTGGGAAGACTTAGCTGTTGCTTTCTACCGAAAATACCAACACAATGCAGATTTAGCGCCTACTCGTACTCAAATACAGAGTATGGGTATGGCCTCTAATGAGGGATTTAAGGAATATGCCCATAAGTGGCGGGATTTGGCTGGAAGGGTGCAGCCACCATTATCAGATAGAGAGCTGGTTGACATGTTTTTAGAGACCCTGTCTGATCCATTCTTCAATCACTTGATCGGGAGCTCATCTGCAGGGTTCACCGAATTAATTCTGACCGGTGAAAGGGTCGAAGCTGGCATTAAAAGTGGTAAAATTCATAAGGATGCCTCCACTTCCGCTGCTATTAAGAAGACCTTCCCAGCTAAGAAGGAAGTTTCTGCTGTTCACACCCAGAGAAATCAAGGAAGAACGGAGCACCGACCAATGGTAGGGGCTGTGATGATTCATAACTCTTCAACCGATCAACCTCGCAGCAATCAACCAAGAGTGAATCAGCAAAGGGTAGAAAGGCCACAACGGAAATTCACCCGAATCAATATGACACCAGCTCAAGTCCTCCCTCATCTGTTAAAGTTGAACCTTACCAACTTGAAAGAAGCGCCGAAAAACCCTAATACCTCTTCTCCTTATTATCACTCCAATGCAAAATGTGCATACCACTCTGACAGTGTAGGGCATGATACCAACAATTGTTGGGCTCTTAAAAACAAAATCCAAGACTTGATAGACGCCAAGGAGGTAGAATTCGATGCGCCCGAAAAGTCGAATGTGATTTCTGCCCCAATGCCGAAGCATGGTCATAATGTCCATGCCGTTATGGAAGATCTTCATGTTACCACTGTTGATGACCTTTTGACTCTGTTACCAGTGATTAAAGTGAATTTGATGAAAGTAGGGATATTCCCGG
The DNA here is from genome assembly GCA_948472305.1 of Vicia faba. NCBI lineage: Eukaryota > Viridiplantae > Streptophyta > Magnoliopsida > Fabales > Fabaceae > Vicia > Vicia faba. Next base: position 1,156,829,544 of record OX451736.1, on the reverse strand, counting down.
GCTGTGGAAAAGACTGTTACTTTTGTTCAAACTTGCAAGCTGACTATCCACTATTGAAATCAGGCATCCAACGCCTGATGGATACCCAAGAGATCCTCTTTCAAAAGACTCATGTTGTTACTATCACTCATGTTACTCCTGCTACCTTTGATACTCCAACCAATGACATTGCTATAATAACCATCTCTGACGATCTTTCCAAGACCTGCAAAAGGCCTGTTAAGATTACGCCTGATCCTAAGTTTGTGCCGTTGAAAATCACCATGCCGGGGCCTGTCCCGTATAAATCTAACAAGACGATACCATGGAACTACGGAGGAGAAATCTTCTACCATGGTATCAAGCAGATTGAATCAGTCCAAGAGAATTCCGATGATGAAACCCCTGATATAGGGAATATTGCGGGAACGAGCAAGATAACTCGCAGCGGAAGGATCTTCTCTCTGGAGATTTCTCCTTCACGGGCAGTCTTCGGACCCTCGAGAGTTTCTGTACCTGTCAAGCCATCTGTGCAAAGCCTGGTAATTGAAGAATTTGATGTTCCCGAAGCTAGACCCTCTGATGTTACTTCCAATAAAGATAAGGGGATACAAGAAGCACCTGTCAGGACGAAAGCTCAGACTGTGGTTGTCCCCGAGACCACCTAAAAAGAGATGGAAGAAATCTTAAAGATAATCAAGAAGAGCGACTACGATGTCGTGGAGAAGCTAGGACAGACCCCTTCAAAAATCTCCATGCTGGCTCTCTTACTCTGCTCTGAGGCTCATGCTAAAGCCTTGAACAAATTTATAAAGATGGCACACGTGCCTCAAGAAACTTCTGCTGACCAGTTTCAAGAGTGTGTGGCTAGCCTTACAGTCGATAACTGTCTTGTTTTTTCTGATGCTGATTTGACCCCTAAAGGAAGAAAGCATAACGATGCACTGCATGTCTCGGTAGAATGCAGAGGGACCACACTGGCCCATGTTCTGGTTGACACCGATTCATCTTTAAATGTGCTACCGAAGAAGGCGTTGGACAGATTAGACTGTGAAGGTTTGACCCTAAAGCCCAGTAACATCATTGTTAGAGCCTTCGACGGTTCTAAGAGGATGGTTCATGGAGAAGTGGACAACCCAATCAAAGTGGGTACCAAAATTTTCAACTCTACTTTTTATGTGATGGACATTCGTCCTTCATATTCATGCTTGTTGGGAAGGCCATGGATCCACAGTGCTGGGGCGGTCACTTCCTCTCTGCACCAAATGCTAAAGTATCCAGTTCAGGGTAAGATCATAACGGTGCACGGAGAGAAAGAGTACATGATAAGTCACCTTAACTCCTTCCGCTATGTGGAGTTAGATAGCGAATTCATAGAAACGCCTTTCCAACACTTTGAGGAGGTTTCTCCTGAAGTCGCAGTTGCAAAGACAATGATTGATGTGCCTATTGTTTCCAAGCCTGTGTCTAGGATGGCATCCCTCAAAGATGCGGAGGCCGTAATCAAAGAAAGAAGGAGTAGAGTGTGGGGGCAACTGCCTGATTTTTCTTACAAAATGGACAAGTTCGGACTAGGTTTCACTGCTGCTGGTCAGAAGGCTGTGCGTCGCTCCCGGGCTGGAGGACCACCCTTAAAAATCACTCATCATGGAATTAATGCCTTAGAAGATGATGATGAAGAAGATAACTTTGAAGATTGGATCTTTCCAACCGTTGAAGGAGGATTAAGCAACTGGGAAGCGAAAGACTTCGTTCCCATCACTTTCATCAACCAGTAATTTATCTTTGAACAATTTCCTATTTTGGTCTGTAATAATTAAACAATTCGTACACTCTCTTTTTTGCCTTATGCCTTTCCCGGGGCATATAGGTCCATTTGTAAGGGCTTGATTTCTTCATTATCATATGCCATTTTTTAATGAATCATTGGACGTTTTCATCTATAAACTGTTTTATTCATTTTCTTTCCTTTTACATTTTGTTTTGTTTAAGGATGGCTATCCCTTACACACACCCACACTCACAAAATGCAGGTACCCATCCACTCCGGATTCCATGGGTGACTATTCTGCTTTGGACTTCAGTGACTCTGAAGATTTGGTCAATCATGCCGAGTACGAAGGTGATAAAGACTGTGAAGTGCCTGGGGAGTTAGCTAGACTTTTGAAACAAGAAGAAAGGGCTATTCTGCCCCATGAAGAGTTGTTGGAGACTATCAATTTGGGAACAGAGGAAGACAAGAAAGAGGTAAAAGTGGGTGCCAACCTGGAACCAAATGTCAAGGAGCGCTTAGTTCAGTTGTTGAATGAATATGTTGAGATCTTTTCCTGGTCCTATGAAGACATGTCGGGACTGGATACAGGTATTATGGTTCACCGTCTCACTACAAGAGAAGACTGTCCAACAATCAAACAGAAAGTCCGCCGAATAAGGCCCGACATGTCCGAAAAGATCAAAGCTGAAATGATGAAACAATTCAATGCTGGTTTTCTGGCTGTTACTTCCTATCCACAATGGGTTGCTAACATTGTGCCCGTGCCTAAGAAGGACGACAAAGTCAGAATGTGTGTGGACTATCGGGACTTAAACAGGGCTATCCCTAAAGACGATTTCCCACTACCACACATTGACATCTTGGTTGACAACACAGCTCAACACAAGGTATTTTCCTTCATGGATGGATTCTCGGGATACAACCAGATCAAAATGGCCCCCGAAGACATGGAAAATACTACTTTTGTCACGCAGTGGGGTACCTTCTGCTATAAAGTGATGCCATTCGGACTGAAGAATGTCGGGGCAACCTATCAGCAAGCCATGGTAGCTTTGTTTCATGATATGATACACCATGAGATCGAAGTCTACGTAGACGACATGATAGCCCGTTCACAAACAGAAGAAGAACACCTTGATCATCTGCAAAAGTTATTTGTCAGATTGAAGGAATATAAACTCAGATTGAACCCTAGCAAGTGCACTTTTGGAGTCAGGTCTGGTAAACTTTTTGGATTTATCGTCAGCAACAAAGGCATTGAGGTTGATCCTGCTAAAGTCAAAGCTATACAAGAAATGCCTGCCCCCCGCACTGAAAAGGAGGTTAGAGGTTTCTTGGGACGCTTAAACTATTTTGCAAGATTCATCTCTCACCTAGCATCTACCTGTGAGCCAATCTTCAAGTTGTTGAAGAAAGATCAGGTGGTTGAATGGAACAATGATTGTCAAGTTGCTTTTGATAAGATCAAGGAGTATTTGCTGGAACCTCCTATCTTGATGCCACCCGTTGAAGGAAGACCGTTAATCATGTATCTGACTGTTTTGGATAACTCAATGGGGTGCGTACTGGGCAAACATGACCAGTCTGGCCGAAAAGAGCATGCCATTTATTACCTTAGCAAAAAGTTTACCGACTATGAGACTCTTTATTCACTGCTCGAGAAAACTTGTTGCGCTTTTGTATGGGTTGCTCGCCGGCTAAGGCAGTATATGTTGACACATACCACTTTGTTGATTTCTAAAATGGATCCGGTTAAGTATATCTTCGAGAAGCCTGCTTTATCTGGAAGCATCGCTAGATGGCAAATGATCCTGACAGAGTATGATATTCAGTACACAACCCAAAAAGCTATAAAGGGGAGTGTACTAGCTGACCATCTAGCTCATCAAGTCGTCGAAGATTACTAATCTATGAGATTCGACTTCCCTGACGAGGACATCATGACATTGGACAACATTGAAGGTAATGGACCGTATGACGAACCTGAACAAGGATCCCAATGGACTCTGTACTTTGATGGTGCTTCAAATGTGCTTGGCAACAGTATCGGTGCGGTACTTATCTCTCCGGAAGGTTGCCATGCACCTTTCACTGCTAGACTCTGCTTCAGCTGCACCAACAACATGGCCGAATATGAAGCCTGTATCTTTGGTCTCAAAGCTGCAATTGACCTAGGAATCAAATCTTTGGTCGTATTTGGGGACTCAGCTTTGGTTCTCAGTCAAATCAAAGGAGAGTGGGACACTAAGCATCATAATCTTATCCCATACAAAGAACATGTCTTGACATTATTGCCTCATTTCGAGCAGATTACCTTTGAGCACTTCCCGCGAGAAGAAAATCAATTAGCAGATGCTCTGGCTACCATGTCTTCCATGTTTAAACTCAACTAGGATAATGAGGTTCCCCAAATCACCATCGAACGAATGGACGAACTTGCGCACTGTCATGAGATTAATACCGAAGAAGTAGTGGAACAACCCTGGTTTCATGAAATCAAAAGGTATCTCCAGACTCGAGAATACCCTGAAAGAGCTTCTGTCAATGACAAAAAGTTCTTAAGGAGATTTGCTGCCAAGTTCTTTCTAAGCAATGGTATCTTATATAAGCGCAACAATGATTGTGTTCTACTTCATTGTGTGGACAAGGTTGAAGCGGAGTTTATCATGACCGAAATACATAATGGCACATTTGGCACCCACTTGAGCGGACATACGATGGCTAAAAATATTTTAAGGGAAGGCTACTACTGGTCTACCATGGAAGTTGACTGTCATCAACATTCCCGTACTTGTCACAAATGCCAGGTCTATACTGACAAGGTACATATTCCTCCTGTTCCTCTCAACGTTCTAACAGCTCCTTGGCCATTCACGATGTGGGGAATCGACATGATTGGAGAGATCAAGCCTACAGCATCCAATGGACATCGCTTCATCTAGGTAGCTATTGACTACTTTACCAAGTGGGTCGAGGCAGCTTCCTTCGCCTCTGTTACAAAGAATGTGGTTGCCCGCTTCATCAAGCAGAACCTCATATGACGGTATGGTATCCCTGACAAGATCATCACGGACAACGGTACAAACCTGAATAACACTAAGATCACCGCTCTTTGCGAGCAGTTCAAGATTCAACATCACAATTCATCTCCCTACCGACCAAAGATGAACGGTGTTGTTGAAGCTGCAAACAAAAACATCAAGAAGATCATTCAAAAGATGACAATCACCTACAAGGACTGGCATGAGATGTTACCGTTTGCTCTGCACGGATATCGTACCACGGCGCGTACTTCAACTGGGGCAACCCCCTTTTCTTTGGTATATGGCATGGAGGCTGTTTTACCTATGGAAGTTCAGATTCCTTCTTTGAGGATTATGAAAGATGTTGGTTTAAGTGAAGACGATTGGATTCAGACCCGGCTTGATCAGCTTAATTTGATCGACGAGAAGCGACTTACTGTTGTTTGTCATGGTCAGACGTATCAAAAACGGATGATCAAGGCTTTTAACAAGAAAGTCAGGCATCAGGTATATCAAGTCGGAGATCTTGTAATCAAGCGGATCATCTTCCCGCAAAGTGATCCTAGGGGCAAATGGACTCATACTTACTAAGGACCATTTGTGATCAAGAATATTTTTTCTGGTGGGGCAATGATTCTGACCACTATGGACGGCGACGACCTGCCGCACCCTGTAAATGCAGACATAGTCAAAAGATACTACGCATAAATGACCCGACAAGTTGAAAACCCGAAAGGGCGACTTGGGCAAAAATGGGCATCCCGGTGAATCGAAAACCCGAAAGGGCGGTTTAGGCAAAAATTAGGGATAAATAAAAAAAATTTGTACACCCGGCAAGTTGAAAACCCAAAAGGGCGACTTGGGCAAAAAAGGGTTTCCCGGTGGACTGAAAACCCGAAAGGGCGGTCCAGGCAAAAGTTAGGGAATCAAAGCGTATGACTATGTCTCGTCGGATCACTGTAAGGACAATCTCTTCACGACCAAACTCCAGGCTCATGATCAATCTAATCACCTTCGGACAAAGCAACAAATGGACAAGATACTCAGAGTTATGAAGGCTATAGCAGAATGGGAACCCCATGGAATTGTTACACATAGCCATCTTTCTTTGTATAAAAATTTTCTCAATTTTTACAACAACATTCTCTTACTAGGATGTCTGCCTCCTTTGTACAAAATACTTACAAAAGTTAATACAAAAATACTTCAAAGTGCAGAAATTTGCTTTCCTTTCCTTTCTTTTTACACTTATGTTTTATTTGAAAACGTCCAATTGTTTGTTAAATAGGCATATGCATTTGAATATAATCACTGCTTACAAATAAAACAAAATAAGGAAAGATAATTACTGATAGGTCGAAAGTATAGGAAAACGTCTTTAGGCTATTCCAGAAGAAATCCACCTACAGTATGACATTCAGATCCTCAATCAAGCTAAAACCTTGAAGTACATATCCCCAGTGGAGCCCAAAAACTTTGAACTACAGACCCTCAGCGAAGATGAAACCTTCTTCCCCAGTGGAGTCAAATTTCCAACGATCAATCCCCAGCAGGAACCATTCAGTTTTCCCCAATTTCCCCAGCAGGTTATCTTAAAAGTCTGAGAATCAACCAGATAACAGTTAACTTTTTGTCTTATCCCCGACTAAGATGATTCCCCAGTAGATTGGCGTACAACCCAAGCTCCTGATTTTCCCGGCAGAATAAACACTCTCCCCACAGAGTTATTTCTTGGCAGAACGAAGATTCTAGTTCCTGTTTCTCCATTTGAAGCCTCCTAGGTTTTAATTCCCCAGTAGAGGTCGTTGGATTTTTCCTTATTTCCCCAGGAAAGTCATGAAGGATTCTCACATCCCCACAGAAGTTGTCAAAGTTTTTATAATCCCCGCAGGTTGCCCAGGATTTTCTATCCCCAACAGTAATCAGCAAGGTTCTCTCTGTTAGAACAAAGTTTGAATCTACTACCCAAAGTTAAAGTTTTGATGATAACAAAATGCTAGACTAAATTAATTGTATAATTCATATGAGACATATATGCTACCTAAAAGTTATATTATACAGTTACAGAAACTCTAATGGATACCAGCATAAGAACATCAATATCAGCATCAGAAGATGAAACATCAATATCAGCATCAGAAGATGAAATATCATATGCCAGCATCAGAAGATCAAAGCATGTTCTTACGCTGAAGCTTGATGAACAGATTTGCGCGTAACATACTTCAAACTCTGATCAAGACCAAAACAATATCATCAGCAGTTAGAAGCGTCAGAATAAGCCAAAGCCAGCAACACGCTTAAGTGACAACGGTACTGTGCATTCAAGACACTTTATTACCAACGGCTGTATTCCAAGACAAGATCTTCTCAATATGGAAAGAACATAATGGACATTGAAATGGAATAATTGACTATAACGTATCTTTTCCAAATGCTATTTAAACAAGTCAGTGAGAAATGAATTGGCTAATGCTCTACAACTCTTTACACGTCAAAAGCTAAACAACTTCATCCTCACTCATACAAGTTGCTATATCTCTAAAATTGCTTACTCCATAGTTATAGCATCCTAGTTTCACATAAGCTCAATTGGTGTATTATCACAGGTGTGATATAGAGTTTTTGTAGAAAACATTCAACACACATAGTTTTCATTTATCTGTAAGAAAGAATTTCCTTGAGAAACCGGTATGTGGTTTAGACTCAAGAAGGCTTTAGCAGTTGTTAAAGCAGTTGTAATATTCAGTTGAATATAGTGGATTAAGACCTCGTTGGAGAGAGGCGAAATCACCTTGACGGGTGGACTGGAGTAGTTTGAGATCAAACGAACCAGGATAAAAATATCGTGTTGTCTGCATTTAATTTCAAGGTTTACAATTCAACCCCCCTTCTTGTGTTTTTCACTTCTTCAATTGGCATCAGAGCGCCTGGTTCTGAGCTAAAACACTTAATCGTGTCAGTACAAGATCCAGCGTCAGAAAAACACAATGGCAGGAACATATCAACACATCAGCAATAACAACAATGAAGATAGAGACAGATTCAGCGGCAAACCTCCAGTCTTTGATGGAGAGAATTTTGATTACTGGAAAGACAGAATTGAAAGCTTCTTTCTGGCACATGATGCTGATCTGTGGGACATGGTGACAGATGGATACACGCACCCAGTGAATGCTAGTGGTCAGAAGATTGACAGGAAGGAAATGTCTGATCAACAAAAGCGTGACTTCAAAAATCACCACAAGGCCAGAACTATTCTTCTCAGCGCCATCTCTTACGCAGAATATGAAAAGATATCTGTTAGAGACACTGCAAAGAGTATGTTTGACTCTCTCAGAATGACGCATGAAGGCAACATTCAGGTCAAAGAAACTAAAGCTCTTGCGCTCATTCAGAAGTATGAGGCATTCAAAATGGAAGAAAGTGAATCAATTGAAACGATGTTCTCAAGATTCCAAATTCTGGTGGCTGGTCTCAAAGTTCTGGACAAAGGGTATTCTACTGTTGATCATGTCAAAAAGATCATCAGAAGCTTGCCTAAACAGTGGAGGCCAATGGTTACAGTGCTGAAGCTAGCTAAAGATCTCAACAAAATCTCTCTGGAGGAACTTATCAGCTCCCTCAGAAGTCACGAGATTGAGCTAGAAGCTGATGAACCTCAGAAGCAAGGTAAGCCTTTAGCTTTAAAGTCTGTGATCGGTGGATCTGGAACTGACTATTTAACGCTGATTCGCGAAATGTCGCGGAAGCAAGAGTCGCCACCGTCTTTTATTTTCTCCAATATGGAAAGGACAAAAGCACATAAAAATTCCTTATTGAGATTAGTTCTCGGTTCGGGAGGTAGATTTATAGAAAGGGAAGGTGTTAGCACCCTTTCTATCCATGGTTATCCATGGGCTCTTAGATACTTGCTCATTTTTGTTTTCAAAAGGTTTGTTTGCTTTTCAAGTGTGAGTTTGAAAAAGTTTCGTTTAAAATTTCAGTTCGACACTTGTATCAGTCCTCAAGAGTGTTTGAAAAGTTGTTTTTTGAAATCTTTTTGCAAAGTGTCGGTGTGAAAAGAAGTTTTTAATTTTTGTTTTGAATTAGAGCAAGTATCTACGAGTCGTCTACCTACCCTAAGGAATTAATCTGTGTAAATGTCCTTAAGGTAGTGCCCTCCCACCATTGAGAGGTAGGTAGCACCACCGTTGGAGGTGTTTGGGTCAATTCGAGGATTAGGGACAGTGTGGTCACCAGAGCAATAGGAGGATACCTTAGAAGCTACCCCCATGCCATGTTCATGGACATGAGGACTTACTAAAACGTCCTCTACTCGACGACCATGTTTCGAAGGCAAGGCAACAGTGTGATCACCAGAGCAACAGTAGGACACCTTAGAAGCTACCCTTATGCCATGTTCATGGACATAAGGACTCACTAAGACGTCCTGTACTCGATGACCACGTTCCGAGGGGCAAGGCAACAGTGAGGCGTACCCTAGGAGTGGTGTGTGAATTGTGTGTCATTTTCAGTTATATTTGTCTTTGTCATGCATTGGGTGTTCTACGCTTTAATTTTATTTGGGCATTTATTCTTTCATGTGATTATTAACAGTTAAAAGGTGCGAGAATTAAAATGCGAAAAGATAAAGGTCCTACGCTATTACAAGGCGCGGGTCTACATCGCCAAATTAAACCAAGACCCGATTTGAATGAAAGAAAAATGCGGAAAATAAATGTCTTATTTATCTATTACAAGGCTTTGGGGCAAATACATTACATTCATAAAAGAAATAAAATAAATGCGCGAAAAGAAATTATATTCGAAGGCGAGGGCGTTGGACCCTTTAAAGAAATTAAATTAAAATTATTAGTGAATTAATGATTAAGGAAAAAGAAGAACTTATTTTTTATGTTTTTTGGATTTGTGAAATTAAAAAAATTAATTGGAATTAAAATCCTAATTCTAAGCATTTTTTATTATTAAAGAAATAAATTCAAGTTTGACCTAATTTACATTAATTATTTAAATGGCATATTTATTTACAAAAATAATTAATAGTTAATAATAATTATAATATGAAAAGAATATTTATTAAAAGAGAATCAAAATGCATTAAAAAACCTATTTTTATATTTTTTTTAGTTATTAAGAAAACAAATTAAAATTTAAACCCTAAATTAAAAAACTAAATTGATTGTCAAATTTATTTACAAAAATTAAAAAAACTAAATTGATTGTCAAATTTATTTACAAAAATTAATAGAAATTAACATTAATAAAAACATATTTTTTTGTTTTATGATTTTTTTCTGTTTTTTGTGTTATAAAAACTAATTTTATGAATTAAATAAAACAATTAATCAAAAGGGAAAAAAAAGAGAATTAGAAAAAAGAAGAAATATGCAAACCATAGGGGGTTTTCTGGCCCTTTTGGAGGTTTGTGGGAAGCATTTTGGCCCATTTGATTGAGGCCCTTTTGACTTTTCTGACTTGTATGCATACGCGTTGACTGGGGTATTCCCTGGACCTTGGTTCCTGGCCACTGGATGGGCGCTCATGGCCACTTGGCAAGCCATTGGTGAGAGTACATGGTGGATCACTGAAGGGCAAAGGTACCTGAACATGTTACAAAGAAAAATATAGGGAAATATGGGGGACCTGGGAATCGAACCCAGGTCCCAAGGCTTGCCAATCAGATTCCCAACCACCACACCATTCAACGCGTTTGTATGAATCATAAAAAACAAATATTATAAACAATAAACCACGCTAATGATATTAACACAAAAAACGCGCTGAAAATTTGAATGATCCAACCATGATATGACACGCAGGCTTCTTCCTCGTTGTGCATGTAAACAAAAAAGAGATAGCGGGGGTTTTAAACCCCCACTAAATGTATCTTGCGAAAAATAGTGATTAGAGTATGGTCCCTCATAAATTGAGCGCGAGGTGTGGTTTTGGATCGTTGGAATGTCACGAGTGTATTGGTCTTGGTCTTATGGTCCAATTTTTCCCCAGGAAAAAACCCCAATTTCAAACCTCTGAAACCCTAGGCAGCTTCCATGGTGGATTCGTGCACAAGGCTTAAAAACTCAATCAAAGAATGCCAATAGCTTTAGAACAATCAGCTTAGTACAAATCAATCATTAGAATGCATTAACATGGCATGAAAATATGAATACGAATATGCAAAAAAGTGTGAACAGGGTGACTTCGTGCTACCAGTTCTTTGAGTATGGAGACCTGAAAAGTATTGGAAAAGATTCCTGGCAGCCTTGGAAAGCTTATGGAACAGTTTTTAGGCTTTGAAACACACTGAAACTATGTTTTCAGTTTTGAACTTTTTAAGAAAAATGCAAGTTTTGGTTTTTGATTCTGAGCGCAGCTAGCTTGTTCTTGTGCATTAGGTTATCATCCTATATGTATCTGGAACGAATTAGGTTAAAGAAACCAAGCCCACACCGTTGCATTCATGATTCGAATATTTGGTTTTCAATGTAATCTTTTTCAATCTTTTTCATGTCTTTTTGATGCCAATCAATGGAGATTCTTGCCTTTTTTGATGTGCACGAAATCTTGAGTGAATAATGAGCCTATTAGCTGCATAAAAAGATTTAAAACACATGATTTGCTATTTTTGTCATATTTTATTTTAATTAAATGAATTAATAATAATAAAAATTCAAATAATTAATAAAAAATGATGAAATAACTCCCCTTTGGGTCAATGGGTCGTGCATAACTTTTGGATGATGATTCTTGGAAGAAATTGTGGCCCATTAGCAATTTTGAGGCATTTGAAGCAAAGTTGACTTTTCAAAATTCCTAAAAATTTCCCAACTTCCACAAGGAATATCTTGCTCAATTTTTAAGCTTTGATCATGTTCTTGGACATTTTGGAAAGGTCTTGAAGTCCTCTAACCAATGCCTTTGGTCCCATGTCATTTTGATATACCAATCTCAAGTTATGGTCTTTTACTTAAAGTGCCTTTTTGTTGACTTTTGAAAATGACCTATAATGTTGAGATTGATAACTTTTTGTGAGAGCATTTCTTGGACTTGAAGTGTGAAGATGAGTTGTAGGAAATGACATTCTCTTCAAAATTAGCTTTGGATGGAATTTTTATGATAAACCATGTGGAAGTTATGCCCTGGTCAAGTTACAGTTGACTTTTTCAACTGTCCAAATATGGAAACTTTTGCATCTTGAGACTTTTTGAGCCATGCCTTGAGAATCATGATCAAGAATTGATCAAATGATGTTTGTGGCTTCAAAATAAGATGTTGACCAAAAATTTGGACTTTTGACTGTCAAATGACCATTTTGCCCCTACAGTTGACTGTTGAGCAATTAGGGTTTTTGACTGTGCAATTTTGTGTTGTGAGTCTTGAAACTTTGTATGAGGATGCTTGACAATGTTTATAGGCATGTGGGACTTGTTTGGACCCTTGAAAACTTCAATTTCTGTGCTAGAACCAAAACCCTAATTTTTGACTGTTAGGAGGCCATTGAACTGTGCAACCCTTGGGGAGATTTTAAAGCATGCTCTTAGCAAATCTTGGAGAATATGGGAGGGAAAATTTTGGGGTACAACAGTTGCCCCTGTTCAATCTTCTTAGACCTGAGGATGTAGATTGGCTAACGTGCCTTTCGTAGTCCGAAGGTGGAAGATGATTGAACACTAGAGTGCCCAGAAATTTGCGCTCACATGTTGGCAGTGTGATGTGGGGAATGGGCTTACAGATGCCATTTGGAGATTGATGGATAGGAAGATGGGCTTATAGATGCCATCTGGGTGTCGAACGCGTAAGAGATTCCTTAGCGAGAACTTGCGTACCTGAAAAAGAAAATGATTACCTGGCCTGTTACAGGAGCTGGTCTTCAAACTCTTTATATGGACGCACCCTGGTTGGTTACAGGAATCGGGTCTGGAGCTTCAAACGGTGATGAATAAATCAGGGATGATTACTACCTCAACAGTAACGATGAGAGAATCTTTGGCGATTACTACCTCAACAGTAACGATGAGAGAATCTGGGGCGATTACTACCTCAACAGTAACGATGAGAGAATCTGGGGCGATTACTACCTCAACAGTAACGATGAGAGAATCTGGGGAGATTACTATCTCAACAGTAACGATGAGAAAATCTGGGGCGATTACTACCTCAACAGTAACGATGAGAGAATCTGGGGCGATTACTACCTCAACAGTAACGATGAGAGAATCTGGGGCGATTACTACCTCAACAGTAACGATGAGAGAATCTTGGATGTCTTCTACTGAGTCTTCATCAGGAAAATCTTTAGGAATCGATTTAACTGGACCCGAGAAGGCCTTTGACGGGGTAAGAATCAGAAAAATCTTTAGGAATCGATTTAACTGAACCAGGCAAGGTCTTGGAATCTTCAACTGGATAAGAATCAGGGAGATCTTAGGGTCGATCTGACTGAACCAGAGGAGGCCTTTGACGGGATAAGAATCAGGAAAATCTTTAGGAATTGATTTAACTGAACCGGACAAGGTCTTGAAATCTTCAACTGGAATAAGAATCAGGGAGATCTTAGGGTCGATCTGACTGAACCAGAGAAGGCCTTTGACTGGATAAGAATCAGAAAAATCTTTAGGAATCGATTTAACTGAACCGGACAAGGTCTTGAAATCTTCAACTGAAATAAGAATCAGGGAGATCTTAGGGTCGATCTGACTGAACCAGAGAAGGCCTTTGACTGGATAAGAATCATAAAAATCTTTAGGAGTCGATTTAACTGAACCAGACTAAAGTCTTGGAATAAAGCTGAGAATTTAACCGGATCTTTCCTGAAAGGTAAAGGTCAGTCATATGCAATGCATGATATGGATCAAGCAATGATGTTCTCAACATAAATGGGATTGTAAGATCATGATGCGTATATGCATGCTACAATGTATGGAAGTGCGATGTTTATGAATGTATTTTCGTCTAGGAAAATAAATCCTTGACGGGTGCCAAGAAGTCACATCCTGGGCTGATGTTGGGGAATAGACTTGATGAAGAGATTACTCTGCGGGGAATAATTACTCTAGCGATATTACTGGGGAACAAGTACTCTGTGGGAAGAGAGGTACTTTGCTGGGATGTTGATGGTAACTTTGCTGGGGATACCATTGTTATGTTGGAAGTTTTGATAGACTCCGCTGGGGGTAAGAAGACTTCGTCGGGGACGATCTTTCCGTGGCTTTTGGCTGAGGATAACCCAGTTATATCCTGGTAGGGAAATAACCTTTGAACAAAACCGGGGGACGCGTTCGTGCTCTGTAGGGGGGAAGCTTCCAGAATCTACTGGGGATAAGCTTCCTGCTGGGGAGATGATTCAAACTTTCCTGGGGAAATCTTGATTGGACTCTCCTGGGGAAATTTTTTGAGATATATTGGGGAAGTGGCTCCGCTGAATGTCTGGTATACCGCCGGGGAACAGTCTTAGACCAAGACTACCGGGGATGCTTATTAAGAATGTCTGTATGATGTGCCGGGGAATGTTGAGATCTGCGGCGGATACCCAACTTCCTTAAGGATGATTGTATAACTTTGCTTGGGGAGAGTGTATTGACTTGCTGACTCACTCTCTGGGGAATTAAGATATACTGGTTGTGTTCTTCAGCTGAACCTACCTTGATACCTGGGTGGACAGAGCAATTAGATCGCTTAGACAACTCTTTATTGCCCCTGTTTCTAATGTTACCTGTAATTAATCCTTTATTTCGTATGCAAATATTTATGAGTTAGCAATTAGTGTCAAATGCATATATCACAAATTGAACCTTGGACGCTCTTCGCAAAACAAAACAGAAGAAGGAAAAACAACAATTGGCAATTTTTCTGAACAGTGTATTTATATTGATTTTTGAATTTGCCTGTAAATAGGCGTTTTATGTACAAGAGGCGGACGTCCTAGTAAGAGAACGCCACCGAATAAAAGAGTTTATACAATTTATACAAAGGGAAAACAAAACAGCTGTGTGAACAGAACAATCCCACTGGGTTCCAACTCTGCTATCGCCTTTATATCTTCGAGCGTCTCATCACTTGATGACCTAGTTGACGATGAAGCTGATTGATCGATTCCGTCTGAACTTGGTGTTGATACCGGATTCTGGATGCAGGGTGATCCAATGAGACATAGTATTATGCTTTATCCCTAACTTTTGCCTGGACCGCCCTTTCGTGTTTTCAGTCCATCGGGATACCCATTTTTGCCCAAGCCGCCTTTTCAGGTTTTCGACTTGCTGGGTGTACAGATTTTTTTCATTTCATCCCTTCATTTTGCCCGAACCCTTTTGGTTCGCCGGGAAGCCCTAATTTTTTCCTAGGTATGTCAACCTAGCAGATCTTTTTCATGCGTAGTATCTTTTTACTATGTCTGCATTGGCGGGGTGAGGAAGGTCGTCACCATCCATGTCGGTTAGAATCATGGCTCCTCCTGAGAACACATGTTTAACCACAAATGGCCCTTCGTACGTAGGGGTCCATTTGCCCCTTGGATCACTCTGAGGAAGGATGATGCGCTTGATTACCAGATCCCCAACTTGATATTCTTGTGGCCTAACCTTTTTGTTAAATGCCCTGATCATCCGTTTTTGGTACGTCTGACCATGACAAATAGCAGCAAGTCTCTTTTCGTCAATTAGATTTAGTTGATCAAGTCGTGTCTGGATCCAATCATCTTCGCTCAGATCTGCATCCTTCATTATCCGGAGAGAGGGTATTTGTACTTCGATCGGTAAGGCTGCCTCCATGCCGTAGACCAAGGAGAAAGGGGTTGCCCCGGTTGACGTCCTTGCTGAGGTACGGTACCCATGTAGAGCGAACGGTAACATCTCGTGCCAATCTTTATAAGTCACTGTCATCTTCTGCACAATTTTCTTGATATTCTTATTCGCTGCTTCTACAGCCTCATTCATCTTCGGCCGGTAGGGAGAAGAGTTGTGGTGCTGTATCTTAAATTGCTCGCAGAGCTCAGTGATCATCTTGTTGTTAAGATTGGTACCGTTGTCTGTAATGATCCTTTCAGGGATGCCGTACCGACAGATCAGGTTGTGCTGAATGAACCGTGCCACAACGTTCTTGGTTACAGTGGCGTAGGAAGCTGCTTCGACCCACTTCGTGAAGTAATCAATCGCTACCAGGATGAAGCGATGCCCATTGGACGCTGTAGGTTTAATCTCGTCGATCATATCTATGCCCCACATTGCAAACGGCCAAGGTGCAGTCAGGACATTCAGAGGAACTGGAGGAACATGCACCTTGTCTGCATATATCTGGCATTTATGACACGTTCGAGAATGCTGGTAGCAGTTGGCTTCCATTGTGGACCAGAAATACCCTGCCCGAAGGATCTTCTTTTCCATAGTGTGTCCACTGGAATGTGTCCCGAAGGTACCTTCATGTAGCTCTGCCATGATCCTTTCTGCTTCAGTCTTATCCACACAATGCAGTAAGGTCGAATCATGGTTTCGCTTGTACAGGATGTCGTTGCTGAGGAAGAACTTTGCTGCGAACCTTCTCATAAACTTTTTATCGTTGATAGATGCACCTTCAGGGTATTCCTGAGCTTCCAAATATCTCTTCACCTCATGGTACCAAGGTTTCTCAAGTATTTCCCCAGCCTCAAGATCACAACAGTATGCCGGTTCGTCCAGTTTCCAAATGATGATCTGGGGAGCCTCATTGTCCCACTTGACTTTGAACATGGATGACATCGTAGCTAACGCGTCCGCTAACCGATTCTCCTCTCTCGGAAAGTGTTCAAAGGTTATCTCTGTGAAATGGGGGATCATTGTCAACACACATTCTTTGTAAGGAATAAGATTCGGATGTTTCGTATCCCACTCTCCTTTGATCTGATTGATCACGAGAGCGGAATCTCCAAAGACACTCAGAAACTTGATCCTTAAGTCAATCGCAGCTTGGAGACCCATGATGCATGCCTCATACTCCGCCATGTTGTTGGTGCAGTTGAAACATAGCCGGGCAGTGAGTGGAGTATGAGTGTCCTGAGGGGATATGATCACAGCGCCGATACCGTTACCCAAGGCGTTGGAGGCTCCGTCAAAGTGCATAGACCATCGGAATCCTTCCTCAGGTCCTTCATCCGGTCCAGGTACTTCACAATCAGTCACTATCATGATACTCTCGTCAAGAAACTCGAAGTTCATTGACTGATAGTCGTCTACTGCCTGATGTGCCAAGTGGTCTGCCAATACACTTCCCTTGATGGCTTTCTGAGTTGTGTACTGGATGTCGTATTCTGTCAAGATCATTTGCCATCTTGCTATTCTCCCAGACAGAGCAGGTTTTTCAAATATGTATTTTATAGGATCCATCTTTGAAATCAACAAGGTAGTGTAAGTCAGCATATACTGTCTCAGCCGGCGAGCAGCCCATACCAAAGCGCAGCAAGTTTTCTCGAGCAGTGAGTATCGGATCTCACAGTCGGTAAACTTTTTTCTAAGGTAATAAATGGCATGCTCTTTTCGGCCAGACTCGTCATGCTGCCCCAGCACACACCCCATTGAGTTATCAAGTACTGTCAGGTATAATATCAGAGGTCTCCCTTCAACCGGTGGCATAAGAATGGGTGGCTCTTGGAGATACTCTTTGATTCTGTCAAAAGCGGCCTGACATTCATCATTCCAACGTACTACCTGATCTTTCTTCAGCAGCTTGAAGATTGGTTCACAGGTAGCGGTTAGGTGCGAGATGAATCGAGCAATGTAATTCAGGCGTCCTAAAAAGCCTCTGACTTCTTTCTCTGTCTTAGGAACTGGCATCTCTTGAATGGCTTTAACCTTGGCAGGGTCCACTTGAATACCCTTATCACTTACAACGAAGCCTAGTAACTTTCCAGATCTAACCCCGAAGGTGCACTTGTTCGGGTTCAACCTCAGCTTGTACAGTTTTAGACGGTCAAACAGTTTCTGCAGATGATCAAGGTCTTCTTCCTCAGTTTGGGACCTTGCAATCATGTCGTCGACATACACTTCTATCTCATGATGGATCATGTCATGAAATAAAGCAACCATGGCACGTTGGTAGGTTGCCCCAGCATTCTTCAGTCCAAAAGGCATGACCTTGTAGCAGAAGGTGCCCCACTGAGTAACAAAGGTAGTCTTTTCCATGTCTTCTGAAGCCATCTTGATCTGATTATACCCTGAAAAACCATCCATGAAAGAGAACACCTTGTGCTGAGCAGTATTGTCAACCAGAACATCAATGTGAGGTAGAGGGAAGTCATCTTTGGGGCTGGCCCTGTTCAGATCCCTGTAGTCGACACACATTCTGACCTTACCGTCCTTCTTTGGTACCGGCACCA
Organism: Vicia faba; assembly: GCA_948472305.1. Classification (NCBI taxonomy): domain Eukaryota; kingdom Viridiplantae; phylum Streptophyta; class Magnoliopsida; order Fabales; family Fabaceae; genus Vicia; species Vicia faba. Next base: position 1,156,811,423 of record OX451736.1, on the reverse strand, counting down.
CATTGGCAACCCACTGAGGGTAAGAAGTCACTGCAAGAAACCCGGCATCGAACTGTTTCATAACCTCGGCTTTGATCTTCTCAGACATCTCTGGACGCATACGGCAGACCTTTTGCTTAATTGGAGGGCAGTCTTCCTTGGTAGGCAAGTGATGGACCACAATGTCGGTATCCAACCCAGGCATGTCTTCGTAGGACCAGGCAAAGATCTCCACATAATCATGTAACATCTGAGTCAACCGTTGCTTCATGCTGAGCTCTAGGTTGGCACCAATTTTAACTTCCTTTCTGTCCGTATCAGTACCCAGATTTATTGTTTCCACTAGCTCTTCGTGTGGTTGAATTGCCCTCTCTTCCTGGAGTAACAGTCTTGCAAGCTCGCCAGGAACTTCGCAATCATCTTCACCTTCGTCTTCGGCTAAGTTGATCGGATTTTCGAAGTCATAACTGGCAGTAGCAGAGTCGTTACCAGTGAGATCCATAGTGGATTGAAACCTGTATGAGTGAGTGTGTGTAAATACAACTGTTTTGCAATATATAAAGAAAGGAAAGAAAGAAAAAGAGCATAAGATTTGAAGTGCGAGAAAACGTCCAAGGTCTTTATTCATGATATATGAAATGACAATTAATATGCCCTCACAAATGAAGCCACGGTGCCCCGGGTAAGACACCGGGCCATAGAGTTTCAATTCAATGTTTATTACAAATAACAAAACAAAGGAATTCATTACTCCGTAGCAAAAGTAACAGGTAGGTTGTCTTTTGCAATCCAATTGCTAGGTCCACCGTTGGCCGTCGGATAAATCCAGTTGTCGAACTCAGCTTCATCCACTTCATCATCCTCCCTGATAGCATTCACTCCATGGTTAGGCATGGGAGCAGTCACCACGTTGGGCTTCTCAGGTGCCTCAAAATGTACCTCCTTGGCATCAATAAGGTCCTGCACTTTATTCCTTAAGGCCCAACAGTCATCAGTAGAATGTCCCGGGCTATCGGAGTGATAAGCACAGCGAGCATTTGGGTTATATTTGGGAGAGGCAGTGTTCACAACCTTCGGGGCTTCCCTGACAGTCACCAAATTGGTGGATAGCAATTGCGGTAAGATTTGTGATAGGGTCATACTCAGTCGGGTAAACTCTCTTCTGGGTCTTTCAGCCCTTTGTGGATTGGTTTGCCGAGGAGCGGCAGCAGGCTTAGCAATCACCACCGCGTTGACAGATTGGCGGCGTTCAGGTTTATCTTGTCTTCTAGACCCATATACAGCACTGGCCTCCTTCTTAAAGGGTTTCTTCTCAGAACTTGAAGATCCACCCTTCTGAATTTTACCGGACTTCATTCCAGCCTCTATCCTTTCTCCAGTCAGAATAAGGTCGGTGAACCCTGCAGATGAATTACCGATAAGATGATTAAAGAATGGCCCGGAGAGGGTCCCCAAGAACATATCCACCAGCTCACGGTCTGTTAACGGAGGCTGCACCCTGCCAGCCAGATCCCTCCACTTCTGTGCATACTCTTTAAAACCTTCGCTTGATCCTAGCGACATACCCTGGAGTTGGGTACGTGTAGGAGCAAGGTCGGCATTATATTGATACTTCTTGTAAAAAGCAGTAGACAACTCCTCCCAGTTACGAACCTTGGTCCCATCCAGCTGATAGAACCATTCGAGATGAGTCCCTGAAAGACTCTCCTGGAAGAAGTGGATCCACAAGTTCTTGTCCACTGTGTACGGTTGAATCTTCCGCACATAAGATCTGAGGTGTAGCTTGGGGCAAGACGCCCCGTCATACTTGGTGAAAGATGGTGCTTTAAACTTGTGAGGAATGATCACACCAGTAGATAAGCCCAAGTCTCCGAAATCCATCCCAGGCACTTGTTGGATCTCCATGGCGTTCAGTCTATCTTCCAACTGTTTGTACCGGTCTTCAGCAGGAGGATATTGTTCCTCATTAAAATCAGTCTCGTTGTCAGAGACTACTGGACTTAGAGCCTTTCCCCCCTGGGGACTGTCTTTGCCTACAGAAGAACCAGCTTCCTCATTCTGCAGAGTGTTACCAAACCTCCGGCCCGAGTTGAAAAGAACAGTTCTCTTCTTCTTCTTCTCCTTCTTCAGGAGCAAAGCCTTCAGCTCTTCTTGACCTTGAGCCAAACCCATGATCAGCTCTTGAAATTGTGCGTTATGCGCCTGAAGGGCCTTGATAGACATCTCGGTTGATGATTCAGGGTTCATGATGCTGAAATAAACAACGAAGAACAGTAAACAACCTGAAAAGAAGAGTACCTGTTATGCACATGATGAATGATATGTGTTTATGCAATGCATTCAAGGGTTCGAAAGTTCAAATTTGTTGTAGACAAAAAGGAACACACATTATCATTAAGGAAATAATTGTTTAGTACATCAAAGCCTCATGGGCACATATTACAAAGCAAATCAATCCCAGAAGACACTATGCATCCTCTTTGGAGCTATGTAGGTGTTGAGATTCCTCTCCTCGTGCAATAGGCGGGTGAGCTCCAAGACCTTCTTTTCACTAGCATGTAGACTGGTCTCAAGAGAATTCCATTCTTCCTTAAGCTGGATCCAGCTCTTCTGCATTTCTTCCCAGGATGTGGGCATGTCAGGATGTTGAATGGTGTATGACACTTCACCTTCCAAAACTGGCTCTTTGATCACAAGGAGAACATGAGGATATGGCATCACTAACTTCTGGGAGCGAGCCCGTACCCACTTGAGATAAGGTTCCAACGGGATGGAATTCTTGTGCCCCAGTGTCTTGCTGTCTATCCTACTTGGCATCCTCCAAGCTCTGATAAATTTCTGGCGAAGTCCTTGTGCATCATTATCGAAGTCAAAAACTATATCAGGAATTAGCATGTCATGAGGGCCATCCCTCCGAGCATAACCAAATTGTCTCCAGGCCAAGCATGGGTTGTAAGTAATACCTCCTCTGATTCCAAGTAAAGGAACATTAGGGTACTCCCCGCAACGATCAATGATTGTGACATCTTCTCTGGACCGAGGGCACCAATGTATATCTGCATGTGTAAGGGTCATCAATCGTTTAGACCATCTCAAACCCCGCTCATTCTTCAAAACTGATTGCGGAAGGTGTGAAATAAACCACCTTCCCAGGAGAGGAGTGCAGCACATAAGAACACCTCTCTTTCTCATGGTTCGAGTGTAACATGAGTGAAGGATGTCCCCAAGAAACGTAGGTATAGGATTCCTGGACATGAAGATCTGGACAGCACTGATATCTATAAGCTGATCTGGGTTAGGGAACAACACCAAACCATAGACAAGGAGGGCCACAACTTCTTCAAAAGCTTGTAAGTCAAGGGAGTTCCAACATTCCTGGGCCTTTTCAAACAGAAACCTGGCTAAGAACCCTTTGATGCCACTTCTAACTTCCCAATGTCCCTTGAGGTCAGATGATTGTAGGTGTAAGGCTTTAGCAATCTCTTCAAGCTTGGGTTCCTTTTCCGTACCGTTGTAGGGTAGTTGATCAAGGATAGGGATCTTCAGAAGCCGGGAGAACTCTTCCAATGTAGGTACCAGTTGATAATCCAGGAAAGTGAAACAGTGATGCAGAGGGTCAAAGAATTGGAACAGGACCTTTATCATATCTTCCTCAATGTTGGTGTTGACCAAGCTGATGAGTCTTCCATGTCTTTCACTGAATGAAGAGCTCTCTGGAATCCTGGACACAAGCTCCTTAAGCTGAGGAGGGATCCTTACAAGGCTAATCTGAATTGTCTTTCTGCGAATAGTTTCCATGTCCTACAAAACAAGAACAAAGATGAAGATTCGAACCCCTGAAATGGTTAGTCAATGCATATGATGCTGTATGATGTCATGATGCTATGATTAAACACACCACAAATATTTACAAAGGCAAACATGATAAGGCACACAAGTCACACCACAGCCCTTAGAGTTTAGGCCAGCATGGGATCTGGGTATTACCCTCTTGAAGTTGGTGGGTTCAACCTGTCCTATTAGAAGTAACCGGGCTCTAAGGGTCCCAATATCACTGGATTGCTTTCATTTTTCATCGTTTCGATTTAGCCACTGAACTGGCGACCGAAATATTCCAGGAAAGCAACCTTCAATTGAGTGTAGTATCGAGTATCAACCAACCTCGGACTGCACCAAAGTCAGTTATCTCACTACCCTAAAGAGGCCAAGATAGTTCAATTAAGGTTCCTAAGGTCAGTTGATGCTTCATGACACCACGCGGAGGCCCCGTACTCTCCTTGACTGAACTCAATGGTTACCGGTACATACCAAAGTGCCACATCAACGTAGCAGACTGTTTCAACCATATCGATATACCCCGCACAGTTCCCTCACAGCCTTGTTGCTACTTTCTAAGAAGGTATCCCCAGATCCGGGTTAGGATCTATAGAACTCCCAAGACAGTCCCACAATTTAAAGCAAACAAGTCAAAGAAATTGAAAACACAATGATCTTAGTCCTAAGGTACACCTCACTTTAAAAGTTTATATCCCCAGCAGAGTCGCCAGTTCTGTGATCGGTGGATCTGGAACTGACTGTTTAACGCTGATTCGCAAAATGTCGCGGAAGCAAGAGTCGCCACCGTCTTTTATTTTCTCCAATATGGAAAGGACAAAAGCACAGAAAAATTCCTTATTGAGATTAGTTCTCGGTTCGGGAGGTAGATTTATAGAAAGGGAAGGTGTTAGCACCCTTTCTATCCATGGTTATCCATGGGCTCTTAGATACTTGCTCATTTGTGTTTTCAAAAGGTTTGTTTGCTTTTCAAGTGTGAGTTTAAAAAAGTTTCGTTTAAAATTTCAGTTCGACTCTTGTATCAGTCCTCAAGAGTGTTCGAAAAGTTGTTTTTTGAAATCTTTTTGCAAAGTGTCGGTATGAAAAGAAGTTTTTGATTTTTGTTTTGAATTAGAGCAAGTATCTACGAGTCGTCTACCTACCCTAAGGAATTAGTCTGTGTAAATGTCCTTAAGGTAGTGCCCTCCCACCATTGAGAGGTAGGTAGCACCACCGTTGGAGGTGTTTGGGTCAATTCGAGGATTAGGGACAGTGTGGTCACCAGAGCAATAGGAGGATACCTTAGAAGCTACCCCTATGCCATGTTCATGGACATGAGGACTTACTAAAACGTCCTCTACTCGACGACCACGTTTCGAAGGCAAGGCAACAGTGTGATCACCAGAGCAACAGTAGGACACCTTAGAAGCTACCCTTATGCCATGTTCATGGACATAAGGACTCACTAAGATGTCCTGTACTCGACGACCACGTTCCGAGGGGCAAGGCAACAGTGAGGCGTACCCTAGGAGTGGTGTGTGAATTATGTGTCATTTTCAGTTATATTTGTCTTTGTCATGCATTGGGTGTTCTACGCTTTGATTTTATTTGGGCATTCATTCTTTCATGTGATTATTAACAGTTAAAAGGTGCGGGAATTAAAATGCGAAAAGATAAAGGTCCTACGCTATTACAAGGCGCGGGTCTACATCGCCAAATTAAACCAAGACCCGATTTGAATGAAAGAAAAATGCGGAAAATAAATGTCTTATTTATCTATTACAAGGCTTTGGGGCAAATACATTACATTCATAAAAGAAATAAAATAAATGCGCGAAAAGAAATTATATTCGAAGGCGAGGGCGTTGGACCCTTTAAAGAAATTAAATTAAAATTATTAGTGAATTAATGATTAAGGAAAAAGAAGAACTTATTTTTTATGTTTTTTGGATTTGTGAAATTAAGAAAATTAATTGGAGTTAAAACCCTAATTCTAAGCATTTTTTATTATTAAAGAAATAAATTCAAGTTTGACCTAATTTACATTAATTATTTAAATGGCATATTTATTTACAAAAATAATTAATAGTTAATAATAATTATAATATGAAAAGAATATTTATTAAAAGAGAATCAAAATGCATTAAAAAACCTATTTTTATATTTTTTTAGTTATTAAGAAAACAAATTAAAATTTAAACCCTAAATTAAAAAACTAAATTGATTGTCAAATTTATTTACAAAAATTAAAAAAACTAAATTGATTGTCAAATTTATTTACAAAAATTAATAGAAATTAACATTAATAAAAACATATTTTTTTTGTTTTATGATTTTTTTTTCTGTTTTTTGTGTTATAAAAACTAATTTTATGAATTAAATAAAATAATTAATCAAAAGGGGAAAAAAAGAGAATTAGAAAAAGGAAGAAATATGCAAACCATAAGGGGTTTTCTGGCCCTTTTGGAGGTTTGTGGGAAGCATTTTGGCCCATTTGATTGAGGCCCTTTTGACTTTTCTGACTTGTATGCATACGCGTTGACTGGGGTATTCCATGGACCTTGGTTCCTGGCCACTGGATGGGCGCTCATGGCCACTTGGCAAGCCATTGGTGAGAGTACATGGTGGATCACTGAAGGGCAAAGGTACCTGAACATGTTACAAAGAAAAATATAGGGAAATATGGGGGACCTGGGAATCGAACCCAGGTCCCAAGGCTTGCCAATCAGATTCCCAACCACCACACCATTCAACGCGTTTGTATGAATCATGAAAAACAAATATTATAAACAATAAACCACGCTAATGATATTAACACAAAAAACGCGCTGAAAATTTGAATGATCCAACCATGATATGACACGCAGGCTTCTTCCTCGTTGTGCCTGTAAACAGAAAAGAGATAGCGGGGGTTTTAAACCCCCACTAAATGTATCCTGCGAAAAATAGCGATTAGAGTATGGTCTCTCATAAATTGAGCGCGAGGTGTGGTTTTGGATCGTTGGAATGTCACGAGTGCATTGGTCTTGGTCTTATGGTCCAATTTTTCCCCATGAAAGAAACCCCAATTTCAAACCTCTGAAACCCTAGGCAGCTTCCATGGTGGATTCGTGCACAAGGCTTAAAAACTCAATCAAAGAATGCCAATAGCTTTAGAACAATCAGCTTAGTACAAATCAATCATTAGAATGCATTAACATAGCATGAAAATATGAATACGAATATGCAAAAAAGTGTGAACACGGTGACTTCGTGCTACCAATTCTTTGAGTATGGAGACCTGAAAAGTATTGGAAAAGATTCTTGGCAGCCTTGGCAAGCTTATGGAACAGTTTTTAGACTTTGAAACACACTGAAACTATGTTTTCAGTTTTGAACTTTTTAAGAAAAATGCAAGTTTTGGTTTTTGATTCTGAGCGCAGCTAGCTTGTTCTTGTGCATTAGGTTATCATCCTATATGTATCTGGAACGAATTAGGTTAAAGAAACCAAGCCCAAACCTTTGCATTCATGATTCGAATATTTGGTTTTCAATGTAATCTTTTTCAATCTTTTTCATGTCTTTTTGATGCCAATCAATGGAGATTCTTGCCTTTTTTTATGTGCACGAAATCTTGAGTGAATAATGAGCCTATTAGCTGCATAAAAAGATTTAAAACACATGCTTTGCTATTTTTGTCATATTTTATTTTAATTAAATGAATTAATAATAATAAAAATTCAAATAATTAATAAAAAATGATGAAATAACTCCCCTTTGGGTCAATGGGTCGTGCATAACTTTTGGATGATGATTCTTGGAAGAAATTGTGGCCCATTAGCAATTTTGAGGCATTTGAAGCAAAGTTGACTTTTCAAAATTCCCAAAAATTTCCCAACTTCCACAAGGCATATCTTGCTCAATTTTTAAGCTTTGATCATGTTCTTGGACATTTTGGAAAGGTCTTGAAGTCCTCTAACCAATGCCTTTGGTCCCATGTCATTTTGATATACCAATCTCAAGTTATGGTCTTTTACTTAAAGTTCCTTTTTGTTGACTTTTGAAAATGACTTATAATGTTGAGATTGATAACTTTTTGTGAGAGCATTTCTTGGACTTGAAGTGTGAAGATGAGTTGTAGGAAATGTCATTCTCTTCAAAATGAGCTTTGGATGGAATTTTTCTGATAAACCATGGCAGTTATGCCCTGGTCAAGTTACAGTTGACTTTTTCAACTGTCCAAATATGGAAACTTTTGCATCTTGAGACTTTTTGAGCCATGCCTTGAGAATCATGATCAAGAATTGATCAAATGATGTTTGTGGCTTCAAAATAAGATGTTGACCAAAAATTTGGACTTTTGACTGTCAAATGACCATTTTGCCCCTACAGTTGACTGTTGAGCAATTAGGGTTTTTGACTGTGCAACTTTGTGTTGTGAGTCTTGAAACTTGGTATGAGGATGCTTGACAATGTTTATAGGCATGTGGGACTTGTTTGGACCCTTGAAAACTTCAATTTCTGTGCTAGAACCAAAACCCTAATTTTTGACTGTTAGGAGGCCATTGAACTGTGCAACCCTTGGGGAGATTTTAAAGCATGCTCTTAGCAAATCTTGGAGAATATGGGAGGGAAAATTTTGGGGTACAACAAAGTCTAACAGAAAATCTGACTCCAAATCTTTGCAGGTTGTTGAAGAAACCTCTGATGGGTCCTCATCAGAAGAAGACGAACTTTCTCTCCTCTCCAGAAGAGTGAACCAACTATGGAAGCAGAGGCAAAGAAAGTTCAGGAATACCAGAAGATCCGATCAGAATGAGTCCTCCTCCAGATACAGAAGATCAGACTCCTCCTCTGGATTCAGACGATCTGAAGGCTCCTCAGGAAGCAGAAAGCCAAACACCAAGGACATCATCTACTATGAATGCAACGAGCAAGGACACTACAAGAGTGACTATCCAAAGCTTCAGAGGGAAAAGCCCAAAAAGAAGTTTGGAAGGGAAAAGAAGAAGAGTCTCATGGCTACATGGGATGACTCTGACTCATCTGAAGCTGACTCAGAATCAGATGATGAGAGAGCAAACATAGCTCTCATGGCTAACATATCAGAAGACAGTGAAGCTTCTGAATCAGACTCTGAATCAGACACCGAAGAGGTATTCCCTGACTTTGCAATTAATTTTACTAAGGCTGAACTTGCTGAAAGCCTTAACGAAATTCTGGAAAGATTCAGCAGATCAGAGTTAAATTCAGAAACCTGAAAAGGAATCTTGATTCTGACTCTGATAAAACTGATAGTCTTAAATTGGAAAATTCTGAGTTGAAAAATAAAATTTCAAAATTAGAAAATCTTTTACAAAACTCTCAGAAGGAAACAATTTCTGAAACTCACAGCAGCGCTGATGAGATCATCAAGGAGTATGATCACAGCTTTCAGAAGTTCCTGGCTAAAAGCATAGATAAAAGCAAAATGGCTTCAATGATCTATGGAGTTAGCAGAAACGGCTAAAAGGGAATAGGATACCAAGGTAAGGTACCCACACCAAAGAATTCCATGGATTTAATTATTAAACGCACTCCTCTGAATTCACACTTTGTGTATGGTCACACACATGATATTAAATATACTAGTGGTAAGTATTCTGTGAAACCAAAATTCAACCAGAGTTTTGGCAAAGCTAACAAATCAGGACCCAAGAAAATATGGGTACCTAAGGATAAAATAATACATGTTGCAGATATCTTTAGCAACAAATCAGAAACACCAGTCATGGTACCTGGACTCTGGCTGCTCACGACACATGACGGGAAGAAGGCATATGTTCTAAAGCCTGGAACTTAAGCCTGGAGGCCACGTAGGCTTTGGAGGCAATCAGAGGGGAAAGATCATTGGCTCTGGAACAGTAGGTAATGGAAATCTTCCCTCTATAAACAATGTTCTATTAGTAGATAGATTAATGCATAATCTGTTATCCATAAGTCAATTAAGTGATAACGGTTATGATATAATCTTTAATCAAAAATCATGTAAAGCTGTTAGTCAGAAAGATCGGACTATCCTATTTAATGGAAAGAGGAAAAATAACATTTATAAAATCAAACTTTCTGAACTAAAAAGTCAGAATGTAAAGTGTCTTATGTCTGTTAACAACGAGCAATGGATCTGGCACAGAAGATTGGGGCATGTTAGTATGAGAAGAATATCTCAGATTAACAAACTCAATCTGGTCAAAGGACTTCCTAATCTGAAGTTCAATTCAGATGCTCTGTGTGAAGCATGTCAGAAAGGCAAGTTTGCAAAACCTGCTTTCAAATCTAAAAACGTTGTTTCCACCTCTAAGCCATTAGAACTTCTGCACATTGACTTATTTGGACCAATTAAAACTGCTTCAGTCAGTGGCAAGAAGTACGGGTTAGTAATCGTAGATGACTATAGCAGATGGACATGGGTAAAGTTCTTAAGACACAAGGACGAGTCACACTCTGTGTTTGTCACCTTCTGTAACCAAGTTCAGAATGAAAAGGATCTTAGAATCGTTAAAGTCAGAAGTGATCATGGTGGAGAATTTGAAAACAAAGATTTTAAGTCATTCTTTAATGACAGAGGCATTCTGCATGATTTCTCTTATCCTAGAACTCCCCAACAAAATGGAGTTGTAGAACGAAAGAATAGAACATTGCAAGAAATGGCCAGAACCATGATCAATGAGACAAACGTTGCTAAGATCTTCTGGGCAGAGGCAATAAACACAGCGTGCTACATTCAGAATAGAATCTCCATAAGACCTATTCTGGAAAAGACTCCATATGAATTGTGGAAGAACAGAAAGCCCAACATTTCATATTTTCATCCATTTGGATGTACTTGTTTTATGTTAAATACAAAAAAAACTACTTGAACAAGTTTGACTCTAAAGCACAGAAGTGTATTATGTTAGGATACTCTGAACGCTCAAGAGGGTACAGAGTATACAATACAGAAACACAGATTGTGGAAGAATCAATCAGTGTTCGTTTTGATGATAAGCTTGACTCTGAAAAGTCAAAGCAGAATGAAGTCTTTGCAGGTATGGAAGTTGAATTCACCGGTTCTGAAGACAAGTCATCAGAAGCTCTCAACAAAGACACTCCTTCAACATCAGAAAGGAGAACTGCAAGCAATCCAGCAACAGCTGTTGATCAACCTCAGAAAAGACTACCCAGAAGCAGCATGGATCACCCAGGAGAAATAATCTTAGGAAGAAAGGAAGATCCAATCAGAACAAGAGCCAGCTTCAGAAACTCTGAAGAATCCCTCATGGGACTTTTGTCTCTCATTGAACCTTCTTCAATTGATGAAGCACTTCTGGACAACGACTGGATTCTAGTAATGCAAGAAGAGCTGAATCAATTCACCAGAAATGACGTGTGGGATCTAGTTCCCAGACCAAAAGAATTCAACGTTATTGGAACAAAATGGGTGTTCAGAACAAATTGAACGAACAAGGTGAAGTCATCAAAAACAAGGCACGACTGGTAGCACAAGGTTATAGTCAGCAAGAGGGAATAGACTATACATGAACCTTTGCTCCAGTTGCCAGGTTAGAATCTATCAGACTTTTGATTTCTTTTTCTGTTAATAAAAGCATCACTCTATATCAGATGGATGTCAAGAGTGCATTCTTAAATGGCTATATAGAAGAAGAGGTTTATGTGCACCAACCCCCTGGTTTTGAAAGTATTAAAAATCCAGAGTGTGTTTTCAAACTAAAGAAGTCACTGTATGGTCTGAAACAAGCTCCCAGAGCTTGGTATGAAAGACTAAGTAACTTTATGTTAGAAAAGGAATTCACCAGAGGGAAAGTGGACACAACCTTATTCTGTAAGACAGTTAAGAATGACATCTTAGTGTGTCAGATTTATGTTGACGATATTATATTTGGATCTACTAATCCTTCTCTTGGAAGAAAATTTGCTAAGTGTATGCAGGCATAATTTGAGATGAGCCTCATGGGGGAACTGAAATTCTTTCTGGGAATTCAGATCAATCAAACTCCAGAGGGAACTTACATTCATCAGAGCAAATATGTCAGAGAACTTCTGAAGAAATTTGACCTCTCAGAATGTAAGTCATCAAAGATTCCAATGCATCCCACGTGCATTCTGGAAAGAGAAGAGGTAAGCAAAAAGGTAAAACAGAAGGTCTACAGAGGTATGATTGGCTCTCTTCTTTATCTGACGGCCTCAAGACCTGATATTTTATTCAGTGTATGCATTTGTGCAAGATTCCAATCAGATCCTAGAGAATCTCACTTAACAGCTGTTAAGCGAATTTTTAAGTATCTGAAAGGTACTACTAATCTGGGTTTATTTTATAGAAAATCTAGTGATTACAGCTTAGTAGGTTACTGTGATGCTGACTTTGCTGGAGACAGAGTAGGGCGTAAAAGTACTTCTGGAAGCTGCCAGTTTCTGGGAGAAAATATGATCTCTTGGTCCAGCAAAAGGCAATCCACAATTGCGCTATCAACAGCAGAAGCTGAGTACATAGCAGCAGCTGGATCCAGCACACAAATGCTCTGGATGAAAAGTCAGCTAGAAGACTTCCAGATATTTGAGAGTAACATTCCTATACTCTGTGACAACACTTCTGCCATTTTCTTAAGTAAAAATCCTATTTTGCATTCTAGGGCTAAGCATATAGAAATAAAACATCATTTCATTAGGGACTATATTCAGAAAGGCATTTTAAACTTAAAATTTATTGATACAGACCATCAATGGGCTGATATTTTCACAAAACCACTTTCTGAAGATAGGTTTAACTTCATTCTGAAACATCTCAGCATGAAGCTCTGCCCAGAGTGAAAATGTTTTAATTTTATATATTAACCTTCAGAATGTGTCTTATTTTACTGTAAACTTTTGATCAATCTTCTTTCAGAAAGTTAGACATGCAGATTGTATTAGAGTCTATCCATAAAGATCTGAGCGTTTCATTTCAAAGATAGATGTGCTGTTCACCAAATCAAACAAGTGTCATCCAGTCATCAGCTAATTTCTGAAGCAGAACACGCGTGCACGCTTCTGAGAAGGCAAAATGTTGATTGGATGCATTGAGACACATGTCATGGGTAACCGTTCCAAATATCTCTCTAAATCCCCCAAAATCAGCCAACATTAAATGCTTGTAATCATGATTTAATTCTCTCTCTTAAAACATTTATATTTTCAAAACCTTTTTAAAACCTATTTAAACCCTTTAAACATCATTCATTCTCTTTTACCGTCTCTTACAAATCTTCAACATTTTTCTGTGATTTCTTCTTACTGTGTGTTCTTCATTTTTTTCTCTCTCAAAGAAACCATTTTTCAAACTTTGTCTCTCAAACCCTTGTGTGAACATGGCATCCTCTAGCATTCCATCTGCAGGTTCCCAGCAAGATGCTTCCTCTGAACAGTATCAGATTCCCTTCAGAACGCTCCTCACTCCGGTCAAGAACTTGGAAGTTCTATCAGAACTGATAGTAGATTTCAACAGCTTGAAGGAAAATGGCTTTGATTTGTCTGAAGAAATTAATGCACAAGGATGGGAAAGGTGTTTTGATAGGTTGGTGGGTCCAACATTCCCCATTCTGGTTAAAGAATTCTGGATACATGCGTCTTCATCAACTCATCAGGTTACTTCATATATCATGGGAAAGAAGATAGTGATTACTGAAGATCACATTGCAAGGCTGATTGGATACACTGGTGGTGGTATCTGCTGTATAGACATGGCAGATAGATGTGCAAACTCTGCCCTAATTGCAAGAGAGATTTTCACACATGGGGTTCCCAGCAACAAAATAAGATATTTGAAGGATCAGCACAGAATCTGGGCAAAGATCATTATGGGCTGCTTCAACCACAAGAAGCCTACAAGCTCTCCTGACTATATAAACATAGATCAGCAACTTCTGATTTATTTTATAGCAAAGAAGTCCAAGATCAACCTCGCTCACCTTCTGTTCAATCATCTGAAGACAAGCGTCAAATAAACTAGAGAGGAAGAAAGAACTAAAAGGGACTGGATACCCTTTGGCAAATTAATATCAGATATTCTGACGGATAATAGGCTGATTGAACACCTGACAGAGGCACAAGAAATAAGCTCTCTAGAACCTTCTGTTGGCAAGCAGCTGAATGCCAAGAATCTGAAGAAGATGAAGCTGATAGAGAATATAAGGAAGGAGCCCAGCGTCACTCCTCATGCTGAAATCACCAGCAGAAGAGTCCCTCTGGACGACTTTCCTATGTTCTCTGAGATTGACTCTAAACCAGTCATTGTTCTCAGATACTTGGATGCATCTAAAGCTGATGGCACAGGTCCTGATCTGAACATCAAAGATCTGCACCAGTAAGCACCAGAGGTTACTTTGAAGAAGACTAAGAAGAGAAAGGCTGCATCAGAAGGACCGTCTTAGCAGACCCCAAAGAAGAGAGGTAATCTATCTTCTGTTAATGTTTTAAATTCATCTGCTGTTCCAACATTTATTCCAACCCCAGCTTCATTTGAAATCCCAATTCCAACCATTGATGATACTGAACCTGAGTTTGACCCTTCTGAGTCATTAACCCTCAGAAGATCCCGCGCCAAACCTACAACCTCAACAGAACCAGAACTTGAAAAAGTTCTTTCAGAAATTGATCAACACTCTTCCGCTCCCAATACAGAAAATCCAAACCCTCAAGCAGAATCCTCTCACTCACCACAACCAGAAATTCCACAACCTCCATCTCCACAACCAGAAATTCCACAACCTCCATCTCCACAACCAGAACTTAATCCACCCTCACCTCAACACTCTGAGTCTCAACACTCTGAGGCTCAAACCCCTGAACCTCAATCATCTGAATCCTCTAAACCACAACCCTTGGCAATTCAACTGCCTTGTGGTACAACTGTAAACATACCTCAACTACCATCCTCTCCAGAAACTACTCCACCTAACACTCCACACAGTCCAATAATCATTTCTGACTCTCCTACTCCCTCACCCAAACAAAATCCAGATGACCACAGCAAGACCTTCATTGATCTAACAGTCATTGACCGCCTTGCTTCCCTTAAAAATAAAATCGCCATTCCCAAACCCAAACAACCAGATGTTGGTTCTAGCATCTTGAATTTTGAAACAGACATGCAGAATTGGATTGCTTCTCTAAAGCAGGCTTGTCCGGGAGTGATTGATCCTGCTGCTTCAGACCAACTCTGGACACGATTCAGAGGTTGGGTACGCGCTGAAACCTTAAAGCTGCAAGACCTAAACCATGAACAGGCTCAACAGAACTTCAGCAATCTGCTGAAAGAAGTTGAAGGTCCAGTCATGAGTCAGCTTCTGAAGGAGGAAGTGCTTCTTCTGGACAGTGAGCCTTGGTCTGAAAAGCGTCCAGCTTCAACAGCTTAACCAGCAGAAGATCAGATGATTCCAGCTGAAGATCTTAGTCAAGAAGAAGATGTTGCAGAAAGCTCTCAAAAGCATCCTGATTCTGACGTCTCTCAAGCTGCATTGGACAGGCAGACTCTTGAAGAGCTGAAGCAAAATGATATTCGTCTGCAGAAAAGAATGGATGAGAATGATCAACGAATGAAGGAAAGGATGGATGTGCAAGATAGTAAGATTGATTCAGTAGTCAGCATGGTGCATCAGCAGAAGGAAACCGCTGATCAGATCAAGAACATGCTAGAAGCTCTGTTCACACGCCTTCCACCCCAACCTTAGATTTTGTTTCTTGATGTTTTCATTGTTTTCATTACTTGTTATCTGTATTATCTTCTAAGCTTTGAACTAAATACAATAGTTTTTCTGCAATGATCGTTTTAACTTCAATTGCTTGCACTTTTTGATTGCTGACAAAAAGTGGGAGAAAAAGAATGATATTTTTCAATAACGGATTACTGAGACAAAAGTCTCAAACATTCTAACACTCTGATATAATTGAATGTTTCTTTGTTCTGCATAAGCTTACAGCTACAAGAATTTAATTATCTCTGATACACTGAAGCTCTGCTCCAGAAAGATCTGATGCTTAAAGAAAGTTCAAGAAAGATCTGATGTTAAAGGACTCATGGAATTAAAAGGGATGTAATAAACTCAGGGGGAGTTTTTCTGATCATAACTCTGATAGTTTTTTTCTTATCTTCTTAAGCTTTGATACCTTTTTATTCCTCCTTATCTTTGATACCTACCTATCTATCTCTGATACAATCTATTATTTGGTTATCTCTGATATTTTTCCTTAAATTTCAAATTGAAAATATCTGGGTTTTGTCATCATCAAAAAGGGGGAGATTGTTAGAACAAAGTTTGAATCTACTACCCAAAGTTAAAGTTTTGATGATAACAAAATGCTAGACTAAATTAATTGTATAATTCATATGAGACATATATGCTACCTAAGAGTTATATTGTACATTTACAGAAACTCTAATGGATACCAGCATAAGAACATCAATATCAGCATCAGAAGATGAAACATCAATATCAGCATCAGAAGATGAAATATCATATGCCAGCATCAGAAGATCAAAGCATGTGCTTACGCTGAAGCTTGATGAATAGATCTACGCGTAACATACTTCAAACTCTGATCAAGACCAAAACAATATCATCAGCAGCTAGAAGCGTCAGAATAAGCCAAAGCCAGCAACACGCTTAAGTGACAACGGTACTGTGCATTCAAGACACTTTATTACCAACGGATGTATTCCAAGACAAGATCTTCTCAATATGGAAAGAACATAATGGACATTGAAATGGCATAATTGACGACAACGTATCTTTTCCAAATTCTATTTAAACAAGTCAGTGAGAAATGAATTGGCTAATGCTCTATAACTCTTTACACGTCAAAAGCTAAACAACTTCATCCTCACTCATACAAGTTGCTATATCTCTAAAATTGCTTACTCCATAGTTATAGCATCCTAGTTTCACATAAGCTCAATTGGTGTATTATCACAGGTGTGATATAGAGTTTTTGTAGAAAACATTCAACACACATAGTTTTCATTTATCTGTAAGAAAGAATTTCCTTGAGAAACCGGTCTGTGGTTTAGACTCGAGAAGGCTTTAGCAGTTGTTAAAGCAGTTGTAATATTCAGTTGAATATAGTGGATTAAGACCTCGTTGGAGAGAGGCGAAATGACCTTGACGGGTGGACTGGAGTAGTTTGAGATCAAACGAACCAGGATAAAAATATCGTGTTGTCTGCATTTAATTTCAAGGTTTACAATTCAACCCCCTTCTTGTGTTTTTCACTTCTTCACTCTCATCTTCAACAACCAAAGATTTTTGGAATCCCCAGCATCGGTCAAGGATTTACTTTCCCCGGCCGCAGTCAAAGATTTCATTTATCTCCAGCTATCAAGGATTTATTTTCCTCAGCAAGACAGCTAATCAGCTTACATGCACATCCATGACATTCATATATCATAAACATTGATGAACATATTTTATTGCATCATACATATCATGCAACATAACTTTGTGTTTTAAGTTAACATTCTACCCTTTCAGGATAAGGTTAAAAGCTACCATTAACAACTATTCAGAGATTTCAGATACAATATGGATACACCCCAGACACGATGGTCATTCTATTACTCATTCAGAATTTCAAGTCAAGATACAGTATGATACACCACAGACACGACGGTCATTCTACTACTCATTCAGACTCCAGCAATCAGATACAGACTAGATACGCTTCAGACATGGCAGCCATTCTATTTCTCATTCAGATTTAGTTGTCAAATTCAAGTTCAGATACACTCCAGACACGGAAGTCATTCTGTCACTTGTCCGGACCCCAGTCACAGTATGGATACACTCCAAACACGAAAATCATTCTGCTACTCATACAGATCTCAACTTCAGATACAGTCCAGATACACTCCAGACACGGTTGCCATTCTGTCACTCATTCAGAACTTGTCCCCAGCACATAGATGCTCCATACACAGATGTTTCTCTGTCACCCATTCAGAATACAGATACACTCCAGACACGGAGGTCATTCTTATATTTGTTCAAGGGTCAAACACGGTTACAGCTCGGATACACTCCAGACACGGACGCCATTCCTTTGCTCATACGAATCCAATCTCCAGATACAACTCAGATACGTTCCAGATACGGATACCATTCTGGTGTTCATTCTTCTGATTTTCAGCAAACACTCTTCGATGGCATCTTTAAGTCCATCTCCAACAAGATTCTACCATCTCCAAATGGCATCTTTAATCCCATTCCCTCATTTACATTTTGACGAGTGTAAATTTATGGGCACTCTAGTGTCCAATCCTCTTTTACCTTCGAGTCATGAAAGGCAAACTTGTCAATCTAACTCTTCAGGTTCAAGAAGATTGAACAGGGGAAACTGTTGTACCCCAAAATTTTCCCTTTCATTTTATCAACATTTCCCCTCACAAGGCTCTTGGAACTCAAGATCAAGCTAGGGCTTGCTCTGCTCAAGACATCTCCTTGCACTGATGACCTAAATTAGGGTTTGAGTTTGCACAGGGATTTTTGGACCTTCAATGCTCAAATTGACTTCCATACTTCATATTGGACTCATAAGTTTATCCATACCAAGTTTCAAGCCTTGAATTAAATTTTTGCCCAGTCAATTGGACAGTTGACCTAGAAATCAGCTGTATTGGGGAAAAAGTCAATTGTGGCCAATTTACAGTCAAACCTCATGAATTTTGACCCACATCAACATTATGAACTCATATGAACCATTTGATCAAGTTTGGACCATAATTCCACAAGAAATTTGATCAGATCACCAAAAGGGCAAAATGGTCATTTTTAGGGTTTTGACTGTACAAAGGCAATTTCTGACTTTTTGACCTAGACAATGGCAAATTAGGTTCAACCAAGGACTCAAGGACTCAATGGCATCATCTTGACCTATTCAACAAGTTCAAAAGATCTCAAATGCATGGGATTGACATATGAATTTTTCAATCAACTGAGTAAAATTTGACTATACACTGAAAAGTCAAACTTTGACTTTTTGGTCAAAATCAAGTGCCAAGGGTCATTTTTAATCAAGATGTGTCAAATTATGAAACTTGTTCATCAAGAAACCCAAAATTGCAAATTAGGGTTTGAAATTGAAAAATTTCATAACTTAGAATTTTTCTAGGTTATGAATTTTCTTAATTTTTCCTAACTTTGTCCCACATTTTCACCATGATGCAAATGGATTCAAACAAAACTTACAACATGAAAGTTATAGTCCTCCATAAAGTATACAAATTTTATCCACAAAGTTTTCTCAAAAGAAGCTTGGATCTTAATTTATGATTTTTGGAACAAGGGTCCCTAAAACTTTTAACTTTGTGAAATTTTGCCCTAGTTTAGGCAGGATTTTGGCCTATCTTCTTGGCCATTTTTCACATAGTTCCAGTTGGAGTCTCAAGTTTCATTTCAGAGATGGATTATAGAGCATGTTGCAAGATTTCCAAATTGTATAAGAACTCCTCAAACACATTTGTGGTTAGGTAGAATCGAATGCTTGAAGTTGGCAAAAACTCACTTTGTATCCATGGCAAATTCATGTTCACTCAAGTTGCATTTTTAAACCAGCATGTCTTGCACTAGTTTGCAGGCCTCTAAACCACTTCACACTCCATAATTTAATGCAAATCCATTGATATAATACATTGTCTTGGTCATTAGGGTATTGTACACAAGTTTAATCCCTAAATGGTAAAAGGCACATTTCCATTTTTGCAAAAGGTTGCTTTATGTCAAACCACTAATCCATGAGCATATAGCCAAATCTCTTGCAGCTAGACAAATTCACTAATTAGAGGGTCCAAGAGGGTTGTATGAAGGGGGATAAGATGGCATGTACAAGACTGTAACCTCACTTCCACTTTCTTGCTTCAAAAACAAGAAACTTGTCCAAATGCTTAGAACTTGAAAACCAACCATTGTTAACTTACACAAACACTTCAAACATCTTTCTCACAACCCTTTGAGCTAGAAACACGAGTGCTTGAGCCCCAAAACACCCCATAGCCAGAAATCACACTTCTTTGGCAAAACAGGGTAGGTGCTGCAACTTGAGTTCCCCAGCTCATTTGGCTCGTGCGTTTTGCCCCATTTTGCTTCAAACACTTTCCATTCAACTCACTCAAGCTATCCCAAACCTCCATTACCAACTGTAACTCCATTTACAATGTTCACCATTTTCATTTCAAGCTTGTGCAGGTTGAGTTCTATAGGTTGATTCAAGGACATTCAAGGCAAGCTAGCTATTAGAAAAGGTCAAGTGGAGTTCAAGCAAACTACCAGACATCTCAAAACTTGTTGAGAAGCACTGCATTGCCCTACACGAATCCAACTGAAACAGGTTTTTCTTCACTTTCTATCTCTCTATTTAGGAACATTTAGCCTTAGGTTTGTGAATAAAAAATGTAGTGTTCATTGCCAGGAAGCCATACATATGCTCAGTTTTCATTTATATTAAGTGTGCTAGGAGAACTTCATCCATGAACATGCTGAAAAAACTAGGTTAGATTTTAGGGCCAGAGAAAGTCTCTCTGGTCTTTGAGAGTTAGGATTAGTTTTTTATATGGTTGGAATCGTCTTGAAATTCTCTACAAGTTTGATGTTGTGTGTTTTTGCAAAAGAACACGTATACAGGATCTAGCATTTGAACAGGGCATGCGCGCGTTTTTCAGTCTGAAGGTTGAAGATGAAGCTGGCATGGGCTGGGCTTGGCCTGGCTTGCTTCTAACACTTCCCATTTTCATTTTTGCACCCCCTGGCCCATTTTCTTGTATTTTTACATTTTTGCATTTTTGTTTTCTTTTCTGATTTTGTTTATTTATTTCCAAATATAAAAAATGCTTAAAAAATATTTTCATATTTTTTTACATTTATTTGGCATTTTATTTTAATTTTTCTAATATAGAAAACCTTTTAAAACACTTTTATACTATTTATTTAAACTTGAAAATAATATGTAAATCATACTTTTTTTTATTTCTTATTTTTATTCATACTAAAAATATTTTCCTAAATATGTTTTATTTTTGTACATATTTTACTTTATATTATACATATTTAATATATTTAATATATATATATATAAGTATATACTTTCTATTTTATTAAATACTCTAGAATAAAAATATGCAAAATATTACATTTTTATTTTTATTATTATTTATACTAAAAAATATTTTTTCTAAGTATATTTCATTTTGTACATATTAATATATTTTAGTGTATATAAATAATATAATATGTTTATTTTCTTAAAGAAATTAGGGTTTTACCCTTAGACAATTAAAATAAACCTTTTATTTATTTCTTTATTTTTTGCATTAAATACTTTTTACATACATAAACAAAAACTTTTCTTTACATAATTCATATTATTTGGTACATTTATTTATTTTTGCTTATTTAAATATTGCCCATTTAAGTATTTACGCGTTGTGATTCAATTTGGATGTAATAGTAAATTAGGGTTTATATTTTTCAAATACCCCCCACTCAAAATTGTACCCCCATCCCCATAATCATGTTGTAATAGCTTAGAATTTTAAATTCTCGCACTTTATGCTTTCAATTATGTCATGATTAGAGAATTAGGGTTTGTATGCAAAAATCCAAATCAACAAATAGCTTGACCTAATCAAAGACAAAAATGCATGAAAATCAAACACAATACACACTTGCACCCCTAGGGTTACAATCCACTTGTTGCCTTCAAAAATGGGCCATGGTATGCATGTTGGGTACTTTGGCAAAACAAAAACAAAACAAAAGATCATAGTTCCTCGATGACGCTATCTTGGTTGCCTAAACAAAAATGATCAAGTCCCTCAAGAAAATTGCCAAAGATACTTAACACAATTGCTATCATGGTCTATACGATGACCCGCGCCTGTCTCGTTCAACATCCTAACACAAGGTTGTTCACCAAATGCAATGGTGAAACAACACTGTCAAAAGGGTTAAAAACATTAGGAAAGATCTTTGAGTAAAATAGGGAAGATAGCTCTTAGTTACTTGATCAAAAGCTTGCAAAAACATCCTTGCTATTTTCAAACACACTTCACGATACAATTTCAAAACATTACCCAAATCAAACTTTCAAACATTGAAATCTTTTCAAACGACAAAAACCCCTTTGTATACATTCAAACAAGAATCATTACAAAGGTTGCCACAATGATGGCCTCTTTTCAAAACATATTTCAAAACCACACACAAAGCACCATTTCAAACAATTGGAAAAGCAAAGCAAGTGATCTAAACAAGTAACTAAGAGCCCATGGATAACCATGGATGAAAAGGGTGCTTGCACCTTCCCTTTTCATAATCTACTCCCCGAACCCAAGAAAACATCTCAAAGGTCTTTCCTGTGCTTTTTGACCTTTCCTTAGGATAAAATAAAAAGTCGGTGGCGACTCTTGCTAAACCGAAATATTTGCGAACATAAAACGCAAAACCTCAAGTCAGTTCTCCCACCGTATCACAGGGTGCATATTGGGCCAACATGACGAGTCTGGACGAAAAGAGCATGCCATTTATTACCTTAGCAAAAATTTTACCGACTGTGAGACCCGCTACTCACTGCTCGAGAAGACTTGCTGCACTTTGGTATGGGTTGCTCGCCGGCTAAGGCAGTATATGTTGACACATACCACTTTGTTGATCTCTAAGATGGATCTGATCAAGTACATCTTCGAGAAGCCTGCTCTATCCGGAAGAATCGCTAGATGGCAAATGATCCTCACCGAGTATGATATACAATATACGACTCAAAAAGCTATAAAGGGGAGTGTACTAGCCGATCATCTGGCTCATCAAGCTGTCAAAGATTACCAATCCATAAGGTTCGACTTCCCCGACGAGGATATCATGACTTTGAGCAACATTGAAGAAAACAGACCGTATGACGGACCTGAACAAGGATCCCGATGGACCCTGTACTTTGATGGTGCCTCCAACGCACTTGGCAACGGTATCGGTGCTATACTTATCTCTCCAGAAGGTTGCCATACACCTTTCACAGCTAGACTCTGCTTCAGCTGCACCAACAACATGGCCGAGTATGAAGCTTGTATCTTTGGTCTCAAGACTGCCATTGACTTGGGAATCAAATCTTTGATTGTATTTGGGGACTCAGCTTTGGTTATCAGTCAAATCAAAGGAGAGTGGGATACTAAACATCATAACCTCATCCCTTAAAAAGAACATGTCCTCACATTGTTACCACATTTCAAGCAGATTACCTTCGAGCACTTCCCGCGAGAAGAGAATCAGCTAGCAGATGCGCTAGCAACAATGTCTTCCATGTTTAAACTTAACTGGGATAATGAGGCTCCCAAAATCACCATTGAGCGGATGGACGAACCTGCACATTGTCACAAGATCAATACTGAAGAAGTAGTGGACCGACCATGGTTTCATGACGTCAAAAGGTATCTCGAAACACAAGAATACCCTGAAGGAGCTTCAGTCAACGACAAAAAGTTTCTGAGGAGGTTCTCAGCTAAGTTCTTCTTGAGCAATGGTATCTTATACAAGCGCGATCACGATTGCATTCTGCTCCGTTGTATGGACAAGGTTGAAGCGGAGCATATCATGGCTGAACTGCACAATGGCACCTTTGGCACCCACTCAAGCGGTCATACGATGGCTAAAAAGATTCTAAGGGCAGGCTATTACTGGTCTACTATGGAAGCTGATTGCCATCAACATTCCCATACTTGTCACAAATGTCAAGTCTACGCTGACAAGGTACACATACCTCCAGTTCCTCTCAATGTCTTAACAGCTCCTTGGCCATTCGCTGTGTGGGGAATCGACATGATTGGAGAGATCAAGCCTACAGCATCCAATGGACACCGCTTCATCCTGGTGGCCATTGATTACTTTACCAAGTGGGTCGAAGCAGCTTCCTTCGCCTCCGTTACAAAGAATGTGGTTGCCCGCTTCATCAAGCAGAACCTCATTTGCCGGTATGGTATCCCTGACAGGATTATCACTGACAACGGTACAAACCTGAACAACACTATGATCACTGCTTTGTGCGAACAGTTCCAGATTCAACATCATAATTCATCTCCCTATCGGCCAAAGATGAACGGTGTTGTCGAAGCTGCGAACAAAAATATCAAGAAGATCATTCAAAAGATGACAGTCACCTACAAGGACTGGCATAAGATGTAACTGTTTGCTATACACGGGTACCGTACCACAGCACGCACATCAACTGGGGCAACACCCTTTTCTTTGGTATACGGCATGGAAGCTGTTTTGCCTATCGAGGTTCAGATTCCTTCCTTGAGAATCATGAAAGATAATGGTTTGAGTGAAGACGATTGGATTCAGACCCGGCTTGATCAACTTAACTTGATCGACGAGAAGCGACTTACTGCTGTTTGCCATGGTCAGGCGTATCAGAAGCGAATGATCAAGGAATTCAACAAGAAAGTCAGACGTCAGACATATCAAGTCGGGGATCTTGTAATCAAGCGGATCATCTTGCCTCAAAGTGATCCCAGGGGCAAATGGACTCCTACTTACGAAGGACCATTTGTGATCAAAGACATCTTTTCTGGTGGGGCAATGATCTTAACCACCATGGACGGTGATGACTTGCCGCACCCTGTGAACGCAGACATAGTCAAAAGATACTACGCATAAACGACCTGACAAGTTGAAAACCCGAAAGGGCGACTTGGGCAAAAATGGGCATCCCGGTGAATCGAAAACCCGAAAGGGCGGTCCAGGCAAAAGTTAGGGAATTAGAGCGTATGACTATGTCTCGTCGGATCACTTTAAGGACAATCTCTTCACCAGACAAGCTCCTGGCTTCTGATCAATCCAGTCATATTCGGATGAAGCAGCAAATGGACAAGATATCCAGAGTTACGAAGGCTATAGCAGAATGGGAACCCCATGGAATTTTACACATAGCCATATTTCTTTGTATAAATTTTTATCAATTTTTATGACAACATTCTCTTACTAGGATGTCTGTCTCCTTTGTACAAAATACTTACACAAAGTTAATACAAAGATACTTCAAAGTGCATAAAACTATTTGCCTTTTCTTCTTTTTTTACACTTGTTTTTATTGGAAAACGTCCAATGATTTATTAAATGAGCATATGCATTTGAATATAATCACCTGTTTACAAATAAATTAAATGTGAAAGAATAATGACTGACAAGTTGAAAGGATAGGAAAACGTCTTTAGCCCATTCCAAGAGAAACCCCCTGCAGTACATCATCCAGATCCCGAACGGAGCTAAAACCTTGAAATACATATCCCCAGCGGAATTAAAATTCAAAATCCTCGCCAGAGTCGAAACTTCAAACTCCCAATCCCCGACGGAGCCATATTTCAAACCTCTAATTCCCATCGGAGTTAAAATCCCCAGCGGAGCAAAAACTTTGGGTCATGGATCCCCAGCAAAGATGAAACCTTCTTCCCCAGCGAAGTCAAATTTCCAGCTACCAATCCACAACAGAAACCATCCAGTTTCTCCAGACTCCCCAGCAAGTTATCTTAAAATCTGAGAAATCCCCCCAGATGACAGTTAACTTTTATCCCCAACTAAGGATAATTCCCCACTAGATTGGCATACAACCCAAACTCCTGAACTTCTTCCAAACAGGAATAAGCCTTTTCCCCACAGAGTTCTGAATCCCCAACAGAATGAAGATTCTCATTATTAACTCTCCAATTTGAAGGCCCCATGGATTTATTTTCCCTAGCAGATTGAAGATTCTCAGTTTGAACTCCCCAGAGAAGTTACCAAGAGTATTCATAACTCCCAAGCACGAGTTTGTCAGAATTTTTAATCCCCTACAGATCGAAGATTCTCATTCTCGCTTTCTCCAGTGAAGCCTCCAGGGTTTCAATTCCCCAGAAGATTGAAGTCTCTCATTCTTATTCTCCGCAGAAGCCATCAGAGTTTTCCTTATTCTCCAGCAGATCAAGGTTTTCTTTTGTCTAATCCCCAGTAGAGGTCTTCAGGGTTTCCCTATTCCCCAGCCGAATAAGGATTCCCATTGGTGTACTCCCCAGCTATAGTCATCAAAGTTCTTTGGATTCCCCAAGCAAGTTTCTTAAGCAGACTTATTGGATTCCCACATCCCCGCAGAGTTTGTCAAAGTTCTTGTTAACTCCCACAAGTTGCCAAGGATTTTCTATCCCCAATAGTGGTCCAAGGATTTCTCATCTGCATCAATCAAAGATTTTGAATCTCCAGCAGCGGTCATGGATTTATTTTCCCCAGCAGCAGTCAAGGATTTTATTATCTCCCGCTATCAAGGATTTATTTTCCTCAGCAAGACAGCTAATCAGCTTACATGCGCATACATTACATTCATATATCATAAATATTGATAAGACACATTTTATTGCATCATACATGTCATGCAACATAGCTTTGTGTTTTCAGCTAACATTTTACCCTTTTCAGGATAAGATTAGAAGTTACCTTTAACAAATACTCAAAGATTTCTGATACAGTATGGATACACCCCAGACACGGAGGTCATTCTATTACTCATTCAGAATTCAAAGACAAGATACAGTACAGATACACACTAGACACGGATGCCATTCTGCCACTCATTCAGACTTCAACAATCAGATACAGACTAGATACGCTCCAGACCCGGAAGCCATTATATTTCTCATTCAGATTCAACTATCAAATTCAAGCTCAGATACACTCCAAGACATGGAAGTCATTTTGTGGCCTTTTCAGATCCCAGATACAGTACGGATACACTCTAGACACGGAAGTCATTCTGCTACTCATACAGATCTCAACTACAGATACAGTCCAGATACGCACCAGACACGGTTTCCATTCTGTCACTGATTCAAACATTTCCCCAGCCCAGAGATGCTCCATACATGGATGTCATTCTGTCGTTTATTCAGATTTCAGATTCAGATTCAATACAGATACACTCCAGACACGATAGTCATTCTGATATTCATTCAAGAATCAAATATAGTTACAACTCGGATACGCTCCAGACACGGACACCACTCCATTGCTCATACAAATTCAATCTCCAGATACAACTCAGATACGTTCCAGATACAGATACCATTATGATGTTCATTCTCCTAATTTTCAGCAAATATTTTGGATGGCATCTTTAAGCCCATCTCCAGCAAGATTCTATCATCTCCAAATAGAATCTTTAAGCCCATTTCTCGAACTACATCTTGACGAGTGCAAATTTATGGGCACTCTAGTGTCCAATCCTCTTTTACCTTCGAGTCACGAAAGGCAACCTCGCCAATCTAACTCTTCAGGTTCAAGAAGATTGAACAGGGGAAGTTGTTGTACTCCAAAATTTTCCCTCTCATTTTATCAAGATTTCCCCTCATAAGAATCCTTGGACTCCAGACAGAATTAGGGTTTGCTCTACTCAAGACATCTCCTTGCACTGTTGACCTGAAATTAGGGTTTTAGTTTGCACAGGGATTTTTGGACTTCCAATGCTCAAAATTATTTTCATGCTTCATTTTGGACTTATAAGATTTCCCCTACGAAGTTTCAAGATTTGAATCAAATTTTGTCCAGTCAATTGGACAGTTGACCTAGATATCAGCTGTATTGGGGAAAAAGTCAACTATGGCCAATTTATAGTCAAACCTCATGATTTTTTATCCACATCAAAATTATAGACTCATATGAACCATTTGATCAAGTTTGGACCACAACTCCTTAGGAAATTTGATCAGATCATCAAAAGGGCAAAATGGTCATTTTTAGGGTTTTGACTGCACAAGGGCAATTTCTGATTTTTCACCTAGACAATGGCAAATTGGGTTCAAGCATAGATTCAAGGACTCAATGGAATCATCTTGACCTAATCACAAGGTTCAAAAGATCTCAATTGCATTGGATTGACAGATGAATTTTCCAGTCAACTGATCAAAAATCAACTGTACACTGAAAAGTCAAACTTTGACTTTTTAGTCAAAATCAAGTGCCAAGGGTCATTTTTCATCACGATGTGTCAAAACATGAAACTTGTTCATCAAGAAACCTAATTTTGCAAATTAGGGTTTAAGATTGAAAATTTTCAGAACTTAGAAATTTTCTAAGTTATGAAATTTTCTTATTTTTTCCCAACTTTGCCCAATTTTTTCTCCAGGATGCAATTGGATTCAAACAAAACTTCCAACATGAAAGTTGTAGTCCTCCACAAAATCTACAACTTTGATTCACAAAGTTTTCCCAAAATATGCTTGGATCTTAATTTATGATTTTTGGAATAAGGGTTCAAAAACTTTCTAACTTAGTAAAATTTTGCCCTAGTTTAGGCAGGATTTTGACCTATCTTCATGGAAATTTTTCACATAGTTCCACTTGGAATTTCAAAATGCATTTTAAATATGGATTGTAGATAATCTTACAAGATTTCCAAAATGTCCAAGAAATCTCCAAAATCATTTGTGGTTAGGGAGAATCGAAGGTTTGAATTTAGGAAATTATCACTTTGATCCATGGCATTTTCATGTTGACACAAGTTGCAAAATTTGTCCAACTTTGCTTGTACTTGAATACAGGTCTCTAAACCCTTCCACACTCAAAAATTGAATGCAAACTCAATAGATTGAAGCTTTTTTCTGATTAATAGAGGTTTACACAAGGGATTAATCCAAAAATAGCAAAAAGGCAACATTGCCATTTTCATAAAGTTGGATTTATGTTAAGTTGTTCCTCTTGAGCCTTGAACCCTTTCTTTTGCAGCAAACAAAGTTCACTAGTATCAGGCAATTGTTACCAACTCTTGGCAAACCCTAATCTAGATGGTACAACCCTTTGCATTGTCATTTCACACTTTTCTTAAAAGCCAAGTCAACTTGCAAAAACAAGGAGAACTCTTGTATTTGATAAAACCAACCCTTGCAACCATTCAAAACCAGTTTTGCATATTACCTTGAGTCAAAAGCACGGGCTATCCACTTCCCAAGCCTTCTAAAACACCAAAACACCATCTTCTTGCAAAACAAGGCAGCTTCTGTAGTTGCACCTCTATCTCACAAACCACTCGTGCATTTTGCCCCAAACCTCTTCCAGCACACTCCATACAACCCACCTAAGCTATCCCAACCATTGGCTAGTGACTGTAACTCCATTTACAAGCTTCACCGTTTCTGAATTTTGCTTGTGCAGGTTGACTTCTACAGGCTTATTCAAGCAAGCTCAACAAACTAAGCATTGAGGAAGGTCAAAGGAAGTTCAAGCAAGCTCCCAAGCATCTCAGGCCTCATTGAAAACCTCCACATTGCCATACTCGAGTTCAACTGAAGCAGGTATTTTCCAACTTTCTATCTCTTTATTTAGGTATCATTAGGCTTAGGTTTGTGAATAAAAAATGTAGTACTCATTGCTCTTAAGCTGTACATATGCATAGATTTCATTTAAGTTAACTGTGTTGAGAGAATTTGATTGATGAGCTTTTTGAAAAAGTTAGGTTAGAAATTAGGGCCAGAGAAATTATCTCTGGTCTTTGAGAGTTAGATTAAGTTCTTTATATGGTTGGAATCATGTTGAAAAATGCTATAACTTTTGTGTTATGAGTTTTTGCTTTAGAGCATGTATGCAGGAGTTAGCCATTTGTACAGGAAGGCGCGCGTTTTTGAACAAAGGTTGAAGATGAAGATCAGTTGGGCTGGGCCTGGCTGTTTCTTACTTTTTATACCCCTAATTTGCTTCTCACACCCCCTGGCCCATTTTCACTATTTTTTTATATTTTTGAATTTCATTTTTTATTTATGACTTTATTTTATTTTTTCTAAACATTAAAAATACCAAAAATATTTTCATAAATTTTCATATTTTATTTCATCATTTTTTAGACAAAGAAATAATTATTAAATAGTATATACTTTTATTTTCTTTAACAAAAAACTTGTAAATAATATATAAAAATATTATATTTTTATTTTTATTATTTATATACTTAAACAATATTTTTCTAACATATTTTTATTTTTTTGACATTTGTATATATTTTTTTGTTTTATTGTGCATAAATAAATAATACATAATATATATATATATATATATATATATATATATATATATATATATATATGTTTCTACCCTTAATTAAAAAAATAATCTTTTATTTCTTTTATTTTTAATACATTAAATAGTTTATTTTTACATACATAAAAATAATACAAAAAACATTTTTTGCATATTTATAATATATTGCATATTTATTTGTCTATTTAAATATTACTTATTTATTTATTTGCAAAGAATTCAATTTGGTTGTAATAGTTGATTTAGGGTTTTATATTTCTTGCAAATAATCCCTTATTCAAAATTGTATCCCCCTCCCTATATCAATGTTGTAATAGTTGTAGGTTACTTTTACGCATTTATTGCTTTCAAATATGCATGATAGAGATTAGGGTTTGTATGAAATATCCAAAATCAAAACAAATAGCTAGACCTAATGCAAGACATAAAAGCATGTAAATTGACAACACAATGCACACATGCACCCCTAGAGTTTCACCCACTTGTTGCCTCTAAAATGGCCATGGTATGCATGTTGAATATCTTGACAAAACAAAAACAAAACAAAAGATCATAGTCCCTCGATGATGCTATCTTAGTTGCCTATACACAAATAATCTAGTCCCTCACACAAAAACTTGCTAAGATATTTAGCACTATTGCTATCATGGTCAATACGATGACCCGCGCCTGTCCCGTTTAACATCCAAACACAAGTTTGTTTACCAAATGCAATGGTAAAGCAACATTGTAAAAGGGTTAAAAATGTGTAGGAAAGATCTTTGAGTAGATAGGGTAGACAACTCTTAGTTACTTGATCAAAACTTGCAAAAGACAAAACTGAAACATTTTTCAAAAGACAAAACATCTTTGTATACATTCAAACAAGAATCATTACAAAGGTTGCCTAGACAAGGCCTCTTTTCAAAATACTTTCAAAACCACACACAAAGCACCATTTCAAACAATTGAAAAGCAAAAGCAAGTGATCTAAAACAAGTAACTAAGAGCCCATGGAAAACCATGGATGAAAAGGATGCTAGCACCTTCCCTTTTCATAATCTACCCCCCGAACCCAAGAAAACATCTCAAAGGTCTTTCCTGTGCTTTTTGACCTTTCCTTTGGATAAATAAAAAATCGGTGGCAACTCTTGCTAAACCGAAACATTTGCGAACACAAACACAAAACCTCAAGTCAGTTCTCCCGCCGTATTATAAGTAGCTTATTCTATTTCTGTATTTATTTTGGGTCGAGTCATGCTCTGGTCATGTAACATTGGGGAAACTTTTAGATTCATATTTTGAGAAATACATTATATATTCTACATTATTTTATTGTTGTTATTTGAATTATGTGGTCAATTGGATTTTATGCCTAAGTTGTTTAATGAAGGAAGTTGTTATGAGACTTAAACATTATGTTTATTTGAATGAAGGTTTATTCCGCTGCTACATGTTTAGGTGAAAGTGTATGTAAAACATGAATTTTAATTAAGTGTTATTGAGCATGACAAGTGTATGAGATGTTTGAATTATGTGTGACACCCTTGAATGAGATGCATGTTATATTACTCTTATTTATGTTATATTATTCTGTGGGGTTTGAAGAAGGGTGTTACAAGAATCATTCACGATAATATCATGATGGCTTAAGAAATTGTAATAGGGTATAGTAGGAAAAATATTTCGCCCCAGTGTATGGTCCAAATGAACATCCAAAAATCATATAATATCATAGAGTGGATTGTCCTTAAACAAATCATGGTGGAACTTGGTATTCCTAAAAAATTCATCAAGTGGATAATGGCGTGTGTCACTGCAGTATCTTATAGATACTCCATTAATGGAGTGCTGTAAAAAATTCTTCCATCTAGGCGGGGATTGAGATAAGGATACCCGGTATCTCCTCTTCTTTTCTTGCTCATAATGGAATACCTTCATCTAATTTTACAAGGCTTGGGTGAGAATCTTAACTTTAACTTTCATCAAAAAATGCAAAAAGTTGAAGATTAGGAACTTATGCTTTGTAAATGATATTCTCCTGTTCTTAAGAGGTGATAAGGGCTTAATAAATTTAATCATGGATAAGGTGAAATACTTTTTGGTATTCACTGGTCTTACTATTAGCATTCCCAAAAGTAAGTTGTTTTATGGAGGAGTAGATGTTAACACCCAAGAAATCTTGTGCCACTCCACTAGTTTTGCAATAGGAAAGTTGTCGGTTAAATACCTTGGTGTCTCGTTGGCTAGTAAAAAATTATCCATCAATGGCTGCCAACCTTTGATAGAGAAAATACAGGTCTGCATTACCCATTGGAGTACCAAACTGCTTTCGTATGTGGGCAAGTTTCAATTGATGAAAAGCGTCATATTCTCGATTGCAAACTACTGGATGCAAATCTTTCCCCTGCCAAAAAAGGTAATTTGTCATATTGATAAGTTGAGCATGAATTTTCTTTGGTTAGGTAAGGTGAACTCGAGCCATAAGTCTGCTGTTTCGTGGGATCATATTAGCGACCCTATCTCAGCAGGAGGGTTGAATATCATCCATCTTTATGATTGGAACAAAGCTACGATAGGTAAGCTCCTCTGAATGTTAATGCAAAGAAAGATAACTTATGGATCATTTGGGTTCATATGTACTATCTGAAAGGTAAGGTGTTACAACATACAATCCACATATGCATAGTTCTTGGATTATAAAGGTTGTGTTCAAATACTGTGATTTACTCTGTCAATCTGTAGAATGGGAGATGTTCAAAACTAATGATAGATACGAGACCCAAAAAGTTGACCATATGTTGAGAGGAGAGAAACCTAAAGTTCCTTGGAGGAGTCTCTTATATGGAAATTATGCAAGACCAAGAGCTACTTTCACACTTTGGCTACCGTGTCAAGGATGACTCCCAACAAAAGACCGTCTAACCCAGTTCGAGACTGTCACTGATGAGAAGTGTATATATTGTGGAATAAAAGAGACTTGCGATAACCTTCTCTTTGAGTGTGGGATGACCAAAAACGTCTGGACTCAGGTTATGGGTTGGATGAATGTTAATCATGTTCCATGAATATGGAAAAATGAGTTAAATAGGATCTGTTGTATGACTAAAGGTAAGGATTGCAGGAAAAACCTCTTGAAAATGGCATTTGCAGAAACTGTTTATGCTATTTGGACTTCTAGAAATAATATTATTTTCCAACAAGGAAAACCAAATTGCATTTGCAGAGCGAAAAATAACATCCAATTAGCCAAGTTTTGTAATAGGGTCTGATTGTGTTCCTTTTTGAGTTTCTTGTTTGGCTGTTGGTTTGTATATTTAGTTTCCTAGATTCTCGAAGTGATAATTTGTCGACTTGTTGCCTGGATCTTTGAATCGGCTTTGTACCTCTTTTTTTTTAATATATAATTCTTTCATTTTTCCAAAAAAAAATTATTTATTCATATGTTTGATTTTAAGTTCTTTATTCTTTACTTCAAATAATTGCATGCACCTTGATTTTTTTCCTATATGAATCAAATAGTTTATATGGATTTGTAAAAGTAGTTTATATGGGTTCAAGCGATTTGACAAAAATAGTTTATATAGGTTCAAGCAAGCTCTGATGTTTGTGACAAAAATAATTGCAGGAGCTTGAGAAATATTTTATATGGGTTCAAGCAAACTCTAAGGCAATGGTACAAGAAGTTTAAGTCTGTTATGTGTGATCAAGGATACTGTAAGACTACTTCAGATCATTGCGTCTTTATTTCTAACATTAACAGGTTAAAGAAGCAGTTGTGAGAGTTATTTTCCATGAAAGACATGGGAGCAGGTAAAAAAATTCTTAGCATTAGAATCGTGTGTGACAGAAAAGAGAAGAAACTTTGGATGTCACAAGAACAATATATCAAAAGAGTGTCATAAAGATTCCAAATGGAAAGCTCTAAGGCGGTAATCACTCCTCTTACTACTCATTTTAAGTTGAGTTATAATCAAAGTCCTTCAAGTGAAGATAGAGCATTTGATATGAAATGTATTCCTTATGTGTCTTATGTGGGTAATTTGATGTGTGTAATGGTGTGTACAAGACCAGATATAACACATGTTGTTGGTACGGTAA
Organism: Vicia faba; assembly: GCA_948472305.1. Classification (NCBI taxonomy): domain Eukaryota; kingdom Viridiplantae; phylum Streptophyta; class Magnoliopsida; order Fabales; family Fabaceae; genus Vicia; species Vicia faba. The sequence goes on along the minus strand of OX451736.1, from coordinate 1,156,777,470 downwards.
GTAGATTTTTCTCAAATCCATTTAGAGAGCATTAGAATGTTGTAAAATTGATTTTAAGGTATCTTCGCGGTACTAATTGTATGAGGCTTTGCTTTGGAGGAGATAAGCCTGCTTTAGTAGGGTACTCTGATTTTGATATGACCGAATGTTATTTCTCTGAAATTATCGTTGGCTTATATTTTGGTAAAACCATTTTAGCAGCAGCATGTTGAACAAGATGTTTCAACATTTTGTTTCAACATGTAGAGTAAGATGTCCCAACAAGGAGATAGGACATCGTGTCTGCAGTAAGCTGGTAGTGTGAATCAAATGATTTGTAGCTATTGAATATTCAAGGAATATTTAGTTAGCTTATGTGGCACCCAAGATTGATTGATCAAAATATTCTATGATTGTTTTCGAAGATTTGATTAGTTTCTAAATATGGAGATTTATTAGGAAACTAATAATTGAAGACATATTTTCTTGGAGGACTTTTTGCAGACTTTGTGTAGCCTCACTACTAAGGTATTTAAGCCCAACCTAGTCTAGAATAAATTTATAAATAGACAAGTGTATAACTAGTATTAGGTAGAACTTACGTGTGTGTTTTTAGGGTTGTAGAATCCTTATTTTATGGGCCTCTCTAATATCATCTTGATAGAAGAGTAGGACTATTTTTTTAGGTTGTAAGTTCTCTTTTTAGATGCTCGTAAGCTTTTAAGCATTGAACATATAGTCTGTCAATTCTCATAAGATTTTAAGCATTTAGTCTTGCGTGTTTTGGAAGTATAACTTCCAGTTGATTTTTGTTCTCTACTTGTGTTTGGAGTTTGCTCCAATTGTTGAGTGTAATTGAATAGGGATTTCAGGAGGGCTTCATACCTAGGTGTGTCTTGGGTATAAGTTAAGCAAAGGGTAGTGATTAAGTGCATAGACTGTAAACTGGAGGTTTGCTGTAAGGTCTGCAAATTGATACTATCTAGTTGATTTCATCCCTGGCTTGGTAGCTCACATAGTAGGAAAGTTGTTTCGAACTAGGTAAACATATCCGTGTTATTTACTTTCAACACTGTTATTTTTGTCTATACATCTTGTTGTTGTGTGTGAAGTCAGATCTAGTGTCTTGATATTTCGTAGGATATCCGGGATCTGATAGCCAAAATTTCAATTGCTATCAGAGCAGGCATTCTGCTCTGACTCAGTGAGATTCAGGGAAGATACTTTTTAGTGCAATGGATAAGGATGAAAGAAATATGTTTAAAATACCAATTCTAGATGGTACCAACTATAATAGTTGGAAACCTTTATAAAGTCCTTAGGTGATAAGGCTTGGAGAAATGTTGTCAAAGATTGGGATCCACCAAAGGTTGTGGATGCAGCAGGGAAAGTCATTAATATACTGAAGCCTGAAGAAGACTGGGATGATAATGATGAGGCGTTATCACAGGGAAACTCGAAAGCATTGAACGTCATATTCAATGGAGTTGATAAAAATATATTGCTGACAAAGATCTGTAAGCATACAAAAGTTGCATAGGAAACCCTAAAGAAAGTTCATGAAGGAAACCCTAAGGTTAAATTGGAAAAGCTTCAACTTCTCTCCTTAAAATTTGAGAACTTGAAGATGAATGAGGATGAAAGTATCCAAGACTTTCACATGACTGTTCTAGATATTGCCAATGACTCGGAAAACCTGGGAGAGAAGATATCAGAGGATAAGCTGGTCAGGAAGATGCTTAGATCTCTTCCCAAGAGATTTGGCATGAATGTGATTGTTATTGAAGAGTCCCAAAATTTAATCATGATGATAGTAGATGAACTTATGAGTTCTCTTAAGACCTTTGAGTCTGATATAAATGAAAGATCTGAAAAGAAGAAGAGCATAGCCTTTGCCTCTAGTGCTGAAGACTCAGAGGACAAAGGAAACATGAATTCAGAAGGAATATTTGACGATCTCGTGGTGTTGGGAAGACAATTTAGTCGGGTGTTGAGGAAGTCCAAGCTGGGTGAGGTAATTGAATAAGTGACATTTTGGATGATAAGTTGTTGGAGTTAGATAAAATTTATACAAATGATAATAGTTTTGATATGATGACTAAAGCATTACCAAGTGGAAAATTTGAAGCTTGTTGTGATATCGTCGGTTTGGTAATTTCCTCCACATAGTTGTGGGGGGAGATTTGTTGGGCTTATGCTCCCTTCCTATGTGAAGAAAGACCCAAATATGAATAACCTATTTGTCTCAATTATTTAAGTGAATAGTTTTAATTTAAGGTTAAGAGAAATAGAGAGAAAATAAAGATTTAAAAGAGAGAAACTCATTCCTTTTTTTTTCTGCACCTGCCTCACTAAATCGATGATCCTCGGTTCGTTATCCGTCAGATCAAGATCAAATTTGGAGGGCATATTTGCAACACCTATATCAATTTTTGACTGTTAGGATCTTCAAAAGGAAGTTTGAGCTAAGAGATAATTGCTTCACACTGAAGCTGTATATTTAGGTAATTTTCCAGATTTTTGTATTCTTATTTGTAAGCTAGTTTGCTTTGTGATTTACGATTGTTATAATTATTTTGTGAATCACTTTAAGAATCTACTATACACTCAATTGATTATAGTTGAGCTATTTATTTGGTCTAGACGACTCATAATTTTTACTCTCATATTGAGGGGTTTTCAACGTTAAAGATATCAGTGCTTTGTGCCTTTGTTTGTTCAGTTTGACATCTTATATTTGTTGTTGATTCTCAAGGTTCCTAAAAGTGTGGGAAATTTATATCCGCTGCGTATTATTCTGTTATTTTGTCTTAATTTCCCGTCAAATTTATTTCAAATTAAGATATGACTTAGGATATATAAGTTTTCTTACATCCTAATTGTTATGATTCTATCATGACTTTGGAATTGCAGTAAAAAATACCTATATTATCATGAAAGAATTGTAAAATGATAGAAATTGAATTGAAATTGTTACAGATATGACTACATAAATCAAGACAAAATATGATTATATGATTACATTGTTACATTATAATATAATGCTAATAGAATATGAAATAAGTTCTTACATATCCAAAAGTAATAGGTAGATTTGAAGTCAACAAAATAAAAGAAACACAAATCATTAGAAAAAACAGTTACAAAGATATTGGATCACTATTTTTTTGATATGTTTGAGATTTTTTGCAGAGCTTTGGTTTTTAGAAAGCCAGTAAAACATATCTTCTAAAGGACAGTTGTAGAAACAAGTCTTTTAGTCAGAGTGTTGGTTGAGCTGACCTCTAGACTCCATTCTTACTAGTTTCATGGAGTTGGCTTGGCAGACATTGAATATTTAGCAGATAATATTTGTTGTTTTAGAATAAAATCAGAGGTGTATTAAGTTCAAATTGAATGAAGGTGTGCATCTGGGTTTAAAAGATCAACAATACATACTTATGATTTAAAAATTGCATAAAAATAACATTGTTATTGAAGACATATCATGGCCTAATCCGCATTTTTGATTTGGATAGAACAATATCCATGTCCAAAACCTTTGACACTTTCTATAAAAATAGGAAGGTTGAAATAATTTGGTTCAAAATATATATGACAATTTGTAAATAATTAATGAAAAAGAAGAAGAGAAATGATATAACATTACGAGACAAGAAGACAACCATTCTTTGCTTTTTATTCATTCCATTTTTATGTAAGTTTTCTTAAATTGCCTTTTTTCAAACACAACAGAAGTAGAGTTTCCCAAAATTATCTTTGTTTGTGCAATACACATGGGCCATGCATGCTCCATCTCTCACTTTACCATCTTCCATAATTTTTCATTTTAAATAAAATAAAAATCAAACATTACAAAGTTGACAACAATCCTTTTTAAATGAAACTTTCATTTACTTTCAA